>CM067219.1:62510697-63766012 GCA_034190945.1 Octodonta nipae
TTCAAGCTGTCGTGTGATTTATTTTCTCGAGTTGGGACTGAAGATTGAGAATTTGAGTGTCCGATGGTTTGTCTACTGTGAGAGCCGTTTGAAAATTTTACTGAGAATTACCGGGATATCAAAGCAGAATTCAGGGTAATCATGTTCATAATTGTCGTAACTTTAAGCCTGACAGTAATGGAAATCATTACCTTGTGGCACCGTATTATAATATGAGTATTCATCTTGTTGAGTGTAGTCAGAGTCATAGAAATTGTTGGACAGATCATTTGTGTAATTGGGCGTGCTATAAAAATCTGACTGGTTAAAGTGATGAGCCCTTTGTTGCTGACTTCTGAAGAAGTTTGGATTAGGTCGAAAGCTGTTGGGACCATGATTTTGTCCACTAGTTGGGGTCGATTTTGTTGAAATTATTGTCTATTCTGGTCAAAGTTGGGTCTCATTTGGTTTGCGCGCTGAGAAAATTGATTAAGTCGAAATTGTTGGAAATTATTATTATTAAAATTCGAGTTTGGCTGTTGTTGCCTTTGTCTAGTTAAGCATTCGTTAAACGAATGCCCTGTTCGTTCCAAAACGAGCACTGCTTTATAAAAGTTGTAGCGTTTGGTCGTTTTGTTGTTGTTGGTTACGTGTCACTTGAAACTTTTGGGTTTCTAAATGACACAGTTGTATCTCCCGTTTTATTCTAGAAACAGCAGTTATAATCTCGTCAGGGTTGCTGACACCTATAATTTGCCCTATTTTTGGCTCAAGACCTGTTGAAAGGCTGTTCAGAGCCATATAGTCAATGAGAGAAATTTGTGCGTCTTTTTCTTTTGTAGTTGTATTTTGTTTATTGACGGCCGCGTGCAGTTTGGCTTCGTGTGTTGGAATACGGGCTGCGAAAGATAATGGGGACTCATTGGGAAGTTGCCGCATTCTCTGAAGTTCTTTAATTAATGCAGACAAATCGCGTGAATCACCAAAGTGTATTTCAAGAAGCGTTTTGGTGTCGTCCCAAGTTGAAGGGTTCCAGGAATTTACTAGTTCGGCGGCACGGCCTATTAACTTGTTTTTTATGTGAAGGATTATAAAGCTATTTGATTAGCAACAGCCATGTTGTGTGCTGTTGTGCAAGAGCTAATAAAAGTGTTAAGGAAAATGGGATTCCCGTCGTATTCAGGAATAATCGCAAATATCTCTGAAATTTTGTAAGGTTGTACCGTTGGGGTTGTGGCACCTTGTCTAGTCGTTGCCATTTTGTATTTAGAACACGGTTATTACACAATATTAGAAAATCAACAACACAAAAAAATAGCAATAGCAGACTGAGAATTCTACTATCAGATGAAATATATTAAAGGTTACCAAAAAGGGATAATAATAATTTGTTGTGAAAATGTTTAAAACCTTGTTAATATATTGCAAAATATTTTATCTATATATAGTGTAGGGAAAAGGTAAATTAGTTAAAAAGGAAATCAAAAATCAATAAATCAGTACAAAAATAAATAAATATGCTAAAATAAATTCATGATAGGAATGTTCGATCAAAAATAAAATAAAAATAGTGATCAAGTGTGAATTAAACGTGATTCTTACAGTATAAATCTCGGCATAGACTGTTCTGTGAGGACCGCACTGGTTAGCCTGGTCCTGATTTACTCGCAGTTATGTCTCCAGCTCGAAGGTCGTTGTTCCACAAAGGTTTAGAAACCACCACGACGAGTGAGAATTCTTCGTGTTCTTGCCGTGTTGGAACAATCCTACTAACTGCGCCAATTTTTATATTATTACTAACACAATTAACTTTTTTAAAAAAATTTTATTTGAATTACAAAATTAAAACTTGAGAATAACAATATTGAATAAAATAGAACTTAATGAAATTAAAACACTTAATGACGCTCGCTGTCGTCGCATGTGAATTTATAATCTTGGTTTTACAAGCTAAGCATCAGCAGATTACACTTACGAGGAAGCCGAGCGATGTCCGTGGGAATTGCTATATCGTGAAATATGAGATGTAATACGATATTTATGAGAAACGATTATTATATTGTTCCTATGGTGTAAATGTTCTAAGTGTGGTTTATGGCGGATATAACATATATATATATATATATATATATATATAATATATATATATTATATATTTGTTTTTAAGTTTTCGCGGGCATTAAATGTTTTAGGTGGTTTCCGGGAATTCATCCCGCGTAGTTGTTAATTGATCCCTGCCGGGATCGATGGTAAAATGACGACGTTTCGGCAGTTACTCGATTATTGAGTATTCGAGTAACTAGAAGCGAAAGCAGAAGGCTACGAGAATTATGCGAAGCGAACTGCAAAGGGCAGATGTGACTCTCACACTTTTTCGACGTTTCACTCTCTAAGCGTATACAAATTGAGTGACAACATCAGTAATCCCGAAGAAGATGAGTGAGATCTCATTGAAACGTCAAAAAGTGTCTTTTCTAAGACAGACAAGAGAAACACACAAATTCCCGGGAACAATCATTACATTTCATACAGAACATCAGAAGTAATATATATATATATATATATATATATATATATATATATATATATATATATATGAAGAAAATTTATCCGGAATACATCCGTTCGTTACATTGATTCATCTTAGAATCCTGCAGACGTTTCGCCAAGGTCTCACTTGGCATTCTCAATGCGTAGTTACGGTTCTCACCGAATACTAGTATTCGAGTAATTAGAAGCGAAAGCAGAAGGCTACGAGAATTATGCGAACCGACCTGAAGAGGGCAGATGTGACTCTGCCGAAACGTCGTCATTTTACCATCGATTCCGGCAGGTTCAGGATCAGTTATCAAATAGGCGGATGAATTTCCGGAAACCAGATAAAACATATATATATATATTAATATATATATATATATATATATGTTATATCACACTTCAATTAATTTACTTTTTAAAAAGATTTTTTTATTAAAAAAAATACAATTATAACTTTGAAATAAAAATGAAAAATAACAATGTAACTGACAAAAGTTCTGAGTAATAATGAATACAACATTAGAGCAGTTTTACAATTTATAACATATAATATGCCAAATAAGCAAAGTCGACGCTGCAATTCCCACGGATGTTGGCCGTGCCGTAATCTGACACTACACGTGTCGCTGAGTCAGCTAGGAATGTTGAATTGTCGTTGCGATATAAGTTCGTTCTAAGTTCATAGCATAAACTTATATAACAACTCCCATCCATATAAAAAAGTTGATGGTACAGCATCAACTTTTACGTCAAGTTCTGGAGTTCTGTCGTATCTCGGCTGGATTCAGGAGGCTGTGTAGCTTTCCTTGGGCTTAGGGTTTGATGGTGCTGTCGGTGGCGTGTGCTGGACAGCGGAGCTTGGTGTAGTGGTATTCTTGAACCTCTTCTGGATTGACTTAATTGTGAGGAGTATAATCACAATTACTACTAAGGTGGTCGTTGTGATTGTGAGCCAGGACGTATGCTTTTCTAAGGGTGGTTGTTCCATCAGCTTTTCCAGTTCCTTAGAATATTGGGAGAGCTTATGGTTGGCAACATCTAGGTCTTTGCAGCAGTTGAAAGGAATGTCCACTGGGTGGTTTCTGTATGTGATATTTTGGCCATTTTTAGAAGCTCTTGTAGCATGGACCCTTGTGTTGTCGATAAAGGCATTGCAGTCGGGTTGGATTTGCAACACTGAATTTGTCGATATGGTTTGTGTCACGACATCTTGCCCTTTGCATTTGATGGTGTTGGCCAGTGGTCTTGAAATCGAGATCAACCAAAAGTTTACGTCAATCTCTTGGATATTATAGTCTGCTGCATATAATATCAAACTTTTGCAGGTTGCTGGAAGTGTGGCTGGCTGTCTGAGAAACTAACCTTCGCAGATGGCATCTTTGTCTATTGGGTGTGATATGGCTTTTGAACAAATCTTATGATGTTTAGTTAAAGGCTTGCAGTCACCCAGGTCTTCGAAGGATGTGTATAATAATGAATCGTCATCTCTCGCGATAAATTTTGTCTTTTTTGAAAGTATATGATGAAACCCTGTTCGATCATCCAAAATTGGGATCGGATAAAGGTGGTAAAGGGTGTAAATCTCAGGATCAACTAAAGGAATTTTGTGTACAAAATGATTTGGGTGTTGATTTGAAAAGCTTCCAATTCTATCAAATCAATGTACTGAGCAACATTTGAACTGTAAATAGGAAGTGGTAAATTATTTTCAAGTAGTGACTGAGAAATCTTTTGAAGGGAATCGACCAAATCTACCGGGATTATGATCGAACTATGTAAAATTTTTAAGCGGGCGAAAGAGACTGCAGTTAAAACATCATCGCGAGTAATTTCGATAAATATGTAACTCTCCATTAGGCTTTCACACAGATCCAAGATATTGATTTGAAATTCATGAAAATCAAGATCATTTGAAATGTATAAAATTGACTGCCTTATTTTTCAATGTTATTCGAGAATAATTTCTCCTCGGATTGAAATTTTTGTAAAGTTTTGTTGAGGCTCATAATGACTGAGGTTGTTTGTTTCTTTACTAAGTCCTGAATTTGGTGTTGGTCTTTAGTAATTTTAGTTATACAGTCATTTATGTATTCACCATCTGTTGCGTCTAAGTTTCCTGAAATAGCTTTCCAAACTGATCCCAGTTCGTTAATAAGTCCGCGTTTTCTTCTGTTAGTAGGGTAAGTTTGAGTGTCAGCGAAGATGTCTGTATATTTAGAGATAACGGATTTAAAAATTTGTTTTAGGACGCTAACATGTGTTTGTATTTTTGTTTAAATGATTTGTATTAGTTGTGTTTTCGTTAATTGTTCCTAAAATTCGGTTTAGTATGGCGTCGTTTGAAATAGAACCTCTGAAAGGGCTGAGGTCTTTGAAGACAAGAAGTGTCCATTTGTCGTTTGAAATTTTAAGTGTGCCTTCTTCATGGAAGAAAACTCCTATTGTATTGTTAACGGGTGTAAGAGAGTATTGTTGGAGGTTCACGACTGAAAACAGTCCACAGAATCTGAAAAGAAGGGATTCATTCAAAATAGGGTTTTAGTCTGTCAAAGTTAATTTTACTAATTTGGTTAGTCTGTAAATTTTAACGGTGGCAGAGTTTTTGCGTATCGCGGTAATTTCAAAAGGTCCATTGAATTTGTTTTCAGATTTGCTTTTAATCTGAGACTCTTTCACGTAAACTTTGTCGCCTACTTTGTATTCTGGTGGGTTAGTTGAAACATGTTTCTCAAATCTAACTTTAGATTTTTATTTTTGTTGTTCGGTTTTT
This sequence comes from Octodonta nipae, assembly GCA_034190945.1. Taxonomy (NCBI): domain Eukaryota; kingdom Metazoa; phylum Arthropoda; class Insecta; order Coleoptera; family Chrysomelidae; genus Octodonta; species Octodonta nipae. The sequence goes on from CM067219.1 coordinate 62,515,985, forward strand.
GCGCGTGCAAGTCTATAATAGTAGTTCATTCTCTTGTTAAGGTCCCTAACATATTTGAAATGAATTTTTCCTGATCATATATTGTTTCGGGGGGTCTACTAGAAGTGTGCCCAAAGATGAGTTCGTTGGGCGTGAAACCAGTAGTCTTGTTTTTAGTGTTGTTGTAGCAGATAACTGCGTAGGGGAGGACGTTGAATGTATTTGCCCTTATCATTTCCGCTAAAGTCGCGTGAAACCTTTCGATAGAACCGTTTGATTCGGGATGGTGGACGCTTGAAAAGGATAACTTTATGTCATATACCTTTCGCACAGGTCCCTTATTAGAGTATTGTCAAATTCACGTCCATAGTCGCAATGGATGCGAGGAGGGGTACCGTAATGTTGGAAACATACTAAGAGGGTGTTTACGACTGTTTTAGCTGTTTTGTCACCAATAGGGTAAGCTTGAGTAAATTTGGTGAGTTCATCCCTAATAGTCAGTGCGTAGTTTCTCGTTGGATATTCGAAAATATCAATGTTGATACGTTCGAAGGGTGTTTTTGTGTTTCGGTTATGACAAAAGGAGTACTTAAGTTTTTCCTACAAAACTTTACCTTTTGGCAAGTTTCGCAAGACTTGATAAATTGCTCTACGCTTTTGATTAGTCCAGTCCAGTTATACTTTTCCTAATACGTCGAATAGTCTCATTAATTCCACGATGTAGGTTATTTTTGCAGCAGTGGTACTGTTGCAGTATAATGGGAATTTCGTCTTGAGAAGGGGTTGTTACAATGTTTTGACAAATCTTTAATTTTATGTCTTTGTCTGCGAGTATGAAAGATAATGTTTCGAGAATAGGTAGTTCGACGATGTTTTCAATGCAGAAGGTTTCTGATTCGTCGAACTGATCTTGGTTATTATAGAGGATGTTAAAAAGATGCGAGACAACAGTTTCGGGATCGAATGGTAAAGGGACAATTAAATATTTTAGTGTGTCGGTAGTGAAATTTGGGTCTTCTTCGAAAATGTCTTCGATGATTTTGTCATGCAATTTATTGAGTTTATTTTGCCAGAAGAAAGTGACTATTCGTTTGTGAGATTTGTCTAGGAGTTGGGCGTTAGAAATTTCTATTTTGGAGTAATCGATTATCGACTCGGTTTTATATAATTGAACAAATCGATTAAATTCTCTTGTCATTCGTTCGTCATGATCATCGGGTTCTTGATCATTATCGGAATCTGGTTGTTCTGGGTCGGTTTCGTTATTTGCAAAGATGTTGATTTTAGAAATAAAGTCGATGCACTGTTTGAAGTGATTAATTTTGATACGGGAAGAGCGTCTGCGTTCAAGTTTACCTTGCCGGGCTTGTATTCGATTTTATAGTTATACTCCTCGAGTTTGAGGCGCCATCTGGCTAGACGACTGCCAGGATCTTTCATCGAAAAGAGCCAAGTTCCCGTTCGATAGTGGAATATCGAGTTTCTGCAGCGCAGAGTGTACGGGAAGCATATGCTATAGGAAGATCTTTTCCTACGGGGCCTTGTGAGAGAACCGCTCCAATTGCAAAAGCACTAGCATCAGTAGTGAGCAGAAATAGTTCTTCGAAATTTGGGTAGATCAAGATAGGGTCAGATACAAGGTCTTGCTTCAGTTCGTTGAAGGAAGACTTGCAATCTGCGTCGAAGATGAATTTGACGTCTTTCTGCAGGAGTTTCGTTAGGGGCTTTGAGATCTTGGCGAAATTGGGGATAAAACGTCGGTAATAACCGGCGAGACCAAGAAAAGATTTAACATCTTTAGGAGTTTGGGGTTGAGGAAAATTCTGGATGCATTCAACCTTTGAAGGGTTTGGTTTTACTCCTTCTTGGGTGATCAGATAACCTAGGTAAGCAACTTCCTTACGGAGAAACTCACACTTGTCAGGTTGAATTTTCAAGTTTACTGTCTAAGACGCTTAAAGACTTCTGTCAAACGGGTCATATGCTCATGGATGGTTGGTGAATAAACGATAATGTCATCCATGTAAACAAGGCAACGTTCATTCTGGATGCCCAGAAGAATGTTGACCATGACCCTCTGAAAGGTAGAAGGTGCATTTTTCAGACCAAATGGCATACGAACGAATTCGTAATGGCCATTGTCAACAAAGAAACCGGTCTTGGGAATGTCTTCCTCAAGGATTTCCAACTGGTGGAACCCGGAAGCGAGATCCAGTGTCGAAAAGTATTGGCACTTACCAAGTTGATCGAGGAGATCAGAAATGTTGGGCAGAGGATATTTATCGTCTAGAGTTAGTTCGTTTAACTTCCTATAGTCGATAACAACTCGCCACTTTTGCTTACCAGAAGCATCGAGTTTCTTAGGGACGATCCATACGGGGGAGGACCAAGGAGAAGAAGAGTGCCTGATTATTTCTTGATCAAGCATTTTGGCAATTTGAGTTTTCACTTCCTCCTTATGGACTTGAGGATATCTGTAAGATTTTTGTGAAAACGGGCTTGGCAGTATTGGTGTCAATTGAATGTTTTACTGCGTTGCTAAAAGACAAAACATCGCCTTCGAGGTACAAAATATCTTCGAATTTTAAACAGAGGTTCGTGATAAGTTCTCGCTCTTCGTCATTAAGGTGTTCTGTACGAACTTGTTCCCTGATAGTTAAGTTTCTGTCCAAGTTTATAGAGTCAGAGTAATCCTGTGTATTCAAATTTAAGAAAGGGTGTGTAAGGTTAAGGGGTTCTAAATGAAGATTGGAAAAGTTAACAGTTTTGGGCATTGCGTTCGCGTTTATTATCGAACTCAGAAATTTTCCTTTTGAATTAACATGTACAACAGCGTTGGGAAGTCGTACTTTGTCAATTACTTGTGTCGGTAAAATTGCGTCGGTGTTTGAAAGTTCACATTTTAGTTTGAAAATATGTTCGGTACGTGCCGGATACTTATTAGATTGTTATAAGTACAAGTTGGCATTTTAGTATTGGGAATGTCTGTCGGTTGTGTTTTAGACTGATTGTGATCGGGCACTTTATGCAAGGAAATAGTTTTGAAGTTTGTAATTAACTGTTTTGATTTTAAGTCAACAATACATTCGTAATGCTCAAGAAAATCAAGACCTAATATTCCATCAAACTCAATATCTAGATTGTAGATAAAAACCTTATGAGGGTTACCTATGGCAAATGGAATAAGAGTTGATTCAGAAATAGGGATTTTCTCGTGCGTAATACCTTGGATTGTCACTTTTTCGGGAAATCTTTGACAAAAATTCTTAACGGTGTTTTCTTTAAAAATGGAGATACCGGCTCCGGTATCGATGAGAAGTTTAAATTTTTCGGAAGCATAGTGAATGTAATAAAGATTTTTAGAGTTTACTGTTAAAAAAGGACTTAGAGAAATGCTTGTTCCGGGAAATTCGCTTTGGGTTGAAATCTTCCAGATTCAAATTCTGGATTTGGGTTTGGACTTCGGAAATGGTAGTTGTCGAATCGGTGGGCTGATCTAGGCTCGGGAGAACTAGAAAATCCTGGTATTCGTCGGTATTGAAAGGTTCAATGGGGGTATCGTCTGGTATTTCTTCGAAGTCGGTTCTTACATAATTTTGACTGATATCGTCTAAAGAGTCTTGGTTATTATCAGTATAATAACCGTAATCGTTTTCAGGATATTGAGAATATTCACAATTTTGATGGTGGTTAGAATGATGTGTCCTTTCTGGACGATAGTGAGGGTTGGTCTGTATTACAGACGGCCGGAATTGATTCGGTTTAAAAGGGGGTCTTTGAAAATTCGTCGGTCGAAATGGTGGACCTTGATTGTTAGTATTTGGGGGTGGATTTGGCCTCGAAGATTGATTTGGCCCTATAAAATTAGGTCTAAAATTTTGGTTGTAAGATTGAGGGTTGTTTTGCTGTCGCAACCGACAATATACTGCAATGTGGCCTAATCTACCACAATTTAAACATTTGGGTGGCTGACTTGGTTTCCTAGCCTGAAATAAGGGCTTAGGTGGAGCAGATTTGTTTATCTTCTGTTCCTCGAATTAAGACAACTGAAGCTCTCTTCTTATGCGAGAATGTGCCTCCAGAAGATCTTTGGGGTTGCTGGCACGAATGATTTGGCCTAAACGAGGTTCTAGTCCGGTAAGTAGTGTATTTAGAACCATCGTATCTACAAGGGTAGTCTGAGCTTCTTTTTGCTCATTACTTAGTCCAGACGCTTTTTGAATGCATGAGTGCATTTTCGCACTCAAAACCTGGAGTCTATTATAGAACGTTAGAGGGGACTCGTTGGACAATTGATTGAGACGTTGGAGATCGTGGATCAAAGAAGACAGATCCCGCGAGTCTCCGAAATGGAGTGTTAGAAGCTGCTTAATTTCTAAATATGAAGCGGGGTTTCTCGAGTTGACCAACTGAGCCGCTTTGCCTCTAAGTTTATTTTTAATATGAATGACTAGCAGATATTTTTGCTCTGCAGTCGACATATTGTACGCAAAATTACATGCGTGTATGAAGGTGGCCAAGGAAATCTGGTCGCCTTCAAATTCCGGAATGATAGAAAATATTTCCGATAACCGGTACTTTTCGGTTTCATCAGAAACTACATTATTTGTTGCTTGTGCCATTTCGATGTGTTAGAATTAAAAGTGTACACAAGTTGAAAAATAATAAAAATAAAATAAACGAGGGATTGTAAAATGGGTTATCGCAGTTGGGACTTCTTCCAGGTTCTTTGCTCCGTTGAGGGATAGGATTCCGCCGCTACCAGTTAGAATTAAGCTCGTATTCTAGTAACGTTGACGGATCCTACTGACTGCGCCAATTTGTTATATCACACTTCAATTAATTAACTTTTTAAAAAAGATTTTGTTATTAAAACAAATACAATTATAACTTTGAAATAAAAATGAAAAATAACAATGTAACTGACAAAAGTTCTGAGTAATAATGAATACAACATTAGAGCAGTTTACAATTTATAACATATAATATGCCGAATAAGCAAAGTCGACTTTCACGGATGGAACAATGTGAATAAATATTTATTATATTATATATATATATATATATATATATATATATATATATATACAGGGTGTTCCTATATTGGAGGTACAAACGAAAAAGGGAGATTCCTTGAATAGTTTTAGGAAGAAAAAGTCCCATAAACATGGGTCCGCAAACGTTTCGTTTTCAAGAATCAGAGATTGAATTTTTTTCAAGTTTTTTTCTCATAGTATCTGCACTTCACAAGATACTCAATGAAATTTGGCATAGATATTACAATTAAGAGTTTACACCTTGTGACATGCCAATTTCGATTGCAAATCTACAGGGTGATATTTTTTCGGGAACACTGTCCACTGTTGTCCTTCAGAACTTTTTTTCGGTGAGCCACTGGTACTTTCAAAAATTGTAAAGAAAAGCTTTGTTGTTATACCAAACTTTATGTTCTCTTGTAGTTTTGTCGTATCTACTACCGGTTTCGAGAAAAAAAAATTGAATGATTCTCTTGAAATCCTCAGAAAATTCCGAATTGTCATAGAAATCTAGTTACCTACCTAGTAGGCTGTGGTGAATGAATAAATTATTGTTAGTTTTGACACATCAAATTAACTCCTTTGTTTTGAAAATTAAAGATGGTTGCATTTTAATATCAAAACATGCCGAATTTTACTAATTCCGAAATGGCTGACATGCATTTCATGTATGGTCTTGCAAATGGTAATTCAAGGGAAGGTAAGCGTCTTTACATGGAACGCTATCCCAATAGAGTGATGACTGGACGAAGTGTGAGAACACCTCGACTCGAAGAGGCAGTGCTGAACGAAATAGAAGAACATCCAGGAACCAGTACAAGAAAAATTAGTGTTACCTTAAATACAAGTCATCAAGTTGTTTCGCGGATCTTGCGGGATTCTTTGCTCTATCCTTATCACATTCAGAGGGTGCAGGCGCTCTTGCCTCGAGAATGTCATGCAAGAATTATTTTTATTTATGTCAGTGGTACCTCAACAGACTATTTTGAACAATCCTCATTTTGATTGCCAAATCCGATTCACTGATGAAGCCTGTTTCTCAAGGACTTCAATCATAAATTTTCATAATGAACACATATGGGCTGAGGAGAATCCACATGAAATTGCAGAAGCTTATTTTCAAGAGGAATTTGCATTAAATGTGTGGGGTGGTAATATTGGCGATTATTTGATTGGTCCTTTCTTCTTGCCAGGGCGACTTACTGGTCAATCATAGAGACATTTTTTAGAGAACGATTTACCCTTGTTATTGGATGATATACCTCTTATGATGCGACGTGAAATGTGGTTCATGCACGACGGTACTCCTGCTCATTTTCACTTTTGGCTAGGGAGTATTTGAACGAAAATTATGTAAACAGGTGGATTGGACGAGGTGGACATCAGCCATGGCCCGCCAGACACCCAGATTTAAATAGTTTAGATTTCTTTCTATGGGGCCATCTGAAATCTCTAGTGTACATAACGCCAGTGAATACCGTAGACGAACTGAGAAATCGTATAATAGGCGCGTTTGATACAATTAGGAATACTCCAGGAGTATTTGAAAGAGTTCGATCGTCTATGAGAAGAAGAACAGAAGCTTGTATAAGGGTTGGGGGAAGACATTTACAACAATTGCTGTAATTTAGTTCCTTTGTTGATATTTAGTTTTATTATTATGATTAATTTTTGAGTTGTACGTTTCTTGCAGTAATACATTTTTTTTTGATGATTATACCAGTTTATCTAATCTTTAAGAATTATTGCTAGTTTAATAATTCAAAATTTTTTTCTCGAAATCGGTAGTAGATACGACAAAACTACAAGAGAACATAACAGTTTGCTATAACAACAAAGCTTTTCTTTACAATTTTTTAAAGTACCAGTGGCTCACCAAAAAAAAGTTCTGAAGGACAACATTGGCAGTGTTCCCGAAAACATATCACCGTGTAGATTTGCAATCGAAATTGGCATGTCACAAGGTGTAAACTCTTAATTGTAATATCTATGCCAAATTTCATTTGAATATCTTGTGAAGTGCAGATACTATGAGAAAAAAACTCGAAAAAAATTCAAATTTTAACACTCTGTACCTTGAAAACAAAACGTTTGCGGACCCATGTTTATGGGACTTGTTCTTCCTAAAACTACTCAAGGAATCTCCCCTTTTCGTTTGTAACTCCAATTTAGGAACACCCTGTATATATGATTTTCTTTATTGTATCCGGTGTACATCCGTTTCTCGGTTTGTGCGCTGAAAAGAATATTTTACCTGACGCTTCGCCAAAATCTCATTTGACATTTTTAATGCTGAAAATCTGAAAACAGAATGAAGGAATTTAGAGAGTGACTTTCTATTTATAATTTCATTCGTGATCGTAACCTGTATGATGACTGATCAGATGCGGTGCCGTAAGTGGTCTTAATTGCTTAATTATAACGACCGGTCGCGCTATTTATTGTCCCTTGTTATTGTTTTTCATTAGGATAAATTTATTAGTAACAGTTTTATTATGGGATTTTTGTGGAAGTGCCTTCCACGTGTTTGGCAAGTTTAGAGTGTCGTCTCGTTTATTTAATTCTCCGATTTTTTGAATTGCGATAGCTCGCCGTATTTACCTATTACCGTGATTTTCTATGTTGGCGATTTCCTTGCACGTTTTGAATTCTATTTTATGTCCTGTATTGAGTTCGTGTTAGAATAAGGCCGATGTCGTCTGCTTATTCCTGATGCTTAGTTTGTGCTCCTCTGTTCTTACGGAAATGCGTCAGTTAGTACTTCCCACGTATGACTTTTGACAGTCTCCGCAAGATATACTATAGACTCTGTGGTTCTTTAACTCGATTTTTTCATTTGGGTTACTTTTCCTATTCTGTCAGTAGGTAGTACCTCTAATATAAGGTATGATAGCTATATGTCTATTCTCCACTGTGCCTTTGATTTTTTCTTGTTTGTGTGTTGCGGTTAATTGCTTGTTTTATTGTATGATTTTTGTATCCGTTTTTCTTTAGTTCTTCTGTTATAATTTCAATTTTGTTGTTATGGACTGTTAATCTTAATGCTCAGGAAATAAGGGTATTGGAGACTGCTGGGATCTGCGCTGGGTGATGGTGTAACGTGGTGTTCAGGTAACTATTCGTTTGTGATGGTTTTCTGTAAACTGTAACTTGAAACTGTCTGTTTGGTGTTGTGGTAACGAGAACATCTAGAAATGAGAGACGGTTATCTTGTTCTAATTCTAAGGTAAGCTGTATTTTAGGATGTAAGGTGTTTATATATGTCAGAAAATTTTCCAATTCGACTTCTCTATGTGGCCAGATGATGAAAATATTTCTACGTATCGAATCCATAACGTTGGGTTAAGCTTAGCATCTTGGAGAGCTTCTTCTTCGAATTAAATCATGAAGTGATTGGCTATTACGGGTGACAGCGATGAGCCCATGGGATATATATATATATATATATATATATATATATATATATATATATATATATATATAAGATATATATATATATATATATATATATATATATATATAAAGTATTGTATTATATATTATATATAGAGGGACTATCAAACCAATTATCAAGTTACTTTAAAAAATATAATATCACAACAAGTCACAAAGGCTATAATTTATTGTCCAAACATTTCAGTAATCTTAAAACAAAAACCCCTAATAACAAAAAAAGTAACATATTATATGAAATTCCATGTAATGACTGTAAAGCCACATATATTGGACAAAAATCTCCGTATCTAGAAAACAGATTAAAAGGTCATCAATAGATAAAAAAAATAAAACAGCCCTAACTAACCACGGATCATCAAAAAATCATAAATTTCAATATAAAAACACAAAAATCCTTACAACAGAAACTAATTTTAAAAAGAGAGAGTTTTTAGAACTGATAAATATTCACAAAAGCAGTACTGCAATAAATGACAAAAAAGACATAAATAAATTAAGTAAAATCTACACCTCCATTATTTAAATTATTCTACACCAATGGATATTAATATGGTCTGACCTGAAAGCAAACCATGTATGGGGTACATACGAAAAGAGAAAGCTCAATAAAAAAGCATTGTACAAGGCCCAAATATATAACCGACACTTAAAACTGAAATAAATTGACTTTTGCAAGTAAAAATTTAATATAACCCGGAAGTCATCCCTCAACTCTTTTAAAAGAATAAACAGGTCAGTTTGGATTAGTTTCTATCATTATCTCTGAAAGGACACACCATGTTAGTTAGTTTTTAGTGTTGTGTCAAGTTGGGAAAAAAATGTAAAACGTTTAACAGAAAAAATTGTGACTTTAGAAGTACTATCGCTGTAGGTAAGTCAAAAAATTATTACTCTATACTTTCTTAAATGCATCAATAATGTTAATAATTTTAGAACAGATTTGAAAAAGGCCAAAAACATGGCCGAAACATCATCATTAAACACAGTCTTATCATTTATAACGACCTAAAATCAATAAAATATTCAATCAACTAATTTATATTATTAAGTTTCATAGTAACAATACATTATTCTACTCACCATAGTAATGTTAATTTTGATTATAACTTCATTTCCAGTTTTGCTATCAATGTCACTCACAAAAATTTTGTTACATCTAATTTATTAATTTCATAATTCCTATGTTTGTGCTCTTTTTCAAATTACAATCACAATTTACTGTAAGTATTTAAAAATTTATCTCACAAATTATAATTATAAATTTTATTGGTAGTCAAACACTGACGAAGAAATTAAAGTATTTCGAAAGCTCTCGCAAAGTAAAAGTGTATTTCACTCCTTTATAAAATCGCTCATAAAAGGCTGCTTCCCGAAACCTTTCTTACATTGTGTTAGCCAATTCAGCCGTTACTCAAACAATTTGTTTACATTAAAATGGGATTTTACCAACAAATTGCATCCAAATATGGACAATCCACTGCAAACAAAATGAAAAAATGGGCCAATTTCCACCGGAAAAAAGCAGCACAAATCAACAGAAGAATTTTCTTACTTACATGTCGAAGAAATAACATAACACCAAGGCACATTAGTGACAATACAAAACATATTGGACAAAACATAGAATTCAACAATGGATATGAAGCACAACTTATAGAAGACACAAAAAGGAAGTTAGATATTAAATTGTTGAATATTGAAATTAAAGTGGTCAACACTACTAATACCAACTGATTTTGCTTCTGAATTTATATATAAACAAAACATCATATATAATAGAATTTTTCAAGAAATTAAAACTTCTAATATTAAAAAGATTCAGAATCTTATCAACCAACAGACTCAAAAAATTAAAATAGATGATAAGTGGTTTAACAACTTAACAAATGTTCAATTTCCCAAAAGAAATTATTAATATCTTATCTTTAGGCTCAAAATTTTGCTTACCTCCAACAACATCAGATTTATCTATTAAAAACTATTTAACAGATGTTGAGTACGCATTACAACATATACAAAATAATAATATACATCACAAATTACTAACATTTTAACCAATCATAAAATAATACAAGAAGTTTTAACCAAAAACACAACTTTCTTAATTCTTGGTTCAATAAAAGTAAACTATTTCTAAAAAACCATCCTAAAATTTTAATTATAAAGTCAGACAAAGGCAATGTCACAACAGCTATTCATAAAAATGATTATATTAAACTTTCCAATGATCTACTATAAGATATAAAATATTATCGCAAAGTTAATAGAGATCCAACTTCTACCATCCAACAAAATCTCAATTAAAAAAAAATAATTTAATAACACAGAGTGAAGCAAAACAGTATAATATATATAATTCCACATGTCCAAGATTTTATGATCTTATGAAAATACATAAACCCACTATAGCAGTGAGACTAATTATATCATCTATTAATTCCCCTAATTCAGGAATTGCGAGTCTTTTGGTGGATATTCTTCAAAAATCTTATGATAAAAATAATCCTTATTATATTTACGATTCATCTTCCTTTGCATCTACATACAACAATTACCAATTACCCGATCACTACTTAGTTGTGAGTCTTGATGTTGTATCAATGTACACTAACATTCCAATAAAATTAGTTGAAAACAGCATTCATACAGACTGGAATAAAATTGCTCAACACACAAACACCAATAAAACAAAATTTCTTGAACTTATAAGATTTGTTTTTGATTCAAATTATTTTATATTTGATAACATATACTCCCAACAAATTTTCGGATCTCCTATGGGATCAAAACTGTCTCCAATAATATCTCAATATATTATGGATGACCTCATTAATGATTGTCTCTCTAAAATGTCTTTTAATATACCATTTTTCAAAAAATACGTTGATGATATGTGCCATCCCCATTGGATCATAATGATCTTTTGCAAGTATTTAACAACTATAATGACCATATCCAGTTTACATTACAAGAAGAGGATGATAAATCTAGTATTCCATTCCTAGACACCAAAATTATTCGAGATAGTAATAATATAATTAAATTAGACTGGTACATCAAACCAACAAGTTCTGGTAGATATTTAAATTATTATTCTCATCAACCAATGAAAATCAAATATAACTTAATTGAAATTATGAAACAAAGAATTTGCAAAATTACCCAACTTTTATTAATAAAAACTTAAAATTATTTTTTAACATCTTTTTAAACAATTCCTACCCTCCTCAATTTATTAACAAAATTCTATATAACAATACTAATTACAGAGAAAGAGACAACTCAGTTTTAAGCACCAATTCCAATAACAAGGTCAATCTTCATCATATTTCAATTTCATATATTAAAGGTCTATCAACTAAAATTAGTAAAATTTTAAAAAACGAATCTAGTATTTTAATAACTTATAAGTCAATCAAAACAGTAAATCATCTTTTTAGCAAAACAAAAGATAAGATACCAAAAGAAGTGAAATCTAATATTGTATATAAAATAGATTGTACTAATTGTGATGCAACGTATATTGGACAGACCTCAAGAACTCTAAAAAGTAGAATGATCTCACATAAAAGCGATATCAGATTAGGAAAAGAAAGTTGTGCTATTGCCACTCATTGTATTTAAAATTCACAAACTATAAATTTTAACAACGCTTTAGTTCTGGCATGTGAACAAAATTATTACAAAAGAAATTTTTAGAGATGGTATTTATTAACTATTATCCGAATATTATTAATAAACAAACAGATATCCAAAATTTGAATAACATTTATTGCAATCTTTTAGACATCGACAAGAAAAATTCATTTTCAGTATTCAACAATTAAGTTTCATAGTAACAATACATTATTCTACTCACCATAGTAATGTTAATTTTGATTATAACTTCATTTCCAGTTTTGCTATTAATGTCACTCAAAAAAATTTTGTTATATCTAATTTATTAATTTCATAATTCCTATGTTTGTGCTCTTTTTCAAATTACATTCACAATTTACTGTAAGTATTTAAAAATTTATCTCACAAATTATAGTTATAAATTTTGTTTGTAGTCCAAAGACTGACGAAGAAATTAAAGTATTTCAAAAGCTTTCGCAAAGTAAAAGTGTATTTCACTTCTTTATAAAATCGCTCATAAAAGGCTGCTTCCCGAAACCTTTCTTACATTGTGTTAGCCAATTCAGCCGTTATTCAAACAATTTGTTTATATATATATGTATATATATATATATATATATATATATATATATATATATATATATATATATATATATATATATATATATATATATATATATATATACCTATATATATATATATATATATATATATATATATATATATATATACCTAATTATAATGGTAACGGCTGTTAAAATTAGTATGCAAACGAATTACGGGTAGCAGCCAAAGACCTTAAGTCCAACGTAGTATATAAAATTAATTGCAATGATTGCCCTGCTACGTACATAGGACAAACATCTAGAAATTTAAAACATAGAATAACATCACATAAAAGTGATATAAGGCTAAAAAAAGAAAATTGCTCTTTAGCCATACATTGTCTTAATAATCACCACAGTGCGGAATTTGAAAATACAAAAATTTTAGCTCTGGAACGTAATACTTTTTAGAAATGGTTTTCATCAATAATTATGATAACAGCATTAATCGAAGGACTGATGTACGGAATCTTAATGTAATTTATTGTAACCTGTTGAAATTGGATAATGATAGACTACCAACAAACTCTTCTGTCAATACTTCAGTTGATACTATTGATGACTGATACTAAATTCACGTATTAACAATTCAAATATATTGAAAAATATATATATATATATATATATATATATATATATAGACCAAACTTATAAGTTTTATTTTGGGAAAGCAGCAGTGAAAAACGTATTCTTCTTTATCTTTATTTACTCGAGCTTTCGATAATAATTTATATCTTCATCGGAGCACTACAAAATATGGCCTGTTATACATTAATGTCCGACAAAAAATACACTACTTACAAAGATGTGAGATATTCCTGTCAGATGTTCTAATATGGTGCATGGTGAATAATAATTGTATAATGGCAAAATCCCGGGGAGATGTTAAGAATTGTAAAGCAGAAACACATTCAATATTATCATAAACTTATTAAAAACTAGTACAAAATTACGCTATTGTTCAAAACTTTTTATAAAAATTAATAGAAAGGAAATGTATCCTATCAGTCTACAAACTATGGTGAGCGATTAAGACAAAAATTTAGGTTATACCGCCAAACAGAAAAACGTCACTGTCAATCAGCTTGACAATGTCAAGTTCTATGAAACACGTCAGTGTCTCGTGTGACAGGTATCACGGTACAACGAAAATTACAAAACTGCAACAAATTTAAAACCACAACCCTTTAGCTGTTGTGTGGAAATTAAAATGAATTTAAATCACTATTAGACATTTTCACTTCTACTGTTCTGTAAACTCATTTTTTGGGTCTTTTTTGTTATTTCTTATTATTTACCTTTTTTCTAATAGGTAGGCATAAATGGCACTGAGCTTGTCAATGTCTTTTTTGGAGTTCAATGTGCTACCCTCTTGAAAAATGTGAACCATTTCCAAAAACTTCCTTTTCCTATTTGAATTCTCCACTTCCAGAACCTCCACTCGTTCATAATCCATCTGGTGTCCTGTATTATTTTCATGTGTTGCCAAAGCACAAGATTGGATGTTCCGTCTTGAATCACTTTTGTGTGAGGTTAATCTCTTGCTAAGGGTACGGCTGGTCTCCCCGATGTATACTGATTGGCAGTTTGTGCATGGGATACTGTACACCACATTGCTAAGTTTGAGTTTGGGTGTCTTGTCTTTGGTCTTTGTGTAAACTTCCCTGGCCACTTTTATGTTTTTGGTGGCAACTCTGACTTCAGTTGGATCAATCAGTGACTTAAGTCTGTTAGTGAGGGTTTCTTGATAAGGTAGAACTATCGTCTTTTTGGGGTTGATATTGTCCTGTTGTATGTCTGGATCATTAATCTGCCTGGTAGGGTTTTCCTCTTGTGAGTCTCTCCTTATGGGTGTGTTGAAGATAAGTTTCTTGAGTAACCTCCTCGGGTAACCATTCTCCATCATCAGTTCAAACAAAATTTGTAGGTTCTTATGTATGAGCGTGTGATGTGTAACTCTTGTGATTCTCGTTTTCATGTTTGTGACAACATTCAACTTCATTTTCAATGGATGGTACGATTTGAAGTTAATGTATCTACCTGCACATGTTGGTTTTCTATACCATTCTGTTTTGATAGAGTTATCTTCTCTTATGACTTTCATGTCCAAAAAGGGGACAGCACTGTCTGTTTCTTCCTCCACTGTAAATTGTAGCCGTGGATGAAAGCTATTAAAAATATCCAATACAATATTACTGGAGCCTATTGGTATTGCAAGGATTAGGTCATCTACATATTTTTTGCAGAGTGGAACTGGAAAGGGTAGCTTTGGGATGCTAATATGTAATAGCTTATCCATCACCAACTGAGCTAATATGGGAGATAAAATTAAACCCATTGGGGTACCTCTGAGTTGTTTGTAGAAAACTCCATTGGCACTGAAATAAGTGGATGAAAATGTTAACTCAATCAGTTTCTTCATTTCACTTTTAGGCATTGTACAATGTTCTTGGATTCTTGTCCATTGGTCCTCTATCACATCCAGCACCATCTCTACCTCTATATTGGTGAACAAAGACACAACATCCAGGCTGATTAATTTATAGTTAGATGGCAGTTGGAGGTCCTGTATGAATTGCGCAAACTCAAAGGAATCTCTGATGTAAAAATCGTTGTTGGAATTGTATGCTTGTTTCAATATTCCATCTAGATGTTTGCACAATCGTGTAGTGGGACTACTGGTGGAAGCAACTATTGGGCGTAAGGCCAAGTTTGGTTTGTGGACTTTTGGTAACCCATAGTATTTAGGGCACACACTATCATAAGTCATCAGGGATTTGGTTGTAGTTGATGTGAGGTAACCTTTTTTTCCCATTTCACTGATTGTTTTGTTCACTTTTTGTTCTATTGTACTGGTGGGGTCTCTTGGGATGATTTTGTAGACTTCATCATCTTGTAACAATTGGTTAGTTAACATATTATAATCCTGTTTTTCCATCAACACTGATGTTCCACCTTTGTCAGCTATAGTGAGAATTAGATCTGGATTGTCTTTCATGTACCTTTTTGTTAAATTATGATGTTTTCTGAAAATGTTATTGTTATTATGTTTGGAGTCTTGTGTGAAATTGGTAATAATGTTTGTGGCCTTGGCTCTGTGAATGTTCTTTGGGTTTTCATCCATGTTGCTGTTAATCGACTCCATTTCTGCAATAAGCCTTGGTATTGACAACTCTTTAGTTGTAGGTTGTAGGCTGAATTTTGGGCCAAAGACATGTACTTTTTTATTACCTCAGGTACTGATTTTGTCGATATGTTCTTAAACCACTTGTCTTGTGTAATATAGTCTTGTTTTTGACTTAATTCTAACTGTCTGAATTTGTTTATATTTTTCTGTTTAATTTTATGGAAAATGTTCTTAAAAGTAGCAGAAATTCGGTCTTTGAATTCATGCCAAATATGTAGTGGTACAACTTTGGTTATACCCGTTTGTAATGAAATTTGTCTACTATCCAAGTATTTTAAATTCTTGATGGTGGTGTTTAGTTGTAAATTTAAAATCTTTAGGCCTAACCTGTTGCTAAACAAGTTAACACTTTGTGCAGTCTTTGGATCTTTGTATTGTATCATTTCTTCGATCCTGCTGATGCAGGTATGTAAACTATTGGTTTTGATATTCATTCTTTTGCATCTGGTGAGAAATATGTGTCTGTTTTTTAACCGGGCTAATTTGGATGAGTTGTTACTATATTCTTTTAGATTTTTCTTACTTCAGAACCAAATTGTGTAAGAAAAATCTAAAGAATATAGTAACAACTCATCCAAATTACCCGTTAAAAAGCAGACACATATTTCTCACCAGATGCAAAAAATGAATATCAAACCATAGTTTACATACTGCATCAGCAGGATCGAAGAAATGATACAATACAAAGATCCAAAGACTGCACAAAGTGTTAACTTGTTTGCAACAGGTTAGGCCTAAAGATTTTAAATTTACAACTAAACCCACCATCAAGAATTTAAAATACTTGGATAGTAGACAAATTTCATTACAAACGGGTATAACCAAAGTTGTACACTACATATTTGGCATGAATCAAAGACCGAATTTCTGCTACTTTTAAGAACATTTTCCATAAATTAAACGAAAATATAAACAAATTCAGACAGTTAGAATTAAGTCAAAAACAAGACTATATTACACAAGACAAGTGTTTAAGAACATATCGACAAAATCAGTACCTGAGGTAATAAAAAAGTACATGTCTTTGGCCCAAAATTCAGCCTACAACCTACAACTAAAGAGTTGTCACCAAGGCTTATTGCAGAAATGAGTCGATTAACAGCAACATGGATGAAAACCCAAAGAACATTCACAGCCAAGGCCACAACATTATTACCATTTCACACAAGACTCCAAACATAATAACAATAACATTTTCAGAAACATCATAATTTAACAAAAGGTACATGAAAGACAATCCAGATCTAATTCTCACTATAGCTGACAAAGGTGGAACATCAGTGTTGATGGAAAACAGGATTATATATGTTAACTAACCATTGTTACAAGATGATGAAGTCTACAAAATCATCCAAGAGACCCCACAGTACAATAGAACAAAAGTGAACAAAACAATCAGTGAAATGGGAAAAAAGGTACCTCACATCAACTACAACCAAATCCTGATGACTTATGATAGTGTGTGCCCAAATACTATGGTTACCAAAAGTCCACAAACCAAACTTGGCCTTACGCCCAATAGTTGCTTCACCAGTAGTCCCAATACACGATTGTGCAAACATCTAGATGGAATATTGAAACAAGCATACAATTCCAACAACGATTTTTACATCAGAGATTCCTTTGAGTTTGCGCAATTCATACAGGACCTCCAACTGCCATCTAACTATAAATTAATCAGCCTGGATGTTGTGTCTTTGTTCACAATATAGAGGTAGAGATGGTGCTGATGTGATAGAGGACCAATGGACAAGAATCCAAGAACATTGTACAATGCCTAAAAGTGAAATGAAGAAACTGATTGAGTTAACATTTTCATCCACTTATTTCAGTGCCATGGAGTTTTCTACAACAACTCAGAGGTACCCCAATGGTTCAATTTTATCTCCCATATTAGCTCAGTTGGTGATGGATAAGCTATTACAATTAGCATCCCAAAGCTACCCTTTCCAGTTCCACTCGCTGCAAAAAATATGTAGATGACCTAATCCTTGCAATACCAATAGGCTCCAGTAATATTGTATTGGATTTTTTAATAGCTTTCATCCACGGCTACAATTTACAGTGGAGAAGAAGACAGTGCTGTCCCCTTTTTGGACATGAAAGTCATAAGAGAAGATCTCTATCAAAACAGAATGGTATAGAAAACCAACATGTGCAGGTAGATACATTAACTTCAAATCGTACCACCCATTGAAATGAAGTTGAATGTTGTCACAAACATGAAACGAGAATCACAAGAGTTACACATCACACGCTCATACATAAGAACTACAAATTTTGTTTGAACTGATGATGAGATGGTTACGAGGAGGTTACTCAAGAAACTTATCTTCACACACCCTAAGGAGAGACTCACAAGAGGAAAACCCTACCAGGCAGATTAATGATCCAGACATACAACAGGACAATATCAACCCCAAAAAGACGATAGTTCTACTTATCAAGAAACCCTCACTAACAGACTTAAGTCACTGATTGATCCAACTGAAGTCAGAGTTGCCACCAAAAACATAAAAGTGGCCAGGGAAGTTTACACAAAGACCAAAGACAAGACACCCAAACTCAAACTTAGCAATGTGGTGTACAGTATCCCATGCACAAACTGCCAATCAGTTACATCGGGGAGACCAGCCGTACCCTTAGCAAGAGATTAACCTCACAAAAGTGATTCAAGACGGAACATCCAATCTTGTGCTTTGGCAACACATGAAAATAATACAGGACACCAGATGGATTATGAACGAGTGGAGGTTCTGGAAGTGGAGAATTCAAATAGGAAAAGGAAGTTTTTGGAAATGGTTCACATTTTTCAAGAGGGTAGCACATTGAACTCCAAAAAAGACATTGACAAGCTCAGTGCCATTTATGCCTACCTATTAGAAAAAAGGTAAATATAAGAAATAACAAAAAAGACCCAAAAAATGAGTTTACAGAACATAGAAGTGAAAATGTCTAATAGTGATTTAAATCATTTTAATTTCCACACAACAGCTAAAGGGTTGTGGTTTTAATTTGTTGCAGTTTTGTAATTTTCGTTGTACCGTGATACCTGTACACGAGACACTGACGTGTTCATAGAACTTGACATTGTCAAGCTGATTGACAGTGACGTTTTTCTGTTTGGCGGTATAACCTAAATTTTTGTCTTAATCGCTCACCATAGTTTGTAGACTGATAGGATACATTCCTTTCTATTAATTTTTATAAAAAGTTTTGAACAATAGCGTAATTTTGTACTAGTTTTTAATAAGTTTATGATAATATTGAATGTGTTTCTGCTTTACAATTCTTAACATCTCCCCGGGATTTTGCCATTATACAATTATTATTCACCATGCACCATATTAGAACATCTGACAGGAATATCTCACATCTTTGTAAGTAGTGTATTTTTTGTCGGACATTAATGTATAACAGGCCATATTTTGTAGTGCTCCCGATGAAGATATAAATTATTATCGAAAGCTCGAGTAAATAAAGATAAAGAAGAATACGTTTTTCACTGCTGCTTTCCCAAAATAAAACTTATAAGTTTGGTCTATATTAGTCAGCAAGAACAAGCCGTTTGGTTTATTAATGTATATATATATATATGTATATGTGCATATATATATACATATAATCAGTACGTTATTAAGCCCAATATATTCTCAGGGCGTTGTTCCACCCACCATATAGATTGATATCATAGAAGTATATATGTTTGCATAATAATTAATTAGTTAGTTTGATTTTGAGCACTTTAAGAGGGGTAAATAAATTCCATGTTTTAAGGTTGTTTATATTGATTATACGCTGTACAGCCCATAATATATGAAGGAGACCTTATTTAGCCCGCCTGTATATAAAAAAATATTCTACGGTTCTTGCTTAGCCTGCAGAGTTGCCAAATTCTCTCTATGCACGATTTAAATTGTTTGTATTAAAATCTCGCTAAAAAGCATTATTATTATCTCAAAACATTTAACAACTTTGCATTGTCTCATAATGTTGTACATATGCCGTTTACTCAAAGGGCTGCCGCAAAGATAAGAATTGGGCAAGTTTATTAACCGACGACTTCGAAAAAAGGAGGGGAGAGGTTATCAATTCGTCTGCAACTTTTATTTATGTATGACCAGCGATTATTCAAAAACATCTTGGACAATTTTCATGATTTAAAATGTATTATGGTATGGAACATTATAGAAAGGTACCATATAATTGTCTAAACATGAGATTTGCGGTTTTCCAGATAATCAGAAGAAAACAGTAAATGAGGCACTAGATTTCAGTTAAGTTCAATTGCTCTTCTTCACCTTTTTCGCTAAAACGGCTCAAGCAATTTGAATATTATAAATTGTATTCTACAAAGATATGTTTCAGTTTCATTTTTCTATAACATAAATCATACCATTTTTCTGATAATTCGATGTGACCAATACACAGAAGCATATACATTGTGATTTCAATATAGAATGAATTAGAGTTACACTTATCGAAAGTGGTCCAAACAATAAAAAAGTTAAAACATTTTTGGAAAATATAGAAAAAGAATACAATTTAGAGAGGGTGAAAGGAAAAGGGAGAATGAAAGAGGGAGAAAGAGAGAGATAAAAATACACTAAATTTTTCAATTGATTTACCATAATTCACATAAAAATGAAGATATTTCTGCTTTCTAACACGCATCCGATCTTCACTAACAAAATTATGTTAACGCCTCTTAAAAATAAACCTCAACTGAAATCTGAACTCTTTCAAAAAACATAATACTATCGCATCAAGAATTAGTTGAGAACCCGAATTCATATAAATCATCCTGAAAATAAATGACCTATTTCCAAAGACATCATATAAGAAATCGAATATAAGGCGGGTGTCTACGTATATAATATATTTAATATTACATTTTTGGTTGAATAATTATGTACCTTTCTAAGATATTTTACAGCTTTTGGTAGACAAAAAGAACCCTTTCAAATTTTATCTTGTACACAAAATCCAAAGCGCACTTAGTAATTAACGGTCTATAGTAATAAACCTTACAGTTTCCAACATAAGAGATATAGGTGTAAGTAAACCTAATATATCCTAAGATTATTGTCATTTGGTATATTTAATTATGTAGGAAATTAAAGAATATAAAGCAGCATAGATTGAACCTTTATTTCCTCTATTCTTAGTAGTAAGTTGTTCCTGTACTATATTAGCATTATATCTTTAGTAACATCTAAACCCATACATAAAAATATTTTATAATCAATTAATTTCGGCATTAGGCAATTTTGTAACTAACGTACTTATTACTTGAAATAGTTTAATCAATTAGTAATACTCTTATATTAATACTTCTAGTCAGTTCTTGCATTATATGATATCATAGTTTTCTAAAATAATTTTAATTTAGTTTGAATTATGAATCCATCAAGTAGAATTCTGTCTTTGGTAACAAGCAGTAACAAATATTTGTTGGACCTTCCAAAATATGAAACTACTACGGGCACAATAACGCAAGACCAAATTTTAGCTATAAATCATATATACCTTTCGAATATAGTGATTCCGAGGAATCAGTTTCTTGTTCACAGAGTGATTATGTCCCTGATTCAGCTGACTATGAGTCTAAGGAAACTGAACAAATTGAAGATATAGAAATAAAAAAAAACAAAAAAATCGTTTGATGTATTGGTCGTATTTCAACTGATCCGTCAAATTCGACAGCTATTACAGAAATTAAGCAAACGAGTTTTGTAAAATAAAGTAACTTATTCCTAAGTTCTGCATTACGTTCAATATCGACAGGTATATTTTTATTTTTGAGATGTAGTCCAGTAAATCTGTCTGATCTCGATTTTTTTTCGTATTGTAAAATTTATCTTATCTCTACGTATTTCGAGGCCCTGAGTACGATTCTGTCAGTTAAAGCTGTCGCTGAGTTATAGTCAGTTTTAAGGTGCAAAAATAAACATCTTTCAATTTTTCAAGGTTTGGGAAGAAAATACGTATCAGAAAAAATGTGGATATTGTCTGCATCGTTTATAAGGCCTCAATATACGTAAGAATCAACTTTTCAGTTTCTCTGCTTAAGAAAAAACAAAAAAATCAGACTAATAATTATTTATTGTATTTTGTAGAAAATAAAACTTTACAACCTGAAGATAAATGAGCTCCTTTCGGCGAATTTATTCTCTCTTCGTCTGGCAAAATAGAACAATTTACAAACTTTAGACCTTGGACTAAGAAGTCATCTTATCCATATTGTTTTCGAGAAGTAACACCTTCCTCGACACTTAAAACGGAATCATAGTGAGGAAGGTGCAGTTAGGCAGTTGTTTTCTGTCTTTGAAAGCTCCAAACAGAAAAGTGGTTATAATTTCAATTCAACGACAAGAAAACTTTGCGTCAGCTTCCAATACTAATCAAAGAGTGTTCTGCAACAACTTTTTTGTGCTGTGACTAATAGTTGGTACCAAAACTATCACCCATTTATACCAACAGATAGCCTTACTCTTAAACAAATAAGTTATAGTGTGAGTAATAATTTATATTTAAAACAGAACCGACTTCAACTGCTTAAAATAAAAACCGTTTAAGGTACAATTCTATTGATTATTTTACGGTATGCTTATCTCTCTCTGTCTCTCTATCTCTCTTCCTCCCTCTCTCTCTAATTTGTATATTTTTCACCTATTTTTTAACTTTTTTATTCGTTTTATTGTTTGGATCACTTTCTATAAGTGTAACTCTAATTCACTCTATATTGCAACCACCCTGTATATGTTTCTGAGTATTAATAACCCAATATGAATTATTTGTCTATCATTTTCTGAACCACCCTGAACAACTATAATTCAACTCCACACGATATTGCAACCGCTCTGTATATGTATTAATCGTCTCCACCCTTTTGACTGTTTCCATTTTTCTATTGTTTAAATCACCCTGTATGCTTAAAATCTTACTTCGCCCCATACGTAGGTAAAACATAAGCAAACAAGTATGTTCCACACTATATAACATTTTTTAACATAAGGCGGAGTGGAGTTATAGTTAATTAAATTAATGTACCACCCAATATCAATCACATTTACTTGTAAGATTTTTTGAACCCACCTGTATAAATGTAATTATACTTCGCCCCATATTTCAACTGCGCACATTGTTTGCTGCTTAAATTTCCATGCACGCAAACACACCTACCACCGTATACCGTAAAGGAAAGATCACTCACATTACAATATTTTTTTTCGATACATTTCACCCCGTAAAATGAAAACCGTTACAAACACCCTGTACGATATAGTTTCATGGCATATCTTGACATTTAAGCTATATATTTTTAGATATTATTTGCATTGATTAGTACAGTTTTTTACACAAGTTATTCCAATTTTCGGATAAACGATTCACGTTATATAAACTGTAAAATAGAATTTGACTGAGACGTTTTAAAGAAAACAGTGTAGATTGATTGAAATTCACTGAAGTGTAGTCCCGTAATTACTGTTTTTTTTTTCGATTTATATAGTACCTTTCTGTAACATTTCTTAATGCATTGCCATTTAAATCATCAAAATTGCCCAAGCCGCTTTTGGATAATTACTGAGCATACATAAAAAAATGTTCCGAGGAGTTGATAACCGCCTCCTTTTTAGAAGTCGGTTAAAAATTTCAAAATAAAACCTTTCCTCTTTTCCCCTACATAAAGTTTCATTTTGACCATTAGAACTTTAAACAAGTAACTTTTATATATTTTTGAATTGACCAACTATATAAGAATAGTTATAAAATAAAATTCATTTATATTGACGCTGCATCTTTGGCCTCTAAAATGATCTATCAACAAAACGAATACATATCCCATTTTATATAAACATAAAAATTTACACGTATTATTCATAGTCTACAAGCTACATTTTGTCATAAAAATAATAATACCGAGGCTAAGTGAAATCTGATTTGAAAAAAAATATATTTCATATTGTTAGTAAATGCCAAAAAGAACATCTAATTTCCTCAAAAAAACCCAAAGTATTTTAATTTCCAGGCTCTATGTTTTTCAATTATTCAAAGGGTTATATTACAAACTGGCAATTGGGCATGATTATATCAAAATAATGATATATATTCATTCAAGTCATTTAGAAGTACAATTAAAACAAAGATGAATAAAATTCAAAATATGATATTTTCACTGTTCGCTTCAAGTGAAATGCCACAATGTATAAAGTCAATGAATATTATTTCTCCTCCGATGTGACCTCGCGGTGTTGCAATATCTCGGGCTACATAACGTGCATAAAATGTCAGCTATATCCTTGTTACATACATTTACTACTGCGCGGCCACCTACAGTCTGCTCGATTGAACTATTTTGTATGAAAGGATGGCTAAGTGACTCGTTGTTCAGCCCTCGCAAAATTTTCGGGAAAAGTTCCTTGAAATGTGATTTATTGGCTAGCGATGAAATACACGTAAAACGTTGTGCAGCCCGTGACCGGGCTAAACAACGTCAATTTGGGCTACACAGAGTACTAGTGATATATTGGTTGGGCTTCACAATGACCGTTTATAAGTCTATATATATATATATATATATATATATATATATATATATATATATATATATATATATATATATGTATGTATGTATGTATATGTATATATGTGCATGTATGTGTGTATGTAAGTATATGTATGTTTATATATGTGTGTATGTATATATGTGTATATGTTTGCATGTGTGTGATAATATATATATATATATATATATATATATATATATATATATGTATAAAAAAAATAATCAACCCATACGTTTTTGTTTTTATGGTATATATGTACATATATTACTTACTTTTAGATCTTGGAAATTTATTTATTTATTTATTTTCTTAAACTTATAAAAAAACTCTCATCCCTTATAATATTACCTCCGACATTTCTATGGTTTCTCACTTATATTTGTCATCAAAATTTTTTTTTCAAATTTGGATCTAATTTTATGAAACTACAACCAAAAAACTGAATGTTACGTTGTTTAATTCACTAGACATGCTAATTTTATTTTGTGAACCTCAATTCGTTTGCATATAATATATATATATATATATATATATATATATATATATATATATATATATATATATATATATATATATAAGATGAGTTTTTTTTTTTGATGATCAGTATGGGGATCTCGGAGATAGAGCAAGTGTTAAATTGGGAAAGATTTGCAGTTTTACTGGCCCAAATTAATGACACTTTCGGATTTTTGTAAAAATTCATGGCTTACGAGATATTTTGAAAAAAACAAATTCTGTCGATTTAGTCAAATCCATCTAGCTCCTTTGTTTTTAATTTTATAAAAAAAGTGTAGATATCAAAATTGAAGGAAATTGTGAATATGATTGTCATGTCCTCGTTTGCGTGACACCTCTCGTTTTCGAGATATGACACAAACTTATCTTTTTTTGATTGGAAACCATAGTTGGCTATGACCTCAAAAAATCGGACATTTTTAGCGCTTTTGAAGGATACAACTCGATATAGTTATTTATAAAAATAACGGAGTTATGGATGCTTTTCTCTTTTATTTTCACTTTTAACGTAGTTAGGCATGAAATAGATTGATTTATTAAAAACTATTCCAAAAAACATTGAACGATTTTTTTATTAGGTATATCATATATAACGAAAAAACTAAATAAGAAGGTACTTACTAAAAACTTAAGAAATTAAAGTACATAATAATGGTTACAATTTATGTTCGAAAAGTCCACCATTGTTATTTAGACAAAAATTGCATCTTTTTAAGATTGACATTACCGCTTTCTTCACAGACGCCTATCAATTTCGTCAATTGCTTGTAATATATGTATGTATATATATATATATATATATATATATATATATATATATATATATGTCGGGTTATCCAAAAGAAATAAATGTGGGCTAAACATTTATTTGACAAATAATAATCATACCATAATGATTTACCACTGGTGTTTCAAACTATACAAACAATAGATAATATTGATAATCAATTTATCTCGGGTGCCACCTAAAATAAGTTCGATCGGCGTACCGATATGATATTATTAATCTGAATTGGTACACAAAGTAGTCTACTCGGAACCGCGACGAGTTCCCGGTTACGTGGCAGCCGTCTACCGTCGTACCTCGTTCGAATTTCGGACAGAACTGTACTCCGTTCCTCTCGATATGAGTCTTCCAAAACTCATAAAAACATCGTGCGCAACACCTGATACATACTTTGTTTTTCTGCCTGCCATTGCGTAACCGGCACCACGTCAAGCGATTATGAATCACTTTCGATCCCAAGCTGACAAATTTGTAATAGAATATAATAAACGTAAGAATCGTAAACAAAAGTACGAAAGAAACATAAATATCCTGTTACTGATAATATAAACTATATAGTCTTTAGACCTTCACCACTTGGAAACCAACTATTTCGTTATCTCCGACACTGTCATCCTGGCTAGCACACGTCCTCGAGTGTATCTAAAATTTCATTCGCATGACATTAAACTCAATATTACAAGTACTCGTACTTATCCATCAATTCAAAGATCCAATTCATTAGCCAGAGGAAGTGAAATGTGTTTAACGGAATTGACTTTATAATTACAAGTATTACAAGTGCCAGTTACAATCCTTTGGAGTCATTTGTTACGGAACGACTAGTACTTTCAAGTTATATCGCTAACATTTGGCCAATATGGAAATATTCCAAACATGCTCGATCTCATATTGAACCACATCTAAATTTCTTTAGACCACACTGTCAAAATAGGCACGTGTGAAAATAATGTTCAAACTTGCACATCAACACATCATATTGCCAGCACTAGGCCAATATGGAAATACTATAAGCATGTTCGATCTCACACTGAACAAAATTTAAATTTCTTTAGACCACACTACCAAAATAGGCACATGTGAAATCAGTGTTCGAACTTGCACCTCAACACCTCATATTGCCAACACTAGGCCAATATGGAAATACTATACGCATGCTCGTTCTCACACTGAACAAAATCTAAATTTCTTTAGACCACACTACCAAAATAGGCACATGTGAAATCAGTGTTCGATCTTGCACCTAAATTGATCATATTGCCAACACTAGGCCATTATGGAAATACTAAAAGCATGCTCGATCTCACACAGAACAAAATCTAAATTTCTTTAGACCACACCACCAAAATAGGCACATGTGATATCGGTGTTCGATCTCGCACCTACACACCTCATATTGCCAATGCAGCACAGAAACGTGTGTACTCATGTCGTAGTTGTCACTGTCCGCTCTGCAGACATCCGACTCACTAGGAATGTAACTCTCTGGCATTTTTCTCTATTTATCATGATTGTATCTTTATGTTTTTTTTAATAAAATTAAAATTACCAAAATTAAATTTAATGACCTTTACTTTTATCATC
Organism: Octodonta nipae; assembly: GCA_034190945.1. Lineage (NCBI taxonomy): Eukaryota > Metazoa > Arthropoda > Insecta > Coleoptera > Chrysomelidae > Octodonta > Octodonta nipae. The sequence continues at coordinate 62,543,323 of CM067219.1, forward strand.
TCTATTCTTTTTATACCTAGCATTACCTTCAATAATATTGACTCCCTGTATCAATTAATAAGTCAAGCAAATTATTGTCAAAATCCACACTACTATGTCACGTTTTTTTTGCGAACTCAATTTTTTTGAGTACCCTATGAAACTCTTTTGTTTTTCACTTTCACTTCCATTAAGCCTGCATATAGAACCTGCATATAGAACCATGATTTATAGAGCATACTCTATTCCCTTATCCCAACGCCAATCTAACTAATGAAGTCATTATTATACGTTGTATAGCCACAAATAACGGTTTTCATATTAGCGAAATCAAAAGTTATATTTTTTTGCAAAGAACGACATTTAGTATACCTATCAAAGTATTTATCCCGTTCTGAAAGTATGTAACATACTTAGTAAATGTAAGCCACAGAATCGCTAAACTATTGAAATTTCATTACATTAAAGTTAGCTTAAAATTTCAGAACAAACTTCAAATATTGTTTATAACGCCAAAGACAACTCTGAAGTTTTTAAGTTAATGTCTCAATTTTAACAGGTTTTATATAGAAATGATAAGTTTTATCACCCGTTATAGTGAACATTATGGCTCATTTAAATAACTTGAGTCGGGTCATTCATTTCCAACATTTGAAGATACAAAAATATAGTAATGTCAAAGCGTATCCCTACCATAAAATTTCAATATTAGAAAATTTAGAAATACAAGGAGGCTTAGCCTTCTTTAATACTAGCATCCTTAATAATTAGTTAATTGTAATAGAAGAATTTTGTTGGCTTTGTTAATTTCATAGTTACTTCTGAACATTCATTCAACGACATAACCCCTTTAATGTATTCAAATAATGCTTAAATTAACTTTACCTGCTGCCTTGCATATTGTCGGTCATAAATTATCTCAAGTTTTGACGATTAAAATTGACAAGAGATTGAGTCAAGACTATAGTCACGCTTTAAAAGTATTTTTCTTCAAGTGTGTTTTTTTTTGTTCAACACTATGAATAACAATTTTCCCCGTATTGTTTTTGCAAATTATACTTAGCGTTTTTTTTAATTAATGTGAGATATTTTCGCAACCTTTCGTAGGTACTTACTATTACAAATATTTCATTCGAACCTAATATTTGCTCGTTATTCAAGGGCTAATCATTTTCCCGTTTGAAACTCAAAACTCCAGCGCAACATCATTCCGGCTTTGTTCTTTTTTGGTTGGATAGATTTTATTTAGAACACCTCTAAAACTCATTCGTTCATTATTCCAATCACGAGTCACGAGTTCCAGTAAAAATTAGTTTTTATCAGAGTTTAATAATGTATAATTTAGGTGTATTAAGTAATTGATTTTTATACAGTGCTTACACACATGTATTGTTGTTTAGGTTTCGTATTTCCTTAAATTCAATTTAAGGATTACGATTACCTTTTTAAACTTTAGAAGAATAGTGGTTGTGTTACAGATTTTTAGATTTGTTTCTTTATTTGAGTTAACTTGTTTGTAGTTTTCTCATACCTTTTGAATAACTTCTAGAAACACTTTATACTAGGTTGATACTATAGCCCTTCAAACATGTTGACTTTGCTAAACATATCACTTTTTCATTTAAAGAGTTATTTCAAATATCAAAATTTGAGAATCATTTCCAGATTTTAGAATATTTAACTTAAACTAGATTTGCATTGCAACAATTGTTACTTACTTGCTAAACTTTATAGGTGTTGCTATAATAGAACTCCATCTTTAGACAGAAGCCTAACAGAAACTGCATTTCGCAATTTTTCCATCTTTACATGAGACAAAGAAATCCAAAGAAATCTCACTTTCACTAACAAAGTCATAACAGTTAAGATTGCAGGAGATAGTTATTATGAAAACTGACCTTGCTCTTTTCTAAAGTACGTGAAACACACGTTATAAAAATGTAAACTTTTAATAGTGGCAGTTATTTTACTCTTATACCGTCAGTATGTACTTCATTGAAACTTATTGAGGCGTCACCGATTTTGTTACGTTACAAAAGTCAATTATTTTCGTCTCCTAAATATCGAAATTATTTTATGTGAACTCTGGGGTAAAATTTCACTACCACTCATTATGTCATATTGTCAATAATTATCAGAAACAAAGTAAGAGACCATCTCCAATATAAAACTGTCAGTATTAACAGTTTGAAATTTACTTACATTGTTAGAACTGTATTAATAATCTTGAAAATCTTAAAGCTAGCGATTCTTTTATTAATGAGCACTCGGGCCCAGAATCAAAACAAAATGGAAAGGACTCACCAATGTGTTTTAATGTACCAAATCAAACTGCTGCCAAGACTTAACACTGATCTTCGGTCACAGTATCACTGGCAAGTGATGTGCATTCCACACGATTATCTTGCGATGTTAATCGAAATATAAAGTTCTTTTACCCGTGACCAAGTTACAACTCCTCCAAACATAACTGGAATCAGCCACTGTGGATAGAAACCCTCGAGAGTACGAGTTACTGCAGAAAATAACATGCCACCCTGTAATGGACTTTCCTTCATCACAGCACCAGTAGTTAAACGCCGCACAGCCGCGTCAGAACCAGCAGTTTCACAACTAAAACGCGGCAACCGCAGCTCCACTGCTTCCGCAGCACTACTTCACTAGTTATCGCGTGGATATACCGGGCACTGATCCCACTTCTGATGTCGGGTTATCCAAAAGGAATAAATGTGGGCTAAGCAATTATTTGACAAATATTAATCACACTAAATTGACCGAAGGCACCATAATGATTTACCACTGAAGTTTCAAACTATACAAACAATAGATAATGTTGATGATCAATTTATCTCGGGTGCTACCTAAAATAAGTTCGACTGGCGTAGCGATATGATATTATTAATCTGAATTGGTACAAAAAGTAGTCTACTCGGAACCGCGACGAGTTCCCGGTTACGTGGCAGCCCTCTACCGTCGTACCTCGTTCGAAGGTCGGACAGTACTGTACTCTTGTTACTTTGTTTTTCTGCCTGCCATTGCGTAACTGGCACCACGTCAAGCGATTATGAATCACTTTCGATCCCAAGCTGACAAATTTGTAATAGAATATAATAAACGTAAGAATCGTAAACAAAAGTACGAAAGTAACATAAATATCCTGTTACTGATAATATAAACTATATAGTCTTTAGACTTTCACCACTTGAGAAACCAACTATATATATATATATATATATATATATATATATATATATATATATATATTGTATAGGCATAAAAGCCATGAACAGAAATTAAAATGTATATATAATAATGTCTTCAAATAAAAAAATCCTTCAGTGAACTAAACCAACCAACCAACCAACATACTATTAAAAGATTTCTTTCAACAGAATTTGTTGTTTATAAATATGCCATATTTTATAAATTTTAAAAGGTCGATAGTATAATTTAACAACAAAGACTGCTACAAGGTTTGTGAATACAATGGTCGAAAGCAAATGGAAGCATTTCAATAACAATACCTAAATTGTAACTTGCTTGTGTGAGACAAGAATACTTATTTAAAATGATTAATATTTGTTTAGTAGATATAGAATAAAGTGTTTATTGATAAAAGTATACATGAATACTTACTGATAATGTAAAAATGTTATAAATAGATAGTAAGGTGTTATCTTGTAAAATATGTACATAAGTAGAACAGATCCTTATATAAGTTGTAATGAAACCCATAGAAAGCATAATCATCAGGGCTAAAATAAAATAAACATAATTAATACATTTATATATATGAGACAACGGTGAAATAAGTTAGTTTAGGAAGTATTATAACATGAAAATCAAATCACGAAGCTTCATAAAAATGCATAAATTCAGTAAACTAAGAACAATTTATTATAGAAAAGCTTATAGACTAAAGGGAAATTATAGTTAAATTTAAGATAAAGTAGCATAAAATGGAAAAATTGTTAAAAAATAAGATGACATAAGAGATCACTGACCTACATATAAAATATAATGAAATAATAATAAATGAGAGGAATTTAACAGAATAAATAGTTAGAAAGGTGTAGTAGAACAATATTTAAATATTAAAAACAGGAAATTATATTCAAGTAGGAAATAAATGTATTTATTTGAAAAATTTCATAACTTTTAACATATCAACAAAATTCAAGGTCATTTAAGGAATATTTAAAAGAGATTAATTTGAAAAGGAAGAATTTAAATGAAAATTTACAAGAATTAAGAAGTTCTTAGAATTTTGCAAGCTATCTTAAAATAAATAAAATAGGGAAAAGCAAAATTATTTGACCAGGTCCAGATCTAACGCAAATTTCAAGAAAACAAATGAATTTTTAGCCAAATTAAGAGACGGGAAATACATAACGCTCCCGTTAGTCAATTTCTTCAGAAAAAGCATAAATACTCACGATTTGAAGGTTAAAAAGTTGTGTCGGTTGGTGTAGTGTTCCGAAATATTTAGATGGACGTAAGCCAAGTCAAGAATTGTAAAGGTTTGAAATACATTGAACATTTGGAATTTGAAGTTGATGAAGAATAACAGTTATGAAATTTGATAAACTGTTTATTCTTTAATGGGGAATAATTATAAATATATGGAATGAACTTTATAAATAAAGTCAATATAACTGAGTATCCAGAGGAAGCAAAACACAAAAAGGTGAGGAAAAATAAGTACTAATGAAAAGAATAAAGGTTAGTGAATAATAAGTACTGTACTTTGCTAAGTGTTTGAAATTAGTAAGTAGGGTTATAAAAATATTTTAAAGAGAAATTTCTCAAGGGAATAATAGATAGACAAATTTAATTTCAGGGTAATTTATGTTGTTGTTTAGTGTATATAGAATATGATTTTTTTTAAATTTTCAATAAATAGAACAAAGTATTCACAAAAGTTGATTGATTATTATTTAAAGTTAACATTGGCTATGAATAAATCATACTGATATATATTAAAAATTGAAAGAATTAAAAAAAAGATTCAATAAAAATATGAGAAAGGATTAATTACAAGAAACAAAATTTTTGATAATATATTTTTTTAATTAAATAATGAATAATAAGCAAATTTTGCAGTTGAATTAAAATTTATTAGAAAGATCGTGTAATAGCAGTTAATTAAAGCCAAACAATATCCCCCTGAGATGAGAGTGAAGCAAATTTATAAATACAATCAAACAGTAAATTACACTCATGCATTTCAAAAATAATAATTTTATAAATCAAATAAATTAAATAACACATAATTAAATATAAATCACTACAATATATATATATATATATATATATATATATATATATATATATATATATATATATATATATATATATCTGGGCGTAGAGTTTCACGGATGGAAAGATATGAAGAAGTATTTATCCAGGAGTACATCCGTTCGTTAATTTAATTCATGTTTGAATCTTGGAGATGTTTCGCCAAGATCTCACTTGGCACTATTACCTGGCGACGCATTGATAATGCCAAGTGAGATCTTCGCGAAAAGATTCAAATATGAATCAAAGTAACGAACGGATGTTTCCGGGAATTCATCCGCGCAGTTAATAACTGATCCCTGCCGGTATCGATGGTAAAATGAGGACGTTTTGGCAGAATTACATCTGCCCTCTTCAGGTCGGTTCGCATAATTCTGGTAGCCTTGTCATTTCGCTTCGAGTTACTCGAATACTAAGACTTTCAGGAGCGCGCGCGCTGTATATAGTCCGGCTCGACGCCTATCGGTTGGCACCGTGAACGGCTGCGTGTGGTTGGCCCTTGGCGCTCAGTGGCCACGCCTTCCGCTTGCTGATTGTTTATTTCCGGTTGAGTTGTTATAGGACGGGTCCGGGCCGGTACGATCTTTAATAGAATTTTCCTACATTTGGGTAAGTTCTGGACGCATGCAATGAAGTAAATGTTGATTTTACAGATTTCTTATATGATGATAGTGTTTCCAATAGCCAACGAATTTAAATTGTTATCAATTTCTAATAAATTGCAATAAATTATTTTTAGATTTTGTAGATCTGTCTTTTTATTGATACTATTGTCTTGATTATTAATATAAACCATCTCTAAGAAATTTATTTAGTAATTATTCCTTTCACATGCCAACACTCGAGCATTTTCAAAATCTGGAGAATGATTTTTATGTAAACTATGAGTTGCAAGTGCACAACTTTCTTTATTAAGTCTAATGTCATTTCTGTCGGAAATGATTTTGTGTTTTAGGTTTCTAGAAATTTGGCCAATATATGAGGCTTGGCAGTCTTTTGTCTTTTATGGATTCCATTAGATTTAAGATTAGTTGGAGTTTTGTCTTTTATTTTATTGAAAAGGGAATTAACCGTTAGATTTTTGTGCAAATGTAATGTTATATTCAGTTTTGATAAAATTGTTAGGAAGTTTACCTAAACCGGCTCTGGTTTCTTCCCAATACATCAATCGCTGAGAGAAAAAAAAATAATCTCGAAATAACTCGACAACTGTAAAATTGACACTGCATTGTACGAGAGAATTCGATGCTGATTTTAAAAGCAGCGGTTAGTTAGACGGCGAAGAGTTTATGTTTTGTTATTATTGTGATATTCGAATCATCTGTTGTGTATATTGATGTAAATAATAGTTAAATTTTAGGCATGATATTTTTTATATAAGGTATAGAGAGATAATTTGTTGGATTAGAATTAATTTGTAACGAACTTTGCGGTATTAGTTTATCAATATTATTGACTTGTAGTTTATAGAAACATTTTTTTTAAGAGCTTAGGAGGATAAGAGTTATCGAGAAAAAGTTGTTTTAGATTTTGTAAATCTTTTATCTCTGAAAGTTGGGTGACAAATATTGATAATTCTTGTTTTCATGGTATGAACAAGGTTAATTTTCATTCGAACTAGATGATGTGAATGGAAATTAATCTTAATATATCCAAAGCTAGAGGGTTTCATGTACCAATCTAATTTAATATAATCGTCAGGATCTCGAACTACTCTTGTATATGAATAATTTACAGAAAGAAATTACATGTTTTAAAGAATCCCAAAATTATGTAAATAATCAAAATAAGTAAAGAAAACCTACCTTAGTACAAGATGCTGGCATATCAAATGAAAGAATTTGCATACAAGCATTGTGCTAATCAAAAATCTTTTCTGTCATAATAAAAAATTTAGGCCAGTCAACTCATTCAAAATTGTATTTAGAATTCATGTACTCAAAAAGAAAAGTATAGTTTAATCAAAAAAAAATGTAAAGAAACACAAGAAACAAAGCTGGCCAGATAACAAGCAAAGGTTTCAATATTAATAGATCATGAAATATAGTGGAAATGACAGGTAGCCGAAATAATAAAGTAAATTGTTACAAAAAAGATTTTGGAGAGCTATAAGAGCAAAGTTGAATAGGAAATATATCAGTAAATACTTAAGAAATCATCTATATATAAATAGCCAAAGACAAAACTATTAAGTACCATTTTCTCCTCTGTTTCTCAACTGATTTTCTTCATTTTTGTTCTGTTTAGTAGCTATCGACGACCTTCAGTGGACAATGCTAATATTAATTTATAATATTGGTTTATTCATTAAATAAAATATAATAAAAATTCATTATTTATGTCCGTACTGTGAACTCAAAGCATTGGGTAATTATATATTCTTAGACCATTTATTTCTGGAAGTGGCATGTAAGCGTTGTTATTGTTTAGTGGTAAAGTAGTCAATGTAGTAGATCAGTACTGATTTTTCGGACGCGTTGCAGTAACTTTCAAATTAAATAGTCTGTTTTTAATCTAAATTTAATTATTTGATTAATATATTAGTATCACAACCTTCCCGTAGGTGCTGGGTAAAAAATTGTCAGACAGCGGACAATAGAGAATGTATTAAATATTTAAGTTCTCCTAGGGTTGTTAGTCCTCTCTTTTCTTTAATATTCCTGAACTTGATTGAAACCGCAAATGACGAAACCTTTTATGTTGAAAAGAACAATCTTCCAATTATTTTATCGAATATTTTGCCAGGAGCAGTTCCAGCCAAAAATTTGCGGGCTCATACATTTGGCAAAAATATTTCGATTACCGGTATTTGATTACATTTTTATTTTCTTTTTATTTCAATAGATTTTTCAATATGAGTGAACAATTTTGATCATTACATCTATTCTCCGATTTCTCCATAACTCTGTTTCTTATAAAAATATACTCTTTACAATTTCATGAAACAGGGTCGAATTTCGACCACTGGTCGACCACTAGTAAATTGAATTGAAAATGAATTTCAAAGACAGGCTTGGGAAAATAATAGACCAGTAGTGATCAGTGAAGAAAGTACAAATGCGGTTGTATATTTAAATAAGATCATAAATAAATAGAAAAAAGTTCAATAAACATAATTTATTAAATACGGATGAAGGCAAGGCAAATAAATTTCTTAAATATATAATATTGAGAAAATTGAGTGAAAAGAACTTTCGAGATAGGAAAATATTCATTTGTTTTTGCGAAAATGTATAAAAAATATGTCAAACAGTTCAGTCTTAATTGTATGGTTGGACGGTGTAGACCTTCAGTTGTGTTAAAATAAAGTAGTCCATGATGTTTGTGTATTGTTTAAACAAACTATTGTCACTAACAACAATTTGTTGAAAAAGTTGCACAACAGAAAGGTTTAATCCAAAACTAATTGTGAAGTGCAAATAGTGACATGGAACAATAAATTATGAAAAGTAATCCATAAGACACAATAGTTTGAGTGAAAATTCCATGCAATTACAAAAGTTCATAGAGAGGTGTGAAGAGGAGTAAGCGTTAATAGAACCAGCAACAGAAGAAGTTGCTGATATTTGAAGGATTGTAATAAGAAGAGGGTTCAATAGCTTCCAGGGATATAGATAAGGTATTTATCAAATCTAACAAAATATTTGAAAACAAAATGATGTGTTTTATTTTATAAAGAAAGATTGTTTATTAGATATTAATAGATAATTCATAAATATGTTTTGAAGAAATAACAAACTTCACACTGAACTAGTATATTAATAATAATAACAATTCCCGTATGGTGCCCGGGTTAGAATAACACCATGGTATCTATCGCCTGTCATAGGAGGCGACTAAAGGGGCGGCTGTCCGCTGACCCACTACCTAGCCTTCCTCCCTTCCCCAAAACCCGCACGGGATGATCTGGTTTAAATCATTTCATCTGGGAAGTTCCACGATTCCGAGTTACCCGGGTCACCAGGGTCAATTGGTGAACCCATCCATGAAAATGGAGTTACGGAGTAGATGCCTCGGAAAAGAGCCGCTGCTTGGGGATCGCCAGGGCATGTCTGGAGCAGGCGCTGGACATGACAACATGCGGGACGTCGGTGGCAGGGTGCTGAGGAGGTGGGCCCCTGTCGTCCAAAGAGTTACAGCCCAAGAACCTCAACAACACTCACCAATAAGGTCGCAGAATCAACGTGACCATCACCAACAGAGTCAAACGAGAACTCACTCAACGGGACTGAAAGACACCGCATGAAATGGACTAGGGCCATGAAACAATTTATAATGCGCACTTTTTACAGAATTACGAACCTTGGTCAGGATAAGACTTCACCAAAAATTCATTCGTGAGTACCCAGAGCTTCAAATTGCCGAACAGAGAGTTGCAGATCAATTTCGTTTCATCTTGAGAAATGGCCTTATTTCGCCTGATCAACTGGACACAATAAAGAGCGAAGTTGAGCGCGAATTATTTGGTCAAAATACAACAGATCGAGAGCCTGAAACACCTTTGGCGCAAATGGCGGACGAAACTCAAGAACTTCAACAAGAACAGCCAGCCAACGATGCCCTGCTTAAGAAAATCCAAGCAGAAATGGAAAGAGCTCTTATAGAGTATAATGGAACAGATCCATTGAATAGACCAACTCTTCCCAAACTAAGATCTTGTAAGAAACTAACTGGGTATTGTCTGGCAGGCCTTGAACAAATTTAGCTTGCCAAACTATGTTTTAGGTGCTAATACGTTAGAGTCGCGACACACAATCATCTACTGTACTGCAATTTCCATCTGCAGAAAAATTGGGGTCGCAATAAGACCAAAGCAAGACCCTCCCCAAATGTAGACAAACACCTTGAATACCACCTTGGCAAAGAAGGCTAGAAGGGAAAATTAATTCTCTTCGGAAAGACATTGGAAGACTGACCGGTACCAACGAGTGGTCAGAAACAACAGAATAGAAAGACTCGTCAAGACTATAATGGAAAATAACCGAATACACTCCCAGTGGGATGGAGAAAACATCACATCTCAGCAGTGTCTGGACAGTCTGCGACAAAAGCTCTCTGTCTACACAAGTCGATTGAGAAGGTACAAAACCAGTAACCAACGGAAACTAGACAACGCACTATTCCGAAAATCAGAAAAAGGGTTTTATAGAAAACTCAACAACATCAATAATAATGAAACTCCTAGTTATCCCAGTAAAACGGCAATAGAGCAGTACTGGAAAACACAACTTTCCCCAAAAGCTTCCCATGAGTTATGGAGCAAGCTGGATTAATGAGGAGGAGGCTGCATTTCAGAATTGTGATAACATGCAACACCAACCATTTACAACGGAAGACACGTCCAACATAATGAAACACATCCATAACTGGAAAGCTCCAGGACCAGATGGTGTGCAGAATTACTGGATAAAGAAACTTTACGCCACCCACTAGAAATTAACAGAGCTTATTAATGACATAATTATCCATCCACACAAGATGCCTAGTTTCCTTACGCATGGTGCTACATACCTCTTACCAAAGGACAACCTATGTGCACAGGACCCAGCAAAGTACCTACCAATCACTTGCCTTCCAACCTTATACAAATTCATAACATCGTGCATTAATCATCGCATTTTCAAACATTGTGAGATAAGAAACATAATTACTCAACAACAAAAGGGATGCGCGAAAAATTCGATGGGCTGCAAAGAACAACTGATAATTGATTCCGTTGTCTGCAATCAAGCCCACGACAAACGACGAAATCTCTTCATGGCATATGTGGACTACAAAAAGGCCTTCGATTCAGTTCCACATGATTGGCTCATTAAGGTACTGAAACTCTATAAAGTGAATAATTGTATTATTAAGTTTTTAGAATATGCCATGTCCACCTGGCAAACCAAAAACTCACTGAAGGAAGCCAACTGTTCGATACAAACTGATCCCATTCCAATCAGAAGGGGTATATTCCAGGGAGACTCTCTTAGCCAGCTGTGGTTCTGCCTTGCCATGAACCCTCTCTCAAACAAACTGAACTCGACTAATTTTGGGTTCAGTCTCAAACACAACAACGTACAGCATTAAAGATAAACCATTTGTTATACATGGACGACTTAAAGTTGATGGCAGCTACGAAACAACAGCTGCATGATATGCTAAAATAATAGAAGGGTTCTCTAGTGACATCCATATGAAATTTGGCCTAGACAAATGCCGAATTATTAATATAGTTAAAGGCATCATACAGCAGAAGCACTTCCAAATGGGAGATGGCACCTCAATCGAATCTATGGGGGAAGGTCATACTTATAAATACCTTGGAATAAAGCAGGCTCAACGTATTGATCACGTGACTATGAAAAATGACCTAACAGTAGAATTTTATAGAAGTGTAAAACGACTGTTGAAAACCAAACTAAACAGTAAAAATCTGTTTCAGGCTATTAACACCTATGCGTGTTCAGTGCTCAGTTACTCTTTCGGTATAGTTAATTGGTGCAAGACTGACATTGAACAATTACAACGAAAAGTTCGAGTTGTACTAACAAAAGCTCAAAATCACCATCCAAAGAGCTCTGTCGAACGTACAACTTTGCCACGGTATCAAGGAGGAATAGGATTGACAGATAAGCAAACTATTAGATCAACAAATTTCTAGTTTGCGTAGTCATTTCCAAAAACTCACAGACTTTTCTGATCTACACAGTCATGTGCCAAGTTGATGACTCAACACCTCTGCGACTGACACAAAAACATGTTCAATTGCACCACCAGACCACCGATCAGAAACTGCTGAAATGGAAAAAGAAGCCCCTTCATGGAAGACATAAAAATGACGTCAACCAAAATTATGTCGACAGTGCAGCGCCGAACTACTGGTTGATCTCTGGTCATATATTTCCTGAAACGGAAGGCTTTATATTGGCAATCCAAGATCAAGTAATTCCAAGTAAGAACTACCTAAAGTTCATCGTTAAAGACCCTTTTATTAACAACGACAGATGCAGGTACGGTTGCCAAACATCTGAATTTATCCAGCATATTACAGGAGGTTGTCAAGCGTTCGCTGCAACTGAATATAAAGAACGAAACGATGCTGTGGCAAAAATAAATCCCCAGGAACTAGCACTGAAACTTAAATTATCACAGTCGGTAAGATTACCATACTATAAATACAAACCAGAATCTGTTTTAGAAAATAACAACTGCAAGCTGTACTGGGACCGCACGATACTGACCGATCGGACTGTTGCTCACAATAGACCAGATATAGTTTTGGTAGATAAATTCTCTCGGAAAACAACTTTAATTGACATAGCAATTCCTAACAACAATAATATAAATATCAAGCAGGCTGAGAAAATAACTAAATATAGAAATTTGGAATTTCAAATAAAGACTCAGTGGGACATGAACAACACACGAACTGTACCAATTGTTATGTCAACGACAGGACTAGTCTCAAAGCATCTATTAAACAATTTAAAATACCTCGGTCTGGACGAACATCTTTACAAACAAATGCAAAAAGCCGTCCTGTTAGGGACAGCCCGGACAGTCAGGAAATTCATGGGAAACTGCCGCCACGACTCCAACTACGGGCCTGAAAACTTGGCAAGGGCTCCCACAGTGCTAAACCCTTTTGATATCTAGGATATCTGGGGTTTAGTGAATTTTCCCCTAAAGGCACTCTTAGCGTGCCTTAGAGTGTGATGCCATGCATTGTATGGTCAAGTCGGGGGATAATTATAATTAATTGATTGATTACGATTTTGAATTAATATTTGGGTAACTTGTTTAATTATTGCTGATAGATGTTTGAAAAGTTTATGAACAACTATTGAATAAGAATATTGTGAAATTTACATCCTAGTGTATTTAAAGAAAAGATCATAATAAAATTTCAACTTAAAGATTAAAATCAAATAATATATTAATAACTAATCAAATAAAATCAAATAATATAAATATCAAAGATTTAATATTGAAAGACAAAATATAAAAAACGATTTATTAATCTAAAGCAAATACAGTGTTAGAATAAAAAAAATTAGTTCTGAAGGAGAAGAAACTATAATAAATTTTCAATGATTATAATTCTGTAACTGAACTTAACCTGTGATAGACAATAAGTGTATGTTAAATATCAACAACTCAATAATATAAATGACAAGTAGTTTAATAATCATTTAAACAAAAGTTCAATTCAATTACAATTAAAAGCTAACCGGAAATAAATAAAAAAATTGTATATTAATAAAATAAATATTTTGCAATACATAATAAAATAATAAATATATATAAATAAAAATAAATTGAAAATAATTTATATATATATATATATATATATATATATATATATATATATATATATATATATATATAGGGTGTTCCTAAATTGAAGGTACAAACGAAAAGGGGAGATTCCTTGAATAGTTTTAGGAAGAAAAAGTCCCATAAACATGGGTCCGCAAACGTTTCGTTTTCAAGATACAGAGTGTTAAAGTTTGAGGAAAAAAAATTTGAATGATTCTCTTGAAATCCTCAGAAAATTCCGAATTGTCATAGAAATCTAGTTACCTACCTAGTAGGCTGTGGTGAATGAATAAATTTATTGTTAGTTTTGACACAACAAATTAAACTCCTTTGTTTTGAAAATTAAAGATGGTTGCATTTTAATATTAAAACATGCCGAATTTTACTAATTCCGAAATGGCTGACATGCATTTCATGTATGGTTTTGCAAATGGTAATTCAAGAGAAGATAAGCGTCTTTACATGGAACGCTATCCCAATAGAGTGATGCCTGGTAATCGGATGTTCTCTAATATTCACAGGCGTCTTTCAGAAACTGGATCTTTTTCTGCGAAAAATATTAATGCAGGTAGACCACGAAGTGTGAGAACACCTCGACTCGAAGAGGCAGTGCTGAACGAAATAGAAGAACATCCAGGAACCAGTAGAAGAAAAATTAGTGTTACCTTAAATACAAGTCATCAAGTTGTTTCGCGGATCTTGCGGGATTCTTTGCTCTATCCTTATCACATTCAGAGGGTGCAGGCGCTCTTGCCTCGAGATTGTCATGCAAGAATTATTTTTATTTATGTCAGTGGTACCTCAACAGACTATTTTGAACAATATTCATTTTGATTGCCAAATCCTATTCACTGATGAAGCCTGTTTCTCAAGGACTTCAATCATAAATTTTCATAATGAACTCATATGGGCTGAGGAGAATCCACATGAAATTGCAGAAGCTTATTTTCAAGAGGAATTTTCATTAAATGTGTGAGGTGGTAATATTGGCGATTATTTGATTGGTCCTTTCTTCTTGCCAGGGCGACTTACTGGTCAATCATACAGACATTTTTTAGAGAACGATTTGCCCTTGTTATTGGATGATATACCTCTTATGTGCGACGTGAAATGTGGTTCATCCACGACGGTGCTCCTGCTCATTTTTCACTTTTGGCTAGGGGGTATTTGAACGAAAATTATGTAAACAGGTGGATTGGACGAGGTGGACATCAGCCATGGCCCGCCAGATCCCCAGATTTAAATAGTTTAGATTTCTTTCTATGGGGCCATCTGAAATCTCTAGTGTACATAACGCCAGTGAATACCGTAGACGAACTGATAAATCGTATAATAGGCGCGTTTGATTCAATTGGGAATACTCCAGGAGTGTTTGAAAGAGTTCGATCGTCTATGAGAAGAAGAACAGAAGCTTGTATAAGGGTTGGGGGAAGACATTTTCAACAATTGCTGTAGTTTAGTTCCTTTGTGGTTATTTAGTTTTTTTATTATGATTAATTTTTGAGTTGTACGTTTCTTGCAGTAATACATTTTTTTTTGATGATTATACCAGTTTATCGAATCTTTAAGAATCATTGCTAGTTTAATAATTCAATTTTTTTTCTCGAAATCGGTAGTAGATACGACAAAACTACAAGAGAACATAAAGTTTGCTATAACAACAAAGCTTTTCTTTACAGTTTTTTAATGTACCAGTGGCTCACCAAAAAAAAGTTCTGAAGGACAACATTGGCAGTGTTCCCGAAAAAATATCACCCTGTAGATTTGCAATCGAAATTGGCATGTCACAAGGTGTAAACTCTTAATTGTAATATCTATGCCAAATTTCATTTGAATATCTTGTGAAGTGCAGATACTAAGAGAAAAAAACTTGAAAAAAATTCAAACTTTAACACTGTGTATTTTGAAAACGAAACGTTTGCGGACCCATGTTTATGGGACTTTTTCTTCCTAAAACTATTCAAGGAATCTCCCCTTTTCGTTTATACCTCCAATTTAGGAACACCCAGTATATGAACATATATGAACAAGGCTAGGTTTCGGGTGAGACGCATCTGAATTTATTATATATTCGACGTCTAAACCGACGCGATGACAGCTCTCGCCTTCCCACAGCATGGACCTCCGTAATTGCCAGATTAATCAAAGCAGACACACCCACTAACACCCAACTAATCACAACACCGCCCCTTCATCACGTGACATCCCCTTCTAACCCACCGCTGACTATAAATAAAAGAAGCAGAGCAGACACAAATTCAGTTCAGTTACCTATTGACGCTTGGGGAGTAGGCAGATTGAGGCCTCTAGTTCGATCTAGACTCTGAAACTCTTTTTTCTTCACTTTTGCCTCTTGATAATGATAAAATAATGATAAGTTCTTAGTCAATATTCCAAAATCTAGAGGTCGCTCAACATTTTTTTTAACTTACCAATTAGAGTATTTTAGATATTTTCGAACGACGTTTAAATATGAATATTAGTGAAATTTTAATTTTTTCCTTGACATTGACATGTCAACGGATAAGTTCAAAACAAAAGAGATATATTAAGATCAGGACGGCTCTTACTACTTATAATATAATTGTCAAATATTCAGTAAATATAAAAAGTACTCTACTGGTAAAGTTTAAAAAATCTTGAGCGACCTCTAGATTTTGTAATATCGACTGAAAATTTTCAGTCTCCTCATAAAATTGTTATAAACTCCGTGGGTTCAATTACTTAATTTAAAAAATAAACATATACACTTCACGTTCTTGAACTTTTATTCACACATAAACATCAAATATTCTCAACAGCTGATTTTAATACAATAATATCGAAACCATAAAAATAGGTAAACTCTACTGAAACTAATATTGCTTTATATAGAATTTTCTGGTAGTTCTACCTTTGTTCGCACAGCGTCCAGATTGATAGTTCTTCCCCATTTTGACGACTCTAGAAATTGATGTTTTTATGTTCTCTCGCCAGGGACGGAGTGGATAAAATTTTATAACAGTTTTTAATGTAGAAAGCTATGAAATAACGAGAAAAATAATAGAAAAAAATCAATATTTTATGATTTTGGATTTTTTAAAATACAGAGCGACCTGTATAATTGATCATTGGAGAGGACTCTCAATACATGACAAACCAACATATTTTTATAAGACACTCAAAAATAAAAAATATACTTTTTTTTGGGCACCCTAAATATGAAATTTTCTGTAAATAGTAATTTAAGGTACTTCTTTCAGTCATTTTCTCCTATCAGTTTTATAATATTAATGAAAAGAAAGAAATAGTCAGTTTTGCTCTCTCAATATTTATAATGATTACAGAAATATTATAATTCGAATCGCTAGATAAACCATTTGACGCCACCAAGAATGTGATATTTTCTGTCTCGCTATTCATTTCCATAGAATTACAATGAACATAATATTTCTTCGGTGTCTGCGTTTATGGAAGTAGCCTAATAAATGAGCCCAGTAATCTACACAATTTAATATTTGGGGTTCCACAAATGGGTCGTTATTCATTATACGAATCTCTGAAACACTTCAGAAATGTGAAGACTTATTGAAAGGATTTGAAGGATTAATAATCCTATTTTATATGGATTAATCCATCGTAAATAACTATAATGCCGGGTATTAAATTTCCAATAAAATTTCCAGGGAAGTTGAACAAAATACGAATAAAATAAAAAAACAACGATAATGAGCGATATAGTTCGACAGTGGAAATATAATGAGAACTAATAAGTTCATTTATACAGATAACAGGAATGAAATCGCAGAGTATTGCAAAACCTGCATATAATTTATATAGTACCTTTTGAGAATGCCAAATAAGTTCCTGACGGAATATCAGGAAAGTATATTTAGATATGTAGAAATATTTATCCGGGAATACATCGGTTCGTTAATATGAATTGAGGTTGAAACTCGCAGACGTTTCGCCAAGGTCTAATTTGGCATTATCAGTGCATTGTCACATTGAGTGGTAATTTACCAGGGCTTTATATTTATATGCCTCCGTCGGAGGTCGTTCCGCGTCTGATTGTTCGGTGTGGAGTCCGGCCCCCTTCGCTTTCGCGTCAGGTGGATTTCTTGTTAACGCGTTTGTGTTTTGTGTGGCTAAGTCTGTTTTACTTCGTTGTTGAATAACTGTCTTTCATGTAGTGGGGAGGTTTAGTTGTCCAGGTTTTCAATTTCAGTAGCTTCTCGTATTAGTCTTATGTTGTAATGGGTTGTTTGTGTAATTTATTTAGAACTATCGAAATTAATGTTTTGCCTCGATTGTTGTTGGAACAGGGCCGATGTTGTTTATTTTTGACAGATAATTTGTGTTAACCTAAACGGCCTGAAATTCTCCTGTTCGTTTGTCCGACATATGGATACGTCGAACAATGCAGACGTCATTATTTTTTGTTTTACTGCATTCCTGTGCTCCTCTCTACGGAGACTTACTTTTCTTTTGATTTGGCTGACGTACGCGAAGTTTCATTCTTTACACGGTATCTCATATACGCCCTGATCTTCAAGGGGAATTTTCTCTTTTGTGACGGTATGATTTCTCTAATCTTTCTATGAGCATCGAAAGCTGTTTTTATCTTGTTTTTGGCTAGGACTTTTACATTTTTGTCCGTTGTACCCCGTACGAAAAGCTGTCGAGATGTTTTCATCCTCTAATATTTTTGTGTAAGTACCTTCTATATTATGTAGTGGTTATAAGCATTTGATGTTAATGCCTCCTTTAAAATGTTTATCGCGACCTTGCTCTTTTCGTTGTGAGTTGTAGAGTTTTAGATCTGTCTGTTAGGGTTCTAACTACTGAGATAACTGAGCGAGGAAATGGCAATCCAATTGTCTTGAATGCCTCTGTCTGTTCTTGTTCGACAGTCAAAAATGTGGCTGTTGCAAACCAAATAGCTTTGTAAGTTTTACACATTAAAAACATGTTAAGAGGCCGTGCAGCCGAACTTGTTAATTCAAGAAATACGTTAACTTGGTATGAAATAAAAACCGTTTTAGACTTGTCCGCCTTAATCCAAGACTTACAGAGAATGCGACAACTACCAAGCGAATCCACACTAATTTTCTCAGCACGGTTACAAAGTCACGGAGCAAAAATGCATTCGGCTGTTAACAAACATAATCGCAATACCAAAAGGAGCTGCTGAAATTTCACTAATCTATTCCATGGCTCTAAATAATCTTTTGACCGATATAATAACTGCTGTTTGGAGAATCAAAAATTCTCAAGTAGAAGTAACTCCCAACAACATCAACCACAAGGAAGACCTAATCAAACAATTTTTAATCAAACAGTGTTTCTTTTGTGAATGAACAGGTCACTTGTATAATGAATTCTAACACAACAACGACAAACACACCAACTTTTTGACAATTACAATTGCAACAAAACCAAATCCTGTTTATCAATCGACTTGTCAATCTAAACTTAATATTGACCCCAATAGGTCTCCCGCACAACAACCTTCTACCACAGGGCAAAGTCCTAATCAATCTCGACCAAATTCCAATTTTTACAGAAACCAACAACAAAGAACTCACCACTTCGACCAAGATGAGTTCTACAATCAAACAATTACACAAACGATGATCCGTTTACTACTTCATAAGACGAGTATTCTTATTCCGATCCACAACTTACACATTTCGAATATTCTCAAAATGACTACCCTGAAGCTTTCACAAGCAATTACTGTGAATTTCTCCCTGAATTACTCGAAGATCGACAACGAAGTTTTCAAGAATATTTACAGTCGACAAACTACTCGATACAAAGATCAGAAATCTCCAAAAATGAGTTTCTTCGGCGACTTCAACGCTAACATGAAACTCAATTTCGGTTAGTTCTAAAAATGTTTTCTACATTAATGACGCATCAAATACTTATAAACCCCTTATAGACACAGGTGCAAGTTTATCCATTTTTAAACTAAAAACTTGTGAAAGTTTTCTACACCGATACCCAGAAAATATTGTAATACAAGATCTCACTAATCAAAAAATCCTGATCAACGAATCGACCTTAGTCCCATTCAACCTTAACGAGCCACACAAAGTTGACATATATCACTTAGACATCGCATCTGATGATCTACTAGGTTCTAATTTTCTAGACCATTACAATTCTGTGATTTACTATAACAAAAAATTTCTTATTACCAACTTCAAAATTATTCCGCTGATGAAAGTAACGACTAAACAATAACTACAAACAGGCAACCTCCAACAGTTAGTCCAACAATTTCAAATACGATCACTATTGACCCGCGAACAGAACGCAACCACTACCGTCTTAGAAAATGTGTGACTTCCGAATGCTCTAGTCCAAGCTAATGATAAAGGCGAATTTTTCACATCCATCTTAAACGCTAATGCCTGCCCGAAAAGTGTAAATATCGACACTATCAAATTAAAGGCGATTCAAAATTTCTCCGTGAATCAATGCGAAGCAATTTCGTTCGCAACAAATTCTAATATCGCTAGTCAAACGGAGATTAACAATCAATACCGATTCGAACACTTTAACAAGGAAGAAGCCAAACAAATTCAACAACTCTGTCTTGACTTCTCCGATATTTTCTAAATATAAATATAAAGCGACCATCTCAGGTCACTAATGAAATAAACATTCCATCGACACTAACAACGCGAAACCCATATACACTAAGTCATAACGCTAACCCCAAATTCACAAAGAGGACTTCGGTAACAAAATTTCGAAAATGTTAGAATAGGTTATTATTCGTCCCTCAAATTCACCTTGGTCTGCCCCTGTATAGGTTGTCCTGAAAAAACTACAAAAAATGACAAATATCCGTTACCCAACATATCCGATCTTCTAGACCAACTTTACAAATTGTATTTTACCACCATAGATCTAGCTTCTGGCTCCCACCAAATCGAAATTGAGAACAACGACATTCATAAAACCGCTTTCATCGTAGAGAACAGCCCTTTTAAATTTGTTCGCATGCCATTCGACATTACAAAGAATGATGGACAATATTCTGATAAGAATCCAGAACGAAAGATATTTGGTCTACATGGACGATATAATCTTTTCTACGCCAACCTTCACGAACAATTAGCACGACTAACTGGCGTTTTTAAGATGCTTGGAAAGGCAAAAAACTAAAGATGGTGTAAAACCCAACCTGTCGAAAGTCGACTTGTATCGTAAATTTTTCAAAACCACAGAACCCCAAAGATATTGAATCGTTCTTGGGACTTGCTGGTTATTATCGAAGGTTTATTTCAAAATCTTTCAATGAACTTAAACGATTTTGAACTTCGTCAACAATACAGACCTATCCGCACTTCAAGGAACCGCTCATACTAATTATTGATGCCTTTGCAATCGGTACTGTACTATCCCAAGGCCAATAAGTCAAGATTTACTCATTGGATACGCTTACAGGACGCTTTGTCAAGCTCAGTCAAGGTATTCGACTATTGAGAGAGAACTGTTGGCTATTGTTTGAGCCGTAAAGCACTGGAGACCATTAATCTATGCCCCAAAAGTTCCAACTCGTGGCGGATCACCGCCCATTAATGTGGCTGTTCTCGATAAAAATCCCTTAAGTCAGTTAGCCGGATGAAGACTTAAACTCGAAGAGTATGATCACGAGATCATTTACAAACCGGGTAAAACTAACAAAAACGCCCACGCTTTATCACGTATTAAAATCATTGTCTTTGATGAATGCATATCAGTTTAGGCAAAAACTAAACTATCACATCAAAAAATCTTAACCCTGAAGAATAAAGACGATAACAATACCTCCGAACCCGAACAAAACGAAATAACCGATATCCCAAGAATTCAAAACTTTCGCAGTAAATTCGAATTTTGTAATTAACAACTTCTAGACAAAGCAAACAAAAATATTCTAATCTTTCCCCAATCCTCCAACCATCAGGAATTCCATCATGACATATTCTAAGATATTTTCGAAGAATTCGCTGGTTTTGAAACATTTAAAATCAACGTATTCGCTAGCAAAATTGTTAGCAGGAGACAATACTTTATAGTCCCAGTTTCAACCATTTTGAAATCGTAAGCGAAGTTTTTTTCGCATCTATTTTTAAAAATTAAGACGTTTTCTCCCAATCGAAAACCATATTGTGTAGAAAACAATCTTCCAATTTTGGAAATGCTTTCTTTTATTTTCCCTGAAAAGGAAATTAACTGGAAGATTTGCCAAAGCATCACAAAAACTCCGAAAACAGATGAAATATCACTAATACTCGATCAGTACCATAACTGACCGGGATTTACAAAAGAAATTGGGAAGCTCTTAAAAAACTACGAATTCTGTCAATAAATTAAATCTTGTCGAAAAAACTTAATCCTCTCATCATAACTGAAATATAAAAAAAACACTTCCAAAGAATCAACATCGACATTTTAGAAATTTCCAATCGAAAGTACATTTTGACGATAAGAGACGAACTGACTAAATTCTCACAAGCCTATGGTTTGGTACACAAATCCACCAAGTCTGTCGTTAGTATTATTAGGTTGTACTTTTAATATTTCGGTACCCCATTAAGTATCCACTGCTACTTTGACACTGAATTAGAGATTGCCATACTTAAAGATCTATGCAAACTTGATGACATCAAACTTACTTACTCTATTGTAGAACATCCGCAAAAAACGGCTTCGTCGAACGATTCCATTCTATTCTACCAGAAATGATTCGCATTCTCAAAGCCGAAAATCTGGACATCTATTTTTAAAAATCATGACGTTCTCTCCCCCTCGAAAACCATATTGTGTAGAAAATAACCTTCCAATTTTAGAAATGCTTTCTTTTATTTTCTGTGAAAAGGAAATTATGTGGAAAAGTTGCCAAAACGTCACAAAAACTCTTAAAACAGACGAAATATCACTAATACTCGATCAGTACCATTACTGACATTTACAAAAGACATTGAGAACCTCATAAAAAACTGCGAATTCTGTCAATAAACTAAAGCTTGTCGAAAAAACTTAAATGATCCCCTCATCATAATTGAAACATATAAAACACACTTCCAAAGAATTGACATCGACATTTTAGAAATTTCCAATAGAAACCACATTTTGACGATAAGAGACGAACTAACTAAATTCTCACAAGCCTATGGTTTGGTACACCAATCCGCCAAGTCTGTCGTTAGTATTATTATGTTGTACTTTTAACATTTCGGTACCCTATTAAGTATCCACTGCGACTATGACACTGAATTAGAGATTGCCATACTTAAAGATCTATGCAAACTTGATGACATCAAACTTACTTACTCTATCGTAGAACATCCGTAAAAAATGCCTTCGAGGAACGGTTCCATTCTACTCTACTAGAAATGATTCGCATTCTCAAAGCCGAAAATCTGGACGAAAACCCATTATACCTACTTCCGTATGCTATTATTCCCTATAACAACTCGTTTTCGGACATACTTCCAGCAGGCCCTTAAAGAATCTTCATAACCAAAAAGAGCTAATTAGCAAATACGTACTTTACCTAAATAACCGAATTTCCTACTATTACAAAATCGCACGTGAAAAGTCCCATCTTACAAATACAAACGGCGAAAGACAGATTAGACCAACACGTTTCGAAAAATCCCCCAGAATTCAAAATCGGGGCCAAGATATACGTTTTAGAGTCACAAATAAAGGACAAACTCCAAAACGAAATTAATGGTCCATTCCAAATTATCGAAATAGGGCTTCTACACTTTTAAACCTAAGAACTAACCAACGAAAGAAAGTTAAAGTTGAAAGAATAAAAGTTTTTTTCAGGATTCTACTGCTACTCGCATAAGCAGTTTCATAGTGCAACATCAAACCGATTAACAACACTCTCAAAAGT
The DNA here is from genome assembly GCA_034190945.1 of Octodonta nipae. Lineage (NCBI taxonomy): Eukaryota > Metazoa > Arthropoda > Insecta > Coleoptera > Chrysomelidae > Octodonta > Octodonta nipae. The sequence continues at coordinate 62,566,793 of CM067219.1, forward strand.
CAATTAATTGTATTCAACTATATATGGACTTTATTAATTCACCGCAACTTGATCGATCCTATACCGGGCTTCAAGTTTCACGATACAGGTGCTTTTCGTGTGGACGTCCAAACACGCATTAGCCTTCTTATAATAACCGGTAACATTGACCCATCCGATGGCGAACTCTATACGAGTAGCTTAAGCAGACTTAACCAGGAACAATTACAAGTTGAAAATCTTTTAAAGAATCAAATAAGCATCACAACCACCATTATTAAAAAACTTCAAGTAGCCGAGAAAATCTTTAATGAAGACATTAATGAAATCGACCTCACAATACCTGAAATAAATGACTGGATAGCCACTATTCAAGCAAAACAATCATTTTTTGAAATTTTTGATACTAATGGCTAGTTATTTGTTTGTTGAGGATAACCTCAACGATATTTTAAATTGGCGGGCTTGAAAATTATTCACTCATCTATCATTACACCAGATTGATTGCCGCATTACAGAAGATTTCTCAAACCTTGTTAAAAATAATTTACCGTTACCAGTTAGATTTTCAAGTGTTGCCCAGTATAACTTTATACAGCATACCTTTTATCTCCTATTCCGACTCAAGGACTTGTGTGATTGTAAACAACTGGTTCCACTCCGAAAACTGTGCTTTGATTTATATCTGTATCCCATAGACTCAAATGCACCCTGCGAGTTATAAATGCGAGCGGCGTGGTCCCACGGTCGTCATTATCGTCATTATCACAAGTATAATTGTAGTAGATAAGCAAAGAGAGTTCTGGGGCGGAAGTGGGCATAAAGGTAACCAGTCATCGAGTTCTCGCCGGGAGCTGCTGCCGAGCTGTTGGTAGTTGGTGTTTGGATGAGAACAAGAAGACATTGGGGGTGGTCGTAGGGGGCGCGAAAGAAATTTGGGTGTTGCAGAGGTGCGCGCCATCTGTTGTTAATAAATGAAAGCCATTGTATTGTGGGTTGCGTGTGTTGCAGGGGTGCACGCCATCTGTTGTCGGTTGTGGTGGTTAGAAAGAAAAAAAGCTTGGCCGGGTATCGAACGCGGCTTGCCTGATTACAAAGTCAGGTGTCCACCGAGCTGCGCTAATGCGGTTAATCGAGACATGTTTATTTGAAAAGGTATAGTATATGCCTGTTGCGCGGGCGCGTGTTTTTGGGCGTTGTTCGGTTGGCGGGTTGGAAATTTGATGCTAGAATTTGGATGGGAGGGATGGTATTTTGTTGGCTGTAAAAAAATTTAAATTTTTTTGCTAATTGCATGCATGCGCGAGAACGTCCACTCCAAAGAAATATCATCAGAACAAAGCTGACAATCAGCCCATACAGTATCAGGTTCAACCTTTCCATGTGAAGGATCGTTATGGAAACCATATGCAAATTCCAAGTATTTTTTAAGCACCGTGTAACTCTCCACCGTTCAATGTAGAATTGTTTCAGCAATTTTGAGAGTGGTCTCGGTATCCGTAATATTAATTTTTAAAATTTCTGGTACTGCCGCAAATTTACAAGTGCGCCCGTTGTAGGTAATCACAGTTTTAAATCGTCTGGTACCATGTAACATCCATTTTTGGGATTTAGCTTTCCAGTTAAATCTTTGGGCTATATAGCTCTCGTTGGCACTGCACTCATATTAAATCTTTCTTGGTCATCAAGTAAACTTTCCAAATTCTTTTTTTTTAAGTCTTCAGGGATGAATAAAAATCTGTATTTATTTAAAATTTTATGCCAATAAAATCATCATAATTATGAAGATATATTGAAAAATTCCTGATAATAAATTCTCAAATCATGAATCTGTATTTATTTAAAAATAATGTTAATAAAATCGAAAAATAATATAAATCATGAATCCGTATTTAATTAAAAATTCCTGATAATAAATTCACATATTTTTCATTTGGAATGTTGGATATCCAAACCGCAACGGAAATAATGACCGCAGCGAAAGGACACTGTGATATCTTGTTTACGCTAAATGAAACCGAGCTAAATGAACTTACCGGAAGCTGTGGTTTGATAAAGATATCATGTTGTTTGCAGCAATAAACTTTTGCAGGAAGTTCCCATATGATAAGCATTAATTAGTTGTTTTTCAAGAACGAACGGAAATTTCGTTATATGCAAATTACGTAGTACGATGCTGATAAATAAAATAATTGCGAATTTTTATTTCATTGTTAATTCGACTCTCAAAGAGCTCACATATCAACTACATCTAGTGATTATGTTTGTGCTGTGTTATATTAACTGTTAATTCAACTTTCAAAGAGATCGCTTCTTATGTGTATCTAGTGATAGTGTGTGTTGTTCTAAAAACATTATGTGAGTATTTACTTAATTTGATTTTTGTTAATTTGCTTCTAGTATTTTGTGACTGCCCTTCAACATATTTGAAATCAATATTTTCTGTCTGCTTTTCAATTCAATGTTCTAGTTCCAACTTTTGTTAATTTGCTTCTAATATTTTGTGTCTGTCTTTCAAAAATTATTAGGAGTGTTTAGATTCATTATAAATTTGTAGTTTTGTTTTTCGAATCAAGTAGTTTCTGTTTGCTTTTCTTAAAAGTTTCAATGTTCTATTTCTAAATTTTTGGTAATTTGCTTCCAATATGCTGTGCCTGTCTTTCAAAAATTATTAGAGTTTATACGCAACCACGTTCATAGTATTTTATTTTTGTTATAGAAAATGGATTTTTTGAAAGAACTTAATGCAGTTTCCTCCGCAGAGATTGACAACAAGACGGCAATAAAAATTCAAGACTTGCAGCTTAACCAGAAGTATCGAATTGTGGCAGCCCTGGTCAACCCAAGATACGGTGAAACCATCTTACTTGAATTAGAGGACCACGTAACCTTCCTGCCGAAACGGGTCACTCAGGTATATAAACCACACCTAGACAAATTTGGAGGCAAACTACAACCCCGAGTGCTCTTTCAAATTTCTGGGGAGTGAACATAAAAAAAATTAGTTTTAATTTTTTTTTAAATTTTGCATGCTTTATTTATACTTTTAATGTTAATATTTCATTGATATTTCTCACGTTTGTAATAGTTTATTATATTATTATGAGAATCAAAATGAATTCAGAGGCTATTGCGAATATTAGCACCGACATTATTAACAAGTTTGGATTAGCATCAAATAAATTTTCACAAAGAAACGTTGCTCTCCAGACCAAATATCTAATTGGCTGAAATTAAGTAAAAAACAATTAATTTTATGTAACAGAGCTATTCGGGGATCAGATTTACATATAGGAACTTTGAATAAGCTTCAATCCCAAATTAGTCTTAAAAAAAGATTTAGAAATGATTTGAAAAATTATTCTAACATCAAAAGGGGTGGGGGAATTGGTGAGAAGTCAAAAAGAAGTGATCTCGTTAAATGGTACGATATAGAATCAGCGTTTCGTTCACGTGTTCGAACAGGAGTAATCATTAATCTCATTCATATCGATATTTTTAGATGATGCATTTTTCCTTTTAAAGGCGCGCATAAATAATACTTCGAAAACAATGCCTACTCTTAAAGTAAATACGACCTTTTGTGGTGAATTCATAAAGAAATCTGGAATGGAGGAAATTATGGAATATAAATATTTTAATACGAAAAACCCGATAATAGATAGGGGTACAGATTTGAATGGGTGGTTCTATGAACACATTCGGAACGAAATTTTACGTAAATTAGAGGAATTCCAGGAAAAGGCATCCGGTTGGAGTTTGTATAAAGTTCTAAAGTTAGAAATAAACAGAAATAAATTTGAAATTGGAAATGGAGCCTCATCTTTCATAAGATTACCAGAATTAATCTCCAAGAAACATGCTGTAATTAATATTAAGAACTATGATGATGATCTTTGTTTTTTATATAGCGTTATCGCTCATTTGTACCCTACAGCCAATAAATCTGATAGAACATCTACTGTATTAAATCTAACTGGTTTGACATTTCCTATAACTTTACAGCAAATTACTAAGTTTGAGAAACTTAATAATATTTCTATTAATGTATATGTCTTAGAATTGATAAAAACAAAAGATACTGAGTATTACCAAACAGTTCCAGCTCGAGTCACTAAATGTAAATTAGACAAACATGTCAATCCCCTAATGATTCAAAATAAATATGTTCCTAAAGTCAATGATTTCGAAAATGTAGAATTAACAGTAAATGACGAGGAAATAAAATATCATTTTTGCCTAATTAAAAATTTATCACGTCTTGTTTCAAATCAAGCATAATGGTAAAAAATTAATATGTGACCGTTGTCTAAATTATTTTAGTGACTCCAGCAGCCTTGACAGCCACATTGAATATTGCAAAAATGTAAATAATTGCAAAATATCTTTTCCTAAGAAAGCGGTAGTTGAGTTTAATAATTTTTCATTCAAAGAAAGACTTCCTTTTATTGTTTATGCAGATTTTGAGTCGATGCTTTTGCCAATTTCCGATACTACTTCTACCAAAACTCATAAATATCAGCAGCATTCAGCCATATGTGCTGGTTATTATTTAAAATGTTCATAAGATGACTCTTTCTCGTACTATAGGAGCTTCACGGGCTCTAACTGTATGGAGTGGTTCACCACTGAAATGTCAAACTTGGCAAAATTCGTGCAGTCCAAACTAACAGATGTTGTACCTCTCAATGTGGAGGTTAGTCTCAAAGATGCTTCTAGCACATGCCATATCTGTGAGAAACACTCTCACCTTTCCGGTGCATTTAGAGGCTACTCACATAATTCTTGCAACTTCAGGTACCGTGAGTCCTTCATAGTTCCAGTAGTGTTCTACAACCTAAGTGGATACGACTCCCACTTAGGGATCTCGCCAAGCATGATCAATTAACTCTTCTTCCACTCAATAAAGAGAAGTATATTGCCTTTACTAAACATGATAAGGACACCAAAATAAAATTTAGATTTATCGACTCATTTAGATTTCTGGGATCTTCTTTGGATGAGCTGGCATCTACTTTAAAATCCGATCAATTTATCAATTTAACTTCGATCTTCAATCATATATCGTCAGCGAAACTAAAGATGCTATAACGAAAGGGAATCTTTCCTTATGATTATGTTGATTCGTTGGAAAAATTAAGTGAAACCCAATTACCGTCTATAGAGAATTTTTACAATAAATTGAATGACCAGAACGTTTTTCAGGCTGATTATGAACATGCTAAAAAAGTATGGGATTCTCTTGAATGCCATACCATTCGCAATTACATGGAGTTGTACATGAAAGTGGACATTCTTCTTTTAACTGACGTGTTTGAAAATTTCCGTGATAGGGAAACATATGGCTTAGATCCAGCCCATTGTTACACTCTACCTGGATATTCTTGGCAGTGTAGGCTCAAGAACACAAGTTGCCAATTGGAATTTCTTCAAAATGTTGACATGCTGATGTTCATTGAACGTGGAATACTTGGAGGTATTTCCCAATGTTCTAATAGGTTATCCGAGGCGAATAACAAGTATATGCGGAATTATAATCCTAGTAAACCCTCCAAAATCATTTACCACGTAGACGCTAATAATTTATATGGATATAGCGAAAGTCAATCTTTACCCTACGGGGGATTCCAAAGGTCTGCTGATACCAACATCGATGTCACTCAAATCCCCGATGATTTAAACATTGGTTATTTTTTTGGAAGTTGATCTGGAGTATCCCAAGCATCTCCTTGATCATCATTAAGACCTTCCCTTCTGTCCGGAGTGCCGCACCCCTCCCGGCTCTAAACTCCCCAAACTCATGACTACCTTGCATGAAGAAAGGAGAAATACATTATTCGCTATAGAAATCTAAACCAAGCTCTTGAGAATGGCATCATTCTCAAACACATTCACCGGGTGTTGAAATTCAAACAGTCTCCGTGGCTCAAGTCCTATATCGATCTAAATACTTCCCTAAGAGCCCAGGCGACTAATGATTTTGAGAAGAATTTGTTCAAATTGATGAATAACGCAGTTTTCGGTAATGCTATGGAGAATATTCGAAAGCATCGTTTCGTTAAACTAGTCAACCATTGGGAAGGTCGATACGGTGCTAAAAATCTTATTGCTTCCCCAGCATTTCACAGTCGCACCATATTCGATGATGAGTTGATGACAATTGAGTTAAACATAACTGATTTGCTCTTCAATAAACCTCTGTACGTCGGGTGCGCAATTCTGGAACTTTCAAAAATCCTAATGTATGACTTCCTCAATGATTTCATTTATAAAAAGTACCCTCGCCATTTAGTCAAACTGCTATACATCGATACTGATTCATTTTTGCTTGAGATAATTTCTGATGATATATATGAGGAGCTTGTCAAACCCACTCTTCATCGTTTCGACACATCAGAATATTCCCTCGATAATATCTACAACATCCCACTAGTTAATAAAAAGGTGCTTGGATTAATGAAAGATGAGGCTAAAGGTTACATTATTTCACATTTTGTAGGGCTCCATTCGAAAATATACACCTACTTAATCTTAGGTGGAAAATGCATCAAAAAGTCAAAAGGTGTAAAATACAACGTAGTGCCAATTGCAGTTAAAAATAGTATTACGTTTGATGATTACCTGTCTTGTTTGCCAGAAAACAAGCAAACTATTGCATCCCAACGCTGTATTAGATCATATGCTCATATCATATATAGTGTAGAGCAGACAAAAATCGCCCTCAGTCCTTTTGATAAGAAGCTCTATCTGTTAAAAGACTCATATGATACTTTATGGGGCCACTACAGCCTCTAAATTCATTTTTACTTTCAAGACATAGGTATAAGTAATATTTGATGTAGTTATGTTATTAGTCTATGTTTATTTATTTTAAATAAAACAGCATATTGGTAACTTTTTTTTTATTTTAGCATACATATATTTTTAAATATCCAGCAATTTTCCGTAGATATACAACAATGATCTATTTTCAGTGAGCAATCAAAGCAACTAGCAAAGTGTCTACATAGAATAAAAACAATTGTCATTTCATTAGTTAAGCAAATTTTACAAGTATTATTATTATAGTCAGTGTGGGGATTTGGTGGGTAGTCTCTAAGCAATAAACATTTAGATGACCCCTTTTTGAGAAGCTCTGTAATATCATCATAAGGTAAGAGATTCTTGAGCTCTAAGCCACAGCAATGACAAGTGATCCTGTCACCGTAGCCCGTGTAAAAGAAGTCGGAGTTTGCCAGTTCGGTGGGTGTCTGCTTCAAGGCAATAGGACAGTCTTTGAACATCTCAAGTCTGCTCTCAAATGTCACTTTTCTTTTATGTCTGATAGGTCTGGTGATGTGGTAAGTGTCATCAAAATCAAAAAAGCGACAATATGGATTCCAGTCCAGATGATCGGCAACAGGGTCATCACCATTTTCCCAGTTGTAACCAGGTGTACCACAAAATGGGCATTCAACAGCGTCATTTAAGCTGCCGCCGGATTCTTTTGCATCTTGTCGGTAGATAAACCCTGCTTTTGCTAACTTTTCAACAGGGAAGTCGGAAGGCCAGTTTTCAAAGGTACGTAATCGATTTTCGTATATTTGGAAGTGTTCTCGACACTCCATGGTATAGAACTGATGAAATAAACAACAATTTTTTTAATTTATAGGCATCTATTAAATTTTTCTAATGTCAATATCTCGCAAAATAATGTTTTTATAATAATAAATATGTTCTTTTAATGCAATACATAATAGAGACCTGTCATCTAAACAAAATGGTTTTAACAATTTTTCAATCGGTAAACGATTTAGTAAATGTGAACATAAACAAATTTCATCTATTATTTTATAATAAATAGTACAGAAATTTAAGCGCTCCAAACAAATTATTTTACTTGAGATAATAGGGTTAATAGCTAAGAGTTCACGACATCACTATAATCCAAATATAGTGCGCAAATGTTTTTCATCTCCATCACTTGTTTCACATATTCATACTGGATCTGGGATAGATGGAGACAATCTCCGCAGGTCACTGGGGCAGCAAACTCTGGCGGTGTAGCATTTTCAAAAAAGTTTGTTATCAGGAGCTTGAGGTCAATGATGACATCTTCCCACTCGTACATAGTCATTACACTTTTCGTTGAAGTTCCAGTGGCTACAAGTGTTTTTTGCAAGATAACCACTGGAGAATAGGATGTTGCAGGACTGAGTGCACATTGAACATCATACCCTGCAACAAGTAATAGTCTTCTTTCTTGGCAGCTTCATCATACATTTGTAACACTCTATCGAAGTCCGCACTGTAATTGAAAGTGGAATCACTACTATAACCACTATCCATGGTTTCAAAACTGCAGTGTACTACTCATTTCCACAAATCACTCGAGAGGTAAACTGGGACGGGGAATATATGTAGGAAATTTTCACAATTTTATAGTTGTACCCCTTCCACTACCTGATTACGGTTGAATTCAATTATGTGTTCCTACGCCAAGATGGAAAAGTAGATCTCTTGTTGCTAAGAGCTCCTCTGTTCCCCATCATCATCTTATATGTAAGGCGTTTAAATGTTGCATCACTTGTTGTTTTTCACAATAAAATTTGATATATATCTGTAATCGGTTAAGTTTGGTGATATGTTGACTTAGACTTTTCGAAAATTTTACAGTGATGTTTTCACCCTGAGTCTTCATTTTGCAATGCAAGCACATGTCTATATTTATGATAATTTATTATCAATTTATGATTGACCTTGGTGTTATAATGTCAAAGTGCTTCTTGGGAAATAACACCACAGTTTAAAGAAAATTGCTGTATATTCCAAACGTTTCGGGGTCTAGATCAGACCCCGTTGTCAATGGTTAAGAAACTACGGAATAAAAAAGGCACAATTCTAAGATGTAAATTAATTATTTTAATTTACAAGTGTTTCATCATGTTCCAACTTTCCCAGCTTCAGACTAAGATATTTCTTGCAAATAGAACGTGCCAATTGCTTGAACTTTTTCTTTCGAGCAGTGGCAGCAATGTTGCTACTCAATGAAGACATTTTTATCAACTAATAGCAATCATCTTTATTGAACCTTTATATATTATTCGAATCCTTTACGGTAGCGGCCATCATTCAAGTTGAAGTCCTTAGCTATTGTAATAAAGCCAAAACGATTTTGCCAGCATTCCGAACACATTGCCTTAAATTTATCATAGTCCATGTCGGGAGACACGTGCTCATCAAACACGTGCTTCAAATGTACCTCATCTTGTTTGAATATGACAATCACGTTGCAATTGTCTTGAATCAGTTGCTTAGGTATTTTGCTGTACGTTTGAGATAAATATATTGAATCGATATTCCCATCGAAAAAAAATTCTGAATCTTGTTTTGTTTATCACCATTCACATCATCGAAATTGAATACTGAACATTCGCGTGCCTCACTCGGATCAATTATGTCTTCGTTGTCTTTAAAGGGAAAATATGATATACCTTTAACCTGCTTGAGAACGTCTTGTAAGAGCTGGTACTTTGGTTGGTAGAGTGACTTGGAATAGATGTAGACGTTCTCGAATCGTAGGCTGTTTTCATTGAATAGCAGTGATAACGATCCGTTGGTCTCTCCGCAACCACTAGGCCCGCAGAATGCTGCTTATAGGGAATTTGGTAACAATTTTCTGTGTCGACTTGCTGATGACAACGATTCTTCAACAAAGTCCAAATTTTCGATAGGCAGTTGGACATCTTGTTGCTTATTGCGGATACTAATTAAATACAGTAGTCTATCTCAGTTTCAATCAGTATCATGCTAACTCCCAAAGAAGGAAGTTTACTGAATAGCGCAATCAATAAATTACCATTTGAACTATATCCACATGGTTATCAGTTTTGTGGACCCGGTACAAAACTTCAAGACCGTCTATCCAAGGGTCAGCAGGGAATCAACAAGACAGACGCTGCTTGTCGAGCGCACGATATCGCCTACAGTAAATACAAGTCTTTGGCGGATCGTGATAAGGCTGATTACGAGTTGGAAAATCGAGCCTGGGAGAGATTCAAGTCAAAGGACGCTTCACTTGGAGAAAAAGCAGCTTCTTGGCTTATAACTACAGGCATGAAGGCTAAACGCAAGATGGGGCTTGGAATCAAATAACGATGAGGAAAAAAATCTTTTCGACAGAATGTGGTTCTACCAATAAAGAGAGCTATTGCCGGATCTGGAGGTGATGTCCGTAATACATTGTTATTGGCGTTGAGAGCAGCCCGAGCAGTCATTAAGAAGGCAGGCGGTCGCAAGAAAATCCATGTACCTCGAGTCATTCCTTTTGAGTCGAAAATTGGTGGTTTTCTCCCACTAATACCCCTATTTGCGGGGTTGTCAGCACTTGGAGGCGGTGCCAGTGGAGTAGTCAAAGCCGTGATAGATGCAAAGAACGCCCGTAAGAAGTTGGAGGAGGACCAGCGCCACAATCAAGCCATGGAAGAGCTTGCGAAGAAAGGAAGCGGTATTTTTCTTAAAAAGTCCCGCAACGGCTTCGGGCTTTACTTAAAGAAGCGAAAAAACTCCCAATAAAGCTACCCAATGGAGCACTCTACAATCACGAGCTTGAGCAATATGTCAAACAATTGAAGAGGTATTTATGCGAGACGCCTTGCCTAAACATTCACAAACAAAGGAGTCCGCCATCGTTAATTTGGATACCAGCAGTCGTCACGGTACGTATTGGATAGCTTATGTGCAAAATGGAAACACCGTTCAGTACTTTGATAGCTTTGGATGTTTGAAACCACCCCGAGAATTAGTCAACTACTTTCGCAATGGAGTGAAAATCTTCTACAACAATGACTCTTATCAGACATACAATCAATCAAATTGTGGCCATTTATGCTAGAAATTTCCCTATAATAAAAAATAAATATTTTGCGTTATTATTGTTTTATCTGTACGTATATTATCAGCTAACAAGCAGCCAATTTTCAGTCATGTCTGTTATCATCACATTGAAAGGTCGCAGCCCAATACCGTCGATTGATTTTCAACCACCTATTCAGTTGGATCACAACTACGGTCTTGTTTTACTGAGTTTTCACTCGTACAACAGCATCCCAAACATTGAGAGAGGTGACAAGATCTACCTGTTTGACGATCACAACACGCAAACATTCATCGACTTGCCTGAAGGTACTTGACATTCATTTGGCAAAGGACGCTGACATAATTTTCTCATTGAAACTCAACAACAATACTCTCAAGTGTGCGCTTTTCAGCAGCAAGTACGCTGTGGACTTTCAACCGCAAGACAGCATCGGTGATATTCTGGGCATCTCTAAACAACTGCTACCACGCAACCAAGTTCACAGCTCCGATCTACCAGTGAACATTATCAAGGTCCGTACCATCCACATTGATAGCAACATCACATCGGGAGCCTTCTACAACAACACTCCTTCACACACCATTTACGAGTTTGCCGTTGCAGTTGATCCTGGTTTTGCCATCGACGAAACACCTTAGCATTCAATCTATTTGCCGATTAACAGAAGCGAAATACATAACCTCACATTGCAAATTTTGAATCAAGGCTCTGAACTTGTGAATTTTCGTGGTGAAGAAATCATCATTCGACTTGACAAACAACTACAATAATAATGGGTCGACTTGTATTTGATGAAGAACCATATAAACCTCTCAAGAGATTACTCACGCTCTCAAACAGATTGTTTCTACAAACGCTCGGCTACCATGTCACCTCCTCAAATGTTCGATATCTTCCGCAAACCAAATTTTGATGATAGTGTAAGACGCGAGGAGTTGCGAACCTACTATCCATACGTCAAGTCATTCGGCAACAATGATATCGTTGAAATCACCGTCAATCAAACAGATTGTTGGTTTTCTATGGCTGATTCCTGCATCTCAATCCAGGGACAAGTGGTGAAAACAGCAGACAATGGAGATGTTTCTCTATCACCAAATGCTGGGGCTTTCTTCTTCGACAGCGTTACGTACGAATTGTGCGGCAAGGAAATTGAAACCGCGTGAGTACAATTCGTGGATACTTGTGCTACGACCCAAACAGTTCAAAGGACCTATTCATAGCCGGGTGGAATTTTCCACATCAAGCGTATATGAATGCCGCCGATAAAACTTTTCACATGTATATTCCATTGGGACTTTTGTTTTCCATGTTCAACGACTACAAGCAGGTGATGTGTGGTAAACAAACAATTCGTTTGGTGCGAAGCCGTAGCGATGATGATTGCCTTATAATCACGGATGCTGCTACCAAGGGCAAAGTGACAATAAACAACATTGAACTCAAGGTCCGTCACAGTTTTCCAAACGATGACGTTAAATTGGATTTACTGCAAGCTGTCAACGCGGGTTCCAGTATAATTTTACCGTTTCGTAAATGGGAGCTAAATGAGTTGTCTGCTCTCAAAACAGGTGCTACTTGTGAAATTTTTCAAAGAGTGAGTACGGTAAGGCGTCAAAAGGTATACGGACTTTTATCCCAGCTTTGGCGGTGGCAAACACCCTCTACTGGATTATGTTGCATTCAAGACGCACACCCTATTTGTCATTGATTGTTCCCGATAAGACCCGAGCCTTCTGCATAATTATCCACGATTGCCTAATGGAATTTCTCCCACTCAGCGAAATTGTCCGAAGCTTATATTAAATCACCCACCTGTTTAGAAAATCAGTTTCGGTTCACCATGGAAATTTCAATTGGCGACATTCAAGGCTTCGAAATCGAGGGAAGATTTGTTCCCATGGAATTGGTTATCAAGACACGTAAACCCACAGGTGTGTTTTTGTTTAAACCACCCAAACCGTTTAACTATCTATCAGCAGCAGACAAAAGACAAGTACGATATTTGGAAGAATGGCTACATGGACACCACTACTCTGATGGCCACTACGATTTGAATACTATGAACGATATTTTGAGAATTTTCCTAACCAAATGTACGCACATATATGTACGAGGCCATCAGAAATATGACTTTTTATTTATCAAGTTATTTGAAGAGCTGAAAATTCACATTTTGAGAAAACTGCTTAACCAAGATGGAGAATCACACTATCACCTAATCAATCTGGAAAACTTCAAAGGCACTGTTGAACTGGAATCTTCTGACTCTCCATGCATTTTTCACTGCCCCTGCAATGACCCAATACGATGTGCAAAAGAAAATGTTGATGTAGTTTAACATTGGCTTCTGAATAGTGTTTTACATAAATAAAACATTGTATATAAGTATGTGTTTTAATTACTCATTCTTTTCTTTATACATTTCACAATTAATTTAAGTAATAATATTGTAATTGTAGAGAGTGTTACACAAATAAGAATTAGCACTTTGTGGAGCTCCTCTTGTAGGTTGGCATCACGTATAGTCATTGAGCTGTTCGATAGTAAAGTTTTTTCATCTTGGCAAGATGCTGCTGAAATCGAATCAGTGTCACCTTCAGTGTCATCAGAAAATATCAGTTTCAGTTTGAAATTGTATGTTCCCTGAAAGGCATACAGCCATGTCCTTGGTTCCATAAGGTCAATTAACATACAAGACATTTTTCAAAATTATTTTGAATATTATAAAGCTTGATTTAAGTAAAGTCATTTTTATCGATCTGCATTCAACAGTAGTTGGTGAGACACTATGCTCATCTTGAACCTCGTTCGTTACTTTATTCTAAAAATTATTAGCAGGCTACTACAAACTATAACATCAAATTCTTGATTCGTCATTAAACATTTTTCCAAGTCTCAAAATTATTACGCTTGGCCTTGAATCATCCGACAAAATCAGAGACTCGAAGGAGTTACCGTTCTTGTGCAGGCAGGCGCTCGCTTACGAAAACTATAGACTCGAAGGAGTGGACGTTCTCGCGCATGCATGCAATTAGCAAAAGATTTTAAATTTTTTTACAGACAACATAATACCATATCCCCCATCCAAATTGGAGCATCAAATTTCCAACCTGCCAACCGAACAATGCTCAAAAACACGCGTCCGCGGCTATACCTAAAACCTATACCAAAATACAATGGCTTCCATTTATTAACAACAGGTGGTGCGCACCTCTGCGACACACCCAAAGTACTTTCGCGCACCCCTACGACCACCCCCAATGTCTTCTTCTTCCTAATGTCTTCTTCTTTCTAATGTCTTCTTCTTCTTATCCAAACACCATATATATATATATATATATATATATATATATATATATATATATATATATATATATATGGGGTAGTTCCGGGTGAGAACCGCGTCTGAATTTATTAAATACTCGACGTTTCGACTCCTGCTTTGGAGCCATTATCAAGAGACAAAAAATAAAATAGAGTTTCAGAGTCTAGATCAAAGTCGGGGCCTCAACCTGCCTACTGCCCAAGAGTCACTAGGTAACTGAACTGAAGGTGAGCCTGCGCTGCTTTTTTTATTTATAGTTATCGGTCGATTAGGACGGGATGTCGCGTGATGAAGGGGCTGTGCGGTGATTGGTTGGGTGTTGGTTGGCGTGTCTGGTTTGTTTAATCTAGCAATTACGGAGGTCCAAGCTGTGGGAAGGCGAGTGCTGTCATCGCTTCTATTTAGACAGAGAGGTCTTTTCTCTATTTCGATGGCTTCGCGAAAAGTGGATGCCCTAAGAGAATTGAGACATATGATAGGCGTTGTCCTCGAAGTTGATAGAGTGCCTTGTTTGGATATAGTGATGCGCGAGAGCTGAAGTCGGACCTTTTTTACGAACTGACAGAGAGTGTTCATATACTCGATGGTAACGCGCCTGTTGGTACAACCGATGTAGCTTTGTGGGCAATCGCGACATGAAATTTCGTAAACTCCTCGATCCTCGTTAGGTACTTTGTCTTTGGGGCTACCGGTTAAGTTGCCTATAGTTTGAGTGGTGTTGAAGACAGTCTTTATTTGATGTCGTTGTAAAATCCGTGCTATTTTGTCAGTGACTCCTCGAATGTATGGAAGGACGGCTTTTCGATGTTGTTGGTCTGTTTCTGACGGGGTTGGTGTGATTGGGGGTTGTTGAGATTGATAAATTATACGCGCAATGTGGTCCGGATGATAACAGTTTTGTCGAAGGATTTGTTGAAGATTGTTAAGTTCGTTTTGTCTATTGTCAATATCTGTTAAACGAATAGATCTAAGAGTCAAAGATTTCATTACAGAACTCAATTGGGCAGGGTGGTGGTGTGATTGGGCATTTAAGTATCGATAGGTATGGGTTGGTTTCCTATAGACGGTATGTAAGAATCTGTCATTGTTGGTTTTTGTTATGAGGAAATCAAGAAACGGGAGAGAAGAATTGGACTCGATTTCCATTGTAAATTGTATATTAGAATGTATACCATTGAGGTGTTGTAGAAAGAAGTCTAATGAATCTCTGCCATGAGGCCAAATGACAAAAGTATCATCTACATATCTAAGCCAACAGGAAGGTTTTAAATTAGACGAGTTTAGGGCCTGGGTTTCGATTTTTCTTTTCCCGTAAGATGTTCTTCCAGGCTTGATGCAGGTGTAGAGCTTCGTTACGGTTATTGATTTCTCCTTCCTTTTCAATTTCTATAGCTTCCCTAATTGTTCTTCTTCTGAAGTTGTTTCCTGTTGCCAAATGCTAGGAGCCCTCAAAGTTGATTCTATGTCCTGTTTGCTGTTGATATTGGAACAGGGCCGAGGTTGTAGTCTTGTTTCGTATGCTGAGTTTGTGCTCTTCGATTCGGGCTTCGATCCTATGGTTTGTCTGACCTACATATGCTTGCTCGCATCCGCCGCAAGGTATCTTGTAGACTCCTTGACTCTCTAGTGGACGTTGGTCTTTGGGATTGCCTAGAATGCTTTTTATCGTCTTATGAGGTTTGTAGGAAGTTTTGATGTTGCTTTTCCTGAGGATTCTTCCGATCCGATCTGTCACTCCTTGTATGTACGGAAGGGTGGTCGCTGCCTTTGGGGGGGGGTCTTGTTTTGAGTTTCTTCGTGCCTTGGTAGTTCTTGTTGATTCAGGGCTCGTCGTATGGTGTTGTTGCTGTACCCATTCCTCCTCAAGGTCTGTGAGATGGTGTTTAGTTCCTCTTGTTTGTGTTTGGCGTCTGCAATGCATCGTGACCTGCATATAAGTGTATTTGCTACTGCTTGTATTTGGGAGGGATGATGGTGGGATTTAGCATTAAGGTATCTGTCGGTGTGTGTCGGCTTACGATAGACTGTGTGTTCTAGCTTCCATGTTGTTGTCCTTTTTAAGTATATGTCCAGAAAAGGAAGGCATCCATCTTCTTCCATCTCCATGGTGAATTGGATCCTTTCGTCTAGAGAGTTTGCCAGGTGTAGGAAATTGCTGAGTTCCGTATCCCCATAAGGCCACACTATCAAGATATCGTCTACGTATCGTAGCCAGACTTTTGGTTTCAGGGGGGCTGTGTTTAATAGGGCCGTTTGGAAATAAGACATGAAGAGGTTTGCCACCGCTGGTGAGAGCGCCAAGCCCATAGGTGCACCGTCGACCTGTCTGTAAAGTTGCCTGTCAAAGGAGAAATATGTGTTTTTGAGGCAATGTTCAGCGAGTTGTATGATGTGCGCAGAAAGGTCTTCATTCATGGCAATTTGGTCGAAGGCTTCGTCGACGGGGATGCTTGGGTAAAGTGATTTGACGTCGAGACTTGCGAGGCGGTCTTCTTCTTGTAAGTTTAGGTCCCCTATTGTTATGAGAAGATGTTCGGAATTTTTTACGGAGGATTCGGCATTTTCGACTAAAGGTTTCATGGCTGCTGCGAGGTACTTCTCGAGTTGTTGAAGAGGTGAGTTGAAAGCACTGACTATCGGGCGCATCGGGACTCCTTCCTTGTGAATTTTTGGTAGACTGTACAGCTTGGGGCATCTACTGGATTTTTCTCTCGGGATGAGTCTTTTGCGTATGTCCTCATCTGGTATGAGAGCCTGAATCTTGGATTTGGTTGTTTTTTCCAAGTAGGTTGTCGGGTCTCTCTTTATTGGTTTATAGGTTTGGTCCAGTAGAATTTCTTTCATTTTTGAGTTGTAGTCATTTGTGTTCATGACTACCGTGGCGTTTCCCTTGTCCGCTGGTAGGATTGTGATGTATTTGTTTTTCCTGAGGTTAGTGAGTGTTTGGTGTTCTGAACTGGATACGTTTGGCTCTGGTTTTTTAGCAGACCGCAGGATTCTTGCTACGTCTTGCCTTATTTCTTCGGCTTTCTCCGGTTCGACGTGGTATAGTGTTGATTCTACGGCAGAGATGATATCTTCGACCGGTATGATTGTTGGAGTTATTGCGAAGTTGAAGGATCTGTTTCTCGACAGCGGAGAGTGGATAGTTGGAAACATTGTGGACCACTTTGTCATAGTCTAGCGGCCTAGTATTTGTGATCCGATCGTAAGCCGACACACACCGACAGATACCTTAATGCTAAATCCCACCATCATCCCTCCCAAATACAAGCAGTAGCAAATACACTTATATGCAGGTCACGACGCATTGTAGACGCCAAAAACAAACAAAAGGAACTAAACACCATCTCCCAGACCTTGAGGAGGAATGGGTACAGCAACAACATCAAACGACGAGCACTGAATCAACAAGATCTACCAACGCACGAAGAAACCCAACAAGACCCCCCAAAGGCAGCGTACATACATACAAGGAGTGACAGATCGGATCGGAAGAATCCTTAGGAAAAGCAACATTTAAACTTCCTACAAACCTCATAAGACTATAAAAAGCATTCTAGGCAATCCCAAAGACCAACGTCCACTAGAGAGTCACGGAGTCTACAAGATACCTTGCGGCGGATGCGAGCAAGCATATGTAGGTCAAACAAACCGTAGGATCGAAGCCCGATTCGAAGAGCACAAACTCAGCATACGAAACAAGACCACAACCTCGGCCCTGTTCCAACATCAACAGCAAACAGGACATAGAATCAACTTTGAGGGCTCTAAGCATTTGGCAACAGAAAACAACTTCAAAAGAATAACAATTAGGGAAGCTACAGAAATTGAAAAGGAAGGAGAAATCAATAACCGTAACGAAGCTCTACACCTACATCAAGCCTGGAAGAACATCTTACGGGAAAATAAAATCAAATTAAAAGAGAGCACAACAATACCACAACGTTGCATTCCGTCACTCGTAGCTAACTATCAGGACGCCCACCCTTCTAACGAACATCTGCGGCCGCCGTCGGTACAAACAGAACCACGTCATCGGTACAATTTGCGACAACGCAATGGTGTCACCCAATCAAAACATACGGCACGGCTCCTCAACACAATCGGAGCGGGGCAAAGAAATAGGAGGGGACTCGGGAGATAGCGTAAATAGCGGCGCGCACATATCGGAGCTCACTTCCACTTCAGACGCCACGGAGAGCAGACCAAGCGGAGAACGACTTAGTGTGAATATTTTTGAATTTTATAATTTACCTTCTTATAATCACTCCACACAATTAATTATCTGTTACTGCTCCGGCTTATTGAAACTCTTCTCAGTTAGGATTCAAGAACGTGTGCTGATCAATTACAGTTTGTAATTACCTTTAAAGACTTACCACTTATTATTATAAATAGTAAAACACATTATTTTATATATTTTATATTAGAAATATTTTAAAAAAATCAACACAAACACAAATATGAAATCAATCAAAAATCAAATATATAATCATCAATGAACTGTAATTATTAAACAAATTCTTAAATATTAAATACTGAAATTAATCTAAAAAGATTTGAGTGAATGTTTATATGCAATTCTGAAATTACTTTTGTTATATAAACCCGTTACTAATAAATATATTTCCCAGTAAATAAACTTTTACAATTAATAATATAAATTGTTGAGCGCCAATTAAATTATAAATGGAAATACCTTGTTTCACTTTAACCATTTCAAAGTTCTCACTAAATCCTCCAACTGTTATCCTTGTCCACTAGCTATGGTTTCACCTTTTGCTTTCTCTCAAGGCTGTGTTGGTCTGCTATTATTACTCTGCTTTCTGATTTTAGAACGGTAACTCCTTATAGACGTCTTTTTCTCACCTTTTGTGTGATTTGCTATACTTGACTATCTCCAAATGTATTTACTGCTGCTATACTTCCAGAATTATTTAACTGCTTCACATTTACTTGATAGTGCCTTCTATTGCATTACCATTTATTTTATGCTATTATACTTCTTTAATGCCTGGGATATGGTTATTTTATGTTTGTTTACAACCTCTCTTGAAGATTCTTGGCTTTTTAAATTTTTAACAATTTTGACAATTCTTTGACATTAGCTGTCACCTATTAACCCCAAACAAAGCTTACTGCTGCACTGCTGAGTTCTAACTTCTTATCTTCTTTATTCCGCATTTTTGAATTACCATTTTATAATATAATATTCCTTTTGTTCACTTTCAATTACCCGTACATTCAATTTTGCTTGATAACTTTTTATTTAATATAAATTGCAATTTATTCTATTTTCTCGTCCCATGTCAAGTATTGCCACCCGTAAGATCGATTGTTATGGATTGTCAAATTAAAATAAATTTTTCATTGTTGCCCTAACTAATGTCTTCTATCGAATCAGCGCTCCCTCTTTGCCTAACTTACGGAATTTCATACCAAACTCTTCACAGATTGTTTCACAATATCGCTCCAAAGATTTTGACAGATCAAATTTTGCTTTACTAATTTTGAAGTGGAAATTTTACCTCTTTATGTGTAATTTGTCCTAAAATGTGTTTATAAGACTAAATATGTGCTGTCATACCCCTGCTGTCTTCAAAATATGAAATAGTGCAAATTCCAGACCATTTAATTTTTGACATTTAGCGTCCTTGGTTGTGCATCAAAACATTAAGGTACATTGTTTACTTTTCCCTACAAATCATCGTTTCATTATCTAGCTGCATAACTGAATCATTTTCATACTATCATTGTCTCTGAATTGCATATTTATGTTTTCATTTCATTTTTAACATTTTAAAGAACTACCGTTTCAAAATTTCGATTGCCTTATTTAGCATTGGTTTTATTATGTTATATTAGGTTTATGAATTAATTTGACTTATAATATATTTATTATATATATATATATATATATATATATATATATATATATATATATATATTATAATAATAAGTGGTAAGTCTTTAAAGGTAATTACAAACTGTAATTGATCAGCACACGTTCTTGAATCCTAACTGAGAAGAGTTTCAATAAGCCGGAGCAGTAACAGATAATTGTGTGGAGTGATTATAAGAAGGTAAATTATAAAATTCAAAAATATTCACTTAAATAAAATTTTAAATGATTAAAAAACCACAAATAATTCATTACAATTACTTTTTACATTGATTCATCTTTGAATCCTGCAGATGTTTCGCCAAGGTCTCACTTGGCATTCGTGAATCACCGTAACTACGCATTGAGAATGCAGGATTCAAAGATGAATCAATGTAACGAACGGATGTATTCCCAGATAAATATTTCTTCACATTGTTCCATCCGTGAAAGCCTACGACTAGACATATATATATATATATATATATATATATATATATATATATATATATATATATATATATGGAATACATTATAACATTCAATGTACAATGGAACACGAGTCCGATCCTTCGCTCCTGTTTCTTGATGTCCTCATAACAAAAACCAGCAATGGCAGATTCTCACATACTGTCTATAGGAAACCAACCCATACCAATCGATACTTAAATGCCCAATCACACCATAACCCTGCCCAATTGAGTTCTGTAATGAAATCCTTGGCTCTTAGATCTATTCGTTTAACAGCGACAAAACGGTTATCATCCAGATCACATTGCGCGCATAATTAATCAATCGCCACAATACCTGAATACACCAAACCCATCATAAACAGACCAACAACACCGAAAAACCTTCCTTCCGTACATTCGGGGAGTCACTGACAAAATAGCACGGATTCTACACCGACATCAAATAATGACAGTCTTCAACACCAGTCAAACTATAGCCAAGTTAACCGGGAACCCTAAAGATAAAGTACCTAACGAGGTTTGAGGAGTTTACGAAATTCCATGTCGCAATTGCCCATAAAGTTACATCGGTCGTACCAACAGGCGCGTCAGCCATCGAGTCTATGAACAGTCTTTGTCAGTTCGCAAAAAGATCCGACTTCAGCTCTCGCGCATCATCATATCCAAACAGAACACTCTATCAACTTCGAGGACAGTAGGACTATCATATCTCGTAATTCCCATAGGGAAAATAGAGGAAAGACCCCTCTGTCAACCGACGCGATGACAGCTCTTGCCTTCCTTCAGCATGGACCTCCGTAATTGCCAGATTAACAAGACCGACACGCCCACCAACACCCAACCACTCAAAACACAGCCACTTGATCACGTGACGTCCCCTTCTAACAGACCGATAACTACAGATAAAAGAAGCAGAGCAGATTCAAATTCAGTTCAGTTTTCTCTTGGGAAGTAGGCAGATTAAGGCCCAGAGTTCGATCTAGACCCTATATTTAAACTATCCTGCATAGCAACATCTAAAATATTTTGAACGACCCTGTATAATTATAGTTTTACACCATCAATTCATATTATATTCATCAAATTAACATCCGAAATCATGAGATCTGACTTATTCAAAATTTTTCTACCTTGCCAATTTGTTCACCTTGAAAACTTGAAATGTCTAGCTACATAAATATAATGCTAGGAAAATATGACGGAGGTATAAAATAGTTACATGTTCCGAACATACAAATACAATTAATATTGAAAGAATGTTTACAAGAACAGGTTCACTCTCAAATAGGTCACCCCGTATTGAAAAAATTTTCACAACAGGAGTCTCACTCTTACGTAGGTTACCAAATCACTCTGCATTGAACCCATTGAAATTACAAAGCAGCCGCCTTGTTTGTCACAAACTCTTAATAATTTTTTTAAATTAATTTCTCAGTAAAACGATTTTTCTCAAAGATGAGACCCTCACCAATCGATTTCTATCCATGAAAACTTCCAAATGGGAGAATTTCTTGAAAATCGTTAGACTGATTTTCCAGACCTCAATTACACAATTTTAAATCACACTGTACAACTATAATTTCACGCCACCATATGTGTTAACTACCCTGTATATGCAGTTCCTTATGGCCACTTATTGTAATATTTTTTAAACCACCATGTTTAATTATAATTCCAGTACATCCAATATTGCAACCACCCTGTAAATGCTAATACTTCTGAGCTACCCTATAGGTATAATATTCTGTTAACATTTTTTAACGACCCCGCATAACAATACTTTTACTCCGCCCTGTATGGCAGCTATCATTAATTTCCAACTGCTTATGGGCAACCCATGTAATTATTTTTTTCTTGTTTTTTTCTAATCATACTATAATTCCATTCGAAGTTATATTTTAACCATCCGGCATATTAACTCTTAAGGACCACCTAACATATTTTGAACTACCCCATATAATAGAATTTCACACCACCAATTCATATTATATGTATCAAATTAACATGCGAAATCATGAGGTCCACCCACCTTGTCAAATTTTATATCTTGAAAACTTGAAATGTCTAGCTATAAAATATAATGATAAAAAAATATGATGGAGGCATAAAATATTTACATGTTCGGAACGTTTACAAGAACAGTTTCATTCTCAAATAGTTAACCAAATCACCCTATATTAAAAGAGTCTCATTCTTATGTAGGTTACCAAATCACACTAAGGTTCTATATTCGTTGACATTATATTACGAAGGAAAATGATCAACAAATATTATTTTCAAATAGAGAAGTATGTAGTATTTTACCAAAAAGTAATTATATGAGAAAAACCTTTCAAATGTACATAATTTTATTTTTTAGGTAAAACTAATCTTATAGGCTAAAGAGTTTTGTGCAGACTTTTTTTTAATAGAAGACATGGATCCTAAACTCCAAAAAGATTTTACTATTGCAGTTACAAATGATGATACATTATTGAATTTTCATGAGCAGCTGATGATGGAAAAATCAATTTGTATAACTACATCCTTTAAGTATAATGTACATAGAAAATTCCATTTTAAAATGTTGCAGTAGTATATGTTGCTAGAAGTTATAGTTTTGTAAGTTGTTTTGGTTATATAATGTTCTAATAGCAACATATATATGCATATATACATATATATCTTGTATATTCACAATTGTGAATATATGTGTTTATGGAGAAAAAAAGTAAAGTCATCGCAGAAATTGAAATGGTGTTCTAGAAAAAGAAGGACAATAAACCAAAGTTAAATAAGGTAAATGATTTTGTAATTTTTAAAAATGTTATGTTGTGATGTTTAAAAAGATAATGAATGTTTTATTTATAAATTTAGATAAGGAAATATAGCTTAGATAAACAAGAAAGAGATTTCTCGACAGTATTAAATAGAAATAGAAGTTAATTGATTTGATGTTTTTAATTTGTTGTATTTAAAGTTTAAAATAAGATCTAATGTTGCAAAAGTCTGTTTGTTTCCAACAAATAGCCGGATGAACAGTTAAAAAATAATAAATTCCAATGAACCCACACACATACAAACATTTTTATATTGTTCATGTATCAATATAAAAAAAGGATTAAAATTAAATTAATACAGTCACATACACAAATAATTTAAAATAATTTGCAATTAAATATAAACAATTTCATTACTATAAGTAATGTGGCGCCCAAACACAAATCTATAGACAATTTGTCCGGGGAACCACTGTAATATATATATATATATATATATATATATATATATATATATATATATATATATATATATATATGTGTGTGTGTGTGTGTGTGTGTGTGTGTGTGTTGGGTATCTTAAGGGATATTGCAAACAAATGATTTAGTATTCGCTTTATTTCTTCACCAAGCTTTTGGAAAGATTGTTTTTTCCTTCATCAGGGTTATAGCTAAAAAATGATTTTTAAATTAGTGATCTATTAATGGAGATAAATAAAATTAGCATTGTCAAACATGTAGGTTCATTTATACAAAAGAACAATTTATTGTCAACGTAAACAAAGCACGTACCTCTATATATCTGTCAAAGATAATCACCTAAATACACAAAACAACATAAATTTGACTAAGCCGTTATATCACAGATTCACATTTTTTACTTCACTAGCCTTCAATCGTTTAAAATTGCGGTAGATCGGCTATGGTGGAGTTCTCTGATCAGTTTCGACACTAAGTATGCATTTACCTCGCTCAGTTGTGGACGTCCGATTTTTTATTGATGGGTTTTATTTGTTCGTTAATATGCATCATCTCTAATATTAGTCGTTTTTGGATTTGTCACACTTGTCCAGGATACTAACATCTTCTAACTTGAGTTGGTGTTTACATTCATGGGCATGCGCTGTTAAGGCACATCTTTGTTTTTTGTTCTTAATATCGCTTCTGTGTAATGCGATCCTACTTTTTAACCTTTGTGACGTCTGACCTACATAAACTGCTTCACAGTCATGACAGCTTATCTTGTATATTGAAACTCTAATGGCGTTGAGTCTTTCAATTTCGAGAAAAGTGTTTTTACTGTTTTTATGTGGTACATGGCAATTTTGTTCTTTCTGCTTCGAGACAATTTATTAATTTTGGTGTTAAGTTTTTTATGTAAGGTAAACTACCATATATTATTTCTGGTTCTCTGTGAGTCGCATCTGTCTCTTCTACTTGTGGTTGTAGCTTAAAGTATTTGATCTGTTTCGATGTATACTGGATACATGTACTGCTTATCATTTATGTTGGATAGCCATTTTCACTAAGAATGGTTCTCAATTTTTCTGTGTTCTTTTTTGAATTCTCATTCTCATTTGTCTCAGAATATTTAATTTCATGGAAATTGGGTGTTTCGAGTGAAAATGGATGATCATATCTGAATTTGTGCCCTTCCTGTACCAGTATAATTTTATGGTGCCTTCCATCTTACACACCCTTGTATAAAGGAATGGCACTGCTTGGTTCTGAGCTTCTTTCTGAATTGTGAATTGTATTTTGTCATCAAAGCCATTAAAAGTGTCTAAGAGTTAGTTGCGTTGTTCTATCTTCTGGTATGGCTAATATTATATCGTCTACAAACTTTTGATGAACTCCACTTTACATGTAAGTTTTTCTAAACATATATCCAGCAAGTAATCCATTTCAGATAGGGCTAATATGCTTAATTTGTAACCCGGAAGCTGGTATAATATATAATGTTCAAGCTTCCAAGTTTCAGTGCAAGCAATGAGCACTGGTCTATATTTTAATATATTTATTAGAATCTCCAACTGTGGAAAATTAACATTAAGCCTCCTTATATTAATACACATAATCCACTAATTAATACTTTGTAAATGATTATTTAGAGTGTCTAAGTCATCAAAAAATAATTCTTCTTGCATTAAATCATTAATTTTAACTGTATTTTCCTTAGATTAAGAAAAAAAAGTAATAAAAAAATGAGTAAAAACAATACTTTTTAGTGTACATAAATATTTACAAGAATATAGTTACTTATAATGCAATGGTTAGTTAGCTGCCTGTAACAGATTTAAAATTGATCGAACAAGGTACTCAGTTGACTTGATGATGCCCTCTAATTTCCGCTTATAAGTCCCACAATTTATGTAATCAGAAGCCTCGTGGTCAATTCTCCTCTTATCTTTCACAAATTGATTCGCTTTTACACAATTTACACACTTTTTAATAGTCTTATTATCACACTTTTCAGACATATGGTTACCAGCACATATTTTACATTGCACTTGTCTATCACATTCTTTAGGAGTATGGTTGAAACCTTGGCACTTAAAGTTGTTTGAATTGTTGTTGTTTCATTGAAGAGCTAGATGCCAGTGTTATAAGGAGGGCTACAACTACATGTATCCAGATTCTAAAACTACGGGTATCCAGGTTATAAAATGTTTGGTTGGAAGTCGAAGGTCGTCATTTTGAACATTTATTAAAGTAATATTCTAATTTTGTATAATATAATTTTGTTTTGTATTGTAATTTGTTGATTTTATTATATTTAAGTTATTTGATGTACTGAAATTGGTTTGTTTTTCACTTTTTACACATAATTAATGAAATTACTTCACAATAGTAGAAACATTCTCTTGTTCATTGTTTATACCTTGAGGTACATTTCACTGAATTTTCTGCAATTTTGCTACATGGTCCATGAATCAGAAAAAGATTAAGAAAAACTTCTATTGAAAAGTTATTTCTGTCCAATTTTATCATTATCGAGTCACTTTCCTTACGATAAGCGCAAATGTATCGAATTAATTTTCTAATGACATTTCTCGTCAAGACATTTTAACGTTACCTGGATAAATATCCCAAAATAACCCAATTCTTGCACAAACTTGATTTTATTTCCGAAACCTTAGTATTTAGGTATAGGAATATCATATACTATTTGAAAGGGATTTTGATTGCCTTTCAGGTTAGTTGATAATATACAGGGTGTTCCATTTAAAAAAATTACTTTTTTAACATTTTTGTATCTAGCAATAAATCACGAATTTTAAGTAACCCTGTATAATACAGAACAAACTTCTCTCTCCAGACCAATACTTAGGCTAGTGGTAAGCTACTTCCAAAATTTTAAGTTTGTATGAATTCAAATACCGCCGTAACAATCATTTAATTAGAGGGATGTTTTGAACAAAAAATATAGAAAACAAGTAATATTTAGAAAACCGGTAGGGATATGTATAGGGAAGTATTTAGAAAAAATAATCAGAAAGTAATTACGGATCCAAAAATGCTATCATATACAGGGTGCCCCATTTAAAATATCAGAAATTTTACTACTTATTGGTATGAGCGGCAACAGTGCATCGTTGAAAATATTTTATATCGATAAATCTGGAGCAATTACATACGCAACCAAATTTTCAGAAACATCCCATGTTCCGATTTCCGTAAACGTTTAAGGTACCATCGGACCGTGGAACACCCTGTATATATATATGAATAATAGCAAGTGTTTTTATACAGAAATTGATGACCTACCTATTTAGTATATCTTGAGGTCAAGCAAATTAATCTTGGTTTGTTTCCATATTTACTACTTCATCAATCTTAATTGTAGTAAATGAGTCCTATTTGTTTATTCAGCAGCAGAAAATGGAACTGTTGTTAAAGTTACTCACAAGGAACTTTTATTGAAGAAATTATTTGTAAAAGTGAAGAATTGACAGTGGGAAATATTTACCTCATTTATGTGCTACATTCCCAAAAGGACCGTACAAAAAAGAGTTATTACTTATACCAAAATTAGTTATAAAGTAAAAGTTAAATACGCCCTGGTTCGAAATCGGTGCCTCAATATGCCTACTCCCAAGCCTCACTAGAATACTACATATATATATATATATATATATATATATATATATATATATATATATATATATATATATATATATATATATATATATATATATATATATCTAAGACTCATTATGATAGTAAAACGACGTAAACAAAGTTATAGTTTTATTTTCAATTAGCAACAATTTAATATGTAGCTAATATCTTATTTAATACAGTTTTTAGTTGATCATATAAAGCCATGATATGACAATCAATGCCGAAAATATCTAATGTCAGTTTATCAGACGTTTGGAGCAAGTTAGTAAACTGATTGAATTCAAAGTACCTATTGTCTTGAAAGAATTATATCAATCCATTAATATACCGGAATACCCCTCTAATATTTGAAGGAATGCCTGCAAATTTTCTGTTAATATAACCATATTCCTTCGACTCCAGAGAACACTCATCTATTTCCATAAATGTGTTTTCCGATAGAAAAAAGTATGTTTGCCCATTGTATGTACTTACAACAGCAAGAATTTCGCAACCAGTTAGTGCTATTTCGAGATCTGTAGCATTGAGGCTTTTGATTAATTTGAAGCTATGATCTTCTGATACTCCGCAACGAGGTTGAGTCATTAATGCTAGCGTCTCGTTATTTGCTGTACCATCTACATTTAAATTGTATAGCTCTTGAATGCCAATGCTTGTTTCAAGCTTGTTACAGCAGTTTCATCACTTTCATCTAAATACCCATAGCTTTTGAGGAAATTTTCCACATCGACGTTAGTCTCGGTAATATAAAGAATAACGATAATAAGATAATATGTTAGAAGCATTGCAATAGTTAGATACGACTTCTATAGTGATACTGACTTTACTTTCCTATTGTTAGCTATATTTATATTTTCAGTCGCTTATCAGTCCAGCGACTTTAATAATAGATCACAAAGAGATATCTACTTTTGAGATTAATTTGTTTGTGATATTTGGGTGGTTAAGACGAACATATTAACATATTATACCTATCTTAGTAAAAACAACTAGAGTATGCAATATATTTTTATTCCATTTGTCAGATAATACAATCTTATACAGTTTTATTTTTCAGTAGCCATCTCCAAGGCATTAATATTAACTTCGATGTTTACAACTTTTGAAAACGCCTAATTGGATCCCACCTCCTCGAAATCTTCCAGTTTTGCCAATATCTCGTCTCGAACGTTCTGGTTAAACCACTTTTTTATATTGGTTGCAGCGTCAATAATGTTATTTTTCGTGTAGAAGAACGTATAGTCTCTGACCTCCTCATTGCCTGAAAGTTTAACAAATTCACCGCATAATGTTGTATTAACCTTCAGCAACGACATTTTCTTGAAACGACCTGTATATGTGATTTATTAAAAATGATTCCAGTTCTAATACGGTTTCGAAAACACGAAGATACATCCTCCTACTGAACTCTGTCCGAACGTCGGTTATCATGGTTTAGACCCTTACCACTTTTTGAACAAAGCACAAGCCTAAATTGTTTTAGGTAGCCTGACTTGTTTTGTAATTTACGTAGCGTTCCTACGTTTAGTTTACTATGACTAATGGGATATTTTATTAGACGTAAATGTTTTTTGATTTCCTTTAGCAACTTTGTTATTTCAGCTTGATTATTAACTTCATTGTTCAACTCAAATTATCTGCATTTTTTTTATAAATTCCTCAATACAAGTAAGAGTTTGGTCTGATTCCATTTTTCCCATTATTTGTGCTTTTCTCAGATGGTGCTTAAATATCTTGTTTCAGTAGCGAATATCTGCTTGCAAACACCGTTATGCTTACACTGACTATGTGAATTATGATATTTATGATGTTATTAGATTCATAAAGTCTTATATGCATAATAAATGTCTAACGCTCACAAATCATCTCTGCGCATGTCTAACACTCACACAACATCACTGCGCTTGTATAATATCTATACAACATCACTTCGCACGTCTATCATCTATACAACTTTACTGCGCATGTCTTACACTCACAAACATCACTGCTCATATTCTTCTTCGTTAGTTGTTTGTCTATCCTTGTTTAATCACTACTATCCTTGTCTGACTTGTATGAGAATGGAGCAACATTCTTATTTTGTTTTGAAAGTTTCGAAAATGATTGTTAAAAATCTTAGCAGAATATCTAATTATTTAGTGCCAATCGAATTTTCATGACTCTCGAGGTTAATGCGTCTACTTCCAAATTTTATTAATCCTCGAAGTAACATTCTTATCTTCTTTTTGCCGTTTCGAAATGTTTGGTAACGATGATACCAGAATATCTAACTAATTAGTGCTTATCATATTTTCTTTACCCCGGGGTCAGCATATTTGTTATAATAATGAAACTAATTTACATATCAGCAAGCTGAGTTTAGCAAAATTACGGGAATAAATGAAGTAAAATAAAATTCAAATCCCGAGAAAATCAGTTTTTCTAACACGATTATTTCAATAATAAAACAATTAAATAGCACCTCCTATTCCAGATAGTCCCTTATTATTTGTATTCCTTTTATATATTATTTACAGCCGAACTTTGAATAACGAGTTCAGTTTCAATTGTTCACTCGAGGCAAACGTTAGCTATGAATTCAGAATATTTAATCGTTGACACCAAGCGTTTAAAATTTGATGACTCGTAGAATGTAAGCGAAAGATTTAACTGGAAAGCTAAATCCTAAAAATGGATGTTACATGGTACCAGACATTTTAACCTACAACGGGGGAACTTCAAAATGTATGGCAGTACTAGAAAAATTAATAATTAATATTAACGACACAGAAGTCACTCTCAAATTTGCTGAAAAAATTCTACATTTAACGGTGGAGAGTTACACGGTGTTTAAGACAGATTTTGAATATGCATATGCTTTCCTAACGATCCTTCACATGGAATGGGTGAACCTGACACTGTATGGGGTGATTGCCAGCTTTGTTCTAATGGAATTTCATTGGATCTGCATATGTGGTTGGATGATGGAGGCTTTACTATGACGTGAACAAAAACAAGATCACAGATAGTTCTAATTATTAAGGACGTTGTGAAAATTCATAAAGTCTTATATTCAAAATAAATGCAGTTTAACTCTGAGCTTGTTTTATTTTTGGTTTCCAGTAGCTTTACAAATACTTATATCTCATTAATGTGATAACAAGACTCCATTGAATAGTCTTATAGTTTTGATTTCAATGAAAACAATTCACTCATGTTTTTCTGAAATTTAGAGAGTTTACTCATCAATTTCATAAGAAGACATATGTTTTCAATCTAGTAACATATACGGTGGCGTCACCGCTGTACGTATCAAGCCTCCCGCTCCTGTGTTTATGACGTCACCAATCCTAATTTTGATTGGCCAGTTCAAACTGTTGTCAACTAATAAAACGAAATGCTTATCAACCCTCAAGTTGACTGACTGACATGCTGCACAGTTTTTCGTTTCCAGTAGAGCTACAAATATTATTAATATATACACAAAATATTTTATTCTTATATATAATAATATATACACAAATTGTTTACAAAAAATACTTTATTCCTAGATCTCGTATACCATATCCCGACTTTTATTTCCGAAATCCAATTTCCGGAATTTTCACATCAAATTACATATTCCTATAAACAGCACTCAGATAGCCATCATGTAAAAGTCAACCTTATACAAATGACTTGTTAGCGCATATAGCGGAAATGAACAACCCACACGAGCCGACACTCAGATAGTCATCATCTAAAAGACAACATTATTCAACTGGCTTGCTAGCGCATATATTGGAAACGACAACCATTAGCTTTTTTCTATTCACTTACCACGACCGCCACATGATGGCGCCATTTTATTCAAACCGCCACTCATATACTTAATACTGATATACTGCTATCGCCCGGAAGGGTCGCCGACTAAGAGAGACAGCAGATTATACCGTATTACAGTACCTAACCCATTTTGCGCAAGCGTTGCCAAGAATCAAATAGAGAGAAAACATAAGCAACAACAGAAGAGCCAATTGGGGTATTTTCCAACATGCCCATAAGGCCCGAAGTACAGTAAAACGTTATAGACATATATACCACTGGACTGTGATGTTTGCGCCTTCCTTTAGACTCTGCTAGCAGTATATCAGTATTAAATATAGGACGCCACTACCTGCGCGCGCCGCAACCCGCAACACATCCATTTAAATTTAAAAGTTCAACAACCAACTTTCCGGCCGTTCTGGATCTAGTAGTGGCGTAGAAGTAACCTTGTTCCTCAACTGATAATAAACTGTTTTTATTTTATTGATTATTTTATATTTTGTATTTTATCTTTAACTATTAAAACTTTGATATTACTTATTATTTGTTTTACTTCTTTAGTTATATATTTTTTAAAACTTTAATACTCAAGCTGAATTTTTTATTGTGACCTTTTTTTAAATGAAATAAGATGATATTTTACAATATTTTTATTTATTAGTTATTCATAAAATTGTCAAACATATATTAACAATAATGAAACAAGTTATCCAAATATTAGTTCAAAATTATATTAAATCAATTAATTAATTGATTATTATTAATCTAGTTTGTAATTTCTTCTAAGCATATTTTGGAGCCGTTCCGTGTAATTGCTGTTCTCCCTTAACAGATTCGGAACCTCTATGTACTGATTCTCTTGAAAATACTAGATGTCGGTCTTACATCTCGCGTCTTCAAATTTAACGAAATGCATCAAATGCATAAAGAAGTGTTCGAGGGGACATTCAATTGTGGGAAGCGCAACTGATGAAGGTTCCCGACCAGAAACAATATATATTATATTTATATATAATATATATTGTCTTGCGTACAAAGGAATGACACCTCGAAGAGAGTATTCAATATCTCTGACAGATGAAGTAACCTGAAAAATTTTATCGTAACATTCTGTCCTAGGAGTTAAGGGAGAACAGCAATTACACGGAACGGCTCCAGATTCGGAACCTCTGTGTACTTATTCTCTTGAAAATCCTAGTTGTCGGTCTTACATCTCGCGTTTTCAAATTTAACGAAATGCATCAAATGCATAAAGAAATGTTCGAGAGGACATTCAATTGTGGGAAGCGCAACTGATGAAGGTTCCCGACCAGAAACAATATATATTATATTTATATATAATATATATTGTCTTGCGTACAAAGGAATGTTACCTCGAAGAGAGTATTCAATATCTCTGACAGGTGAAGTAATCTGAAAAATTTTATCGTGATATTCTGTCCTAGGAGTTAAGGGAGAACAGCAATTACACGGAACGGCTCCAGATTCTGAACCTCTGTGTACTGATTCTCTTGAAAATCCTAGATGTCGGTCTTTCATCTCGCGTCTTCAAATCCTTAAATAACTCTCCATCTTTTTAACAAACTTAGCTAATCTTTGTCTTATATTTAACTGAAAATAATACATCTAACTAACAATAACAAAAGAATAGTTTTAACAAAATTTCTTAAAAACCGAGTAGTAGTTTAAACAGGCTTATAGCAAGATTATAATAATTTTATATATCACAATGAGACTGTTTAAGCAATAGAAAAATAAAATTTTACCTTGATTTCTATAAAAAAACTTTCAAAATTTCATTCGTACAGATTTCTAATAACTTCATATTTTTGGTACAAAAAGGGCAATAACTAATATCTTTGGGATCTTATTAGAACATTTCGGGGCAAGTAGTGTTTATAAATTCAGTATTTACATCTATAAATTACGATAAAAACAATGATATAAATAGCGAATGTTTGAAATTTTTACAGGACAACAAGGTGAGATAGATAAGTCTATAGAACACATTGTTGGTTGTAAACAATAAAAAAATTTAGAAATTTATAAACAGGTTATATTTTTAAAGCGCTGGTGGGAATTTGATCAGGGAACAAGAAGAAAGAAAATTACAGATTTTACGAAAATGGAAGGGTATTTTGCAAAATTAAGCATTTGGGAACTGAAATTTAAACAATTGGATTAACAAGAATATAAAATGAAAAATGGAGATTGGAAAATACTTAATTAAAAAGTTAGAAGAATGTGGTTCTATGTCATAATAAAATGTATAAATACGTGGAAGGGCATGCCATACAAAGTATTCAGGTTTTAGCAGTGCAAAAGTAAACTTCGTTTGGGGTTAAATTTTTCAAAATTCAAAATTTTTTATTGGTTGTGCAAAGTTATTGAAAATCAACCATCAACCAGAAGATTTGAAGAAAGCAGGTGGGCACAAAAGCTATTAAGGCGCATACGTACAGAAGTTAATTTAAAAGGGAGCAGTCTATTTGTTTGTATATTTGTCCATTGTATGTAAAATATTTTACATACAATGGACTGTCACCAGTAATAGCCAATCTCTTCATGATTTATTTAGAAGCAGAAGCTCTCCAGAATGCTAAGCATAAACCAACGTTATGGGTTCGATACGTAGATGATATTTTCATAATCTGGCCACGTGCAGAAGCTGAATTGGAAAATTTTCTGATATATATCAATACCTTACATCGTAAAATACAGTTCACCTTAGAATTAGAACAAGATAACCGTCTCCCATTTCTAGATGTTCTCATTACCAAAACACCAAACAGAGAGTTTCAAGCTACATTTTACAGAAAACCAACAAACACCAATAGATATCTGAACGCAGCGCAGATCCACGCAGTCGCCAACACCCTTATTTACAGATCATTTAGATTAACAGATTCTAATACCAAAAAAACCAAAAACGAAGAAATTTAAATTATAACAGAAGAACTAAAGAAAAACGGATACAAAAATCATTGCTTCTCAAGACCTTAAATTCTCCATTTCCACAGCTTACCACGTTCACCGCCAATCTTTCCCTTAATCCTTCTGGGAGTCTATGCCATGAAAGATATGGCTGCTTATATATAAATATATATATATATACATACATACATATATATGCAGCTAGGTTTCATTTTTAGAAAATGTAATATATTCTTATAAAATTGATATTCGCCGCCGCTGGAGACACCTCCTACATTAGTTATTCGGATGAAAATATAACATTAACCGTCTGGGATAATAAAAACGGCAATATCCGGAATCTTCTATGGAGCAAAAAGGGTTGACATCAAACACTTCACCAACAATAAAATACCCATTCGGAAAGACGAGAGAATTCCATGTTAGGTATAAAGAAACGTTGTATGTTTCATGCAGTTTAGCTGAATTTACATTTCTGTGGGAATTGTTTTCGGAAAAATCAAAAAAATATATTTTTGTGTAAATAAAGTTCGAGAAAGGGGAAGTGAATATCAATTTTTGAATTTAATTTGAACTCACGAAGTTTGTAGCAATATGTAGATATACAGAGAAGCAGTTGCGTAGCTTACAGCGCATTTGACGGCTTGAAGCGAAAATACGCTAATTTTCACCGTTCTCAAGTTACATGAGAAAAACTAAAAATGTATTTTTTTGTTTTTTGTCTCTACTACTAAAGAATATCAAAAAATCTTAAAGGGAAAGTTATTTGAAAAAACTTTTACACAATAAGGCGTCATCAAATATTCACAACTGCGCTTCGCTTCGTCTGGGCCCATTATTTTTATCGGTGTTCGTCTTGTTCTTTAAAAATCTGATTAGTGTCCTACAGTAACGATATTCCTTGCAAATATTCGCATTTTTTTGTCTATCCGTATTACTACAGTAGTATTTCACTTCTCAATATCTATTTTTATACTAAAAAGTTCATTGACTATGTAGACTCAAAATTCTGTAACAGGAAATTTACAAACAAAACTATAAACCAATATTTTTCACCGACTTCCAAAAAGAAGAAGGTTATGAGCTCTTCGGCACTTTTTTTTCATGTATGCTCAGTGATTATTCAAAAATAATTTTGATGATCTAAACGGCATTATATTTATTACAGAAAGGTACCGTATAATTTTCTATTACGTGAGATTTACGGTTTTCCAAGAAATACACTGTTTTCTCTAAAACGGTTCAACCAATTTGAATATTTTAAATTGTATTCTACAAAGAGATGTTCCAGTTTGATTTCATATAATGTTCTATAACGTAAATCATACCGTTTTTCTGAAAATCGGAAAAATATGTGCAAAAAACCGTAAACATCAAACTCCTCATCATAAATATCTAGCTTAAATGTCAAGATATGCCATGAAAGAATATAGTGCAGGGTGTTTGTAAGGGAATTCATTTTATAGGGCTTGCAATCGAGTGAAATGGCACAAAATATTCCATTAGTGTATCGAAAACAAAAATTTTTAGCGATCTTTTGTTTTCTGTACGGCATACGGTGGTAGGTGTGTGTGTGCATCGAAATTCAAGCAGCAAGCAATGTGCACAGTTGAAATATAGGGCGAAGTAAAATTACGGTTAGGCAGGTGGTTTCAAAAAATCTTTCAAATAAATGTGATATTGGGTGATATATTTGCAATATAAGGTGGAATAGAATTAAAGTTATACAGGGAGGATCAAAAAATGTTTTATTGGGTGGCACATAAGTAGTTGCATATACAAGGTGGTTGAAATAAGAGTGAAGTAAAACTATAGTTTACAGAGTGGATCACAAAACTTAAAAAATACAGATAAATAAGCATACGTAGTAAGGAGGTTGGACATATAGGAAAAGAGTTTTTATTTTAAGCCCGTTGAAATTGGTTCTTTTTTAAATGTAAATTTTAATTCATATTATAGCGTGAATAGCCATTAACAACGTGGCTCTGAACTGAGTATTTGATGTCTTTATTATATATTTTAGGAAGAAGGATAAAAATTCTGTTTATTTGCTTTTTGTGCCTAATGTGTCTTGTCATTCTACGTATAAAATGTTCTCAATTTCTAACAATTAAAGTTTTTGTACAGTAGCCTTACGAATGCTTTCAAGTTTAAGTAACAGTATACGTTATTTATAACATGACTTCATATATTTAATTTATGAGTTTTTCTATATATTTTTTTATAGGATATTGATTCGTTTTTCACCATTTTATTTTACTATATAGCATTAAATTATTTTTTTGGTGAACCCTTTACATTATCTGGTAATTAATTTGGGGATAATTTCTTGCAAATTACATTTTTACTCCATATTTGTAACTTGCGACAGTAGACTTAAAAATTCTGACAATTTCGCGAACGTTGGACTACAAATGATGAAAATCTATTTTTTTAAATCCTATCTATGAACATGAAATCTATCAATATATTTTTAACAAAAAACATTTCGGTTTTCTAGATAATAAAAACATTTCGGATGGATTTTTAACAGTTGTTACAATACAGAATGTTGATTACAGCAAAAAAAAACTGTTTATTGACCTGATAAAAGCCTACAGCACGAAGCATTGTGAAATTTTATTTGAAATAGTAAGTTATGCACTCATTAGCTATTTAACAAATATACGAATCCTAATTGATGTTTAAGTGAAAAAAGTTTCCCAAGGTTCTATTTTAACTCCGATTTCGATCTTAATGTAAATAAATACACTTCTCTATTTGATACATTTTCAAACAGAGTACGTTTATCGCATTTTATATCTTTATAATATGTAGGAAGAATAACATAGAAAGACGTTCAAGAAATGATGAAATTAGCCCACTACAAAGTAAAATCTCTCGGCTTGACCAAGATCAACCATCCTTAAATGTGAATCCAAAACATATAGAGTGCAAACAAGTCAATACATCCTTCATTATATTGTAACATTTTATAGCTTATTTGTTTTCTTGTACATTTTTCTGTAGTTGAAAGAGAAATTGTCAATAAATATTGTAATTGTGTGTGTAAATTGGCTGTCATTATCAAAAAACTGTGATTTTGTGACACCACTCTATGTTCTTACTGTACCCTGTGAATTTTCTCTCAATGTACATTTTTTATCGTTTCTTAATTTCCGCTGTACTTTTGGATATCACTCGGAGCTAAGCTTTTTGTTATTGGCGTTTCATTTTCAATAATAATTTGAATTATTAATTGAATTTCAGTATTTAACTCACCCATGTCGGTTGTCAGTCACGTCTTAATAGTAATAATTTTGTTACCGCTCCTCATTATTTCCAGTATTTCATCAAATTGTTGTTTTCCCACGCTAATGTATTTTGCTGGTTTTCTAAAGAGAATTTTTGTTCTAAAAATTTCAAACACAAGTGATAATTACGTTTCAAATTTGTCATTTCGTCTTTCATAAATGCAATTAAAGTTTGCTTCTCGAGTTTCTGTTCCACTCGTTATATTTTCAGTTATTTTTCTTCTATTGTTGTAACGAGATTTTGTAATTCTATTTGCCGTATTTATCGTCCAGTGAATTAATAAAATGATTTTGAATTTCCTGTGGTACTAGAGTCTCTTTCTGTTTAAGTATTCCTAAAAGTCTTCAGACGATTCTTTGGGAAAAGTAAGAGTAATCAAAGTTAATAAATAAATGAGATACTAGAAGTAAAAAAAGTTCTATCAGGGAACGCAAAGCCGCAATGGCACCGAATTTAGAAGAATTTGCGCAACGTTCAGGGCGGAAGCTAAATCTCTGTGAGGAAACTACTAATGCTAAAACTAATACTAAACTTTAACTAAACTAAGAATGCTTCTTTAATCATTTCGACTTCTCGTCTGGGGCTGCAGATACGGCGATACACTTCTGTAAGAAGAAGCGCGAAGAGTTAGTTACGACAGCAATGAAAAGGATCTTAAAGAAGCAGATATAAGTCTGCTGAAACGTTGTCATTTTTTTATGATTCCACAAAACTATATGATACATTGTCCGATTGAATGAATGTTTTAAATTAAATGCTTTTTAGATCTGCAACTGGTTATTATTGTATTTTATGAAAAGAACATCATTTATAAAATATTTTTGAAACACACTAGTACACATATATTTAAGACTAGAAATTTTTACGTTAATTTATTTAATTTTTCATTAATCTATCGACTTTGATATCATATCAATGATAGTTGATTTAGTGTACGAAGATGGTACGGCGACTACAGTACAGGCAGTACAAACCTCCGACTTTTAGTAAATATTACTTTCTTGATCTACTCTAGTGTAACCCACGAAAGGAACAAAAAAACTTTAAGAACTAACCACGCACTTTTCCCAGCCTTTTCCATTAACGATTTAAATAATCAATCCAATAACCTTCTTGGAAGAATTTAGAGTCGACATGAAATACCTTGTTGGAAACCTCACAAATCTTAGATAGTTTCGCTAATTTAAAAAAATCGCAATCGTAATAAATTTGATATTAAAAAGGGAGGTTACAAATCTCCCTTATAATATCTAATTTTTTTACCGCATAGCTGAAGACAATTACAAAAAGCACTAAATTTTCAAAAATGCATATATTGAATTTGTGAGGCTTGTAAATTGTAAATTCAAAATAAAAAGCTATAAAATCGAAAAAGAGCCACTGCCTGGGGATCGCCAGGGAATGTCTGGAGCAGGCGCTGTACGTGACAGCATGCGGGACGTCGGTGGCAGGGTGCTGATGAGGCGGGCCCCTGCCGTCCAAAGAGCTACAGACCAAAAACCAGAAGAACAACAACAACACTCACCAATACCGTCACAACAACAATGTGACCATCACCAACGGAGTCAAACGAGAACCAGAACTCCACCAGTATAAAGTTTTGCGCAGGATCAACAGTCAGTGCTCACTCAAGCGGGACTGAAAAGAAAGCGCATGGAATGGACCAGCGCCATGAATGAATTTATAATGCGCACGTTTTACAGAATTGCGAACCTTTGGCAGGATAAGACTGGATATCGCCAAA
This sequence comes from Octodonta nipae, assembly GCA_034190945.1. Taxonomy (NCBI): domain Eukaryota; kingdom Metazoa; phylum Arthropoda; class Insecta; order Coleoptera; family Chrysomelidae; genus Octodonta; species Octodonta nipae. The sequence goes on from CM067219.1 coordinate 62,605,960, forward strand.
TACTCCATCAAGAGTTCTGTAGTGAGAGTTTCAAGTTACCGAACAGAGAGTCGCAGATCAATATCATGTCATCTTGAGAAATGACCTTATTTCGCCTGAACAACTGGACACAATAAAAACGAAGTGGAGCGAAAAGTATTTGGTCGAAATACAGTCGATCCAGAGCCTGAAACACTTTGCCACAAAGAGCGGACGAGACTCAAGTACTTCAACAAGAACAGCCAACCAACGCTTACCTGTTTGAGAAGATTCAATCAGAAATGGAAGGAGCTCTTATAGAGTATAGTGGAACAGATCAACTGACTAGACTTACTCTTCCCAAACTAAAATATTTTAAGAAACTGGGTATCGCCATGAACAAATTTATCTTGCCAAACTATGTTTTAGGTGTTAATACAATCATCTACTGTGCTGGAACTTCCATCTGCAGAACAATTGCGAAAAAAGCAAGACTCTCCCCAATTAAGGGAAAATCAATTCTCTTCGGAAAGACGTTGGAAGACTGACCGAGTACCAACGAGGGGTCAGGAACAAAACATTAGAAAGACTTGTCAAGACTATCATGGATAATAACCGAATACACTCCCAGTGGGATGGAGAAAACATCACATCTCAGCAGTGCCTGGAAATACTACGACAAAAGCTCTCCGTCTACACAAGTCGGTTGAGAAGGTACAAAACCAGTAACCAACGGAAACTAGCAACACACTTTTCCGACAATCAAAAAAGGGTTTTATAGAAAATTGAACAACATCAATAATAATGAAGCCCCTAGTTGCCCCAGTAAAACAGACATCAGGGAATTCTGGAAAACACAACTTTCCATAACAATCTCCTATAACCCCAGAGCCAGCTGGATTAATGAGGAGGAGGCTGCATTTCAGATGATGATACCATGCAACACCAACCATTTACAACGAAGACACTTACAAGATAATGAAGCATCTCCATAAATGGAAAGCACCAGGACCAGATGGTGTGCAAAATTACTGAAGAAAAAACTGTACGCAACCTTATACAAACTCATAACATCGTGGATTAATCATTGCCTTTTCAAACATTGTGAGCTGAATAACATAATTACTCAACAACAAAAGGCTGCGCGAAAAATGGGGTGATTCCGTTGCTTGCAATCTAGCCCACGCCAAACGACGAAATCTCTTCAAAAACACATTCAGTGTTGTAAAAAACACACACAATTAGAAATAAATAATGCAAACAATAAAAGGTGCTCATTTTGAACATATTACCTATCAGGTATATTTATGAAGCCACGTAACCCTTTTAAAATCCTGCATTGCTTAAGTAATTACTCCTTTATTAAACTTGATTGTTCATTGGCACCGATCTCAAAAATATACTAGATAGGTAGATAATTAATTTGTACAGAATAAGTTTTCTTTTTCGGTGATTTTCTAAAAAACTACATGTGTAATAGAAAAATATATGAGACCACCTCGGAATTTTCCTTATTGGAATTTAGTTATAAAAAGTATAGAAATTGGTATGGGGTTTTGAAGAAATCGAGCAAAATATTAGATATATTGACCGATTTCAATGAAGGTATGTGTTTAAAATCCCAAATGTCATCCCTTTGCGCTTAACTTTTCTCAAATTTGAAATGTCAGTAATGGACTCTATTAAACCAAACATTATTCAGATACGATCACAATCACATACAGAAAAAAAAAACACACCGAATTGATAACCTTCTCCTTTTTATGAGTCGTTTAAAAACCAAGGCAAAACTACATCATAGAACTGGAAAAGTATATGACATGTTTAATAAATAATAATAATAAATAGCTGTAATTAAAATTTATCGGCTATATCTAATCTGTTCTTAATATTAAATATAAATGAAACAAGTACACTAATAACCTGCACTAAAATCAGATTCACTTTAGGAAATTGAGAAAATTTCGCTCTATGAAACTTACCTCTCGAAATAGACTGGAGAACTTCAGACATTGTTTTAATTTCTGTTAATAATATTCAAGAATATTTTCGACAAATTCGTTCCAAATATTAATAATTTATGGCTATAAGTAAATTTACAAATTCGTCACTCATGCCAACAATTGTGTCTGTTGTACCTTCATTAGTAAAGGCCATTCCAGAATAGAAACCCTTTTGTCTTTGTACTCATTGATTGGGATTATTCGCTCTACAAATTAATCGGACTTGCCCTGTTCGAATGTTTGACAGCTACTAATATATCAAGTTTAGAGACTGTGCTTCACCAAGCACGTTACAATTTAGTATTTAATTTCTACATGGAATCAAGTTGAATAAATTATATTAATTAAACCTACAGCAGCAATGGTTTTCGCTATTTATTCTGTTTTTTTTTTTCACCTGAACAACTATCGAAAATACTAATGAACATCCTTACTCATTCTGAAATTATATAATGTGATTGTAGTTTTGTTTTCTGGTATTTTTTTAATTAAGTATGTCATTAACTCATTAGAGATATAAAGCAAATGAGCGCCAATTTTTAAAAACAAAAATACACAATAATTCTTAAAACGCATGTTGTATTTTGTACAAAAATTCAATATGAAAAAAACACCTGCACCAAATTTTTCGAATATTTGTGTTTCAATCTCGTTTTCATATGCTTTCCTATGAAACATATTTTTTTTCTTAATAGTTTATAACACGTTCCTAGAACATATTAATATAATAGTAGTCGATTATGTTAATGTAGCACTTACGTTACAGTTATTTGAAGGATTCTAACTAATAATTATTAAATGGCATACTATAAAGCTAATTGGACAAGTTATTTTTTTTATTCATAAAAGAAATCTTGCACTAAAACGGTTAGCTAAAAACCAGCACCCCATTCAAGATTTGTACGCTTCACTTAATTAATATTTTACAGGGTAATTTATCTTCTTAATTAATGATTCTTAAATTATTATTTAATTACCAGAAACGCTTGCGTTCTAACCGGCTTTGTATTTATCTTAACGGAATACATTGAACAAACCTTCGAATGAACTTGATAAATTGTTTACTACAAATTCCTGGCATTAATCATCATTAAAATCAAAGAGTTTATTTCACTTGGGAATCCCATCGGAGAAACTGCTTTCGGAATTATTTAAGGAAAAGTTATTTCATAAGGAAAACATATTTTAGTTAATTAAAAAAGGAGTGCTGTAATCCATTTGTCCGAAGGAAACCCGCTTAATTGAAAAAACGATGACTCGATGCCTACTAACTAGAATCGATATTAGATGTTTAATTTGTCTTATTTTACTGTAGGTAAACTGTAATTTTCCAAAGTGGGGACATTCAGAATACACCAAATTTTAAACGGTTCGTAAATGAGTCTATTTTTTACCCCATAATAACTACAGAAAAGTCTATAATTACTGCGATATACTTTTATAAGATGTTGCTACGAACTATTAGTTTCGAATCAAACTGTTCTTCCAACTAATAAAAATCTTAATATAGTAATGATTTACAATCAGCAAATTCATAAACTCTAATTACGGGTTAACAAAGCAACCTGCATGGTCAAGCTATTCTAAAGTAAACTTTTCTGTAGTAGGACGGTTCCTTACTAGTGTTTTGTTGTTCTATGTTTTTCCAGAAGGTTCCTGTTTATCCCATTTGAGAGGCCCTTTATCTTTCCGCTACAGTGCCTCCGTGGTAGTGTTGATAGTTCCAAGTAGATTCTTCTTGACCCCGGTGAGCAGACGATCTAGGTGGACAACGTCCATACTTACCCTTGCGCTATTGATATGTGATACATAACATGATTAATTCTTTTGACAATTACGTTGGATTCATCCTCTAAGGGTGACAACTCCGGCAATTTGCCCTTCGTCCTTTGTAGACAATACAACATGATTCCCGTGTTGAAATATGGGTTTTCGTCCTGGCATTTGTAGTTAGCATGCATATTCCGGTCAGTTCATGGATAGCCTATAATATTATAATATTTGTTTCTGGTAACTGATATGTATAATGAGGAATGTCCGTAAGTAGTCTATCTGGTGTCACAACCAGCGCAAAATATGAGTGGTCTTAACCCCATGTAGACATGTACATTCGATCTGTATAGATGCAGGAACAAATTCATGTGCTTCCCCCAATTCCGTTGGCTAATGTCTGGGTGATAATGAATTTAAAAATATCTCCAACTACCTTAACAGAGTAAATTTCCCCTGATTCTGTATCAGAAAGGTTACAAAAAAGGGAAGGGTGGTTTTAAGGTTAGCTTTTTTAATTATATCGTAAACTGAAAGAAATTAAGAAATTTTTGCAGAATTAATGAAGATGCGTCGGCTTCGATTATTAAATTATTGAGACGGTATGCATTCATTTATCCTAAACAAACTCTTATAGCCGCAGATTATTTGTTTAAGGAGTTTTTGTTACTACTTCTGTCTACCATGCAGTCGGTCATTTGCAGGTGTAATTCGTTTTTACGATATTCTAGAAATATAAACTTGTATTGTCAAAAAAGGTTCGATACGAAAGAAAATGTGTATTTTTTAAGGATCCTGTCTGTGTTTCAGAAACAAGACTATCTGACATACTTTTTCTCTTCTGAAGTCGAATTCAATAAATGTTCAAAGACTTTCCTCATACATGAGGAGAGGAGCATGGAGCTACAACTTCATAGTTAGTATGGATTTATGGAAAAGGTAAACCTAAAAATGTTTCTCTGAAGCTAAATGTGAAATGTTAATGAGTTTTTAAAAAACCTTTGACTCTTTGGGGAAACAGCTATACCTCTAATCTCCGTAGGTAACTTGTGCAAATTAGTTATTTTAAAAAGTCATCTTAGCATCCAACAAAACGAAAAATGAACGAATATTTAATAAATTGAAATCAATAAACGATGGAATGCAGTTATTCTATTTCCATATAACTCACCTGTAACGTGAGTGCTTCTGGAACCCTGTCCACAATCGAAGGTTTGAAAATGTTTCGTTTGGAGGTGAATGGACATTTTGTAAATGTTTGCCTAATGTCGATCAAATTCGAGCGGATCTATTCGTTCGAATTTTTCTGTCTTTGTTCGTTTATGGAAACAGACTTTTGAGTTAGTTTAATTCCGAGATTTTAGTACTATATGTACGTTCTAGAGGGCGCGCCGAGATTGACTTGTAGAAAGAAAATAAAATCCCTTTCGCGGACCAACAAGAACTTCTTAGCCGTAGCTAAGGCAATCTACCTAAGAGATGGATGCTCCGAAATTAAAACCTGACCCTCCAGTTTAGGGTTTATCTCACTACGGTATTACTGGGTAATTCGTTTACTCGCAGAGACATCTGTCTCTTAAACGGCGAATTTTATCCCAGGGTACTGAACCCCTTACAACTTCCTTGCCTTAGTAACATACTGGGCGTCGCATGAGGTCTTTCTATAGCGAAAGGATTTTGCGGTGGGGCTGTCGTTGTAGTACCAACGTCTATTCCCCTTTCGAGCCTCTCCGTCAAGCCTTGCTGCCTAAACGAACGTGTTCTTTTGAACGTATTCTTTTTGGCATCGAACATCATCGTCACGCTGCATTCATTATCCCTCTTCTGCTTGCTTTCCAAACATACAGCAAATGCACAGCCCACAGCGTGCGACAATCGCTCGACACTTTCCCTTAACGCTAAAAATCCGTGCCACATCCATCTCTTAGTTGTGCCATCCCGACAAGTGTAACTGAAACCCCGTTCCTGGTAGCGATCAGGTGCACAAAACGAAAAGAAAACCTAAATATAATCAAGAATATGCCACAAATTTTAATTTTAATTTATATTGTTTCTATTTTAAAGGCTAATAGTTTCATACAACTTAACTAATATTACAAAGCCCATGATTGAATACAAGTAGTGCGATTTAAGATCTGACTTCATGGCAATAATTCTGATGTTCACGGGCATCTTCGTTTTAGAATATTCTACATTCTAACATTCAGTTTACAATAGAAATCCGATTCTTTGCTCCCGTTTCTTGATGGCCTCATAACAAACACCAGCAACGGCAGATTCTCACATACCGTCTAGAGGAAACCTACCCATACCAATCGATACTTAAATGCTCAATCACACCATCACCCTGCCCAATTAACTTCTGTAATGAAATCTTTGGCTCTTAGATCTATCCGCTTAACAGATATTGACAATAGACAAAACGAACTTAATAATCTTCAACAAATCCTTCGACAAAACGGTTATCTTCCAGACCACATTGCGCGCATATTTAGTCAATCGCAACAAGCCCCGAATACACCTACCTCATCAGAAACAGACCAAAAACACCGGAAAGCCTTCCTTCCGTGCATTCGAGGAGTTACTGACAAAATAGCACAGATTCTACACCGACATCAAATAAAGACAGTTGTCAACACCAGTCAAACTATAGCCAACTTAGTCGGGAACCCTAGAGATAAAGTACCTAACGAGGATCAAAGGGTTTACGAAATTCCATGTCGGGATTGCCCACAAAGCTACATCGGTCGTACCAGCAGGCGCATTCAACCATCGAGTATATGAACATTCTTTGTCAGTTCGCAAAAAAGATCCGAATTCAGCTCTCGCGCATCATCATATCCAAACCGGACACTCTATCAACTTCGAGGACATATATTTTAATTCCCTTAGGGCATCCACTATTCGCGAAGCTATAGAAATAGAGAAAATACCCCTCTGTAAAAACCGACGCGATGACAGCTGTCGCCTCCCTTCAGCATCGACCTCCGTAATTGCCAGATTAAACAAAGCAGACACGCCCACCAACACCCAATAAATCACAACACAGCCCCTTCCTCACGTGAGCTCACATGCTGTCGTGCCTTAGCAACACACATTTCTCACGTCACATTTATTACTTTACGTTGTGTCTCATGATGGAACGTGAAGATTGTAGTTCGACGAGTTCCTCAGAATTCGAATATATAAAATTTAATTTTTCTTAGTGTTTCAACTTATTATTATTCTTATTTTACACCTGATATTGATTAATCCTGCTATCCCAAAAGTATAATAATCATTTCACAATGTATTAATTTCTCTTAAAATTACATATTTATTTTGTCACTTTAGTTCAAAATTCAAAAAAAAACTTCTCAAGAGAAATTGATAAAATATTAGTTTTTTGATTTTCTATAAATTGAACTACATATTACTGGTCCCTATATATATATAGATTAAATCACAAAATACAAATTGTGGTATACACTAGAAATATTTGTAGGCTTCCGGGATACCGGAAAGTTAAGATATAACCGTTTTACTATGAGACTTGTGACATTACAACACAATGACCAACGTTACTAAATCTGTTTTTAACTTTGTTTACAGCAATTATCACTTATTATTAGCTGTTATAGTAATGTATACCTACATTAATATTTATGTATTAAATTTGTAAATATTATAAAGAATCATTAATAAAAGAGTATTAACCTTTTAGTAAAATTAAATAAAAAAAAATAAAACAAATATCTCGGTCTCACACATAAACAAAAAAAGTCCCGAAAGAGGCGACACTAATTTCTCTAGGTCAAGCGTGCCGAAAATGTAAATTTGCAGAAACGAACTCAGGTTGTCATGTATTATTTGCAGTGAGCTAGAGGAGGAAACGTGACATGACCATAGTGTACTTCTAGCTGATTTAAAAGCAAGCGTAAATTGTATTGCAGGTATTTCGAGCGTGCCGTGACATGCCGTAATAGCATGTGAGGTGACGATAATTTTCAAATTCAGTTCAGTTACCTAGTGACTCTTGGGGAGTAGGCAGATTGAGGCCCCGAGTTCGATCTAGACAGTGAAACTCTTTTTCAATTTTGTTAGATGCGGTTCTCACCCGGAACCTAGCCTAGTTCACATATATATATATATATATATATATATATATATATATATATATATATATATATATAAGTTAATTAACTGGGAAGCAGCCAATGGGTGTTAATGAAATACTCTTTATTTCTTTTGAAAAGCTTTCGGAACAAATTTATTCCTTCTTCAGTTCAAACTGGAAGTTACATAAAATTAACAGTAAGTAATATTAGATTTAAATTAATTACAAATTACCATATGTGAGGTTTTGTTGTTGAAACTGGCAGAATCCAGAGGATAAAGGGGAGCATATCTTACGAGTTCATATTAATAATAGATATAACAAATTATAAAGCTCTCATAATGTTAGACGTATTTTACTGACATTATAATGATTTAAAGTCAGTTGATAATTAAACTATAGTGAGTTTCAAAAGATAGATACCGGAATGCAAAATGTTGAAAACAAAATTTTTTTTAATAAAAATTATTTGCTCATAGCTAATAGGCCACAATAGATAATATTTAATTTTTGCAAATCGGTTCTCTTGTTTATGCTATTAGATTGGTTGTTAATGTTAATTCAAAACATCAGCCTATTTCTGAAGATTCTTACTTACCCATTTGGCCAATTAATAGTGAGGAATTATAGAAGTGTATTGGCTTTTGTTCTTTATGGATTTTATGTGAATAATAAACTACTTTGGAAATGTTTTAAACTTTTCATGGTCTAAGTCACATCATGTTCTCAATGACATAAAAAAGCGTCAAATTTTAAATTAACCGGTTCATATCGCATTTATAAGAAAAAGTAAAATATAAAATTGAAAATCCCTACAAATCGATAAATACAAAATATCTCGGGAAAAATTCTGAAAGGAATTATCCTAATTAATGGTGGATCTGTGAAAGCATTTAATACTTTCCTATTGTTGAAAATAGAGCCTTTGCAAATGTATGTACTTTGTTAATGTGTGTTTCCGCATGAAAGTTGCATACGAATAGTTCGACTCTGTCCAGAATACATTTACCTTTAATTGTGTGAACCACTAAAAAAGTGTTAACTATAGAGGCAACCCTCTACTTCATTTGTGCTTTTTCTTCTAATTGTTTTGACTCTAATAATATACTTGTCTCAGATCGGGAATTTCGAGAAGTATAATTTATTTTCAGGTTTTTGATTAGAAATTTAGATAGATTTAGATATTGGATGATATGCTCTAAATTATTTATGTATAACCTTATAACAAAGTCGCACCTAGGAGCGCCACATAAAATTCTGAAGATCTCCCTTTCAAATTATTCCAATTTGAAAGGAACTTTATGATTATATGATCTTTAGAAGTTTCTTTGCTACCCTGTATAATACATATTGTCATATATTTTAATTTACATCTTAGAATTGTGCCTTTTTTATCCAAGTCCCTTAACCATTGACAACGGGGTCTGACCTAGACCCTGAAACGTTTGGAATATACAGCAATTTTCTTAACTGTGGTGTTATTTCCAAGAATTACTTAGAGATTAAACTTTTTGTTATTTTTGTAACTTGTAATAAAGTACAAATTTGTTTACTCCTAATCTAATTCTATTTTTCTGTACAAAATTTGTGATCAATGACAACCGTATAGGACTCTTATATTCGATATCATATCTTATATAATACCAGAGAAGGCAATTTTGAAGCCAGATTAGTTTTTATCATGGTTACCCCAATTATTAGAGATTTTTAATGTAAAAAAATCCTCTACCCCAAATGTCTACATAAATTTGTTGAACTATGATAAAGATACCTCCAAATATAGTGCGAAACAGTAAAACTCGCATCCAAAAACGATACTTTGATTCAAGGGTCTCCAAATTTAGTCTTAGGGCCATCAGTCCAGTAAGTTCCAAGAACCAAAACTGTCTTAATTTTCTGGACATATGGTGAAGCTAGTAGTACTTTAAAAAACTACGAAACAATTAAACATTCGCGAATATTCTCTTTAGCGAAGGATGCCAAGCGGTCTTATGAAATATTGTGATGCATAACCAAAGGGGTAATACCTAATATAGAGTACGTGAGTGTAACGGGCTGCCACTGAAACTCTTTCCTTATTGGTGCTATATTGTATTAGGCGTATAGCCATTGCTTGCAGTCTAGAGAGAGATAGATACGTCCACTCGCATTCCACTCTGTCATCAAGTGCTACGATTCAATTTGTACAGTCGCACTCTATCTGTTATTACCTCTATATGCGTAACAACATTTAAAAGACATCGAGCCGTAACCCATACGTCACAGTAATTAGTATAACTTTTGTGTCTGATTTAGTAGTATATTAAACAAACAAAAAATCAACAGTGAGTGCAGAACATCTAGATCATGATTAATTGCACTTCAATATTTCGGGATTGATTGCAGTAATAATGTGCTATATTTGACTAGCATCAAATAGTTGTTAACAAAATATATAACATTAAACGTCACTATGGAAGGAAAAACAGGAAGAAAAGGAGTCCTGTCATGGCCATTAGATTCCTTAACGAACTCCCAAATCATTTCAAAACAATTAGTAAAAACTACAGGAAAACTGAATTAAAAAATGGATTCTTGAACAATGTTGCATTTAGCGCCATTTTTGCATATATAATTAAGTGGACTGTAATTTATAAAAGGTGTTGATCCAAGTTATACTATTTTAGAGAAGTTAAAACTTTATAGTGCATAGAATGTTTCCAGTGCATAAATATGTAACGGTACAATTTACAATTATTAAGATAAATTAGGCAGACTTACCAGAAAGGTAAAAGGGTGTATGTAAATACTATATGTAGATCCAGTATGTAGTTCCGTCCATATAATGTGCACATAAAGTCAGGGACCGTAAAAATTATATTTCGAACTGTTCGGCATAAGAGACGATGCGAAAGTCGCCGTTGACCCATTCAACCACGGAGTATGTGTTTTTTTTCCCAACATATAGTACAGGAAAGGAATGAAAATAAAAGGAGTTTTAAGGATATCAAACCTAATTCCAGCAAATAAATAAATAATACATTCAGTCTAATGCACTTGAGTATCCAATTTATATAACCCGCAAAAAACTAAATAAATATTCATTAAATAAACAATGAAGACGAAACAAACAAAGTTTCATGATTTTCCTTTCAGTCAATATCAAACAAGAGTATTAAGGAATAAAAGAATAAATTAAAAAAATAATTCCTTATTTATTGTTAGATAATTTCCTATATTGTTAACATTTATTAGTTTAGTTATTAGTTATTATACTTATCCCTTAAAAATATTAATTACATTCCAGTCCGATCTACAGGCTACTGGATTACCTCTGCAGGTACAATACAAAATATAGTATTTATCTACAGTAACTGCTAATTTTGTATTAGTGTATTAATGGATTTCAAATAAATAATTAAATAAACATTTTCAATATTTTTCGAAATATGCTAAAAGATTGCAGACATAAAAGTTTGAAGTTTGGAGCTCGGATTGCAATTGCATAAGACTTTGTCTGAGGTTGTAAAAACAAGACAAACAGTTGTTGACTTCATTAGAACGAATTATGTACTTGGTTGAATTACCGTACATTGGCTTAGTTGCAGTAAAGTTCTGCACAACAAACAATTATCAATTACACAAACAAAAATTGATAATTGTTATCAATTTTTTTTCGAATAAGAATGATCGTCCTCTTACCGAGTTTGTTTTGTTTGTTTGTTTGTCGATTTTACTAAACATAAGATTAAACACATTTTAATATTGTAAGAAATGAACCAGATTCTCCTGATTTATGCACTATTATCAAATAATTCCGGCAGACAGTAATACGTTTCAATCGTTACGTAAAAAAATACAAACATTTTAAAACCCTGATCGTTAATCGGTCTATGGTGTATTTTCCGGAATCTGCGATGTCGCCTACAGATGGTCTACTCAGCAGAGCACCACTGCGTTCGTTCAGTTGACTTATTTCTGAAAAAAGCTAGTTAGAATTCAGCTAGATCAGATAATAAATATATATTTTTTTAAATAAATACTTTTTAAAAAGGCAAGTTGATGAACACGATATATTAGTTTGGTTACCGTTGGTAAATTTGTTTGTTCCTGAAAGTGGATCTCCGAAAGTCGACCCCAGTATATCACAGGCTTAAGTACTATATTTTTGGGGCTGAATACAAGAAAAGAAACAAATATCGTCCTCGAATGCAAGAATACTTATTCTGGAAGGTCACATATTGCAAATCCGGTCGCATCTTCTGATAGTGGATAAAAGATGTTCAGCGGATATTCTTAATGTAAGTAAAACTCACCAAATGTACTTAAATGATACTTTCAATAATTTTTTTACTGACCACGTAGTGAAAGAAACCGTAGCTGAAACAAATTGTAGTTCTGGTTCAAGTAATTTAAGTTACCAAGTAATTGTAAGTGTGGTAAGAAGAATACTTTACAAAAATACAAAAATAAATTAATTAAATGACTCAATTCAAAGTTGACTATTTAAATTTTGTGCCAACATTTTATGACAATCTCAATGATTTACACAACTTACCAAATAACCTTATATCTCAGTTTTATGATGCTGCTCAAACTAACAATATAATTGATGAATGCATTTTTCATTAATTATTTAACAAAAAAGTTTGGAGAATTTATTATACCTAAGAAACACTATAATCTATATTTTCAAAGTGTTGGTACATAGCCTTCTATAAAATTTAAACGTTGCATAAAAATGCTTACAGATATAACCGAAAAAACAGAGATACCTGATATAATTAAACCTTACCAGGAAAATAAAACTAATCACTGCGGAATATAAAGAATGCTAGACAGGATCACAAAAAGCTAATACTGACAAATATAAAACAACCCGCCCAAACTTCATCAATCACTGTGAAATTTACCATCTCGCAAAATAGGAAAGAAATCCAATTAAAACTGTCACATTAACTACTATGCGAATGTTTGAAGTATTTCATTTAGGTACTTTCAGACTTGAAGGAACTATTTTTTGACTATCAAAATATGCTCAAGTATACTTCTTATACACTCTAACGATATTGTTAATCATTTAAAGGATTTCTTTTAACACCATGGTGTTCCAAAATTCGTTATTGTAGATAACCGAATAGATATGTAACAACCGAATTATTAGACCTCTATAACATTGATGTTCATTTTTGCTCACCTCATTATACGCAATCTAATGCTGCTTTTGAATAAAAATTACTGATGCCATTTTGAAATACAATCAGTCTGTACATTCAGTCACCAAATTGAAGTCTATGGATATAATAAATGGCCATGTAAGCACTGAATCCCCTTTTGATGACAATTTTGAAAAAGTATTATTAAAGATTATATTAATAATAACAAAGAATGTACTTCGGAAGTGGAGGGAGAGAGTAGTTCTTGATTGGTTGGTTGAGGGGTGACATCTGTGGCGGGCGAGGAGTGCGATACTTTGGGGGTTCTTTTTTCTGAATGGTGGTTATGGGGTCTCGTTTTTGTTTTTTCTGAGTTCTTTGGCGATAGCACAGCGTGAACTTTTCAAGGTCTGGGTCGGAGACCCCGTTTTCGGTGGTGTTGCACAGGATGAACATGAAATTGGAAAGGTAAGGGATTAGGAGGATTCGCGGAGACGCTGAGCTTTGATGTTGGGTATGTTTGGGAATTGGTGGTTAATACAGGTTTTTTGGGCTTGTGAATGTGGGATGAGGTGATCCGACTGTGGGTTTCCTTTGCCACTGTTAAACTAGTTTCGGGGGTTTGTGGAGCCCAGAAAGTGGTGTGAGTTTTTATATAAATTTGGGGTGTATTGGAAGTGGATGGAGGGTGTTGGTGCTTGGCGATGGGGACCGGCTGACATTTGGAGTTATTGGGTGCCGCGGGGAACCTTTTTGTATTGGCGGGGTCGGGAGGATTTGCTGTTTTGGTCATTTGGATGGTCCTAGAGGTGTGAAGTTGTTCTCTCTCAGGCCGGGACCCGCAGGAGTGGTTGGCCAGTGGGGAGGGAGTTTAGTGTTGTTGAGCAAAGGTGGGCCTTTCTTGAGGGGGTGTATTGCAGTTGTCGGTCGTTTGGGGGTTTCGTGATGGACGGGTCGTCGGGGTCTCCAAGCATTGGTTGGATGGGTTTTCGTTGTAGTCTTTGCGCTGTTCTGATTTGCTCCAAATATTATGTTGGGCATTGCATTGGTGAGTTGTATCTCGTGTTGTTTTGTAAAGTGCATGCAGTGTACAGGGGCCGTTTTGTGGAAAACTTTGCAGGTGGTTGGTCACATTGCGTTGGGGTTTGGTACTCCCGGGTCTCAGCATGGTTCCGGCCCGGGGGAAGCGGGAGTGCAGAGAGTGCAGTTTCTGGGTGGTTGGATATTGATGGTTTTGGTGGAGTGGAGAGGAGACGGAGTTGTCTGGATCGGGCCGTCCAGCGGAGGTTGCCTATGGTATGGGTCGGGTCATTTCGGGTCGGGTCGTTTGCGGACAGGAACGCTGTTTGGTGGCGTAATTGGTGGTTGAGTGGAACTGGCGTCGGGGAGTTCTGGACAAGGATTGCAGGGGGAGTTGGTGGCCCCTCGACGCTTTGTTGATTGGTTCCTTGGAGGGTGTAGCTTTCGCTCGAGGTTGCAAGGGAATGGAAGTTTTTGTGTGTTTTTTGTTTTGTGGTTAAAGGGTTCTTGTTGGCTGAGGGGGTTCGTCTTCACGTGCTCATGTTGCGTTTTGCAGGTGGGTGAGGTCGGTGAGGTTGGTACAGCCATTTTTCGGACGCTAGAATTGGGGCAGGTGGGAGTTGCGAGCCGTTTGGGAGCTCTTGATTTTTGCCTTGACTGATTTTTGAGCTAAGTGTTTGCTGTGAGGGAGGGGTGCAAAAAACTATTGGCGCCATCTCAGAGGTCTTTGGGTTCAGTCTCAAACACAACAACGTACAAGCACTAAACATAAACCATTTGTTATACATGGACGACTTAAAGTTGATGGCAGCAACGAAACAACAGCTGCATGATATGTTTAAAATAGGAGGAGGGTTCTCTAGTGACATCCATATGCAATTTGGCCTAGACAAATGCCGAATTATCAATATAGTAAAAGGCAAAATAGAGCAGGGGCCCTACTAAATGAGAGATGGCACCTCATTGAATCCATGGAGGAAAGCCATACTTACAAATACCTTGGAATAAAGCAGGCTCAACGAATTGATCACTTCACCATGAAAAATGACCTATCAACAGAGTTCTATAGAAGGGTAAGACGACTGTTGAAAACTAAGCTTAACAGTAAAAATCTGTTTCAGGCTAACAACATCTATGCCTGCTCAGTACTCAGTCACTTATTCGGAATAGTTATATGGTGCAAGACTGACATTGAACACTACAACGGAAAGTTCGTGTTCTACTAACAAAAGCTCCAAATCACCATCCAAAGAGCGCTGTCGAACGTATAACTTTGTCACGGTATGAAGCAGGAAGAGGATTGGCAGATATAATCAAGTTACGTGATCAACAAATTTCTAATTTGCGTAATCATTTCCAGAAACTCGCAGAATTTTCTGATCTACACAGAGCCATATCTCAGGGGTTGATTACTCAACACCTCTGCGAGTGACAGAACAACAAGTTCAAGTATACCATCAGACAACTGATCAGAAACTGCTCAAATGGAAAGAGAAGCCCCTTCAAGGAAGACATATAAATGACGTCAACCAAGATTATGTCGACAGTTCAGCGTCGAACTACTGATTGCTCCCTGGTCATATGTTTCCTGAAACGGAAGGCTTTATATTGGCAATCCAAGATCAAGTAATTACAACTAAGAACTATCTAAAGTCCATCGTTAAAGACCCTTCTATCAACAACGACCGATGCAGATATGGTTGCCAAACATCTGAATCTATCCAGCATATCACAGGAGGTTGCCAAGCGTTCGCTGCAACTGAATACAAAGAACGACACAATGCTGTGGCAAAAATACTGCACCAGGAACTAGCGCTTAAACTTGAGCTGGCACAGTCGGTAAGAACACCCTACTATATATACAAACCAGAATCTATTTTAGAAAATAACAACTACAAGCTATACTGGGACCGGACGATGCTGACCGATCGGACTGTTGCTCACAATAGACCAGATATAGTTTTGGTAGATAAACTCTCTAGAAAAACAACCTTAATTGACATAACAATCCTTAATGACAATAATATAAATATTAAGCAGGCTGAATAAATAGCCAAATATAGGGATTTAGAATTTCAAATACAGAAACAATGGGACAAGAACACTAATCGAACGGTACCAATCGTTATGTCAACAACAGGAGTAGTCCTAAAACATGTATTAAACAATTTGAAATACCTTGGTCTGGACGAACATCTTTACCAACTGATGCAAAAAGCCGTCATGTTAGGAGCAGGCCGGACGGTTAGAAAATTCAACCACGGGTCTGATAAACTGGCAAGGGCTCCCACATCGCTAAACCCTTTTGATATGTAGTATATCTGGGGTTCAGCGAATTTCCCCCTAAGGGCACACATTGTATGGTCAAGTCGGGACAAAGAAATTTCAATACGTCTATATGTAAGAGTTATTACAAAAACTATAACTAATAAAGATAAAGTTTCAGGTTTATCAAAATCGTAACAACACTGAACAGTTTCAACCCCAAGAAAAATGTTTTGCTACAAAAAATGCAGAAAAAGTGAACAAATTTCATAAAATACATAATATTGTTTCTTCGGACCCCAGTCGAAACACTGTTTCCACCAATACTCAAAGGAAAATCCACATGAACAACCTCAAACTACCTTTAAAGAAACCTTACATATTAAACAAGTAATACATATATTTCAGGTTCTCCTTTAAATATGGAATGCCACAAATAATCACTCAAAAATATAGAAAACAATCGAGGACTCGTTCCACTAAAATAAGGCTCTGCAAAGATTCCGCAGTATTCCTACATTTTAACTCATTTCGAAGATATAAAATCATTACATGATCATTTTGAAAACTTGTCCAATATTTTAAATCTGTTTCTATATAAGATTTCAACAGATGCTTGGGTTGGGATCCAATTAAAATTTTATTTTTTATGCAAGAAAAGATAAGTTCTCGTTTTAAATCAACCAGAAGATGAAGAGCCAAAATCAACATAAGCTATCTTCTGAAGTTGCTAAGCAGAAAACCATGACAATCCCAATTATTCACAATTTAAAAACACCATTGAAAAGATTGTCCATAAAAATGAATCTGTACGAAATAATATTATCCATTTCATAAAAGGTATATAATTCACTAACTTAATATGTTACAGTCGAGTATAAATGGACCTGAACATCTATTCGAAGCATTACAAAAAAATAATAATAAATAATGCATACCGATTGGTATATATATTGGAAAAGAAATTAAATTACTTACTTCGTGTTCCAATCAAGTATCCAATTATCTGTCTATATTATTATAAAATTGTAGTTGTTTTTTTTTTATAAAATTGTAGTTGTTTGTATGTTTGTTTGTTTGGGTATCACTACTGAACTGATATTGCTGTATCTTTTTTTGTTGCAAAGCCTATAGTTTGACTGGTATACGTTTTATCTCCCTTCATTGACAGAAACGGTAGATATAGTGAAAACTCTATTGGTTCCACAGTACCCATCAAATATTCGATACTTGCTCAAAATTAGAATAGAATTATATTTATACAGGGTGAATAAAAAAATGTATTGTGTAAGCAGTTAGGATATTTGAATTATGTGAGTTATTATAGTTACGTAATGAGGTGAAAAATAGCTAGAAGCAATTGTTTATACAGGGTGGTTGAAATATAAGTTGGAGTGAACTTATAGTTTGTAGGGTGGCTAAAACGATTGTTTTGTATCCACAAGTAGTTGCTTATATAGAAGGGTTGAAATATGTAGCGGAGTATACACTATATAAAGAATAAGCAGCTGCATATATATGCAACAACAAGGTGGTTGAAATAAGGGGGAGTGGAATATGTTATAAAAAGATATATTGGGTAAGCCATAAATAGTTGCATATACTATGTGGCCGAAAAACAAGTTCAGTAGAATTATAATTATACAGGGTGGGTAGAAAAAGTTATAGTTTCACATTGTGATTTAGACAACGTTAAAAACAGTTGCAAATGAAAGGTGTTTTAACTGAAAATTAGAGAAAAATTATACTTTATTCGGGTAGCTCATAATCAGTTGCACAGATAGGATAGTTGAACTATAGGGTGTAGTAGAGCAATAGTTAAGTATTTTAAAAAAATTACATTTGGTAAACAATAAGAAGCAGCATATACAGTGCGTTTGTCATGCAGGTTGAAGTAGAGATAAACATACAAGCATTTACAGTTTTGGTGAACTATATTTGGAATTAATGGATTTATAGTTATAGTTATACAGGGTGGTCCAAAAAATGTTATACTGTGTGGCCGATCATATGTGGCATAAACTAGGTGGTTGAAATAGAGGGTAGAGTAGAATTATAATTATACAGGGTAGACAAAAAATATTCGAAAAACTTTTGTAGGATAGAACATGAGCTGTTACATATGTGCAATATTTGAAACATGGGGCGAAATAAAATTATAGTTATACAATTGACATTCAAAATATGTAGTGATGACGTCACTAGCATTTGCAATATTTCTAAACAGAGTAGTGCCGGAAAATTAATGAGAGATTGTAGTTTGATTATTTGAGATGAGGCTTTTATGTCTCATAAAGCTTCAGTAAATGCACAATGGTATTTATTCTCTAGCGATTTCCGTCAAATTTTGCCAGTTATAACTAGGGGAACGTGGGCAGATAAAGTCAATGCGTTGCTTAAAAGATCGAATGTTTCTCAAATATAACGAAATGTGGACTTAAAACCAATATGAGGATTTCATCGTTTAGCGAAGATAATTGCCAATTTTCTAACGACTTGCTCCAAATAGGAAATGATGAATGTCAAGCAGGAAATGTCTATGTTAATTTTAACAATATTTGTGTTTTAGTTCAAAATGTGGAAGAAGTTTGAACAATTTTATCCCGATATTAGTAACATATCCACTAAGGCACTATATTGGTTTCAAATTAATATTAAAAGTAGGTGGTCCTATTATGTTACTCAGATATTTGAGTCCACTGAAAGTGTTCAACGATACAAGATAAAGAAGTCAATTTAAATATTTTTTGATCGAATGTATCATATTAACTGGCAACGCAACTGATGAAACTGTTTTCATACCAAGAATTCCCTTGATACCCTCAGAATTGCCTTTCCAATTTAAACGGCTACAATTTCCCGTAAAAATAGTGTTTAGAATGACAATTAATAAAGTGCAGGGTTAAACATTAAAAGTTGCCGCAGTCAAGCCCATAGCCAGGATATTTTTTTCAGGGTGGTTGGATAACTTTTTCGGGGGGCTTGATTAATGTTTTTGATTGATTAAGTATTCTCGTATTTCCAGGCAATATAAAATTGTATAAAAACAATATTTATTCTTACGAAAAGGATCATTAACGGGTTAAACTTTAATCTTGAAACCAAAAATTTCAAAATTTCGGGGGTGTTTGAACTCCCGCTGGCTATGGGCTTGGCGGGAGTAGACTTAAGCACACAGTGCTTTTCACACATGCATTTGTATGTTGCCCTATCACGTGTTATTTCGAAACAAAATTTGTTCGTTTTACACGTGATCAGGTTATTAATATCCTATACAAAGAATATACTTAGAAACTAATCTAAATGTTTTCTGTTTTGTTTGCCCCATAAATAATTGTCACTCAAAAAATAATCTAAATTAATAATTTTTATAACGAGGAAAGATGATTAATTTTTGTTTGTTACGATTTCGCTCAAAAACTACTCATTCAATTTTACCGAAAGCTGTATGTCCTCTGAGTAACATAGGCTATTTGATATTTTCTGTAAAGAACCCGTGCCAAGCTGGGACGAGTTGCTAGTAATATATAAAAATATAAATTGGTCAACTGTTTCTACAAATGTAGAGGAGCTTTATTTTTATATAAATATACAAAATAACCTCAATAATGTTCAAAATTTGATGAATAACTGTCGTTATTCGACCACTGGGAGTCACTAGCATTTTAAAAAGGCAAGTCGAAGGACCCCAGTTATTAGTTATGCCAAACATTCAGCCAGACTACCGAGATTTACTTCCCTGTCGATTTTGCAAACAAAACTTTGGGTGTTTTAAAATACTTTTGTAACTTGCTTCCGAGCCTGATGTTATTCGGAATTAAATTACATATTTTTTAAGTGTTTTAAAATCATAGCCCTAGTACTTTTTACAATTGAAAATGATTAATTCACGGGACTTTTTTATATTTAAGGATAAATACTACAATTCATATTTGTTGGAATTTTATAAAACTTTTGAACTGGTACAATTTAATAATTTGCAAGATTTAGCTCCTGGGCTATTCTCCAACAGCAAGTACACAAAAAATGTTTACAAATCGAAGTTAACCGATGAATATTGAAATCTCTCATATTAATTGGTATGAGTAAAAGTGGTCAACTAAAAACTATTGTCAGAAATAAATCGCAATAAAATAAATGTCATTCTTAATTTTAAGAACGTCGGGGTATTCACTGGTTTGTAATGTTAGTTAGATTCATTTTAAATATTCGTTATTAAATTAGGTTTTCTACGTATTCCACTTGTTATTAATTATTACCTAATAACTATATATATAAATTAAATTATGGTATCAACAGTATCAACAATAAGCCAGTAGCTATAGTAGGCCGGACTGATAACATTGGGGAGCCGGACTGATGACACTGGGGAGTCGAATTTGGCCTAGGGGCAGTAAGTTGGAAAACTCTGCTTAACATCGTCCAATCTCTGAACCGCCTTGTTCGCTTTCAACCAGTCACAAATTGAGTGATTGTGTATTTATACGTTCGTTTAATTTATGATCATGGTGAGCCAATACATGTCTATTTGTTACAAATTAAATATAAAAAACAAAGGAGCCCAACTTTATTCAAACATGAACAGGAAACAGGACTCAAAATAGATTTCAACAGGTGTGACAACTCTAATTCTAAAATTCGTATAATTAGAGAACAAATATTCATGCTTGTAAATTATAATGCAAAAATTTTAACAAACATTAGCAATATTGCTTAAAAAATAAATGATAATGGTCACCTCAACAATAACGTGAGTGTTCTAAATACCAATTAGATAAGTAATTTCGAAAAGATTGTTGAGGAGGTCTTGAATTATTTTGTCTATTCATGGGTTTTCTCTCCTCCAAATTTTTTCCTGTAACAGATAAGTATTTAAAAAATTGTATATGTAGAACAAAGTGTAGTAAGGCAATTTCGCAAAATTGCCCGGATTACTGGCTGTCTGTACAGAGATTCTTCCTCACAGTTTTTCTGAGAGAAAGAGATGTCTATAAAATGATCAACCAGTATTTCTGTATATAAGTAATGTATTGTATATTGTGTAATACTTATCTGTGTATGGAGACGTTTCAACTCCGAGTCTGGAGTCGTTGTCAATCGTTTAGTGTTGTTTTCGAGGTTTTTTTCTAAAAAATTTTCGCTTTGATTTTGAATTTATTGTTTGTCAAAAAATTTGACACTGACAATTTGTCGTTTGGCGATCACTTGACGCTGAGGCCAATCATGTATTAACGAGCACCGGCAGCCATAGGATAGACTGGGATAAAACAAAGATCTTGTTGAAAGAAGAAAATTTAAAAAAGAGAAAACTTAAAGAAGCCAGCTGTATGATGATAAACAACACTGAAATCGGAGCACCTTCAGCCGACCTTCATTTGGACTGGAAGAATTTACTGCTAACAGAACAAAAAAACGGTAACCTCAGCGTCAAGTGATCGCCAAACGACAAATTGTCAGTGTCAAATTTTTTGACAAACAATAAATTCAAAATCAAAGCGAAAATTTTTTAGAAAAAAACCTCGAAAACAACACTAAACGATTGACAACGACTCCAGACTCGGAGTTGAAACGTCTCCATACACAGATAAGTATTACACAATATACAATACATTACTTATATACAGGAATACTGGCTGATCATTTTATAGACATCTCTTTCTCTCAGAAAAACTGTGAGGAAGAATCTCTGTACAGACAGCCAGTAATCCGGGCAATTTTGCGAAATTGCCTTACTACACTTTGTTCTACATATACAATTTTTTAAATACTTATCTGTTACAGGAAAAAATTTGGAGGAGAGAAAACCCATGAATAGACAAAATATACCAATTAGATAAGATAGTTTCGCTCACCAAGTACATATGGGAGTAATTCATTCCAATAACACCTACTCTACCGCACTGACCAATTATTTTACAGCCCACACAAAGCGCATAAAGAATTTTCACTTTAAAAATCTACGAAACATATGATAAAATACTAAACTTAGCAGAGGCTCTCAGTGAACTCAAAATGATGCTTCTTATTGAGCCGTTTAAAATTTTTCGATTAAATGCGAAGAAAATCTAAATCGATCGATTTTTTTTCCCTTGATTAAATTTAACGAATTTATGTTGCAAGTTTAGTGTATCAGGAACAAACTGACATAACTAATAATTCAAGTATTAACTATTGCATAACATTTCTATCATTAATTATTTAATATTGGAAAGGTAAATCACCCCGAAAAGTAGATTTCATATCGTCGAATCTTTTAACATCTAGATGTCAGCTATTGCACGCAATATTAATAAATATGCAAGCATTTCGTGCTTTAACTCAAAAACTCGTGAACACATTACAAATGACAAAACACGATAACCTCATGTTACAACATAAAAATGAATATAAAAATCTGCAATAAATTTCATGTAGTTGATTGTACACGGTGTCGCGGGTAGAACGTCGGAAAACATTATTTAAAGCGCTTT
The DNA here is from genome assembly GCA_034190945.1 of Octodonta nipae. Lineage (NCBI taxonomy): Eukaryota > Metazoa > Arthropoda > Insecta > Coleoptera > Chrysomelidae > Octodonta > Octodonta nipae. Next base: position 62,628,677 of record CM067219.1, read on the forward strand.
TCGTAATGATTAATTAGTGTTGAAGTAATTTGCTATAAATATCCTACAGTTGTTAAATACAAGTGTTTCTAATTTCAAAGGCGAAATTCCGTAGTGATTTATCTGGTCGATTAAGGGCTTAGATAATTACGGCCGTTTTTCAAAAGTGTATAGTACTTGATTATTTTCATTAATCAATGGCACCAGAATATTGTAAAAAGAATCGAAGATAAAAATGATTTGCTATATATATATATATATATATATATATATATATATATATATATATATATATATATATATATTATATATATAATATATGAACAAGGCTAGGCCCCGGGTGAGAACCGCGTCTGAATTTATTATATACTCGACGTTTCGACTCCTGCTTTAGAGCCATTATCAAGAGACAAAAGAGTCTAGATCGAACTCGGGGCCTCAATCTGCCTACTCTCCAAGAGTCACTAGGTAACTGAACTGAATTTGAGTTTGCTCTGCTTCTTTTATTTATAGTTAGCGCTGGGTTAGAAGAGGATATCACGTGATGAAGAGGCTGTGTTGTGATTGGTGAAAAGAACAGGTTACCTTTAAAATGTTGTTTTCAGAGCACAAACCCAGAAACCCAGAAACGGTTGTACACCGTATACAACATAGAAAACGACATTGTTCCATCCGTTACATATATATATATATATATATATATATATATATATATATATATATATATATATATATATATATATATATATATATATATATATATATATATATATAGTTAATTCACACTTCAATTAATTAACCTTTTGAAAAAGATTTTTATTTAATTAAACACAATAATAACTTTTAAAATAGAAATGAAAAAAATAACAATATAACTGACAAAAGTTTTGAGTCGTTGTGATTGTGAGCCAGGACATATGCTTTTTAAAGGGTGGTTATTCCATCAGCTTTTCCAGTTCCTTAGAATATTGGGAGAGCTTATGGTTTGCAACATCTAGGTCTTGTACATCTAATTCTTGTAACTGTAGGTGTGTTAGGTTTGGCATCTCATTGGCGGCTGGCATGCCGTTGCAGCAGTTGAAAGGAATGTCCACTGGGTATTTTCTGTATGTGATGTTTTGGACAGTTCTTGTAGCATGGACCCTTGTGTTGTCGATAAAGGCGTTTCAATCGGTTTGGATTTGCATCACTGAATTTGTCGATATGGTTTGTGTCACGACATCTTGCCCTTTGCATTTGATGGTGATGATGATGATCTTGAAATCGAGATCAACCAAAAATTTACGTCAATCTCTTGGATATTATAGTCTGCTCCATATAATATCGCACTTTTGCAGGTTGCTGGAAGTGTGACTGGCTGTCTGAGAAGCTGACCTTCGCAGATAGCATCTTTGTCTATTGGATGTGATATGGCTTTGGAACAAATCTTATGATGTTTAGTTAGAGGCTTGCAGTCGCCCAGGTCTTCGAAGGATGTGTATAATAACGAATCGTCATCTCTCGCGATAAGTTTTGTCTTTATGGAAAATATATGATGGAAACCTGTTAGATCATCCTAAATAGGGATCGGATAAAGGTGGTAAAGGGTGTAAATCTCAGGATCAACTAAAGGAATTTTGAGTACAAAAATGATTTTGGTGTTGTTTTGAAAAGCTTCCAATTCTATCAAATCAATGTACTGAGCAACATTTGAATTGTAAATAGGAAGTGGTAAATTATTTTCAAGTAGTGACTGAGAAATCTTTTGAAGGGAATCCACCAAATCTACTGGGGTTATGATCGAACTATGTAAAATTTTTAAGCGGTTTAAAGAGACTGCAGTTAAAACACCATCGAGAGTGTTTTCGAACAATATGTAACTCTCCATTAGGCTTTCATACAGATCCAAGATATTGATTTGAAATTCATGAAAATCAAGATCATTTGAAATGTATAAAATTGACTGTCTTATTTTTTCAATGTTATTCGAGAATAGTTTCTCCTCGGATTGAAATTTTTGTAAAGTGTTGTTGAGGCTCGTAATGACTGAGGTTATGACAGATATTTGTTTCTTTACTAAGTCCTGAATTTGGTGTTGGTCTTTAGTAATTTTAGTTATACAGTCAAAGATGCTAAATAGGCATAGTTGACATGGCGATTCTCACGGATGTCGGCGGCGCCCTAATATGATACCGCACGTGCCACTGAGTCAGTTGGGAATGTTGAATTGTCCTTGTGATATAAGTTCGTGCGAAGTTCATATTATAAACTTATATAACATATTGTTATATACTCCGTGGGTTCAATTAATATTTAAAAACCACTAATATTTGCTCTCACGTTCTAGAAACTATTATTTACATCAACAGCTGATTCGCATATCACAAATATAATACAATGTAAGCTCTTCGTCGCACTAACTAACTCCTGCGATGATAGGCTACTCCTTTTAAAATCAGCATCGAATTCTCCAGTACAATCCATAATCAATTCTACAGTTGCCGAGCTATTTCCAAATTAATTTTTTGTCCTCACAGTATATATATATATATATATATATATATATATATATATATATATATATATATATATATATATATACATGGTGCAAATAGTTTGACTGCATATATTTTAGGTGCAGATAGTACCCACCAAACAAAACAAAAAACTCTTATAACACTATGGTCTAAAGGCCTTAATAAGCAAGAAAATTTGAAATACATGTTAAGTAAATTATTGTCAATGTGGCAACGTCGCGCTAAAAATGAGATTTGGTTGTAGCGTGAATAATAAAGGAATGAGTCACCACCACAAAATGAACACCTGTTATTTTTAATTTCATTTCATAAGTTCGAGTGCCGGTAGATTTATTTAGGTACATAAAATTTTATGAAATATTATTTTCAACAATGTACCCTTTTAATATCTATGTATTGAAATGAATATTTATATTTGGCGATTTATTTTATGCATCAAGTTGAAGAAGGGAGGATACAAAGTTGTTTACATTATGATACAAAAATAACGCGATACAAACTATATTAAACAAAATATTTCTTATATGTAGTTCTTTTATGTGTTAAATTCTTCGAGAAATAATTGTTACTAAGAAATTAATATTACTTATCTTAGACAAATAAAAACCTTTGACCTGCAGGATGTCATTATGACAGAGGTCTGGCGAGCAAACGGATTATTTATAGTAAATATTCAACATTCAAAATTCTTGTTATTACATTTGCTTTCCCCACAAATTAATAGCATGTCAGGTCTTTACCTTATTGTATGATTGTCACTGTTTGTCACAAAATAATACACTCGAACTCACAATTCACAACAGATTTTAATTATTTTTCCAATTTATATTTTAAAATGAAAATCAAATAACTTACGCTATGTCGAATGTTACGCAAAAATCACTTTCACTTTCTTAAAAGAACCGGGCAGCAAAAAAGCATTCATGGCAGCGGCCAGCTGTAGTAACTTTTTCATTTTTTTTTTGCAAAACTATAGTTTATTTCTGAAAATGTTATAAAGCTTTTTGATTTGTTTTGACCTGAAGTATTGATCCTCAAAATCTTTGCACTCAAACCGTTTACACCCTGTATATATATATATATATATATATATATATATATATATATATATTGTCTCTTGATAATGACTCCAAAGCAGGAGTCGAAACGTCGAGTATTTAATAAATTCAGACGCGGTTCTCACCCGGAACCTAGCTTAGTTCATATATATATATATATATATATATATATATATATATATATATATATATATGTATATGTTATATGCAAAATACAACAGTACACACTCGAGAAGTCAACGGAATTTAAAGTGTACGTGACTTCTTCCATTGATGCATCTGTTTATATATTTATTGGTAAGTCTTGATAAAAAATTTCTAAGATTTGTTGTGAGCACAGAAGTTGTTTTATCTTCTCAAAAGCTTCTTGGCAATCTATTGACCATATGAATTTTGGGTGCTTCCTTAACAAATGATGTAATGGTTCTAAAATTATTGAAATGTTAGGTATGTACTCACGGTAGAAATTTATTTTTCCTAGAAGTTGTCTAATATTTTTCTGATTCTTTGGTGTTGGGAAATCCCTTATTGAAAATAGGTTATCTCTCACTGGTCTTACTGTATTATCTTTTATTATATGTCCGAGATATTTTACTGAATTTGTTGCAAATCGACATTTTATGAACTTAAGTAGGAAACCTTCTTTTGCCATTGCCTCTAAAAGCTGTGATAAATGATTTATGTGATCGGTATAGGATTTTGAAAATATCAAAATGTCATCAATGAAATTTACAGCAAAATCTGTCAATTTGTACTTTCTCAGTATGTTGCTTAATATTCTTTAAAATATGACTGGAGAAGTTTTCAAACCAAAGGGTAAACATGTCCACTGGTAGTGGCCTTCTTGTATAACAAAAGCCGTTTTTTTTTCTCTCTTCAATTCGCAGAGGAATAGACCAAAACGCAGAATTTATATCTAAAGTTGAAAAGTATTTGCAGTTTCTGGTTTTTGTTACTAACTCCTCAATCAAAGGAAATGGTTGAGCTTGAAGTACCACCACTTTATTTAAATCTCTAAAATCGATACACAATCTCGTTTTTCTATTGTCTTCTTTTTTGAAAGCTAGTGTTACTGGTGCTGCAAATGGACAGTATGATTCCTCTATAAGATCTCTTTCAAGCAATTGTTTTACTTGTTCTTCTATCGATAATTTATGCTTCATAATCCTTGACTGTTCCAATGTCATATCTATCCTTTGCAAAGTTTGATTTATATTTATCAATAAGTTTATTTATTTCAAATTTTTGTTGACTATTGAAATGACTCATATTCATTGAAAATTCTTTTTCTTTTATATTTTCATTAAAGTTTATAAGATTTAAGTTCTTTCTGTCTTCATTAGGATTTTTTTTAAAACGTAGTTCTTCCTTGGTAAAATTTTCTTCTGTTTTTTGTTCGATTTCTAGATTTTCATTCTGAATCAAGTTAAACTCTTTTATAGTATCTAATCCTATAAGGAAATAGTATCTGAAGTCTTTTCCATCTACAATATAAACATCAATTTTCTTCTCTTTATTGCAAATCTTAATTTTTATTGTTGTTAAACCTTTTGTCATTTTTACACCATTAATTGTTAATAAGTTTGTATTGCTGTATTCGTTTTTTCCTTCTTCAGTTAGTCTTACCAATTTAGAATTTATTAAGGAAACGTTAGAGCCGGAATCATAAATACCAAATATGTCTAATTTTCCTTCCATTGTTAGTTTTACTTTAATTGATGGTGTAATTATTCGTTTTTTATTTAATTTTTCACATATTTTCCAAGGTTTAATTTTATCAACTCTTACTTTACTATCAAATGTATTTGTCTTGAATTTGTTATAACAATTTTTATTGACATATGTTAATGTTTACCAATTTCACTGAAAAGACTTGCAGTCGATGTGATTGATTCCTTATCCATTTTGTATATTATATAATCTGGTAGACCCATAACAATAAGATGAACCAATGTCTGTGTGTCAATATTTATATTTACCTCTAGTATTAATCTTTTTTTTTATTGCATACTCCCGTAATGAACCTCCTTGAAATTTAAATGTAAATGCATATTTAACTTGTGACCAACCTGTACATTTCATTGACATACTACTATACCAATCTAGGCACGGTTTTCTAAGTAAATACTTTAAATTCTCAATTTTTTCTATCTCCTTTAATATCCCAAAACGAATACATTCATCTTCAAAAGCATCGATCCATTGGATGACATTTGATGTTTTTCCTGAAAACTCCTCGAGTAAAAATCTTTCAGCTATTTTTCCTAGATTTTTATTTTCAGTGCCTCGACTAGAATTATTGTCACAAAGCTTTATTTCAGATATAATTTCGTCTAGGTATTGGTCACCCAATTGTAAATTCTCACCTTCATCTAATTAAATTTTCAAATCTTGGGTTAAGGGGATCCATAGTTTCGTATTTGATGTCTTTTCTTTAGAGAATTCTTTAGTTTAGTAAAAACATATGTAGTCGTTACAGCTGTGGCTTTGCCTGCGGGTTTCAAATCATCAGGGATATCAAAAACATGTCCATCGGGTGTCTCGATTGAGGTTATGCAGATCACATTGGTTTTTCCATCAGATGTTGCTAACACTGTAAACGGGAATCGTAACTTTTCCACTTCTCTTCACTAAAAATGTCATTTTATAAGACAATTACCGTATTTTTTCTCTTTTCAGGAATTTATGACGACAAATTAAACTATGTGTTGCCCTGGAAAACAAAGTTTTATTTTAATTATCACATTTAAAATAACACTAATTACATATGACAACGAAGTCAGAATAGACTTTGAAACGTTTGGTTTTCCTTTAATATACGTCGTTTTATTTCGATTGTGGTATTATTGCCCAAAAAAACATAAAAGTTACTAATTACATTATCATTAGGTACAATCATTACCTGGAAAACAAAGAAACGACATTTAAAGTTTATTTGTCGATGGCTAAAGAAAATAAATTATTTTTTTAATGGTGAATTCAATGTCAGTCAAGACACATCATTGACATTTTACAAAATACCCACAACATAAACATAAAGGGATCCCAGATATTCTGGTACTACTTTACATATATATTTTATATTGACTTTGATTCAATTCACTGTAAAAAAAATATTTATTTAGAAACATACACAATTTAAAATTGAACAATTAAAATGATTAACTACTTGAATAACTATACCTGATAATATTTGAATGACAACACGAGATCGTTATCTGTTGCTTTTATAACATCTAGATAAATGCTGATGCAAGTCAGCGATTTTACTGAGTAAACGGTCTCGTGTAGGTTTCCGGGAAGTTGTTTGCATATAATTCAAGATGAAATTTGATATCCCTTAGAAGTCACGTACACTTTAAATTCCGTTGACTTCTCGAGTGTGTACTGTTGTATTTTGCATATAACATATATATATATATATATATATATATATATATATATATATATATATATATATATATATATATATATATATATATATATATGTTATATGCATATACATATATATATATATATATATATATATATATATATATATATATATATGTTATATGCAAAATACAACAGTACACACTCGAGAAGTCAACGGAATTTAAAGTGTACGTGACTTCTAAGGGATATCAAATTTCATCTTGAATTATAGGCAAACAACTTCCCGGAAACCTACACGAGACCGTTTACTCAGTAAAATCGCTGACTTGCATCAGCATTTATCTAGATGTTATAAAAGCAACAGATAACGATCTCTTGTTGTCATTCAAATATTATCAGGTATAGTTATTCAAGTAGTTAATCATTTTGATTGTTCAATTTTAAATTGTGTATGTTTCTAAATAAATATATTTTTTACAGTGAATTGAATCAAAGTGAATATAAAATATATATGTAAAGGAGTACCAGAATATCTGGGATCCCTTTATGTTTATGTTGTGAGTATTTTGTAAAATGTCAATGATGTGTCTTGACTGACATTGAATTCACCATTAAAAAAAAAATTTATTTTCTTTAGCCATCGACAAATAAACTTTAAATGTCGTTTCTTTGTTTTCCAGGTAATGATTGTACCTAATGATAATGTAATTAGTAACTTTTATGTTTTTTTGGGCAATAATACCACAATCGAAATAAAACGACGTATATTAAAGGAAAACCAAACGTTTCAAAGTCTATTCTGACTTCGTTGTCATATGTAATTAGTGTTATTTTAAATGTGATAATTAAAATAAAACTTTGTTTTCCAGGGCAACACATAGTTTAATTTGTCGTCATAAATTCCTGAAAAGAGAACAAATACGGTAATTGTCTTATAAAATGACATTTTTAGTGAAGAGAAATGGAAAAGTTACGATTCCCGTTTACAGTGTTAGCAACATCTGATGGAAAAACCAATGTGATCTGCATAACCTCAATCGAGACACCCGATGGACATGTTTTTGATATCCCTGATGATTTGAAACCCGCAGGCAAAGCCACAGCTGTAACGACTACATATGTTTTTACTAAACTAAAGAATTCTCTAAAGAAAAGACATCAAATACGAAACTATGGATCCCCTTAACCCAAGATTTGAAAATTTAATTAGATGAAGGTGAGAATTTACAATTGGGTGACCAATACCTAGACGAAATTATATCTGAAATAAAGCTTTGTGACAATAATTCTAGTCGAGGCACTGAAAATAAAAATCTAGGAAAAATAGCTGAAAGATTTTTACTCGAGGAGTTTTCAGGAAAAACATCAAATGTCATCCAATGGATCGATGCTTTTGAAGATGAATGTATTCGTTTTGGGATATTAAAGGAGACAGAAAAAATTGAGAATTTAAAGTATTTACTTAGAAAACCGTGCCTAGATTGGTATAGTAGTATGTCAATGAAATGTACAGGTTGGTCACAAGTTAAATATGCATTTACATTTAAATTTCAAGGAGGTTCATTACGGGAGTATGCAATAAAAAAAAAGATTATTACTAGAGGTAAATATAAATATTGACACACAGACATTGGTTCATCTTATTGTTATGGGTCTACCAGATTATATAATATACAAAATGGATAAGGAATCAATCACATCGACTGCAAGTCTTTTCAGTGAAATTGGTAAACATTAACATATGTCAATAAAAATTGTTATAACAAATTCAAGACAAATACATTTGATAGTAAAGTAAGAGTTGATAAAATTAAACCTTGGAAAATATGTGAAAAATTAAATAAAAAACGAATAATTACACCATCAATTAAAGTAAAACTAACATTGGAAGGAAAATTAGACATATTTGGTATTTATGATTCCGGCTCTAACGTTTCCTTAATAAATTCTAAATTGGTAAGACTAACTGAAGAAGGAAAAAACGAATACAGCAATACAAACTTATTAACAATTAATGGTGTAAAAATGACAAAAGGTTTAACAACAATAAAAATTAAGATTTGCAATAAAGAGAAGAAAATTGATGTTTATATTGTAGATGGAAAAGACCTCAGATACTATTTCCTTATAGGATTAGATACTATAAAAGAGTTTAACTTGATTCAGAATGAAAATCTAGAAATCGAACAAAAAACAGAAGAAAATTTTACCAAGGAAGAACTACGTTTTAAAAAAAATCCTAATGAAGACAGAAAGAACTTAAATCTTATAAACTTTAATGAACATATAAAAGAAAAAGAATTTTCAATGGATATGAGTCATTTCAATAGTCAACAAAAATCTGAAATAAATAAACTTATTGATAAATATAAATCAAACTTTGCAAAGGATAGATATGACATTGGAACAGTCAAGGATTATGAAGCATAAATTATAGATAGAAGAACAAGTAAAACAATTGCTTGAAAGAGATCTTATAGAGGAATCATACTGTCCATTTGCAGCACCAGTAACCCTAGCTTTCAAAAAAGAAGACAATAGAAAAACGAGATTGTGTATCGATTTTAGAGATTTAAATAAAGTGGTGGTACTTCAAGCTCAACCATTTCCTTTGATTGAGGAGTTAGTAACAAAAACCAGAAACTGCAAATACTTTTCAACTTTAGATATAAATTCTGCGTTTTGGTCTATTCCTCTGCGAATTGAAGAGAGAAAAAAAACGGCTTTTGTTATACAAGAAGGCCACTACCAGTGGACATGTTTACCCTTTGGTTTGAAAACTTCTCCAGTCATATTTTAAAGAATATTAAGCAACATACTGAGAAAGTACAAATTGACAGATTTTGCTGTAAATTTCATTGATGACATTTTGATATTTTCAAAATCCTATACCGATTACATAAATCATTTATCAAAGCTTTTAGAGGCAATGGCAAAAGAAGGTTTCCTACTTAAGTTCATAAAATGTCGATTTGCAACAAATTCAGTAAAATATCTCGGACATATAATAAAAGATAATACAGTAAGACCAGTGAGAGATAACCTAATTTCAATAAGGGATTTCCCAACACCAAAGAATCAGAAAAATATTAGACAACTTCTAGGAAAAATAAATTTCTACCGTGAGTACATACCTAACATTTCAATAATTTTAGAACCATTACATCATTTGTTAAGGAAGCACCCAAAATTCATATGGTCAATAGAGCTTTTGAGAAGATAAAACAACTTCTGTGCTCACAACCAATCTTAGAAATTTTTTATCAAGACTTACCAATAAATATATAAACAGATGCATCAATGGAAGGTATTGGAGGAGTGTTGAAGCAAACTCACACAAACGGAAAAGAAAACCGTGTAGCATATTACTCAAAAAAATTAAATGAAGTCCAAAAGAAAAAAAGGCTATATATTTAGAATGCTTAGCCATTAAAGAGGCAATAAGATACTGGCATTACTGACTAATAGGCAAAGCTTTCACAGTATATTCCGACCACATACCACTAGAAAATTTAAATATTAAATCTAGAACGGAAGAAGAGTTAGGAGATTTATCCTATTACCTATCACAATATGACTTTAAAATAAAATATGTACCAGGAAAAAATAATTTAGAGGCAGATTGCTTGAGCAGAAACCCAGTGTAAGACGCTAATAAAGATGTATATGAACCATAAAAAATAATAAACTTAATAACATTGAACGACATATTAACAGATCAAGAAAAAAATAATGATATTCAAAAATACAAGAATAAGTTAATTTATAAACATAATATATATTATAAGAGGATAAGAAAACGAGAAAAAATACTACTGGCAGAGGAACTAAGTATAAAGTTTATAAAACTAATACATGAAAATATGTGTCATATACGTTTAAAACAAATGCAAAAGAAAATAGGAGAACTTTATACAGCAAAGAATTTAACTCGAAATTTCACCAATTTATGCAAAGAGTGTGAAAAATGTATAAAAATTAAGACAAGAGGACAGGCTAAATATGGTTTAATGTCATATTTAGGCCCAGCCACAAAGCCATTTGAAATCGTCTCGATAGATACAATTGGGGGATTTGGTGGTTCTCGATCAACAAAAAGATATTTGCACATTTTAGTTGACCATTTCACTCGTTCTGCTTACTGAGTAACCTCAAAGACACAGATTGCGAAGGACTTTATAAAACTTATAAATATTGTACCAAATTGTGATGACATTGGCATAGTTCTGACTGACCAATTTCCTGGAATTAACTTAACAACTACATTTTAAACCTTCCCTAAAGTTATTCTACACTATAATTCTATTAAAATCGAACCCACAAAAATTTATATTACATAATATTCGTCATATATTCAGCTCTCCCAAGTTTGTAACATTTGAATAAATTTAACCTTATACTTTTAATTTAGTTTCTTTTTACAGATACGTTTCATATAATTTTACTAAGATATCTACAGATATGTACAGATTCACGATAGATTCTTAGATCTGGTAACACTGATGTTCATGGCTATCTTCTTTCTAACGAATTTAATTTGAATTTTGACATTTCTGAAATATATTAATGACATTTTAAAGATGGTAATTTTCTGAAGATTGAAGGGTTGGGGAGCAATTCTGAAAGCAGATTCTTGCTTCCCATAAAAAATACTTCGAAAACCATATGTGACAAATAAAGTACTTTCCATTTTTTTTTCTTAGTAGACCTGTTCAATTTATTTTACATTACATTACTAATCTGTTATAGAAAGTTATGCACCTACATATATTCTAGAATAAAATATATTTTTATTCACAATATTTTTCCTTCGGAATCTTGCATGGCTGGCATTGACCGTCAAACCATTGAGTAATTATTTAAGGATGGAGTGTTAGCTGCTGTTAGATTGGTGGACAGTGACAGGCTAAGCTCTTTCCGACCATCATCTGAAGATCGTCTTTGGTAGTTTATTGTTCAGTAGTAAAATAGTCAATGTAAAAGAGATCAGGACTGATTTTTCACATAAATAACAGTAACTATCTTATTATAATATATATTATATATTTAATTATTTTCAACATTTTTACAATTTTCCGAAGGTGTTATATAAAAATTGTCAATCAGCGGACAATAGAGAATATAGTAAATATTTAAGTTTTTCTAGGTTTGTTGGTCATCTCTTTTTTAAATATTTATTAACTCAAATGAAACTGCAAATGACGGAAACTTTTAGGTTACAAAAAACGATAGACCAATTATTATTTCAAAACCATAAGGGGTCACACATTTTTCAAAAAAAGATTGAAATACATATATTTGAATTCAATACTCATACTGTTTTTATTTCTATAGATTTGTCAATATAACCTGGACGATTGGGCGCGTAGGGGTCTAGACGCTTACTTCTCTGGGTTCTTCACAATTTTATTTCTTATATAAATATACTTTTGACATAATAACTTTATTAATGGTCACAATTCCATGAAAAAGGGTCGAATTTAGACCACTGGGCGGCCACTGGTATATACACACTGCCTAAGAATAAGACACTTACCAGAACAACAGAAAGTGCCGTCATAGTTTTAATCCATAAGAAAGGTAACAAAGGAGACATTTGAAACTACAGACCGAGTCTTCTACCGGTAGTGTAATTAAAGATCACACAGACCAGAATACAAAGTATACTAGACTCCGCTTAACCACGAGAACAAGACGCATTCCGCACTGACTTCAGCACCATTGATCACATACATATACTCTTAAGCAAGCTATCTGCTGAATAAAGGAATATTGAATACCACAAGAGGGCATAAGACCAATTTTTCTTTATTTTTTTATCATATAGATGTTATTTAATATTTCATCACATAAGTGAACTAGAAACAACTTGGCTTTTGCGCCATATAGAAAATTCCGCTCGCATTGCAGAATATGAAACATGTCGCTAAAATTGTGAAATTTCACACAATGTATACCACTTGCATATATTGCGAAACTCAACCCATTTTCCATGTTATAATAATTTTATTTAAACAATGAATTGTTTATGTATATCGTTCCGTTTTGTGTTTTTGTTGATTCAGGGTTAGTAGAAAGTTGAAATCCTGTACGTGCTAAAAACCAGGGCGACACAAACTGTGTTGCAATATGTGCGTAGGACACGTCGGTTAATGGCGGAAGATTCAGCCAATCCAACAATTAAAAACTCACGAGGTATGGGGTTTTTTTGTTAACTTATTTGCGAAGATGGTACCCAGATGGGAGGGGCTAAAGTTCACGAGGAAAAGGTCAAAAGAATTTCCAAACTAGTTCGGGGTCGGAACTCAAGAAAAGGAGTCGTACGTGGCGCGACGGATTTAGGGGACAAATAATGGCAGATACCCTGAAAATGGGACGTCGAAAGGAGCGATTCTTATGAAAGGGAATGAGTTCGTGAATTCTAATACGAAAGCAAGCGCGTTAAGTTCTTTAAACTAATTTCACCTTCGAATGTTCACCTGTTAGAAGGCTCTAGCGAAACACAGAATAGGGGATATGAGATTAGTGCTCAAAATGTTAATAAAAATTTGACTGAAGAAATTACTAAGCAAATTTTAGAACAGTTAGGTGTAAAGGCTCAAATAGTAGAGAATCAAACACTGAAAAATGTTCAGAAATCAAAAGAAATTGTAATCGAGGGAAAAACGCGCCAAAGAGAAAAGTTCATAATTAAATATGAAGAAAAAATGTCTGAAGTTTGAAAATTTGAATAAAGTTTCACATGTTGTAATGTTAGTAATAAATGGTCAGCGGCAGATATGCTTAGTAGACACATGAGCGGTGGTAACCTTGATACAAAGGGGTTGGCCACGGAAGAAGACATTAACCCGCATAATACAAGGGATTTATCACTTTCAAGTATAACTGGTCATAAGGTGAAAACTGATGGAACCGCTGAAGTGTTGGTTGGTGCCACTTCTAATGGTCCTCATAAAATGGTTGAAATGGTAATTTGTGACAATAGACTCTTAGGAAATACGCCAGTTTTATTAGGAAGAGATTTTTTTGCAACCAATGGAGTAATACTGGACTACAGAGAAAATCTGACATTTCACTTATGGGGTAAAACGGTTGACATGTGTGCAATGGATGATGAAATGTTATCACAATTAAATGTAAAGGAGAACTGGAGTAAATGGTTAATGTACGTTAGAAAATTTCAGAAAGATAATGCTCGAATTGAAGAAAATGCCTCAGACAATAATTATATGGAAAATAATATGGCCCAAATAGATGAGACACCCGGTACACAGCGAAGCATAACTGAGAAAAATGAATTAGATTGTTCCCTTGATGAGATGACTAGCGATGACGTAATGGCCACAAAAATTGTAGCGCCAGAATTTATTTCAATACCTCCGAGAACGGAATTAGTTTGTCACGGTCGTTTAAAGAAGAAATTAACCGGCAATGAACTGGTTTGCGAGCCTATCGAATTAGCGCACGGTTCCGCGTACATAGCATGTGCAATTGTACCGAATGAACATAAAATACCTATACGTTTATTAAATCTATCAGAACAGGAAGTGAGAATTCAAAAAGGACAGGACTTGGTTATTGCATTGATTGCAACAGAAATTAAAAATTCATCAAAATCAGCTACGATAGGAAGAGTAAATTTAGCAAATGAAGAATGGTTGAAAGAATTTGATCTTGGACATTTGAAGACTGATACTAAAGTACAACTTCAAAATTTGTTGGAAGAATATTCTGATTTATTTATGTGTGAAAGAGAAGTTTCACCAAGCGCGTCTTTCTCTCCAACACAAATTTTCTTCGGGTGGTGACAGCATTCCCCTTTTCTCTCAGAGCCTATTTATACTATTTTCCCCATTACACAGCAGGTAAAAGCCCAGTTGTTACAGCTATCAATGACTTCGAGAAAGCGTTCGACACCAATGGTGTCATCAATGCCCTGAGTGAACAAAGGGTAGACTAGCCATATATAGAAACATTAGTATACGAAGGCAGCCCTGAATTTCCCACTAAAATAGGAGTCAGACAAGGCAATATCACCAAAACTATTCACAGCAGCGCTAGAAAGTATCTTACGGAAGTTAGACTGCAATAACAAAGGACTAAATATAGACGGAGAATATTTCAATCATCCGAAATTTTCGAATGGCATGGTCCTTATTGCCAATAGCTCAGAGGATTTATAAAAACAAATAACACAAGTTAACGCAGCAAGCAACGAAATATGCCTTAAAATGAACATCAAGAAAACGAACATAATTTACAACAAATTGGTAGACACTCAAGATATCTCAACAGATAACACAATCCCGGAAGTAGTGCAAAAATATGTATACCTAGCTGAATTAATACACACCACGGGTTCGCTGCTACAAAAAATAAATAGACGGATCAAACTTGAATGGATAACATTCGGAAGAATTCATCTCCAAATCTCGAATGCAAGTCCATCTCAAACGAAAGTGTTTGATCAATGTGTTCTACCAGTGCTGACATACGTCTGCGAAACTTGGATTCTAAAAACTGAAATTACCCATAAACTCCATGAAACACCTTTTTGTAATCTTTATCTATAGAAAGAAGCATGCTAGGAACGACAAGAAAATACCTTAAAAGAATAGAGTGGATACGAAATAAGACCCAGTTAATAGATATAATCTACAGAATAAAATTGCCGAGATGGCAGTGGGAAGGACATCTGGCAAGGTGACAAGAAAATAGATGGACAACAAAATTTACTAAATAGTAGGCCAGGGGTGATAAAAGACCTAGAAAATGCTCAAATATACGATGAGACTATGACATTAGGAAGACCGTACTGGTAACATGGTTCCAAAAAACTAAGAATAGAACAAAATGGAAAGAACTGAAAAACGAAAATGTAAGAAAGGCTTGAACATTAAATAAGGGTTGCATATAGCGAAGCATGATGCTGACGATAGTTTTGCAAATTGTCAATAAAAACTTAACTTAAACAATACAATTAAATGAAGTAATATTGTTACATTCCATTAAAACTTGTCCTTCACCTGAAATGCGATATAAAGTCGTTTTCAAATTCTTGAAGAATCTTGTTTTTATATGTCAATTTTATTTGTTCTTATACTATAATAATATTATAATTCTGTGATAACTAAGGTAGTTACAGTAATTACATTAACTCAAGTTGTTAGGGCATAATATGTTAATATTAATTGTATATGCAAATTATATATGGGAAAAAGGATAATCATTCTTGAGTCAAATACCAGAATAAGAGTATGAGTATGAGTATCGCGGGGAACATAAAGAATCAGAATGAACATTCACATAAGTTTGATCTAGCAGCGGTTTAATAAGTACTTATTTCCTTGGGTGTACTGGCTCGTTCCTTATAAATATTATTGTGCTGATCCTATATATTGATATATAGATAAGTAGTACAGGGTGAACAAATTTATTTTGCCGGACTCTGTTATACTATCAATAACTGCTGTGTGCCTCCTAATGAAATTTCTCCTACCATTGTGATGTTCTTCAAAGAGATAATGGATAGTATGGAGCATACCTCTCACTGCTGCTGTCGCAGTGTTCTTCTTTTCAGTTCACTTATCTTTCCGGGCTTTTGAAATACTGCAGATACGTATTAATAGGTGTAGGTTGAATCAATCTAGTACTTAGGGTTGATTTCAGCATTAGTTTTTATCCTGGGAATTTTATGGCTCTACTATTCGACCTCTAAAATTTCTTTTGTACTGCCGTATTCTTCCTTATCTTGACTGTTCTCACCCCCAGTATGTAAACACAGATAAGTATCACACAATATACAAAAGACTAGGTATGTACAGAGTGGGTAAATAAGAATGGCCGCAATCCATATCTCAGGTACGGCTCGTAGTACATCTTTGGGGAAAAATATTCTAGACTAAAGTGGCAACGAGAAAAACATTAAAATTATTTGCAGTGTTTTACGACGACCGCTAGAGGGCGTAACTGAACGCGTAAAGTGAAAATCGTTCATTTTCTGCAAAATTTACCTAATTAAATTATTCCAAAAATTAGAAAATTGTAATTTTATACACATTCCGCATACTTTTTATTAGGAGTATTTGCGTTAGGATTTACTTTTTATGGCCTATGGATAGTAAGTTAAAGTTTTCCAGTATTACTTTTATCATAGGTGGTGCGCTAGGTAACGCTAACAAATTTTAAATAAAAAATTTCATTATTTAAAGAGCTAGTTTCTATTAATCCTTATTCAATATGAGCTTCATTAAGCTTGAGATGCTAGTGAAAAGCTAGTGAAAAACGCTAAATTTTCAAGCCAAATGTTATATAGCAAATGAAGAAATATTTAATATGTTAAGACATTTCTTTTCAATGCATGAAAAATGCAAACTGTTGCTGCTCGATTATATGTATAACGGAAAGTTTAATTCGTCTGAATTATCTTTTGTGTACCCCAGGAAACGTATACCGTGCTATATACCGAAAACAAGGTATATGTGAGTTTTAAACCACTAATAAGCACAAGAACATTAGCTAGGGAGTTTTTGAATATGTCGAACCACGGATCGCAATATTCTAACAGATTACAGGTAACTATTAACTTGATTCATTATAACTAAAATATATGTGTTATAACGAGAAAACAAAGATTTATCTCCAGCAAATTTTGAGTCACTTCTGCATAATAATCTAGAGAATATTTTTTGTTTCAATACTTATTGTGAAATATTTGATAACCACAACCTTTTAGGTTGCACCTATATCATGTGATTCTTCACCGTTTGCCTGCTCGAGATTTCCATAACAGTCACTGACATGGAATTCTGGGTGCACAACTTATTGGGTCTTTCTTTTTAAATGAGATTCTAACTAGAGAGAGATGTCTAGATTTCTTAATGAATTGCCAATTCTCTTGTAAATAAAATGTTTTACAAAATGATGGTGTCCGGCACACTATACTGCAGACTTCCGGAATATTAAATTAATTAAATTAAATCAAACATATCCTGATCGATGGATCGAAAGTGGAAGTATATTTCATTGGCCAGCCAGATCCCCAGGCTTGTCTTGCCTAGATTACTATTTATGGTAGCGAAAAAGGATTTAGTTTTTGCAAACACACGCATAATAAGGGATGACCTGGTAGAGAAAATAAGACATGTTACTCGAACTTTCTCAGCAGCAAAAATTGAAAATTCCGTTGTGTTTATTCATCAGAGGTTTGTAGTCTTATGTCGACAATGGTGTATAGTCATTGTTTTTATTAATTACTAAGAGCAGGTAATATAAATATAATTTTACATTTAAATTCTTATTTAAATTAACTCATCGCCACGTATATTTGCTATCCTGACTAGCTTTACAACTATTTGCTAATTCTTATATAAAAAAATATTTAGTGAACTGTTGTTCTCAACTGTCTTGCAATTAAATAATTTGGTCAAGTGCGAGTTGGACTCGCATACTTAGGGTTCCGTACCACCTTCAAGATTCGAATATTCCAGTTTCAGACAAGCAGGGAATGCGTGCATTTTCTTATATTTACCCTAATATCTTTTAAAAGAAGCGTTTTAAATTTATAAAAAATATACACTTTGATTTTCCAAACATAGACTTTTTATTTTATCTGCTTTAGGATTCGCTTGATTTTTATCACAATACATATGTATTTAATTTTCTAATTTGGCCCCCAAAAAGTAAATTAGAGTTTTATTTTACTAATCCACTTTCAGAAATGCCTTTTATAATCTACTGTCTGAGTTTTGAGGCTCTGTAGATTGGAAGAAAAACGGTAAAAGTTTAAATTATAAATTATTAAATCTGTTATTCAAATTATTTAAAAATATAAATAAAATATATTTTTCAAATTCTAAATAGTGTAGTTTCTAAAGTGTGAATTAAGTCGATGTTTAATATTTTTAATATATTTTATACAAATGATTTAAAAATATGTTATATTTGTAATTCACATAATGAGCCTTTTATCTGATATCTAATTGTATAATTTGTCCTTAAAATTACTAAGGGGGTTTTTAATTTAATTTATTTTCCGTTTTTTTTAAATATTTTTCCTATAAACAAAAAAAACGAGGTCTTAGATTTTGGGGAATAACGGGGAGAATGGGTAATTTAAAATTTATTTTTTTAATATATTTTAAAATATTCATTTTAAAAAAATTAAAAAAATATATTTGTACCTATTCCTCATAATGAGCCCTGGGATTTGATATATTACATGACCCGTTAGAAACAATTATAATTTTTTATTTTCCATTTAATTCTATAATTTGCCCCCCAAAATGAATATTAGGGGTTTCTTCTTATTATTCCAGTAAAGTTCAGGTGAGGGGCTATACTTCCAGTTTATCAAAATTTTCCAGCTTAAGGTTTCGGAGATAGGGGGGGGGTAAATTTTTTTATATTTTTGTTAATATCTGTTATTTAATGTATTTTAAAAATATGAAAAAAATATATTTGTTTTCGTCATAATGGGCCCTTTCATTTGATATAACATGATGGGTTAGAAATAATTTTAATTTTAATTTTCCATTTAATTCTATAATTCCCCCCCCCCAAATAAATATTAGGGGTTTCTCCTTAATTTTCCAGTAAAGTTCAGGTGAGGGGCTATACCTCCATTTTTTTTCAAAATTTCCCAGCTTATGGTTTCGGAGATAATGGGGGGGAATGGGTAATTTTTTTTATATTTTTGTTAATATCTTTTAATTCATTTATTTTAAAAATTTGAAAAAAATATATTTGTTTTCGTTGTAATGAGCCCTCTCATTTGATTTTTAGCATTATGGGTTAGAAATAATTTTGATTTTATATTTTCCATTTAATTCTGTAATTGGCCCCCCAAAATTAAAAGTAGAGGTTTCTCCTTATTTTTCCAGTAAACTTCAGGTCAGAACCTATAAATCTATTTTTTTTAAACTTTACGTTTTATAGTTCGGGAGTTAAGGGGGGGATGGGTAAATTTCGGTATATTTTCGTTAATATCTTTTTAAATATATTTTTTTAAATATGAAAAAAATATATTTGTGTTCCTCAGAATGAGACCTTTCATTTGATATATTACATGATGCGTTCGAAAAAAATTTTATTTTTAAGTTTTTATTTAATTCTATAATTTGCCCCCAAAATTAATATTAATGGTTTCTCCTTAATTTTCCTGTAAAGTTCAGGTGAGGGGCTATACCTCCATTTTTTTCAAAATTTTCCAGCTTATGGTTTCGGAGATAAGGGGGAGGGGAATGGGTAATTTTTTTATATTTTTGTTAATATCTTTTAATTAATTTATTTTAAAAATTTGAAAAAAATAGATTTGTTTTCGTCGTAATGAGCCCTCTCATTTGATATATAACATGATGGGTTAGAAACAATTTTAATTTTATATTTTCCATTTAATTCTGTAATTGGCCCTCCAAAATTAAAAGTAGAGGTTTCTCCTTATTTTCCAGTAAACTTCAGGTCAGAACCTATAAATCTATTTTTTTTCAAAACTTTACGTTTGATAGTTTCGGAGATAAGGGGGGAGGGAATGGGTAAATTTTGGTATATTCTCGTTAATATCTTTTTAACTATATTTTTTTTAAATATGGAAAAAATATTTGTGTTCCTCAGAATGAGACCTTTCATTTGATATATTACATGATGCGTTCGAAAAAAATTTTATTTTTAAGTTTTTATTTAATTCTATAATTTGCCCCCAAAATTAATATTAATGGTTTCTCCTTAATTTTCCTGTAAAGTTCAGGTGAGGGGCTATACCTCAATTTTTTTCAAAATTTTCCAGCTTATGGTTTCGGAGATAAGGGGGAGGGGAATGGGTAATTTTTTTATATTTTTGTTAATATCTTTTAATTAATTTATTTTAAAAATTTGAAAAAAATAGATTTGTTTTTGTCGTAATGAGCCCTCTCATTTGATATATAACATGATGGGTTAGAAACAATTTTAATTTTATATTTTCCATTTAATTCTGTAATTGGCCCTCCAAAATTAAAAGTAGAGGTTTCTCCTTATTTTCCAGTAAACTTCAGGTCAGAACCTATAAATCTATTTTTTTTCAAAACTTTACGTTTGATAGTTTCGGAGATAAGGGGGGGGGGAATGGGTAAATTTTGGTATATTCTCGTTAATATCTTTTTAACTATATTTTTTTTAAATATGAAAAAAATATTTGTGTTCCTCAGAATGAGACCTTTCATTTGATATATTACATGATGTGTTTGAACATTTTTTTATTTTTAAATTTTTATTTAATTCTAAAATTTGCCCCCCAAAATTAATATTAATGGTTTCTCCTTAATTTTCCTGTAAAGTTCGGGGAACGCTCTATATTTCCTATTTTTTTCAAAATTTTAGGCTGAGTAGTTTCGGTCGATTTTTTTAGTTTTTCCCCCCAGAAGTACCCCTAAAATCAAAATTTTTTCTTTTACGATATGTACTCCTGATCGGGTCACCAAACTATACATTGATACCAAATTTCAACCTCTTCCGTCTAGTAGTTTAGAAAATGGCTGTGATGTGACAGAGGTAGAAATCCTGAGTGATATTATAAGGGTATCCGTATATTGAAAATATGAACCCTAACAATATCACTATCTCCAATAATATACTCAATACAAAAACCAATGGAAACAATATTGACTCTGATTCCCAGGAGACTTTCAGGTTTGCCTCACTCCCAGATATTCGAGAACTTACGCCAAAGCAATGTAAAATTTTACAACCTATCAACAGATTGAAAATGTCTGTAAAGCCAGTTAAAAAAGTAGGTAATATTTTTTCCAAAATTAAAGATAATGTATAATTAAAACTGTCATTAATAAAATCAGTTGCTTCTTGTGCTCTAGCCCAACATCACATAGAAGAAGGCATCTACCGGCATTTGACGGTGTTGAAGTTTTAGACAAAAAGTGTTTTTAAAAGAAACTTTCTAGAAATGACCTACATTTTCCTGTGTAATAACTGCAGGAAAAAAAACAGATCGACAAAACCTAAACATGATGTATAATAACAAGTTCGAGAACTTTTGGTAGTTTAACAATAGATTTTCTGGATTCACTTCTTTTTAAATTTGTTTTAAACTGTTCATATTTTTCACTTCACGATTTAGGGACATATCTTGTTTTTTTATTTACTAGTTTTTTTTCTGACAATTTTTTCTATATGTAATAATTTTTAATTTTGTTAAATTTTCAATACTACATTGTTTTTTGAGGATTAATCTAACACTATATATATATATATATATATATATATATATATATATATAGTTATGAAATAAATATAGAGTGTAATAATATAGGATCAAAGAATTAAAATTGAAATAATTAATTAAAATATTGCTAGCCAGATATGCAAGTTCGAGAATTTGTAATAGCAAAGACAAAAATATTACGAGGATTTCTTTTGAATATCCAAAACTATTAATATATAAATATCTAAATTTAAAATAAATATATTATGTCAAAAACTCAAAGTACAAAATAGAAAATAAATAACATTAATAGAGTAAAATATATGAAATTCAGAAAGTAGAGAACAGAATGAATATATAGATAGAGTTATAGTTAGATTGATAAAGACTAAGGGGGTAGAACATTCAAAAGAGGGAGTCAAATGTAAAACGGTTATCGAACATGAAAATTATAACAATATAATAGCAAAGGGTTAGGAAATAAGTTGGAAAATACCTGCAAAAGGTTAAACCACATACCTATAAATTCAAGAGACCGAAAGCTTCATTCATAAATCAGATACAAAACCTATCCAAAATTATCTGTAAACAAATAATGAGTGAGAAATAGACAGAGCACCATAAGTTGCTTGCTCGCAACAATGTAAAGCTTGAGACTTGTTATCGTATAATATCCAGTAGAGTAACGTAAAAATATTAAACATGTTTAATGTAATCCAATATCTATTACATATTTTAAATCCAATAATTACAAAATCATTTTTAAAAATTTTAATGTAATGCAACAATTATGGTGATAAAATAAATATAATGTTTAATATATTTGAATAATGGTTATAAACACATTTGATCTAATCTTAAAATTTCTAAATATTTATTTGCAATTGGGAACTTCATTATTTTTGAAAACTCTATATTGAGTGCTAAAGGTTTCAATTTCAATGGGTAAGAGGGATGTATTGGTGTCGCATATCATGGATTTAAGGATAGATTCTCGAAATTCAAAATTTAGAATCCAATATGGCGGACTGCTAATCAAACTCAATGAATTTACCTAAAAACTTGTACAGAGAGATTTTCGGTGTTGCTGATTATAGATTTCAGGGATGATTATCGAAATTCAAAATGAAAAATCTAATATGTAGTAGTAGCAGTTTTATATTCTACTACATAAATACTTATATATCTAATTAACATTATTTCGTACTTAAACTATTACAATTAAATCTGTTATTTAAATTAGTTTCTACTTATGTCACATTTTTTCTTAAATACATAAAGACTATTTACAGATCTTATATAAAGATGTAATTTCTTGTAAAGAACCAGGTCAACACAAAATAGCGATTCTTGGTACCAGATTTCCTTACAGGAGATACACATATGTTCGATGAAGTTCTGGTGTTGTACTGCTGAATGTCACCTACCAGCGTTATTCTTTTACACATTTATATTCGAAACTATCTTATAAATGAAAAGCATATTGTTGGAAATGAGTGTTTTTGGTTTATACTCATAATTGTAGGCAATTGAGCATATCTCTAACTCTGGTATATTTGTCAACTTCCAGTATAATTGTTTTTGTAACTCTTGTTTGTATGTCTCCTAACAATAACATAAAATAGAGGTAGAGTGGAACTATAATTGATTTATATACTGTTAGGCTCGCATGTTAGAGTTTTTAAAAACCATGATAACTGCTATATTCTGATCTGCGATTTTCCTAAATTTCAAGCAATTCTTCACATTTTTATGTGTTGATTACTTTCTGCACAGGCACTATTACTGACGTTTCCCATAATTCAGGTACTTTACACTAGTCTCTTGAAGCATTTATAATTTTAATTATTTATTTTTCACAATTTTAAACTTATATAATAAAGGTCTTTTGTGTTGTTAACTTTAACAGCACACTATCTACAGAATGAGTTAAAAAGTAGCCCATAGATGACTAAAACCCAAATGACAATAGTAATGAAGTTATACTTATTAAACAAAAAATACTGCCTGTGCCATCACAGTAAGAATGATTTGTAGTGAAATTTTGCTACCTTTTCCACTCGCAACTATGGTTTTTTATTTTATTATAAACAATTGCAACAAGAAAATTGCGTTTTTTTTTTCGTTGCATGTTTATGAAATGAAAAATAATAAACTAATCTCAATGGTGTTAACAGGTGAATTGTAAAGCATGGAAATACCAATGAAATGAGCCCAGGATCGATCCGATAAGATCTTTAGTAACAGGGAAAAACAAAAAATACTGGAAAATTTAGCCGTTTTCTTTATATTATCATAACTCCGTCACTATCGAAGTTGTAGAACTGGGCTTGTGGGAACTGATAGTAATTGGTATCTACCTTATACGTGACTAAACCAGGTGCTATCGGTTTATTAGGTTTTGAATAATTGCGATCTGAAGTTTTTTGTCCACTATTCTTGCAGTGTGTCTCCATGTGACATGGATCGTCAAATATCAATTCAGAATAGAGATGTTGAAAGTAGAGGTATCATTCTACAACGCCTCTATTTTCATTTTTCATTAAATGTCTGTGAAATATACGAAAAATTTGGTGAGCTTGAATGAATGTGTTCGAGTAGTGGGGGAACACGGTTGTTGAGGGGAACTGCTAACAATAATTATTATCGATAGTAATATACGTAGAGTGAATTAGGTATGGGCGTTATTGTAAGTGGCAGTGTAATAACAGTAGAAAGAGAAAGACAATATCAGGGAGCGCTTGCTATGTCTCTACCCTACCAATAGTGGGCGTCACCACTGACACTGACCAATCAGGAACGACAAGCGTATCTCTCTCTCTCTCTCTCTCTCTCTCTTTCTATTGATATTACATGAATTCCGCTACTTCACGTGCTCTACAGTATTAACCTCTTTGATAGTAACTCTCACTCTGACAGATGAAGATAGAATCTAATCGTTAAAAAACTTCTATACAGAGTGATTTGTTCGATTTTATTATATCAAATGAAAACTGTTTGTTTATTAATATATTTATATGTAAATGGTTTCTCGGAAATGTTTTTGCTTTAATTTGTGGATTTTGGGTTTACGGAACATCGAAAGAGAGCGGTCATTAAAAAAAAAAAAAATTAATAAAATGATCTATGTATGTGCCTCTACTATATATTACTATACCCTTCCCCCCAGCAACCGTGTTTCCCCTACTCCTTGGATACATTCATGCGCTCGCCCATTTTTTGTCATGTTTGCTAACATTTTTCAGATATTTCACAGACATTTAGTGAAAAATGAGAATGACACCTCTACTTTCAACAACTTTTTTCTAAATTGAAATTTGATTATCTATGACACATGGGGGCACAATGCAAAAATATTGAACAGAAAACTTTATATCACAAGTGTTCAAAAACTAATACACCGGTAGGGCCTGGTTTTGGCATACATAAAATAGATGTAAATTACCATCAGTTCCTACAAGCCCAGTTCTACAGCTTCTAAAGTGACGAAGACACGATTTTTTTTATAAATGCTACATTTTTCAGTATTTTTTGTTTTCCCCTGTTACTGATGAACCAATCGGATCGAGCTTGGGCTCATTTCATTGGTATTTTCATGCCTTACAATTCACCTGTTGACACCATTGAGATTAGTTAATTATTTTTGATTTTATATACATGCTAAGAAAAAAAAACGTTATTTTCTTGCATCAATTGTTTATAACAAAGTAACAAACCATAGTAGCGAGTGGAAAACAGCAAAATATCGCTAGGAATCTTTGTTAATGTGATGGCACAGTCGGTATAGTGATAGTATTTTTTACACATTATCAGTTAATTTTTGCTCTATTGATTGGTTTAATCTATAGAGTCCACTTTAATAGTTGTTTTACAATCGCTAATTACTAGTCAATCTGGTCTTAGAGCATGTACTTCAATGCACAAATATCGTGGGGGAATTTTTAGGATATAACAACATATATTTAGGGAAATCTGAGAAAATTTCTCATGGTATACTGTTTATCGTGGCTTCAAATGATCCTTGAAATGTTTCGCAATTAAATTTCACAGTACGGTAAAAACAGAAATAATATTTTTATAAAACACTCAATTACTGCAGGGACGGATCCAGGATTGTCATTGGGGGGCTTGATCTCGTTTGGGGGACGGACGTCAGTGACGGTTGATTTTAGCACAATAATCACTAAAAAAGCATACCTCTCAGAGGATTTGGGGGGGGGCTTCAGCCCCTTAGCCCACCCCCTGAATCCGCCAGTGGATTACTGGTTACCTTATTCGTTCTGGTATGAACCAATTCATATTAAATTTAATTACGAAATTAGCCATGTTAGTTAGACTATTAATTAATAATAATAATTTGTTAGTTGTTGAGGCACATCTGTAAAATAATATTGACTTATTCTCCTCCACTATAAAGCCGCTATAATCATCGTTTAAGATTAAAATGGACATGAAAAGTTGCTGTATGAATTTCAATGGTACTTAATATAAAAATTTTACTATTTGTATTTTTTCTTAGGATCCTCTAAAAACAGGTATCTCCTAAAAGTACCAAAAACTGTACACCCCTTGTTCCATAATTAAGGATACAATTCTTGTTATAAAGATATGGACAAAACCTCTTACAGATGAAAAGATAAATCAGAGCACAAGTGATCTACTGTTCTACAAATTGTACAATTACACACCATATTTGTCAATAAATAATAATTTTTGTACAAATATCTTCAAAATATCATCCACAATTCCATTAAATCCATAACAAAACTAAATGTTGACAGGTTTCTGGTCGGCACCACTGTGAAGCTGGAGTTCATTCGTAATCCATAGTAGTCATTACGCACATAGTAAAAGTTCTAACAAGGTTGCCAATTGCAGCTACTTTATGTATTACACTATAATATGAGCATAATTTTCGATATTTCTGTAGTAAATATTTTAGTCCCACAATAAGTGTCTTATATAATTAAGTAAATTATAGTTTATATGTTCTGTTGCATGTTATATGTGGTGTGTAAATCAGTAAACTATTTTACTTTCTATATTCCTGTCAATTAGCTTATTATGATTTTGTTAAATCTGGCTACATTGGATGTTGGACCGCATAAAAATGTAAACAATTGAGTATTAATTCCTAGGTATTTATTAACCAAATAGAAAGTTGTCAAAATTATAAAATAATAGCAAAAGATGAAGAAAGAATAAAAGAGTATATTTCAAAAGTTAATAACAATGGAAAGTATTTAGAATAATAATAAAGTTAAGAAAGTAGATAACGTAACCTAGAAATTTCAAGTTCAAATAACAACTCAAAAACTTTATTGTGAGATAAGTTTAATATAGCAATAAAACCAGTTTTTTCTCTAGATTTTAATAAAATACAACACAATGGGTTTAATAAAAATTATATTTTCATAAAACTTAAAAATTGTCAATTTTGTAAATACGTACAATTAATAAGTGAACTGTGCAAATTAAACAAAAGTGAAATAACTTGTTGACAACAGTAGCCATGTTCAATGAAAACAAAAGTGACAACTGACAATTAAACACGAATGTCAGCGGGGCGAACCATAAATGCAATGACATCCAAAGTTATTATACAAGGGGTATTCGAAATGAACTAATAAATATTTCAAAGTTCATATAAAATTCATTACCTAAAAAAAGATGAATTGTGAAGCAGAGGTAAACCAACAATGATAGACGATAAAAAACAGCAGACAAGTAAGATCTCACATGAATTGTTCCTAAAACAAACTACAGGGCCAGAATCGAGGAAGTACTAGAACACGCCCAGAAGATGATAAAGAGATAAAACAAAGTGCAATAAGGTATTTACACAAAAACGGAATTTCAATTAAACTGATTAGTACTGTGTTTAATTTAGAAATCTGTAATCTGTATATATGTTTATTGATTGATGTTTTCTGATTTTAGTAATAGTTTTTATAAATAGTACCTAACATAAGTGATATGGGAATTTTTTTTAAACAATATTGATAAAGATAATGTAGTAGAATTGATAAATAATTTCGTAGTGTTATATAAAGTTGGATTTATTTGATTGTTTAATATTTCCCATAATTTATTATGTTAATTATTTCAATTTAATTTTAAAATAGAAATAGAATTGAAAATTTAAAAGGTTCATTTAAAGTAAATAATTTAAAAAAGGTTAGATGTTAAAGATATAAAATAAAAATCAAAACAATACAAAACAAAAGTTTAATATAAATGAAAATAACAACAAATCATTAAAATTTCAGGAACAATTTATTCAAAAGGCACAATTATAAAGGTAATCATTTCATTATTTAACAATTTTAAATCAAAATAATTGGCTAGCCCAACGTGGGCAAGAATAAATACAAATTAATAAGTTAAATTAATAAATCACACAGTTGGCGCCCAACGTGAGGCTAAGAGTAAATATAAAGTAATAAGTGAAGTTAATAATAAATAAAAAAAGATTAATAATTCACTATTTTAAAACCATTATAATTGACACCATAACGTGTGGATCAGTAATAGGCTGAATGTAATTTGAAAGCTCTATAACGGATCAGAAAAATTGAACAGTAAAACGTGTAGCTCAGTGAAAACATTACTTATACAGAAAAAAATACCCAGATTACTAAGACATAAAGTGTGGAGTAAAGTAAAGCATTACTATAATATGAGTACAGGTATAAAAATATACAGGGTGATCACAAAGTACATGTACAAATTAGTTGATACCATCAATTTGGGGAACTGAGTTAATAAGTTGCAAAGAATTTGAAGTCAAATATGCCATTAAATATAAATATTGATAAAAGAATAAAATATAGACATTTGAATGAATTAGAATAATATATAAGAATACAGGTAAAATAAATAAGGTAAGTGATCATTTGCAAAGTAAAATAAAATAATGGATAATAAAGAAAAACGAAATTGGCAAACAAAA
This sequence comes from Octodonta nipae, assembly GCA_034190945.1. Taxonomy (NCBI): domain Eukaryota; kingdom Metazoa; phylum Arthropoda; class Insecta; order Coleoptera; family Chrysomelidae; genus Octodonta; species Octodonta nipae. Next base: position 62,657,750 of record CM067219.1, read on the forward strand.
AGAGAACCAGGAGCAACAAAGATAAACAAGAAGATTTTTAAGAACATGATGAACAAATAGGAGAACAACAATCGGAAGTACAAAATATGGAAGAGCAAGATGAAGAAGTTTCTGGTACCAGCAATAAGAGCTGAACAAGAAGAACAAGAGGAACAAGTAGTCAACGTCATCTCAGAAGAAAATGTAGGTGTAAAAGAAAATCTAAGACAAAAACCACAAGAATCTGAAATGGATATGAAAGTTCTGATAATGAACTTATTTTGGAAATTTGAAGAATTAGAAGACAGTCTAACCAAAAAGAGTGAAACTAATATTAGAATTAGAAGTAAATTTAAGTAAGAGAAAGGGGGACTTTAAAAAGAGAAATTATAAATTTACACAGAGATCTTCAACAGGTTGAAGAACGGATGAAGAAAGAAACACTTGAGATGGTGAAAAGATTTAATTTGGGGATAGATCTCGAAAAAGCAACGAGGATTTCGCAGATAGAAACTTTATAAAACAATCTTTAAGATAAACTCAATGAAGTGGGTGGTAGGATCCAAGAAAATGAACAACAATTTTAACACATCAGTGAAAAATGGAAATAGGCCATCATAAATCATGGAGAAGTAATAGACAAGAAATTTATAGAAAGCGAGGATAGTTTTATAAATGTATATGAGGAACAATTGAGAACAACGGAAGAATGTAGGATATATAATATGTGGGATAGCATACAAACCATCACAGAGAGAAATTTAAAATTCAGTGGAAGAATAGTTCAATTGCATCCATGCATATTTATAAATACCATGAAAACCTGAACAAAATATAAATTTATAACATATTTGACTAGAATGCAAAAAACAAGGAATTTTCAAAGAAATGCACGAGAAAATAATGGAAGGCAAACATATAATCGAAACGAAAGAATGAATGAGGAAAATAGAAACCAGTGGAACTATAGAGAAACCAGAAATAGAGTGTTTCACAACAAATATGTAAATAACAATAATAACAGGAATAATAATTACAAGCAGCAAAATATTTATAAGGGATATTATGACAACACAAAATAATGGAGCCACAATAATAGCCAGAATTACCGCAATAATAATAATCATTGGAACATTGAAAATCAAAATAGAGCAAGAGACAGAGACCAGTATAGGAACACAAATATCAAAATCAAAGGATGAATACAATGAGAAGAGGAAGGAGTGGTGGGGATCTAAGAAGATCTGAAAGACGTCAAAATATAACAAATGGAGAAAGAATTAGCAGGAGTTGCAATAGAACACAAAGAGATAACAATACAACCAATCCAATAAATGGTAACAATACTCAACAGGGAGATCAACATTTTTAAAAGCGCATTATGTTGAAAATTTTAGTAATAAGAACAATGTAAATGTTTTAAGACAAATCAATCTGTATATAAAAACATCCAAGAGAGATAATTCAAAAGGAAGAACCAATGGACAGTGATGGTGATGAATCGAATTTAATATTCATAAAAGGAAAGGCCAATGCAGTATCTTTTAAAATACTTATTGATACTGGTTCGGGGGGAAGTGTAATTAATGAAGAACTTGTGAATAAATTACAATTGGAGGCAGACAACATAATGAAAACAAGGAAGGTAAACATTGTATCGTCAAAACAAAAAATATGTTGGAGGCAAATAGTAGGGCAAATTTAGAACTAATGTGTGGTGATAAGAAGATAAATACGGAATTTTTAATAGTCAAGACATTAAGCTATGGAACCAATTATGGGAAACGATCAGCTCAGAAGAAATGCAGCAGAAATAAACATTGAAGAAAGAATTATTAAATTACAGGAACAAGTTATAAAATTTGAAGAGAAAGATGAAGAAAACATTCAGCAAAGTCAAAGTAACAATGAATATAAGAAATTAAATAGTTATAATTATATAAATGGTGCAAGAATCATGTTAAATAGAATAATAATAGGTGTGAAGAGAAGAGTGAAGTGGTAGCAAATCAAATAATTTGTCCTGAAGATAAAAGAAATATTTTAGTTCCCATAATCTGCAAATTTAAGTCATTATTCAATAAAAAAAATCGAATAGAAAAGGAGTATGTACACAAGATAGAAATCAAACATATTAAAAATTTCAAAGCAAAGAATTATCCAATACCACACAAGTATCGTCATCAAGTGAATGAAGAAAGCCAAGAAATATTAACTTGGAAGCATTCCGCAATACGAAGCTCCTCTGAGTATTAAAGGTGCAATAAAATTTGGGAAATTATCTTTGAAAAACTTAGTAAACGTTAAATGATAAGAGGTGTCTACAATATAAATAGTTTATTCAAATATAACCAGTATTATAATTAGTAACTTAAGTAATATGGGTAATTTTTGTTTGAAAACTGCACATTTCTGAAAAATATTGAATTGATAAAAATATTAATGATTTACAGAAACAATATAGATAAAGATAATGTAACAGAATTGATAAATTATTTAGTAGTGTTATAAAAAGTTGGATTTGTTTCATTGTTTAATAATTCCTAAAACTTATTACGTTAATGGTTTCAATTCACTTTTTAAAAAAAAATATTTATTTAGAAACATACAATATTAAAAGTGAACAATTAAAATAGTTAAAGTACTTAAATAACTTAATGCTATAAATGATATTATTTGAATGACTTAATACTAAAAGTAATAATATTTGAATGACAACACGAGAACGTTTCCAGTTGCATTTATAACATTAACAAAAGTGCTGATGCAAGTCAGCGTTTTTACTGGGTAAACGGACTCGTGTAGGTTTCCGGGAAGTTGTTTGCATATAATTCAAGATGAAATTTGATATCCCTGAGAAGTCACGTACGCTTTAAATTCCGTTGACTTCTCGACTGTGTGAACTAAGTGCTGATATATTTTGCATATAACATATATATATATATATATATATATATATATATATATATATATATATATATCATAAAAATAATAAAATTTAATTAGTTTTCATATATATTCATTACTTCTGGTGCAGGTTTGTATGATTTACCGTTTGGTTCAGAATTGATATAAGGATGTATATATATATATATACTGCACCAGAAGTAATGAATATATATGAAAACTAATTAAATTTTATTATTTTTATGATGGATGTTGTATCCAAATTTGAATTATATACTTTGAAATTTTGAAAACCACAATCGAATAATTACAAGGCTTTCATTACCATCCTGAACCCTTATATTTTCCAGACTTTTCTGACCCAATATATACACTTAGATATACGAAAACCTACAATCTTGAACCGCTGCATGGTTGTCAGGTTTGGGGATTCTCTACTAGTGAAATCGTCGAATGTTTATGAATTGAGATCAAGGTCGCTGACCGTTGTAAAGCTTAGAATTGTTAATACTGAATGCATTTAAATAGTCCACATGGAAATATTATTAAACACTTATATAAGGCGAGTTAAGGTTTGGTCGAGGGTTTGATGGGTTCTTAATATCCTCTAGAAAAATATTCGGAAAATCATATTAATTATCACATAAACAATTAGAAAAGTTTTATAAGCAAAAAAGGAGAAGGGAATTTAATCTAAAACTGTTTGTCCAACTAGTCAATCTCTCTCTACTTTGTTCATAATTTTAATTTATCTTTGAAAGCGAGTTATCTCCGAATGAAATTCATTTAAATGCACTTCATTCGGCAATAAGAACTCTTACTAAAAGAAATTACTTATTGTAATTGTAAGAACGACTACTTGCATAGAATTTTCCATATTACAATAAATGAAGGGATAGCTCATATAAACTTTTAAATGTGTTGATGAGAAGACAATTGCTAGTAAAAACAACAGATATTTTTGTTATAAGTTGTAGATTATGTTGTTTCACAATTCACAGTGCTGTTATATTGCTGATGGCATCTACATGGATGAATAAATATAAAGGTTACTGTACGAATATCCTTATAAATTCACTCTGGGGTCCGTCTGTCAGATCTTTTTCTCGAAAACTATATGACATAGAAATTTGAAATTTGGGACGGTGACAAATTCTGATGAGGAAATAAATCGCTCATCAATAATTTAATATTTTCACTTTTTAGAATAATATGTAGGTAAGCTTGGTACAAATAGTTTTTTTTTTAAATCAACCAATCGTGTGTGGTGGTACTTGAAAGAGTTAACCTTAAGGTTTCTATAAATATGTTTTTAGAATTTTAAGTTCAGTTGTTTCAATTATATAGCTAATAATTTCCAAAAAAGACCGTTTCCCTCTGTTCTTCGGCATCTCTTAAGCTAGAATATTTGTTTTAAGAGGGTAAGCAGATATCAACTCAAAGAAAACTGCAGGTTTATTGAGATTGTAATAGCTCGAAAAAAAAAACACCCTAACAGGTTTAGAGGTGTCGGGTTCGAATTTATTTATTTTTCTGAATAAAAAATTACTAATTATGTTTTAATGATTGTAACTATATATATGTTACATAACATTTATGTGTTCGATATGGTTAAACTTTTTTTAGTATTTTCAAACTATAATTATTTTTCAAATCGTGTATCAACATTATATTAGTCTAGCCTACAAGTTGAGAATGGTGTTAATACAACATACTATGATTAAAAATATGTGGATTGGTTCATTCGATTCAGAATGATGTCTAGATCATTGTGATAAAAAATGAAATTAGCACATAGAAAATTCCAAAAGTTATAAATAATTGAAGAACCTAAATAAATAGTATTTGGTTTTTCGCTTATAGTTCGTAAACTTTTAATATTTTTGAATTTTGAAAAAAGATAATTAAAGCCCAGGAAATTTACAAAAAATGTTCCGACTCCAGAAACTGTATCTCCATTATTTATCATTTTAATTTAACGCTGAAAACAGCTTTCCGCACGGCATTGTTAGGTTGCGCGCACGACCTCGAAACCTAGTACGTCCTTAAAAACATATTTTTAACCTACTTATAGTAAACTGAAAAATCTAAAAAATGTGGTCTAATTTAAACATTGTAAATAATTGAGTCCCGTTGATTTTTTTCATTTAAGTATATTTTTCAATAAATTAAACAATTGTAAATTACAAAATTTTCTCAAACTTCCTTTATCGTTCTTAACTAAAAAAAAAATGTTTAAATAATTGCCGTAATTTTTTTTCGCTTCCTGGAGCCTTGCTTATATACATAAAAAACAAGACTGCGTCATAAAAGTATTACAAATTTTAATACTTTGTTTATAATAATTTTTGTAAATTACTAAAAAAAAGAAAAAACACAATATTTTGTTTATAAATTGTTTATAAGCAAATGGATTATTTTAATATGTAAAATAAAAGGTTTTTACAATTTTGTAGAGAATTTTGTGTTTTGGAAAAACTTTTTTTGTTTAATAATAATTTTTAATTATTCAGAATAGTTTTTTTATATATATCTATCGTTTAAACTATTATTTAAGAAATTTTATTTTTAAATAATAATTGACTTTTCTCTACAAAATGACGAACTACAATTTTTTATTAACAAATTCATTGTTTATTGAGTTAACAATTTGTTATAAACAACTTTTAGTTTTTCCTGAAAATATTAAAAATTACAAAAACGACCTCGTGCAGTAAAATACCAAAAAAATGTATTCGATATTTTATGCATTTTTGAAAATATACGTGCTACAAAAGTTGCAGCAGCTGATCCATTTCTTAACTTTGAAGCTAATATATATAACTTATAAACTATTAGATATACGAACTTTTGCGGCTTCTAGCTCAGTCATTAATGCGAATTGTTATTGACCTTTAAGGCAATTTTGTTAAGCTATAAATTGTGTTATAGTTGCAGTTGTTTATTTGTTTTTTATTTGATTTTGTTATCAGCTATTATTATTTTTCTATTACTAAAACTTGTTTACTCCAGCTGCATAATATCTGGCTGCACCAAAAGTTGCAGCTGCAGGAAAGCTGGGATGAAATATACGCCAGCCTGTGCAAATGCGAAAAGTACACAAATGCATCAGATATTGTTGAAAATACAAATGATCACGATGAAGATGAAACTAACGACTGTGATGATGATGTAGATGGTAATTTCGAGTACGGCATGGTTATCGATCCACAGAATGCAAAGAAAACAGATTATAGAAAAATTGTCCAAGGAATCGAGTCAGATTCAGACTCCGAATATGATGGAAACACTGAGCCAGATGAGACAGGAATAGGAGAACAAGAAATGGAAGAATTTAGGGATCAAAGAGAACAAGAAGAAGAAGGAGAAGAAGAAGGGGAACAAGAAGATGAGCAAGACCCCAAAAACTCACCATGTACCAAAAGAAAACTAATGACTCATTAACTTCCAGATCAAAAGCAATTCAAAACTCCCCCCTCCCCCCCTTAAAAAACTGTGGAAACAACGAACATAAATTAATTTTAACTGCAACTTTTTCCAGTACTACTAATAAACTAGCACAGTACTTTTTCACATTTAAGCAGGCTCTTGGCAAAACAGTGAAAAAATGCTATCCTTGGAATTACAATTAAAATATAAAAATTATTATTGCACACTTTTCCTTAATTTAAAAATATCTGGTTATTGACAACAGTTAAGGCATCATTTTGGATGATTGACAATCTTGATCTTGAACTACCTGTACTAATTGACTATCTCGGGATTTTAAATTAAAAAAGCCATTGTAACATAAAATTTATTTATAAATCTATAAAATTACAAAACAAAGAGTATTATTCTTTTAACAAAAACTAAATTTAAAAATTTGCCACTGGAAATTTTAGTAACTATTTGACAACGGTACTTTTAATTTTCCGCTGTAGATGTGGCATACCATAGCTTTAATTGACGTCCACTTTTTGTCCTTGAAAAACTCTGGTTTGGAAGCTGCAAGTGTTTCAACCTCTACGCGTTTTGGAGGTATTTTGTTTTTAATATGATCTGCAAAGTACCGAGATATTATTATTTTTTCTGACTGATCATTACATTCTCCCTCATCATCAAATACTTCTGCAGACGCCTGAAATTAACAAAAAAAAACTGTAATAATTTTATTAAGAACAGCAATTTAATTGATAACCGTACCGGAGCCTCACTAAGTGAAGTTACAACATCAACATTAGGTAAAGACTGACTTTGCTCCTTAATTGGGATATAAGGGTAACTTCCATTAATCACTGGAAAGCACAAGAAATTGCTTTGAGACAGTTCTTGTTTAGAAGCATCAACACAATCACCATCAGAAATCACGCCAGGCATCTCTGATGGTGAACACATACATACCTAAATCTTGAGCTATTATTGTATTACTAGTCACATTTGACACGGACTGTTGAGGAGACAAATTATAATCTGATTATGTATTTATTCTTGCTGGACTTTCATTCAGAGTGTTTTGTAGCTTTAACCCTGAAAAAATAATGTACTTAGTGAATTTTAATTCACAGTTGATTCCACACTATTAAAAGTGAAGCTTATAAATTAGTCAAATAAGTGTCATTTCTTGGAATTAGCTGCGGAAAATATAATCAAGGTGTCAATCGATTCGTAACTGCATCGAGAAACTTTTTGGAAAGATCGAAATCTCACTCGAAAAAATTGCAAAAGTTGTAAACAATTTAGTAATAAAAAGGGGAGATTTTGATTTTGGCGAATATCTCAAAACTATTGGAGAGAACGCAAATCCCAATAATGATTCCTAAGGAGCAAGAAATTTCCTAAAAAAGCGTGGAAATCTACACAAGTTATTTTTAATTTTAATTATTTAGTAAAAATAGGACTAAAGACTTGGCATAAGCGGGCATCCATCGATGTGCTCACTTGACCCTATAGATATGAATATTAAGAAAAATTCAGGTAGCATTTAGACACATCAGTAATAATAATCCCTCTAAAAAAATTCCCCAATTAATCCCTTATTTATGATTTTGTGAAGTTTTTACAAGTTAGAAATCAGCAAGAATACAGCCAATGAAGAAGATATACAGCCAATTAAGAAGAGATTCAATGCATTGAAAAGGATTTCAGATAATTAGTTTAAATGTCATTTAGGTTTTTCAATTTGTAAAAAGAACTTAATTAATAAAAACATAAATAATTGAAAAAATACTAAAACATTTTTTTACAAAGGATTATTGCTTACTGGTGTGTCCAAATGGTACCTGATTTTGTCTGCCTGAATATTCATGTTTAATGGATTATTTTTTTTTTGTAAGTGAACGAATCAATATTTCCAGCGTATGTCACATCACTCGTTTTTTGCCCTATTTTGCTGCATAATTAAAATTTTAAATAGTGGTGTTAGAGGTCCGAGAGGTATGACTTTTCTTCGGAAACTTTCTGCTAATAAAGACTCTTTTTGGGATGTCCGATCTCTCAGTAGGTCTTGAGGAATCCGCGAAAACGAGAGCCCTGCTTTTTAGTAATAAATTGTTTTTAACTTTGTAATTTTTGAGCAAGACTTGGATTTTTTTCAAAAATCAATAATAATTGTGGGGGCAGGCAAACTCGAATTCGAAGAAGTGACACTTGTTGATTAGACTAATATGACAAATTATATTGTCAACAGAATAGAAACATATTTAACTGTTATTTATTGACAGCGCAAGATTAAAAAAATGTTTTTCACTTTACCCAGGCAATAATTTCTACATTTAAGTCCGATTATTTAATATAATTTATGAAACAGCAGCATAGAGTGCTACTTGAAAATCAAATTGATGGCAATTCTTGCTAATAAAAATATGAAAGATAGCTCATGGAATCTAGATTGTTTTTTTGCATGTAACTTGTAAACTTGTAAATTTGTGAAATTGAAAATATAAATTCTTAAAAAGAGTAAATTTCCAGTAATAATATCCTAACCCTAGAACTCAATATATGAACCATTTAAATTTGATACTGAAAATATGGCTCCATAGGGTAAGCATGCAGTTGTTATGCTGTTAATTATTAATTTACAACCGTTAAAAAATTATGGTAATATTTTGACACTTGAAGAAGGCAACAAATCACTAATTTTTCATAAAATTAGCCTACTGTTAATCAACAACTTTATAATTTCAAGTAGGATAATCGTTAAGCAAAAGCTCACCTAAGCTAATAAATTGTAAGGAATTTTTGCAAGTCGATAAATAAAAAAATTAAAATTCATAGGTACATTTTGAAAACCAGTGTTTAAGTAAAATTACATGTAGAATTCCAAGGTAGTTGTAAAAAAATCTGTCATAAATTTTAAGGCTAGTCACTCCCCAAAAGTACACTGGTGAATGGGAGTTCAGAAATAAAGTTGAGAAATTTTATTTTGAATGTAAGTACATTTTTAGAAACCCATTGAACTTTGTTTTTTCAATTTGTTGATTTTTTTTCAATTCAAAATTTTACATCATTTTCTAGACGTCAGTCTGAATCCAATAAGCCCTTACTCATATGTTAACGACCAATAAATTCTAAAATAACAGTTTATGTATCTACTAAATAACTATACTGCCGTCAGACAGAAAAACACGATTCCAACGTGACATCTTTTCCATATTGAATTTTTTGCATATTCTGGTTTGTTAGCTGAAACTCTGCATAAAAATCAATGTATGAAACTGTGGACACTAAAAAACAATGAAATTAAAATAAACTACACCTTATGTTGCTCGAAAACATAGTCGGTTTAATTTAATAAACAACTTATTTGGCAAAATTTACCTACGGTATGATTCGAAGTATGCCCCATAAACCTAAAAACACCATAAGTTTACAATTTTATTATGAATAGATGCCACTGAAAACAAAAATTGAAAACAACATGTGTGAAATTGTTTTTAATTAAATCAATATAGACAAATGATATTTTTAGTGTATTTCCTAAGAAAATTTATAACTATAATATAGTGTAAAAGGGTCAATAATGAACAAACGGTGTTTTTTGTTTGACGGTGATCTAGTATTTTACGAAAGTTGAACAAAATAAGTAGGTATTGTAAATAAATAGATCTTTTTACTTACCTTTAATTATGTTATGCTTCGCTAACAATGAAATTTCTTTACTTCATTTCATCGTAAAATTATGAATACTGAACACTAACTTTCGGTCTCAGGAAATATATTAGCCTTAAAATACTGATAACCTAACAATGTAAATGCAACACAAGATATTACTGCGTTGCCAGATTTCTGGCTCAGGATAGTATGAAAAATTGAGGATGATATATAGAATAGTATATTCACTGCAAATACGATTAAGCGCCACTAAAAATCTACGAATCGTGCTATGCTGAACCATACAATTTTTAGCCCTAACAACTTACCCCATCTTTTAATCAGGGTATAAATACAATTTAAAGAGTTCTAAATATCTGAAAAATCAGAATAAGTCATAATTGAGATAATAGATGACTCTTTTACAAGTTTAATATAACAAAACAAACCTGAACCAATATACTGGTTCAGGTTCTCGAGGCTGGTTCAGGATTGTTAATTCAAGTTACTATGTGTGGTTCACCATTGTATGATTACCGTATATATATATTAAGAACGATTAAGAAGCCGAGACCACTAACAGTTCTTTGAGTTTTTCTCGTTCTGTGAATAAATAGTAAAACGTTGTCCGTCTGACCCTTTTAACTTTATCGACTAACTTTATAAGAACTTGTTGCCTCAGCTTTTTCCTGTTTTCACCTTGCACTGAATGCAAGATGTTACGGTTATTGTAATCATATTTTTTTGGTAAATATCTACTTATATACCATTTTGTTACTTTGTTTCTGTTAATATTGGGTCAAGTGTATTTTTACTGTTTTTGACTGATATTTCTGTGCTGTTTGACTTTTTTGGATTGTCACTTTTTCTAATGTATGTTCTTTAATTTGATAATTCAAAGATAAGCTAAAAAGCTAAAAACAAACTAACGGAACGTTCCTTAACCAAAATATATTTGATTCTAAAGTAACTTGTAGTTTTATTGGAGCCAAACGCAAAAAATCTATATATATATATATATATATATATATATATATATATATATATATACACATTCCGACAATATTTATGAATTAGGGTATTATTTCATGATATTATTTGGAGGGTAAAAGCTTCTTCTTCGTTTTGTTTATCAATAAAATTTTAATCAGTATCCAGAATAACGAACGACTTCAAATTTGTAGCAATTCCATTTAACTCTAATGATGTTACCTTGCCAAACTCAGACTAGTGCATAGGATATATCGTAAAATTATAATTACTTCCAATTTCCGCAGTAAATACTCAAACTTCATAATTATATAAACGATGCTAGTTTGAATGGTTTGGCTTTATTGGCAAGCACGAAATGTTATATGAATTGTAATGATTTCTGTTCAGATTAAAAATACATGTATGTATCAAATTTCTTAGAAATGGATCCCAAATTAGAAAATAACAAGAACGGCTGGTAATGTAACACAAAAATAGATAGCCAATCAGATTTTTTGAGCAGAGTAAGGATGTTATTCTAGCTGAATTAACGAAATGTGGATGGGCTTCCCTTCAGCCTTAGCATTGACCATCACGAATAGAACTGAAATAACTTCCGGAATTTCCGGTAGCATTTTCCAAATTTATGCTATCGGCTGTCGTCTAGCTTTTACAAGGAATATACGAATATCTGTAATGCTATAAGACAGATGTATTTTTATTCCCTTCAGATGTAAAAAAAATGAAGCATAAAAATACATTATTTGAAATTTCTAACATCATAAGATTAATTTAAAATAGAGAGAAATGAAGTCACGTCATAACACTTCAGAAGAAAATATAAGAAATAATAAAGGGTTGTTAAAAAATTACCATTAATTAATAATAAAATAAATGCTATACCAGAAGGTACTAAATTTGGTGATGATATTTTTGACAATGAAGAAATACCAAAAAAGCTTAATAAATAATTTGTAAACAATTTATAAGAAATAGTAAATATCACCTAAACTCAACTTGCCAGACATTTGAGAAAATTAAGAAAATACATGTTGTAAACAACCTTCTGTGGCTTCAAAAACAATCTTAATTCACAAATAAATAACACACAACTTTTTTTAGATTAAGCGATATAAGTTAAACGCACATCAGCGTTCAATTACTGTCCCGCTCCTGTCCTGCGTTCGCAGTTAAAATGCATATCAGTTGCTTTCGAAGACTTTCCGTTAAAAATAGAATAGAAATATATTTTTTTCCTAAACCTGTACTTGTTCGAATTTTATTACGGTGAATATCGAGAGAATTCATTTACTGGAACTGTCAAATTAAACGTTGTAACACTGTCCTCCCCATAATTTTAATCGTCCCTATCAGGATCGTCTTATCAATGATTAATTATTTTATATGGTAGCTGGTGTGAGCTTCGGAGACTTGTTCTTACTCCTCTTAGCGTTTAATAGCCATGTTTTATCTCTCTCACTTGCATCTAGACTGAATTTGCCCTGAGAGCGTAGTGAGTCTTTATTAGATCGCTGGTTTTCGAATAATTCTCTGGCTGGAGTCAGTCTTGTCCTGTTATGTACGACTAAGCAACAAGAAAAGGTGAATATGCTCATCCCAATCTCGCTGGTTGTTGGTGGCAACCTTGGATAGATGTTGGACCAAGGTGCTGTTGAATCTTTCCACCATTATGTCCTATTGTGGATGCAAAACAGTGGTTCTCGATTTCTTGATGCCCAGTCTCGATTCCTTGATTTCCAACATCGTTCAAATCCTCTGGAATATATTGGATTCAAAGTTCCGCTTGTAGTCCGAATGTAACTCCAACAGAACACCTAGGCTGCTGAAGAGCTGTTCTACGAGCACAGTTGCCACCGTAATTGCCTGCTGATTGAGTAGGTCATACGCTTCAGGCTATTTACTAAAATAACCCAAAGCAACTAGAATGTAGTTGATATACCTCTTAGACTACGGAATGGACCAGCTACATCTATAGCTATTTTTTCATGGGATGTCCACATTGTACTGCCTTGATGCGGATCTCGGGCCATTACTGGCTGGCAAATTTTCGGCACCAAGCCCTGGCATTTTATCAAGAGTTCTGTTCATGCCCAGGTGACCTTTTTCTTTGGGACCACCAGTTTGGACTAGGTTTCGCTGCAGTCATGGCTTCCCAAACCCTCTTCAGCATTCTATTCTCTATTCTTAGAAAGTCCCATTGTGCCACAATAACTAAAATACGCCCGAATATCTACCTACCTCGTCCCATTGTGGCCTGCGTGCCCCTTTTTGTGTTATGGGATTGGTTTAATTTATGGATCGGTCATTTGGTCCTGGATACATTGTTCAGTGGTCAAGTCTTCATTCACCTGCATACGAATCTGTTGGATGGAGGTATCACTCGCTCGTTCATTTTCAGTAAATGTCTGCTCTACATGATCTTCTGGACAAAGATCAGCATTACTATGCCGGTGTCGTCATGACCAACAGCCATTTGAAGGCGGAATGATTGATTCTAATTAGAAAGTGACGACTGTACACATATTTATGAAAATGGTCTACAGCGCTGATGAATGTTTTTTTCTCTGTTGACACAGTAATTCATTTCTGGTTTCGAACAAATCCACTGCAAGGCTGTAGTACTAGATCACCCTCTCTTCACCATCTTGCACCCCTGGAGATAGAACGGCCCCCAAAACATTACTGGCGTCGGTTACTACGACGAACTTGCCGTACTGTGTATGAATCGGTAGGATGAGACTTTTTTCTCAGTGCGCCGATCTAAAGGTTCAGCAAATCAATTGTACTAAAATAACGGAAGTAAACTATGGGCTGATGGATGGCTAAATAACACCATTTTGTAATATGGACTCGATATTTGCAGTTACCCCAATGGTAGTTCCCTAGCCTTATGGGTTGAGGCTTTCCGGTATCTATTCTGTGCTGGATGATGTTTGTACGACTGTTAATAATTTGCCAGTGATTTGCGATAAATTGCTTGGCTCTCTGGTGGTCCTCTGGTGTAAGGTTTTAGAAACTTTTATTGAGCCCCGTCTCCTTTTCCGATATATGGTAAGCTTTTTCGCAATTGATGATGATGTCTACTTTTTCAAAACAAGCTATTTCTTGGCCATTGGCAATTTGGATGTCGTTGTTGGACATACTCAAGACTCTAAATGGTATGACTCGTCCGGTTTTGACTAGCCGCCCAACCAAGTAGTTAAGAGCCAAATGTACGGGCTTCACTATTGAAATGCAGCTCCCAGGATATCTTGGGAGGAGGCATAGTCAACATTCGCTCCCTTATACTGAAGGGCAGACTGTTTCTGGAGGTTGGATCCTTACGTTGGCCAACTCTGACTGGTGATTTCTCCGGTAACCTCACTCTGCCCATCCTCAACGGTAACATGCTACTCTAGCGTCAACCTGTCACCATTCCAGTAATAAGTGCATTTCGTTCAACGCTGCGTGACTTCCCGACTCAAAGAAACTCCTCGTACCCTCGACTTGGACATGTTTATGACGGCTTCTACTTCCTAAGTCCGAAGTAAAACATCGTTGTTTTTTTTTAGTGTCACTACGACCAAATTTTTTTAACTTCAACTTCTCTGATACCATTTATAAAGCTCTATGTGACCAATTGATCTTCAGCTTTCTTTTGTCGATCTGTGTAGGACATGTTTACTAAACGTCTAATCTCTGCGTCGAATTCTTGTAGATTCACTCCAAATTTTTGCATTTTTCCATTTAGTTGCACCTGGTATACTTTGCTCAAAGGTTGCTTGTCTTATCTCTTATCTAGAACTGCAATGATATTGTCGAAGCTACCTTGTTGCATGCTTTGGAGGAATACTATGTTGCCTAAGAGGCTTCAAATTACCGAATAAGAATGTGAATACGAATATCACATTTTTAAAGATGCTGCCAAAAGTAAGCAATCAGAAACACACATTTTGATCGCCCATTTACGACCGTTCATTTTCAAAACAGAAATAATGAAATTTACTTGTTTTGGTTTAATCAAAACATATTCCATGAATTGTGCTTCCTAATCTATACTAATATAAAATTGTAGTTGTCTGTTTGTTTGTTGGTTTGTTTGTTACCTCATCACCTAAGAAGTACTCTACTGATTTTGCTGAACCTTTTTTTGTTGCAAAGCTTATAGTTTGACTTAAAATCTGGTAAGCATTTTATCTCCTTGCATTGACAGAAGCACAATTAGGCAATTTTAGATACTTGGATCAGCTTACCTTTTATTCCAAATTCGGAATATGCCAATGTAACATGTTTCGATTTAAAAAAAATTCCAACTGATATATCAAGTGTAATTTTACAGGGTGTTCCATATATAGGATAGGTAGAATTAAGTGGATTTAAAAAATCTTGAAAAAAGGTATATTAGGTGGCCCGTAATTAGTTGCATATAAACAATGTGGTTGAAATAAGGGGGAAGTTAGACGGGGTGGTTCAAAAAAGATATATTGAGTGCACCATAAACAGTTGTCTACACTAGGTGCTTCAAAAACGGGTGGAGTTGAATTTTATTTATACACTGAGGATAACAAAATGTTATATTGTTAGGGTAATAAGTAGTTGCATATACAAAGTGGGTAAAATAGTATTTTATTTATACAGGATGGTTAAAAAATAGGTTATGTAATCAGTTAGGATATTTGAATTTTCTTGAGCTATTATTATAGTTATGAAATGGGTTGAGAAAAATATTAGAAGCAGTTGTTTATACAGGGTGGTTGAAAAATAAGATGGAGTGGAATTATAGTTTATAAGGTAGTTGAAAACTTGTTTTATAATTACAAGTAGTTCACAAGTTCACAAGTAGCATGTTATAGAATGGTTGAAATATTACGTATGTTATAGAATGGTTGAAATATTACACTAGAATTCTAAGTATACAGGGTGGTGAAAGAAAGTTATATAAGGTGGCCCATAAGTAGTTGCATATACAAGGTTGTTGAAATATAGCGTGGAGTAGAACAATAATTATACAGTGTGTGTAAAATTTTTTTGCAGTACCTGAATTATGGAGCAAAGTCAAGTTACACAGTGTGATTCAAACAAGGTTAAAAAAGTTGCAAATGATATTTTACACTGTGCTTAAAAAATTATAAGGTAATAGCGTAGCTCATAATTAGTTGCACAAATAAGATATTTGAAATATAGGGAAGAGTAGAGTTAAGTAGTTTAATATTTAAAAATTGTTACATACCGTGGCCCATAAGCAGTTGCAGTTGTGGTGAAATTTACTGGGAATTGATGGATGTATATTTATACAGGGTGGTACAAAAAATGTCAAACTGGGTCAAAATAGTTATACAGTGTGATTAAAACATGTTAGAAAAAGATGCATATACGGGGTGGTGAACCTATAAAGTGAAGACAAATTATATTTTCCAGGATGGTTAGAAAATATCGCAATAATGGTTATTTTTAGCGTAGTCCATAAGCAGTTGCATAGATAAGACAGTTGAAATATAGAGTGGATCAGAGTTATAGTAAAGTGTTTAAAAAATGTTATATTTTGTGTCCCAATATAGCATAGTTGAAATATTTTGTAGAATATAACTATGGTTATATGAATATGAAAGTTTAATGCCATGTTGTCTTCTTATGTGGTATTATTTTTAATTTCCGACGTATGTTATATTTGTTTATTTCCTATATATACTATTTATTATTGATATTCTATAAAATTATTATTAAAATGTATTAATGTAAAATGCTTGCCTGATAATATGTAGCTACTCAATACATAAGTTTAATGATGTTCTTTCTGACGTCTGACGTATATCAAGCCTCGAATTTAATGTATCGCAAAGAGAGTATTTATTAGAACGAACAGCAAATTTTGTGCAGGAATTGTACGTTAGTTTCTTTTCTATATATTATTGATTTTCTATTAATGAAGAGACTCTTAATATATTACCTGGTCCTTGTTTCTTACACAGAAAACTAAACTGGATGGGCAGTTCAAGATCGAGGCACTGTGTAGTGTCGGTGTCGGTGTCGAAACAAATGAAATTTCAAGTTATCCAATTCATTCCCTTGCTCTTCTATTTTCAAATGTGTAAATGTGGGCCCCCGATAAGAAGCTTTCGCTTCAAAAATTGTTATATTGGATAGTACATATGTTTCATAAAATATTTCTTTTTCCAAACACCAAGCCATTATACTCAACGCTGTTTCAACAGTTAAACTGTCACCATATTTGAGTGAACCAATCAAATTTGATATATATATATATATATATATATATATATATATATATATATATATATATGTTATATAAGTTTATTACATGAACTTTGTGTAAGCTTATGTAACAACTATATTTCGTCGTTCCCACCTGACTCAGCGACACGTGAAGTATCATTATACAGTACCGCCGAGCATCCCTGGGAATCGCCGTGTCGACAGTGCCGATTCAGCATTCATTATAGAAGAGTATAATTATAAGATACAAACCTGGCAAGGTAAATCAGAACACTGACACTCTTTCCCGAATCAAAAGTAACCATTTTAAACAATGCACAGATTTTCTTTCTAAAATCAACATCTTTGCAAATAACGAAACCGACACAGAACAACCAGATTCCGACAATGATCAAGAACCCGACGAACATGACGAAAAAATGACAGCAAAGTTTAATCGATTTGTTCAACTATATAAAACCGAGTCGATGATCGATTACTCAAAAATAGAAATTTCTAACCCCCAACTCGTAGACAAATCTCACAAACGAATAGTCACTTTCTTCAGGCAAAATAAACTCAATGACTTGCATGACAAAATCATCGAAGACATTTTCGAAGTAGACCCAAATTTCACTACCGACATACTAAACATTCTAGCCAGCAAATCTGTTCGGCAGTGAAAGTATTTAATTGTCCCTTTATCATTCGATCCCGAAATTGTTGTCTCGCATCTTTGTAACATCCTCTATAATAACCAAGATCAGTTCGATGAATCAGAAACCTTCTGCATTGAAAACAACGTCGAACTACCTATTCTCGAAACATTATCTTTTATACTCCCAGACAAAGACATAAAACTAAAGATTTGTCAAAACATTGTGACAACCCTTTCCCAAGACGAAATTCCCAATTAGGGAAAAGTATAACTGGACTGGACTAATCAAAAATGTAGAGAACTTTATCAAGTCTTGCGAAACTTGCCAAAAGGTAAAGTTTTGTAGGAAAAACTTAAGTGCTCCTTTTGTCATAACAGAAACACTAAAAACACCCTTCGAACGTATCAACATTGATATTTTCGAATATCCACCGAGAAACTACGCACCGACTATTAAGGATGAACTCATGATTGTTTCGGTCATTCCTTGGTGAAAATTCATATTTTAATTATATTAAAACACTAGTCACTGTGGTAATTTTCACAAATAATAAATTTGTGAAAATTACCACAGTGGTTAGTGTTTTAATATAATTAATGGATGTACTCACCAAATTTACTCAAGCTTACCCTATTGGTAACAAAACCGCTAAAACAGTCGTAAACACCCTCTTAATATTTTTCCAACATTACGGTACACCTCTTCGCATCCATTGCGACTATGGACGTGAATTTGACAATACTCTAATAAGGGACCTGTGCGAACTATATGACATTAAGTTATCCTTTTCAAGCGTCCACCATCCCGAATCAAACGGTTCTATCGAAAGGTTTCACACGACTTTGGCGGAAATAATAAGGGCAAACACAGCCGAACATCCGAACGAACATCTATTCAACGCCCTCCCTTACGCAGTTATCTGCTACAACAATACTAAAAACAAGACTACCGGTTTTACGCCCTACGAACTAATCTTTAGGCACACTTCTAGGGACCTTAATAATAGAATGAATTACTATTATAGACTTGCCCGCGCTAAAACCGACCAACAAAAATAAAAATCAAAAGTACGATTCGACCAACATGTTTCAGTTAACCAACAGGAATACAAAGTAGGCGACAAAGTTTACTTGAAGGAATCTCAAATTAAAAACAAATCCGAAAACAAATTCAATGGACCATTTGAAATTACCGCGATACGCAAAAATTCTGAAACAGTCATAAACCTACAAACTAACCAAATAAGTAAAATTAACTTTGACAGACTAAAACCCTATTTTGAATAAATCCCTTCTTTTCAGATTCTTTGGACTATTTTCAGTCGTCAACCTTCAACAATACTTTCTTACACCCGTTAACAATACAATAGAAGTTTTCTTCCATGAAGAAGGTACACTTAAAATTTCTAACGACAAATGGACACTTCTTGTCTTCAAAGACCTCAACCCTTTCAGAGATGCTATTGCAACTAATGACGCTGTACTAAACCGAATTCTAGGAACTATTAATGAAAACACAACTAACACAAAATCATTTAAACCAAAAGTACAGACACATGTGAGTCACTTGAAACAAATTTCAAAATCCGTTAACTCTAAATATACAGACATTTTCGCTGTCACTCAAACTTATATTACTAACAGAAGAAAACGTGGACTTATTAACGGACTGGGCTCAGTTTGGAAAGCAATTTCAGGAAACTTAGATGCGGCAGATGATGAATACATAAATGACTGTATAACCAAAATCACTAAAGACGAACACCAAACTCAAGAATTAGTAAAAAAACAAATATCCGTAACTGCTTCAGTCATTACAAGCCTTAACAACATCTTACAAAAATTCCAATCGGAAGAGAAACTATTCTCAAATAATATCGAAAAAATAAGACAGTCACTTCTATATTTTTCGAATGATCTTGACTTTCATGAATTCCAAATCAATATATCCCCTACAACTGCTGCGAAGACATGTCAGTCAACTTCCCAGTATTGAATACCTGAAACTACAGGAACTAGATGTCCGAGACCTTAACATTGCGAATCACAAACTCAGCCAGTACTCCAGAGAATTGGATCAACTAATGAACCAACCATTCTTGGAGAACAATTAGTGCAATCATGTTAGCAATAAATGTTGTTCTCCTGCTCACCGCCCCAACAAACTGGAAAAAGTTGAGTAAATTCAGCATTCATTAGGTTATATATTGTAAAATCTCTCTTGTTTGTCATTCATTATTACTCTGTCTGTAGTTAGTTTATATTGTTATTTTTCATTTTATATTTCAAACGTTATATTTGTTTGTACAAGTTAAATAAATCTATTTTAACAACTTAATTTTGAAAAGTGTGATATAACATACATATATATATATATATATATATATATATATATATATATATATATATATATATATATATTTTGGTTTATGAGACAAGTTATAAGCAGTTTCTATATATTTATAAATTAATTAAACAGAAAAATGGTTAATTATGTTTATGAGCCAAATAAAAACTAAAATTATATAGGGTTGTCAAAAAAAACGGAATTTTATTGTCATGTTTTAACTTATTTAAAAAAACCTTAAATACCATAATCCGTGTCTTTAAATTATTGAAGTATTTCTTTACATGACCTGGTATAAAATTGTAGCAGGATTTGACTCACCGTATATCCTCTTATTATTAAGGTTTTAATAAAATTTATATCTTGCTTGCAACATGGTTGCAGCTGTAAATAATTCGAAATAGCAGCGGTACCCAGCAGTCATTAGAAAATTAAAACATACATACCTTTACAACGTTATAGGGCAGTTATTTTTTGACAGATTCTTAAGCGCTGCCGCCTGTTCTATTTTGAAATATTTAAACTTTCATAATCTTGTTTTTTTTTGTAGATGACATTAATTACCATCAGAAATTAAGTTACATTGGTATCAAAAACATTTAATTATTATAAAAAAGTAAAAAAAATGTAACTGAAAGCAGGGACGTACCCAGCTTTTGGTGTAGGGATGGGCAAATTTGGAAAAACATTTAAAACAAATTTTTCTGCTCCACAAATATTAAAAATTGTATTAATTTAGTTTTGAGTAACATGGGTATTCTAAATTGACGGTTATTGAACTTAATAAATACATGCGTCAACGTAGTCAATTAAATTTTCCAGTTATTTTCGAAACAGAATGTGACAGTTACAAACAATCAGGTCACATAACTTACATAATTATTAAAATGTTTATATTTTATTATATCAAATATATTTCCAGAAAGTAAATGGTTTTAATTGTTTATTTACCATAACTCATTCAAAAGATTAAACTTACCTATGACAGTTAGATTGTAACGAAAACTTCTTGTCTGTGCGTTTCTGAAATCTACCCTACATCTGTAAACATTCTTGTCATGTCTGCGGACGTCTTCAATTATCAGTTTTGCCGGAGACGACAACGGATAGAACTTCGCTCTTGTTCCAAATACTTCAGGATCCGACCAATGTCTGGCTTGTGATAGCGGTTTCCCCCGTACATCAAAACTGAAATTAAGAAGTTATTTTAAAAATTGTACATATCATTAATCAATATATTTGGCATATGAACTAGCGTAACCTAGTTTATCAAACATTCAGTAAAGTAATATTCAAATTAAGCTTTCTTTCAAACTAATAAACAATATATTAACGAACATTACAAATCAGTAATTCACAATTCAAAAAACAAAATTCGAGACTAATTTCTAACTTTACCAATAAGATTTTCATTATAATTTTTTTTTACTGAGTCATTATCACTATTATTTGACCGTTTATTTACTTCTCATTTTGGTGGATTTGCAATTGAAATGTCCTGTTAAGTGTTAGTCAGCTGGGACGACTACTTTTGGTCCTTTATTTCCATTTGATTACTGGGTTACATTGGAGTACTGTTGTGGGTTCTTGGTTGAGATGTACGAGATAACTATTTTGTTTCGTTTTTTTGACTCTCGGGATAGCTTGTTCCTTGTGTGTTTGGTGCTTATGGTCCAAAGCGATTCTGTGAACTTTCGTCTGAGAAAGTTGTTTTTGTCATTTTACGATAATTTACGTGAGTTGTTTCTGTTTGACCTTATGCTGTCGATGAGATAGAATTATTGGGCAAATGCAGGATTGGTGAACATTTGTATTTGGTTTGTATACTTAGTTGAAGATGCTTGTTAGTTGTTTTAGGCTTTTTTTGCAATGCGAGGAAGGGAGGGGGGCGCCCCTGGCTGGAATCGCCACTGCTGTATATTGCTACAGAACTTCACACCATATGAATGCATACATCTTAAATATACACGTCTATAAATATATCCAGTATATGAACGTTATGTATACCTACACATATACCACGTAAATAGACAGTCTACAACATGTATATTGCTGCAGTAATTTCACGCTCTAAATGAACATCCTCTACAGATACATCTTGCATATAACACCTTACATACGTCTGCATGAACTTCACCCTGTATACAAACACTCCGGATACCTAAACCTTGTTTACCTAACTAACAACTTCTTGACTTTTAATTTGTTTACAACCACCCAGTATACACTAATCACTACGTCTAACGATACATACTGGGTAACTTATACTTATTCCTGTATTCTAATATCCCATGTCCTAATACACTATATCCTGACACCTGCTGCTACTTTGTATACGTACACCCTGAATTTGTACACCATTTATACTGGCACTATTTTCTCGGATTTTAGGGTTCTTCTCCAGCTAAGTTGGTATCGACAGCTTCTTTCGATACCAGTATCGATATCTTTGTTTCGATACTACTACCGGTAGAGAAGTTCTGTTTTGGTACCCTTTGCGATTCATACTGCAGTTGTATCCCAACATCCCTAATAGAGGCATGTACGGTTAAACCCATGCTCCTAACCACATAAACTTCATTGATATGATACTGAAAAGCAAATTAAAAGTATTAAAAGTTATAATATTGAAATAATAATAATAATTTTTTTATAGTTTTATTAAAGGAAAATTGCATTTTCATATCCGTATATGAGTCTACTTCAACTAACATGCAGGAGACAACAGACAGTCTTGCGCACAATGGTAGTTCTCAAACCAACCGCCCATTTCTTGACAGGCTAAATTAATGGGTACTCAACATAATCATATACTAAAACTGGTATTTATATTTCAATATTGTAAATACTTATTAAGACTTGAATTCTTCAGTGGCTAAATTACCTGATTTGAACAATTTATTGAGTTACAATGTTATACAAGTCCCGATGTTCACAATGTGTCCGACCTAAGGTGGTCGATCGGCACTATGCACCCGACAACCAACTTAAATAACCCACCAAGTCATGCTAGTGCCGTCATTATACATCACCTTGAAAACTAAAAAACGCCCTCAGCCTCCTATAATCTATTCAGCCAAAAAAATTCCTTAAAATACATGAAAATATATACATATAAAGTAACATACTGAAAGGCTGGCCCAAAAAAAATGTTGTGTTTTTAGCCTCGTATGAAAATATGTTTTTTATCATGTTTTGACAGCCCTCTCCAAAAATCAGTTCGAAAACTCTTTTTAGATGTCGCTCCAAAATCTTCGAATTTTGATTTTTTTAATTGTTTTTCTGGTTGTTCCATGATTTTCAGTAATAAAAACAATGAAGTGAAACGTGAAAATTTTCCAAAAATCTAGAGGTTAATTTTTTTAATTTTCCAAGTAGAATACTTTAGATATTTTCGAACAATTTCTAAATATGAATATTAGCGATTTCTTTTCATTGAAGTTGACATTCCAAAGGATAGAATCGAAGCAAGAGGGATGAAAATAAAATTATAGAGACGGATTTTACTACATAAATATAAATGACAAATAATCACTATTCAAAAATCGATTACTCACATATATTGCTAGTTTTTACTATTTGGCACTTTGCGCGCTAGTATTGCATTATTTGAATTAGCCTTCAATTGCTCTTTTTATTTACTGACATTCTTATTACTCAGCCCGTTATTAAATTTGTAAGTTATTAAATATGTTTAATTAATGAGAAGTATTTAATTAAGTATAAAGTTAAAAATTCAGTGTTATTATTAATGCATCTTAATTATAAAAGGAAAATTGTTAATTTACCCTTTAAAAAAACTCTATTGTTATTGTATGTATATTGTCAAACAGTTTCAATTGTTTTGCTTTAAAAAATTTACTTTATTAATCTAGCCTTAATGTTTTTTTATTGTTTTTAGTTATATTGAATAATATATGGTTATTTTAATGTTTTAAAGTCTGCTTAGTACGGAATCAAATTGCTGATGGTTTAGAGTATTTAAATTAAGTTGCATATTTTCCTAGTAACTACTTAACAAATATGAATTGTTATGATCTTAATAAATTGTTTCTAATCCAGCATGTTATATATCAAATAAAAGGGCTCATGATGAAGAAAACTAATATATTTTTTCCATATTTTTAAAATAAATTAATTAAAAGATTTAACAAAAATATAAAAAATGTTACCCATTCTCCCCTTATCTCCGAAACCATAAGCTGAAAAATTTTGAAAAACTGGAAGTATAGCCCCTCACCTGAACTTTACTGGAAAAATAAGGAGAAACCCCTAATATTCATTTTGGGGGGCAAATTATTATAGAATTAAATGGAATATAAAAAATTATAATTGTTTCTAACGGGTCATGTAATATATCAAATCAGAGGGCTCATTATGACGAATACAAATATATTTTTTTAATTTTTTAAAATGAATATTTTAAAATATATTAAAAAATATTAATATTATTAAAAAATACCCATTCTCCCCGTTATTGCCCAAACTCTAAGACCTCATTTTTTTTGTTTATAGGAAAAATATGAAAAAAATCCCTAATTCTATTATTTGGCCCCCAAATAATAGAATGAAACGGAAAATAAACTATTAGAAAAACCCCATAGTAATTTTAAGGACAAATTATACAATTAAATGGAAAATAAAGATTCAATTTTTAAACGCATCATGTAGTATATCAGATAAAAGGCTCATTATGTGAATTACAAATATATCATATTTTTAAATCATTTGTATAATAGATATTAACAAAAATATTAAACAACGACTTAATCCCCAATTTAGAAACTACATTATTTAAATTTTGAAAAATATATTTTATTTATATTTTTAAATAATTTGAACAACAGATTTAATAATTTATAATTTAAAGTTTGACCTATTTTCCCCTTTTTCTTCCAATCTACAGAGCCTCAAAACTCAGACAGTAGATTATAAAAGGCATCTCTGAAAGTTTATTAGTAAAATAAATCTCTAATGTTACGTTTTGGGGGCCAAATTAAAAAATTAAATACATATGTATTCTGATAAAAATCAAGCGAATCCTAAAGCAGATAAAATAAAAAGTCAATGTGTGGAAAACAAAAGTGTATATTTTTTGTAAATTTAAAACGCTTCCTTTAAAAGATATAAGGATAAATGCACTCATTCCCTGCTTCTCTGAATCTGGAATATTCGAATCTTGAAGGTGGTACGGAACCCTAAGTATGCGAGTCCAACTCGCACTTGTCCAAATTATTTATCATTAAGAGTAATACCAAATAATAATAATAAGTTTCATTTTTTATAGTTTCAAGATGAGTTCTCGACAATGATTGAGATCAGAAGAATTAAAATATGGTAAATGGTTGATACAGGGGTATGAAACTGAATTAAAATAATCTAAATTATCAACCAAACGTTCAGTGCTAAGTTTTTTCTGTATCATCTCGAGTTATTATATTATATTACAGTTATGAAACGGGTTGAAAAAATGTTAGAAGCAGTTGTTTATAAAGTGTTGTTGAAATTTAAGATGGAGTGGAATTATAGTTTATAGGGTGCTTAACAAAGGTTGAAAGGATGGTTGAAATATGTGGCGGAGTATAATTACAGTTATACAGGTAGGTTAAAAAAATATCACAAAGAAATGTTATGATCTATAAGCTGTTTCATATACAGGATAGTTGTATAGGATGGAGTAGAGTTCTAAGTATACAGGAGAGTAGAGTTATAATTGTACAAGGCCGTTCAAAAAATGTTGATAAACATTGTTATATAGGGTGGCCAATAAGCAGTTGCAATTTAGGAGAAATTTGTTGGATTGGTGGATTTATAGTTATACAGGGTGGTTCAAAAATTGTTATATTGGGTATTTGTATACTATACAAGGTGATTGAGATCGAGGGCGGAATGGAATAGTTTTACAGCGTGGATCTAAAAATGTTTAAAAAATTTTGTTATATAAGATAGACCATGAACAGTTGCAACATACTATGTGGAATACCTAAAGTATGAAGCGAAGCAAAATTATAGTTACACAGAGAATTAACACAATGTTAGAAAAAGTTGCATATAAAGGGTGGTTAAAATACACGGTGGAGAGAAATTATACTTTACAAGGTGGCTCAAAATTTTTCAAAAATAATTGTTATTTAGCGTAGACCATAAGCAGTTACATGGCTCAAATATAGGGTGGAGGTGGAGTAAAAGTATAGTTAGGTATTTAAAAAATGTTATATTGGGTGACAAATAAACAGCAGCATATACAGGATGGTTGCAATATAGGGTGAAGTAGAGTTACAGTTATACAAGGTTGTTCAAAAAAAGGTTAAAGAAAACTGTTATTTAGGGTGGCCCATAAGCACTTGCAGTTTGGGTGAAATATATTCAGGATTGGTAGATTTATTGTTATGTAGGGTGGTTCACAAAAGTTAAAGTTGTTATTTAGGATAGCCCATATGCTTCATAAGTTATTTCTTTTTGCGCCGAATTCTACATTCAGTACGCTGGTGAAACCGCGGGTAATGGCTAGTTATCTATATATCTATACTATTATAAAATTGTAGTTTGTCTATTTGTTTGTTTGTTTGTTCGGGCATCACGCCAGAACTACTCAACTGAGTTTGCTCAATCTTTTTTTTTTGTTACGAAGCCTATAGTTTGAATTAAAATCTGGTATACATTTTATTTCCCTACATTGATAAAAACGGTAGATATAGCGGAAAAGCTACTATGTCCGGTAACACATAATTAGTCCGTTTTTTCCATCGTATGTACCAAATATTAGATACTTGCATCAGCTTAGCTTTTATTCAAAATTCTAAATATACCAATGTAACATGTTTCGATTTTTTTAAAAATCAACCGATATATCAAGTGTAATTTTACAGGGTGTTCCATATGTAGGATAGATGAAAGTTAGAGCGGAGTAGAATTACACGGATTTAAAAAATCTTGAGAAATAAGTAAAAACATGGCCCGTAAGCAGATGCATATATATAATGTGGTTGAAATAGGAGGGAAGTTATACGTGGTGGTTCAAAAAAGGTATATTGAGTGGACCGTAAATAGTTGCATATGAACGGTGGTTAAAAAATTGGTGGAGTTGTAATATATTTATACAGGATACAGGGTGGATAACAAAATGTTATATTGTTAGGCTCACAAGCAATTTCACATACAATGTGGTTGAAATAAGGTTAGAATTGAATTATATTTATACAGGGTGTATAAAAAAATATGTTATGAAAGCAGTTAGGATATTTGAATGATTTACTTGAGTTATTATTATAGTTATGAAATGGGTTGAACAAAATGTTAGAAGCAGTTGTTTATTCACGGAGCTATAAAACAGAGATGAATAGTAGTATATAGGGTGATTAAAGTTTACATTCACAAGTAGTTCACAAGTAGCATATATAGGATGGCTGAAATATGAAGCAGACTATAATTAGAGCTATACAGGTGGGTTGAAAAAATAATTTTATCTTTTCCATTTAATTCTGTAATGTGCCCCCCCAAAAAAAATAAGATTAGGGGTTTCTCCTTATTTGTCCTGTAAAGTTCAGGTGAGTCCCTATACCTCTATTTTTTTCAATTTTTACGTCTTGTAGTTTCGGAGAAAAGGGGGGATGGGTAATTATTTGAATATTTTTAGTAATATCTTTTAAACTATATATTTATAAAATATAAAAAATATTTATTTGATTTCCTCAGAATGAGCCCTTTCATTTGATTCATTACATGATGGATTGAAATAACTTTTTTAATTTTTAATTTTTTATTTAGTGCTATCATTTGTGATGTGATAGTCGGAGAAATCAGGAGTGATATAATATATAAGCAATCCTAAACAGTGGTTTACCTAAATATTGTCTAGTTCCAGTAAAATTGAAATCTGTAATATAAAAACTCCTTGGATCTTGAATCTCTTTAGGGTTTAAACAGATTACATTTGTTAAGATATTGAATCTACAAAGTTCTGGACATTCCAGTTCTATGACGTATATTAAGCATAACGCCCATTTTTTGGGTACCTGTAGTTATGGCAAAATTGTATTAGCTCGGAATTCGAGGTTAAACCTGGAATATTTATTTCCCTTTAATTTTCTATTTGTCTAAATATTTGAATATACCTGTTTCAGTAACTAAAATTCAGATTTGTGATTTAGTACCCCCCTCCCTGTTGTCAATAGAAAAATAATTTTTCGTTCATATGGATTTTGGTAGAAATATACAGATATTAGTGAAGAGGTCTACAGCTTTGGCATTTTGATGATAGAGAGTATTTATTGCCTGGCAGTCAGTTATTAATAGTGAATTTGACAAGTAAATCAGATACTTGAAATCTCTGGTTGATAGTTATTGTATATATTTAACATAACTAAATTATTCTTTGTGTAAAAGGTGGCTTCAAATTCAAATTCGTGAAGAAAAAAATATAAATTCAAAATACAGTTTTACAAAAGAAATAACTGACCTATTTTATTGTTGTGTATGATGTAAACTGAAATAAAATGTTGTGTTTTCTTTTTGTATTTTTGACCTAATTTTCTTTAAAATCATTTCGAATGTACCCAGATGCATTCGACAGTATTGGAAAATTTTTCTACTCCTTTAATTAAATGAATATAGAGAGTGAGGTATTCTCCCTCCTCGTTGCAATAAACTCGGATGCACCCACATTCTTCTCTTTGGTTCATTTTGTGTTCGTGGGTTGCTACAATTATCTTCATTCGAAATGAACCAGAGCTATATAATAGATAATTCTTCAATCGAATAATTCAATGACATTTTTCGCCCGTAAATATTAGAAGTAATAAAATATTTTACTTGAGTTAATTTTATTATGAGTTACGAGGCACATCCAACTTCGACTATTGACAGTTTAAGACGTCAGGACGACAGAGATCGAGCTGTGAATAAGGTGTATCGACTAGACCGAGACCAGACCGAGATCGGACCGAGATCGAGATCAGACCGGGAACGGACTGTGACCGGCACTATAATGTGCCTTAGGCTTAAGCCTTAGGCTTGATCCACATTATAGTGCCGGTCACAGTCCGTTCCCGGTCTGATCTCGGTCTGGTAAAATATTATCAAATGAGAAACAATGTGTGCATTCACACTTGCGTGCCAGCCAAGGTTTAGTCCATTCCCGCTCCACTCCCGATCAGTAGATTCAAACGTAGTGCCGGTCACGATCCGTTCTCCGTCCGTTCAGGTAAAATATTCGCAAATGAGAAACAATGTTTGTATTCACACTTCCATACCAGTCAAGGTCCGGTCGAGTCCCGCTCCGGTAAAAATATCTTTGAAAGATATTTTGAATGAACCTAGATCGAACACAGGGTCGGAACTGGAAGTTTTTAAATAAGGGGTGCAAAATGAAAACTGAAATAATAATAAACTGTTATCAAGAGTAAATTTAGTAAATCTCAAATATGATTTTTATAAGGCTTATATCTTAGATTTTCTGTTCCAGAAAACTACTGTTGTGTATGAAAATATATTTATTTTTTTGATCACTGAACTTTATGAAGGGATATCTTCTATACTATTAAAAATTGTAAGTTTGTCTGTTTGTTTGTTTGTTTGTTCGGGCATCACGTAAGAACTACGGAACTGATTTTACTGAATCTTGTTTTGTTCTAAAACCTATAATTTGACTTATAATCTGGTATACATTTTACATACATACATTGACAGAAATGGAAGATATCTATCTATCTATATATATATATATATATATATATATATATGTACCACCGCTTACCTTTTATTCAAAATTTGGAATATGCCAATGCAACCTGTTTCGTTTAAAAAAATAAACTGATATACCAGCCTAATTCTACAGGGTGTTCCGTATATAGGATACGTGAAACATAAAGCGTTAATAGAATTACATGGGTTTTAAAAGTCTTTTTAAAAATATTATATTAGGTGAATATATACAATGTGGGGGGGGGGGGGTAG
The DNA here is from genome assembly GCA_034190945.1 of Octodonta nipae. Lineage (NCBI taxonomy): Eukaryota > Metazoa > Arthropoda > Insecta > Coleoptera > Chrysomelidae > Octodonta > Octodonta nipae. The sequence goes on from CM067219.1 coordinate 62,687,851, forward strand.
TGGAATTAGTTATAGGGGGTGGTTCAAAAGAGTTGAACTGGGTGGGCCATAAATAGTTGCATTTATCAGGTAGTTGAAAAAAGTACAGAGAAAAATTATACTTATACAGGGTGGATAACAAAATGTTATATTATTTGGCTCATAAATAGTTGCATATAAAATGTGGTTGAAATAAGGGTAAAAAGAATTAGATTTATAAAAATCTGTTATGTAAGTAAGGATATTTGATTTATTTTCTCGAGTTATTATGTTATATTATAGTTATGAAACGGGTTGAAAAAATGTTAGAACAGTTGTTTAAAATGTGTTGTTGAAATTTAAGATGGAGTGGAATTGTAGTTTATAGTTCTAAGTATACAGGGTGATAAAGTTATAATTGTACAACGTCGTTCAAAAAAAAAAGTTGAATAACATTGGCCAATAAGCAGTTGCAATTTAGAAGAAATTTGTTGGGGATTGGTGGATTTATAGTTATACAGAGTGGAACAAAAAATGTTATATTGGGTAGTTGTATATACAAGGTGATTGAGATCGAGGGCGGAATGGAATAGTTTTAAAGCGTGGATCTAAAAATTTTGTTATATAGGATTGACCATGAACAGTTGCATCATACTATGTGGAATACCTAAAATATGGGGCGAAGCAAAATTATAGTTAGACAGTGAATTTAACACAATGTTAGAAAAAGTTGCATATAAAGGGTGGTTAAAATACACGGTGATGAGAAATTATTCTTTACAGGGTGGCTCAAATTATTTCAGAAATAATTGTTATATAGCAGAAGCAGTTACATAGGTGAAATATAGAGTGGAGTAAAGGTATAGTTAGGTGTTTAAAAAATGTTATGTTGGGTGACAAATAAACAGCAGCATATACCGGATGATTGCACGATAAGGTGAAGTAGAGTTACAGTAATACAAGGTTGTTCAAAATAAGTTTGAATAAAACTGTTATATAGGGTGGCTCATAAGCACTTGCAGTTTGGGTGAAATATATTCGGGATTGGTGGATTTATTGTTATATAGGGTGGTTCACAAAAGTTAGTAAAAGTTGTTATTTGAGATAGCCCTAATGCTTCATAAGTTATTTCTGTTTGCGCAGAATTACACATTCCGTACGAGAGTTAGAGCGCCGGTAACGACTAGTTGTCTATATATCTATACTATTATAAAATTGTAGTTTGTCTGTGTGTGTGTTTGTTTGTTTGTTCGGGCATCACGTAAGAACTACTCAACTGAGTTTGCTGAATGTTTTTTGTTTGTTTCCCTACATTAATAAAAAGGGTAGATATAGCGGAAAAACTACTATTATGTTCGGTAACACATAATTAGGCAGTATTTTGCACCGCATGCAGCAAATATTAGATACTTGCATCAGCTTAGCTTTTATTCAAAATTCTAAATATGCCAATGTAACATTTTTCGATTTTTTAAAAAATCAACCGATATATCAAGTGTAATTTTACAGAGTGTTCCATATATAGGATAGATGAAAGTTAGAGCGGAGTAGAATTACATGGATATAAAAAATATTGAAAAAAAGAGTACGGGGAAGTTATACGGGGTGGTTCAAAAAAGGTATATTGAGTGAACCGTAGATAGTTGCATATAATAGGTGGTTGAAAAACGGGTGGAGTTGTAATATATGTAATATATTTATGAAGGATACAGGGTGGATAACAAAATGTTATATTGTTAGGCTCACAAGTAGTTTCATATACAATGTGCTTGAAATAAGGGTAGAATAGAATTATATTTATACAGGGTGGATAAAATTTTTGTATGAAAGCAGTTAGGATATTTGATAATTTACTTGAGCTATTATTATAGTTATGAAAAGGGTTTAAAAAAATGTTAGAAGCAGTTGCGTATTCACGGTGCTTGAACTATAAAATAGAGTTGAATTATAGTCTATAAAGTAGTTAATTTTTTGTTATATTAACAAGTAGTTCACAAGTAGCATATATAGGATGACTGAAATATGTAGCAGAGTATAATTAGAGCTATACAGGCGCGTTGAAAAAATATTTTTATATTTTCCCTTAAATTCTGTAATGTGCCCCCCAAAAAAATTAAGTTTCTCCTTATTTTTCTTCTAAAGTTCAGGGAGGCCCTATATATCTATTTTTTTTTCATTTTTACGTCTTATAATTTCGGATAACTTTTAAACTACTTATTTTTAAAATATAAAAAAAATCTATTTGTTTTCCTCAGAATGAGCCCTTTCATTTGATGCATTGAAACTTTTTTAATTTTTATTTATTTCATTTAATTCTATAATTTGACCCCTAAAATTAAAATTAGGGGTTTCTCCTTATTATTCCTGTAAACTTTGAGCAACGTCCTACCTTCCCTTTTTTTCAAAATTTTAGGCTCAATAGTTAAATGATGGATTTTTTTAAATTTTCCCCTAAATCAAAATTTCTTTGTTTACGATATTTACTCCTGGTCGGGTCATCAAACTCTGCATTGATACCAAATTTCAACATTTCCCTTCAAGTAGTTTCGGAGAAAATTGCTGTGATGTGCTAGTCGGAGAAATCGGGAGTGATATATATATATATATATATATATATATATATATATATATATATTACATCACAGCAATCCTAAACAAGGGTATACCGAAATATTGTCGAGTTCCAGTAAAATTGAAATCTGTAATATAAAAGCCATTTGGATATGCCCATGATAATCTCTTTAGAGTTTAAACAGATTTCATTTGTTAAGATATTGAATGCACAATGTTCTGGAAATTCCAGTTCTATGACATATACAAAGCATAACGCAGAGCAGTCGTAGCCCCTTTTTGGGTACCTATAATTATGGCAAAAATTGTATTAGCTCGGAATTCCAGGTTAAACCTTTTTCGAATATGTCACTTCAATTTTCTATTAAAAAAAAATTTAAATTATTTTGTTAACGTCCATAACTAAAATTCTGTTTTGTGATTTGATACACTCCCCCCCTGTTGTCAATCGAAGAATAATTATTCGGTCATATGGATTTTGGTAGAAATATACCGATATTAGTGAAGAGGTCTACAGCTTAGGCATTATGATCTTAGAGAGTCAGTTATTATCAGTGAAATTGACAAGTAAATCAGATATTTCAAATCCCGAGTTGATAGTTATTTTATATATTTAAAATAACTAAATTATCCTTTGTGTAAAAGGTGGCTTCAAATTCGTGAATAAAAAATATAAAGAAATAACTGACCTATTTTATTGTTGTATATGATGTAAACTGAAATGAAATGTTGTGTTTTATTTTTGGACTTTTAACGTAATTTTCATTAAAATCATTTCGAATGTACCCATATGCATTCGACAGTATTGTAAAATTTTTCTCCCTACTTAATTAAATGAACATAGAGAGTGAGGTATTCTCCCTCCTCGTTGCAATAAACTCGGATGCACCCACATTCTTCTCTTTGGTTCATTTTGTCTTCGTGGGCTGCTACAATTATCTTCTTCATAAAGAACCAAAGCTCGAACAAATAATTCTTCAATGGAATAATTCAATGACATTTTTCGCCCGTAAATATTAGAAGTAATAAAATATTTTACTTGAGTTAATGTTATTATCAGTTACGAGGCACACAGATCCAACTTCGACTATTGACAGTTTGAGACGTCAGGATGACAGTGAACGAATAGGGTGAATCGACTAGACCGAGAACAGACCGAGATCGGACCGAGATCGAGATCAGAGCGAGAACGAGATCAGACCGGGAACGGACTGTGACCGGCACTATAATGTGGATCAAGCCTAAAAGTTAATCAGTCATTTTTAGAAACACATCCAAATACCTGGAAATCAAAGATATTTGCGGGGATTTGATATTAATCAGGGGCTACAATTTGGTAATTTTTAAAATGAACGCGGAGTTTTGTTGATACAATCGGTTCATGAAAATGTAAAACAAAAACAATACTCACAGTACATTGTGGAAGAAAACAGAAAAATGTTTCAGAATGCTACAAAAAAGAACTTAATAAAAAATTTGATGAAATCATAGAATAAAACTAATTTCCAAAATACTTCATCGTTGCAGATTTAAATTTTATATTATAAATGTTAGAAAAGTTTAAGATATAACTTTGTTAGAGAAAATGAAAATTATTCTGGAGTAGTTATAAGTGAATAATTGAGTTTTGTTGTCACTAGAATTGACAAAAGTTTATAAAAATGGTTATTGATACGAAATAAATAAATTTAAAAACATATAATATAGTAAATATTTGTTAATTATATTGTAAGTAGCAAAAGCCGTCTCAAATATTTTTTTCCTCTCTATCCTTTGGTATGTCAATTTCTGTACATTTAAAAGAGTATTAAAAAAAAACAATTTACATTACAATACAATGCTTGTAAAGCAAATGTTCAAAGTGGCTTCCATTGACTTCCATACAATAGTATAACCTTGACTAAAAGCCGTCACATGGTTCAGCATAATCGGTGTTATCTGACGACACTCCGCTATAATTCGATTATGTCATGAAAATTTAGGATTTAACATGTCCTAACAAAAAAATCCAAAGGGTTCTGGTTCTGGTGATCGGGCGGGCCATTTTATAGGACCTCTTCTCCAGTCCAGTGAACAGGGTATTTCAAATTGAGGTATTGACGAACTGGTGCGGCGTACTAAGGAGGAGCTCGATCTTGTTGGAAATGCAATTGCTCTTTATGTAGTAGTGGATCATTTTCTAATTTTTCTATTATCAATGCATTAATTACATTTTCCAATATATTGTGATACATTTCACCATTTAAATTACCAGGAATGAAAAGGGGTCCAATTAGATGATTTCCCAAAATCCCTGCCCAAACGTTTAGTTTTACCGGATGTTGACTATGAGCTACTCGAAATAAATGAGGATTTGTATCGCTCCAAAATCTACAGTTTTTGTCGGTTAACCTCCTCATGAGGTGAAATAGTGCACTAATCCGAAAAGCAAACATTGTACAAGAAATTTGGGTTTTCGATCATACGCTGGTCATAATTTCGCAAAACTCTTGCCTTCGATCCCAATCGTTCTCATTCAATTCATGAAGTAATTTAATTTTGTACCGATGGAATTTGTACTTATGCAAAATTCTAAAAATGTTAGTTTTGCTAATACCGGAAGCTGCAGAGATTTGCTGGAGTGACTGCGTGTTTGGTATAAGTTGGACATGGCCCAATGTAGCCACAGCTACCATTTCATCATTTACAATTCCAATAGGACCTCTTTATTTATTCATTACTGAGCTCGTCTCAGCAAATGTTAAAATCAACTCCAATACGTATTTATGACAAGCGTTACGTTCAGGATGGGTTTGGTGGTAAACCCTTGCAGCAGATCGAGCACAATTTTGATTTTAGTAATAAAGACTTACCAGCTCAACACATTCTTGAAATGTGTATACCATAATTATCTTTTAAATTTTCAACAAATCAGTAAAGTAATAACTTAACAGATAAATGTACAATGGTTCCTCGAAGTTTCCTTGGACTTCCATCGTCTTGAACTGGTTGATCTCACAACGGTTCAATAGCCACACGGCTATTGAAACGCACATACACATCTGCTATTGTCATAAGGTGAATGATCATTCTCACGTTGTGAGATCAACCACTTCAAGACGATGGAAGTCCAAGGAAACTTCGAGGAACGAGTGACATTGTCTACCAACTTTATACTAACAAATGTACAATGCTTCAAATGATCGAATAAAGGTCAGAACAGATAAACAAACTTTCTTTAAATATCAGCAAAAAATAATGTAAAATAAATGAATGTTTACATTTAATGTTTTTCTTGTATTGTGTGTTATTACAGGGTGCGGCAGTGAAACAGGATGGTTTAAGAGCGTACTATAAAAGAACTCCTTTTTAATACTTTTCCATGCAGTAAAAACTTTTGATTTAGTAATCCGGTTTTACTACTAGGTCCGTTAGGTTTTCTGTTACATGCACAGGAATTGCAAAAAAAAATTATTATTGTCCGTAAAAAGGGATTTAAAATGATATAGGACAACACCTATTTTTCCTATCTCAGGTCTCAAGGGAATTGAATTGGCCTGCTTATGTTGAATTCGCGCAAAAAATTTCCCCCTGGAAACAAAAATCGATCTTATTGCAATAGTTTTGAAAATAGTCAAGATATTCAAGGTGGCTCGTTTGAGATGGAATACCCTGTATATATATATATATATATATATATATATATATATATATATATATATATATTTTATATTCACTTTGATTCAATTCACTTTTTAAAAAAAAATTATTTATTTAGAAACATACAATATTAAAAGTGAACAATTAAAATAGTTAAAGTACTTGAATAACTTAATGCTATAAATGATATTATTTGAATGACTTAATACTAAAAGTGATAATATTTGAATGACAGTATTTGAATGACAACACGAGAACGTTTCCAGTTGCTTTTATAACATTAACAAAAGTGCTGATGCAAGTCAGCGTTTTTACTGGTTAAACGGACTCGTGTAGGTTTCCGGGAAGTTGTTTGCATATAATTCAAGATGAAATTTGATATCCCTGAGAAGTCACGTACGCTTTAAATTCCGTTGACTTCTCGACTGTGTGAACTAAGTGCTGATATATTTTGCATATAACAACTCCCCTTACATATCAAAATTTGATGCTATAACATCAACTTTTAGGAACAGAACATAAAATAATATAAAATGATGTTTGAATGGTATGAATAATAAGTAATAAGTGTATAAAATATGAATAAAATAAAGTAATAGGTAAAAATCAAATTGATATTTGTAAAATAAAATCAAAATATGTTAAAATAAATGAGCAATAAAATAATACGAGTAATAATTAAATGCTTAACCTAAACATATCAAAATAAAATATAAAGTAAAAGGAAATGTAAATAAAAATAATGTGTAGAAAAATAAAAAGGTTAATGATATAAATCAATATTAAAAATGGTGTTTTAGAGAACATAAAGTGTATACCTAAACTTGCGTCTCTAAGCTTTGTTCTGTTTTCAAAACAGGCCTAAGCTTGGGGAAGAATTTGAGTCTTGGATGAGGCACTGAAGTCTGGTCAGGATTGCAGTCCTTTGGAGGTTTTACCATCCTCTTTTTGACAGCTTGGAAGGTGATGAGTGCTGCTATGATCATGAGAGCAGCTATGGTTGTATAGGTAAACCAAGAGATATTTTTGGTTACAAACGGCTGATTTATGAGACCATCGAGGTCTCTGGAATATTGTTCCAATTTGTGATTTGCTACGTCTAATTCTTCTACGTTAAGCGTGTTCAGCTTCAGGGGCTGAAGTTCAGGAATTATAATTTTTTCTGGCACTGCGTCGCAACAGTTGAACGGCACTGTTACTGGTTGGAAGGTTTCTAGAACATCGGTTTGTTTACCAGATTCGGCTTGAACTTTTGTAATTCCTATAAACGCACTACACTCTGATTGAAGAGTCAATATGGAGTTGAGGGAGATTGTAAGAGTTTTTGGGTTTGTTTGAGCGCAATCACTGTAACACTTATGGGTTCAGAAATAATTATGAGCCATGTATTGGGTTCTAGTTTTTGAACGTTGTATCCTTGAGTGAATATTAGTGAGCTTTTACAGTTGTCGGGTACCTTCTGGACATTCTTTAGAAGTTGAGCTTCACATAACGCGTTTGTGTCAATAGGGTATGCGTAAAGTTCAGAACACAGTTTCTTACGAGTGGATAACGGTTTACACGCACTTAAGTCTTTGATCGGAATAAACATTAAAGAATCATCATTCTTTGCAAGATATTTTTGAGTGAAGGATAGCATATGATGTAAACCTGTTCTTTCATCGTATATAGGGATAGGATATAAATGAAAGACTGTGTAAGGATGTTGTTCGACTAAAGGGATTCTTAACACAAATATAAGATCGGTATATGTTTGAAATGCCTCTAGTTCAATAATTTCCAGATATTGTGCGATGCTCGAGTACTTTACAGCCAATGGAAGGTTACTTTTGACTAAATTTTGCGATATTTCCTGTAATGAGGTAATAAGATGTTCTGGTGTTAAAATTGAAGAGTGAATTATTTTCAGACGCGCGAATGTGATGGAATTTAAAACATCATTTAAATTATCTTCTAAGTAGAGATAATTCTCCATAAGTTTTTCACACATTTCAAGTAGTGCGAGTTTTGATTCGACGTAGGCGACCTTATCATTGATTTTTCGATAGTGTTTTCCAGCTTTTTCATGTTATCGTTAAATAGTTTCTCGTCAATTCTAAGATTTTGGATAGTTTCGTTGAAGTTTTTAATTACGGATGTGGTGACACTTATTTGGTTTTTTTGTAAGTTCTCAATTTGAAGTTGGCCTTGATTTAAGCGGTTTATGCTTTCGGTAAAGTATTTTCCGTCGGCGGCGTCTAAATTGCCGGTGATTGCCTTAAAAAGGGTACCTGCCCCATCAAGTATACCTCGTTTGTGTCTTTTAGTGTCCATGTGAATGTCAGTAAATATCTGTTTGATTGAGTTAGAAATTTGATTGAGAAGGTTAATGTGGGTTTGTACGTCTGCGCGAAAGTAGTTCATAGCAAAAGAATTGAAGTTAACAGTTTTTACAAGAGTTTGTAATATTCTGTTATTTGTTGTAAATACTTGTTCTAGTGAAGAAATTTTTCTGTGTACTAAAAGTGTCCATTTATCATTGGATACAGTTATTTCTGCTTCGTTATGGAAGTAGATACCTAAAGTATTGTTTATTGGTTGTATTTGAAATTGGGGTACTGCTGACCCGAACAGCAGGCAAAACCTGAAACAGAAATTAACTTTCTGAGAACGGTTTCATTCGGTCGAAATTAACTTTTGATTTTTGGTTAGTTTTAGGGTTTAGTACTGTTGCGGAGTTTCTGTGAATCTCCAGGATTTCGAAAGGACCATTGAATTTATTTTGGAGTTTGTCCTTGATCTGGGATTCTTTAATATAGACTTTATCGCCTATTTGATAGTTAGGGAGATTTTCAGGAACGTGTTCATCAAATCTGACTTTCGCTTTATGTTTTTGGATTTCCGTTCTTTCGCGAGCAATTTTATAATAGTGAGAGATACGATTATTGAGATCTCTGATGTACTCAGTTATCAGGGCTTGTTGGTTGTAGAGAGTTTCTGGAGTCCTACTCGAAGTATGTCCATAAACAAGTTCGTAAGGGGTGAATCCATGAGTTTTGTTTACAGAATTGTTATATGCAATGATTGCATAAGGGAGGATGTTAAAAGGGTGTTCGTCAGGATTTTCTAGTTTATGGATTCTAATCATCTCTAATAGGGTCGAGTGGAATCGTTCTAATGAACCATTTGACTGGGGATGTCCCACACTAGAATAAGATAGTTTGATGTCAAATAGTTTACACAAATCTCTCATTAGTGTGTTGTCGAATTCCCTGCCATAATCACAATTTATCCGTAATGGAGTACCAAAATGTTGGAAATAGAGTAGTAAGGTACTAACAACGGTTTTTGCGGATTTGTCGGTTATGGGGTAGGCCTGAGAGAATTTTGTTAGTTCGTCCCGGATAGTTAATGCGTAGTTTTTTGTCGGGACTTCTAGAATATCGATGTTGATGCGTTCAAAGGGTGTCCGTGGGGTTTCAGTAATGACAAGTGGGCTGTCGAGATTTTTCCGGTAAACTTTTGCTCTCTGGCAAGATTGACAGTTTTTGATAAAATTGTCAACGTCCTTAGTCAGTCCTTGCCAATTGTATTTTTCTTTTATTCTGCGGATAGTTTCATTGATACCTCGGTGTATATTATTTTTGCCGTTATGGAATTGGTCGAGGATGATGGGTATTTGGTCTTTCTCAACCGTTTGGACGATATTTTGGCAAACTTTCCATTTGATATCGATTTCGGAAAAGATAAACGAAAGCATTTCCAAAATGGGCAGTTCAATGTTATTCTCAACACAGAATACTTCATTTTCAGTAAACACATCTCTACTATTATACAGAGATGCGAAAAGAATCTCGTTGACTATTTCTGGGTCAGAAGGGAGAGGGACGATGTAATAGCGTCTTTTTCTGACACTTTTGCTTGCAAAGACATTTACTCTAGGGGTACGGAAATTAGCATTTTCCTCAAAAATGTCTTCGATGATGTCATGGTGAAAATTTTTCATGAGAGAGCCTTGGGGAAATACTAGGATGTTTTTGTTTCCTCCGTCTAAGAGTTGGCAATTAGAAAATTGAATTTTGTCGTAATCTATGAGAGAGACGGTTTGATATCGCTCGACAAAAGTTTTAAATTCTTCGGAGATTTGTTGGAGATTAATGGGACTTCTCGTCTGGGGTTCTTGTGAGTCATCGTCAGTTTCTTTTGTTGGGAGTACTGTAAATGGTGTTAGATGATTGTTTGCTTGAAATGATATGTATTCATTAAAGTTGTTAACTTTAATGCGAGAGAGCGCGTCGGCGTTTTTATTTACTTTGCCGGGTTTGTAAATTATTTGATAGTCGTACTCCTCGAGCTTAAGGCGCCATCTTGCAAGTCTACTTCCAGGATCCTTTATAGAAAACAGCCAAGTTAACGGGCGGTGATCGGTCAGAAGTAAAAACTTACGGCCAAAAATTATCGGACGAAAGTGTTTAACCGCCCACACTATTGCAAGGAGTTCTCGTTCTATGGTTGAATACTTAGTTTCAGTATTCCAGAGAGTTCTGGAGGCATAGGCTACGGGTAAATCTTTACCTACAGGGCCTTGAGAGAGCACTGCGCCGATAGCAAATGAACTGGCGTCGGTTGTAAGAATAAATGGCTCTTCAAAATTAGGGTATATGAGTATGGGAGTAGAAGTAAGGGCTCTTTTTAATTCGTCAAAAGATTTGACACATTCTGAATCAAACTGGAAAGGTGTGTCTTTTTGAAGTAATCTTGTCAAAGGTTTTGAAATCTTGGCGAAATTGGGGATGAATCGCCTGTAATAACCAGCTACCCCTAAGAAGGACTTGATATCTTTTGGGTTTTTTGGTTGGGGAAAATTTAAGATACAATCTACCTTTGAGGGGTTAGGCTTCACGCCTTCGGGAGTTATAAGGTGGCCAAGATACGCGACCTCTTTGCGAAGAAACTCGCATTTGTCGGGTTGGATTTTTAGATTGGCTTTTCGCAATCGTTTGAAAACTTCAGAAAGTCGGGCTATGTGCTCATGTATAGTCGGAGAATAAACGATAATGTCGTCCATATAGACTAAACATCTCTCGTTTTGAACACCTAAAAGAATATTATCCATTACCCTTTGGAAGGTGGATGGAGCGTTTTTAAGACCGAAGGGAATTCTAACAAATTCGAAATGGCCATTATCAACTGTGAATGCTGTTTTTTGGATGTCTTTAGTATCGATTTCGATTTGGTGAAACCCGGAAGCTAAGTCGAGGGTGGTGAAGTATTGGCATTTGCCAAGTTGGTCAAGTAAATCCGAAATGTTCGGTAGGGGATATTTGTCGTCTACAGTAAGTTCATTTAATTTACGATAATCGACGACGACACGCCATTTTTGGGTACCAGATGCGTCTAGTTTTTTGGGAATTACCCAAACCGGGGATGACCATGGCGAATTAGATGGACGTATAATGCCTTGGTCAAACATCTTTGATATCTGACTTTTTACCTCTTGTTTGTGTATTTGGGGGTACCGATAAGACTTTGTGAAAGAGGGTTTTGAGTTATTCGTGTCTATCGAATGTTTGATTTCATTTGTAAAGGTCAGTTGGTCACCTTCTAAATAGAATATGTCGGAATATTCAAGGCAAAGTTGAGAAATAAGTTCGGCTTCCTCCTCGTTCAGATGTTCTAACCGAAGTTGTTCCATAATTGTAGTTTGTCTGTCAGGCTGGGTCAAGTTTTGAGAGTAATTTTCAGAAAGAATGTTTACGGAAAAATTGTTTATCGGTTCGAGTTCCAAATTGTCGAAATTAACAGTCTTGGGGATAGCATTTGCATTTAAAACTGAAGTAAGGAATTCGCCTTTTTCATTAATTTTAACAAGGGCACGGGGAAGATAAACTTTTTCTATTTCGGCAGATGATAGGAAAGCATCAGTATTAGTGAGGTTACATTTTAATTTACATATTTGTTCTGTTCGGGTTCTAAACAGATTGTATTAATCGGGATGCAGTTATTAAAAGTTGAAGGGTTCTGAGTACGCATGACAGTATCATCCGTAACTTTGTAGAGAGGTAAAGTTTTAAAATTAGTGACAAGTTGTTTGCTGTTAAAGTCTATAACGCAGTTATAGTGTTCAAGGAAATCTGAACCCAGTAATCCGTCGAATTCAATGTCGATGTTGCAAATATATACCTTGTGTGTGTCGGCGACATGAAAGGTACAAGGTGGATTCGTTGATTAAGATTTTCTGATCGGTGATTCCTTGGATGACTACGTTTTCGGGAAATCGTTGTTTGAAGCGTTGGCAGGTTTCAGGTTTAAAAATTGAAAGTCCTGCACCCGTATCGATAAGAAGTTTATAGGTGTTTGAAGAGTCAGTAATATAATAAAGATTCTTTGAGTTGACGGAAAGAAGGGGTCTTACAGAAAGTTCTGTTCTGGGAAGTTGACATTGGGGCTGAAGTCGTCCAGATTCATTGTCTGAATTTGGGTTTGAATTTCTGAAATTTCTTGGTCTGGGGGTTCTGACTGAGTGGGGGTCGAATGAAAATTTACTTGAGAAGAATCAGGTTCGTCTGAATAAAATTGTTCAGGTTGTTCAGTGTCGAAATATTCTGGTTCACAATTTTGTTCGAAATCGTTAGGGTAATATTCTTGTATGTTTCCGTACTCATTGGTTAAAGGGTAGTATTGGTTTTCGTTTTGAGAATAGTTATAGTCGTTGTGATATGGACCGAAATGTAAATTGTTCAAGTGATGAGTCTTTGGTTGCTGATGTTTAAAGAAACTCGGGTTCGGTCTGTAATTGCCAGACATTTGGGGTTGTCTACTGGTAGATGGACGAAATTGTTGGTGTGAAAATTGTTGACTGGGATTAACATTTGTAGATTGATTAGCAGGTTGATTGGAAAAATGAGGGCGATAATTCGAATAGTTCTGATTAGAATTCGGGTTGTGTTGAAATTGTCTCATTCTCAATAAGCTTTCGTTGCTTAAATGGTTCATGCGTTTACAAAAAGAGCATTGTTTTGGAGGTGGACCGTTATTTGGTTTACGAGGGGGTTGTTGGAAACTTCTATTACCTGAAAATTTCTGGGTTTCTAAATGTGAGAGTTGTAGTTTTCGTTTAATTCTGGAAATGGCAGTGAGAATACTGCACGGGTCGCTAGCGCGTACGAGTTGACCAATTTTGGGCTCTAAACCCGTGAGGAGGCTATTAAGAGCCATTGACTCTATTAAGTCAATCTGCGCTTGCTTTTCTTTGATTGTTAAATTTTGTTTGTTTATAGCTGCTAGCATTTTCGCTTGGTGCGTCTGGAGTCTAGCAGAGAAAGTGAGTGGGGATTCATTAGGAGTTTGCCGCATTCGTTGCAAGTCCTGTATGAGAGCCGAGAGATCTCTAGGATCTCCAAAATGGTTTTCTAGGAGGGTTTGAATTTCGGCTAGTTGACTAGGGTTTCGCGAATTAATTAACTCAGCCGCTCTACCGCGTAACTTATTTTTGATATGGAGAATTAGCAGTACTTGCTGATTATCCGTTGCCATGCTGTAAGCAGTATTACAGGAGCATATGAAAGTGTTTAAAAATATCGGATTACCATCATACTCAGGAATTATGGCAAATATTTCCGATAGCTTATAGGGCTCTACAGTTGGTGTAGCTGCCTGTCTAGTCGTTGCCATTTTTTAAAATTGTATAAATTCGCACAATAAATCGAAATTAAATGTTGAATAAAAGTTTTAAATTGAAATGGTAGAAAATATACGGTTTATCGATTCAGTATTGAGTAATGTTTAATATAGGAGTTGCAAAAACAAATTTGAAATAGCAATATATAAATGGTAGATTAATAATAAACTTGAAATAATGTTTCAAATACTTCGAAACATGTAAGTCAAAGTAATGGAAATAAAATAATATGATTATGTAAAATATATAGTTTCAAAATTATTTAGGAATGTAAGGTTATGAGAAATAAAATATTATATAAATGAAAGAACTGGTGGTCATTCAAAAAATAAAAAAAGTTACTTTATGTGATTCTTACGTTATTATTCCTCGCATCGGACTGTTCTCCGCGTCACTTAGCACTGGTTAGCCTGGTTGCGTGTTCCCTTGCTAGTACTTGGTAGTTGTTGTCCTTTTCAAGTAGGTTTTGTCCACAATGATTTAGAAATCTCCACAGTTAGTTAGTATTCACGTGTTCTAACTGTGTTGGACAATCCTACTGACTGCGCCAATTTTATATTCACTTTGATTCAATTCACTTTTTAAAAAATATTATTTATTAGAAAACATACAATATTAAAAGTGAACAATTAAAATAGTTAAAGTACTTGAATAACTTAATGCTATAAATGATATTATTTGAATGACTTAATACTAAAAGTGATAATATTTGAATGACAGTATTTGAATGACAACACGAGAACGTTTCCAGTTGCTTTTATAACATTAACAAAAGTGCTGATGCAAGTCAGCGTTTTTACTGGTTAAACGGACTCGTGTAGGTTTCCGGGAAGTTGTTTGCATATAATTCAAGATGAAATTTGATATCCCTGAGAAGTCACGTACGCTTTAAATTCCGTTGACTTCTCGACTGTGTGAACTAAGTGCTGATATATTTTGCATATAACATATATATATATATATATATATATATATATATATATGAACTAAGCTAGGTTCCGGGTGAGAACCGCGTCTGAATTTATTAAATACTCGACGTTTCGACTTCTGCTTTGGAGCCATTATCAAGAGACAAAAAATGAAAAAGAGTTTCAGAGTCTAGTTCGAACTCGGGGCCTCAACCTGCCTACTCCCCAAGAGTCACTAGGTAACTGAACTGACGGTAAATCTGCGCTACTTCTTTTATTTATAGTTATCGGTCGATTAAATAAAATAAAATAAAATAAATTTATTCAATACGTAGCCACAGAATGGATGTACACGTCAATACATTAAACAGTATAATTTTACAGATTAAAATATTTTAATGATTATTACATGTTATAGTTATCTCTATATTGTATCTATAATGGTACAGAATCTAATATGTCTTCCATAAATTCATTTATTGAATAATAACATTTTTTTAATAGTAAGTCTTTAACATATAATTTGAATTTGTTATATGATAGGTTTTTTACATTTTGTGGTAACTTGTTAAAAAGTTTTTTTCTTATGTACATGGGTGACATTTCGTATTTCCTTGTATTGTGACTCTCTAGGCAGAGATCGTTGGCAGTTCGTGTAGAATAGGAGTGAAAATTTGAATTAGCAGGGTAATTCTCAATATTTTGCTTAATAAACAGCAAAGTTTTCAAAATATAGATGCAGGGTAGTGGCAATATTTTGTTTTTAATGAAACATGGTTTGCAGCTCTCTCTAAAATTCAATCCAAAAATAAGTCTTATAATCCTTTTTTGATTTGTGAAAACTCTGTGATGATCGACACAGTTGCCCCAGAAAATAATATTAAAGTTCAAGTGACAGTATGCCAGTGAATAATATAGGGATATTAGAATTGATTTTGAGAAGGTGTTTTTTATCCTTGCAATTGCAAAATAACAAGAACTTAATTTATTACATAATCGCTCAACATGAGTATCCCATTTGAAATATTGATCAATAAGTAGGCCTAGGAATTTGACAGATTCAAAAACTTCTACTCCCTCAATCACAACTTTTGGTTGCAGCTACGAAAATTTATATACTTGGTTTTTTCAACGTTCAAAATAAGGTGGTTTCTGGCGCACCAGTTATGAATTAGTTATGATTAGGAGGGGATGTCGCGTGATGAAGGGGCTGTGCGGTGATTGGTTGGGTGTTGGTGGGCGTGTCTGGTCTGTTTAATCTGGCAATTACGGAGGTCCAAGCTGTGGGAAGGCGATGCTGTAATCGCGTCTATTTAGACAGAGAGGTCTTTTCTCTATTTCGATGGCTTCGCGAATAGTGGATGCCCTAAGAGAATTGAGAGATGATAGTCCTACTGTCCTCGAAGTTGATAGAGTTCCCTGTTTGGATATGGTGATGGGCGAGAGCTGAAGTCGGATCTTTTTTACGAACTGACAGTGAGTGTTCATATACTCTATGGTTAATGCGCCAGTTAGCACGACCGATGTAGCTTTGTGGGCAAGCGCGACATGAAATTTCGTAAACTCCTCGATCCTCGTTAGGTACTTTGTCTTTGGCGTTACCGGTTAAGTTGCCTATAGTTTGGCTGGTGTTGAAGGCAGTCTTTATTTGATGTCGGTGTAAAATCCGTGCTATTTTGTCAGTAACTCCTCGAATGTACGGGAGGACGGCTTTTTGATGTTGTTGGTCTGTTTCTGACGGGGTTTGGTGTGATTGGGGGTTGTTGAGATTGATGAATTATACGAGCAATGTGGTCCGGATGATAACCGTTTTGTCGGAGGATTTGTTGAAGATTATTAAGTTCGTTTTGTCTATTGTCAATATCTGTTAAACGAATAGATCTAAGAGTCAGAGATTTCATTACAGAACTCAATTGGGCAGGGTGGTGGTGTGATTGGGCATTTAAGTATCGATTGGTATGGGTTGGTTTTCTATAGACGGTATGTGAGAATCTATCATTGTTGGTTTTTGTTATGAGGACATCAAGAAACGGGAGAGAAGAATTGGACTCGATTTCCATTGTAAATTGTATATTAGAATGTATACCATTGAGGTGTTGTAGAAAGAAGTCTAAAACATATATATATATATATATATATATATATATATATATATATATATATATATATATGTTTTAGGTCGTTTCCGGGAATTCATCCGCGTAGTTGATAACTGATCCCTGCCGGGATCGATGGTAAAATGACGACGTTTCGGCAGAGTCACATCTGCCCTCTTCAGGTCGGTTCGCATAATTCTTCTAGTTCTCGAATACTGTATTCGAGTAACTAGAAGCGAAAGCAGAAGGCTACGAGAATTATGCGAACCGACCTGAAGAGGGCAGAAGTGACTCTGCCGAAACGTCGTCATTTTACCATCGATCCCGGCAGGGATCAGTTATCAACTACGCGGATGAATTCCCGGAAACCACCCAAAACATTTAGTGCCTGCGAAAACAAAATATATAATATATATATATATATATATTATATACATATGATATATCCGGCAAGAACTTCTTGCAATAATAAGGGATGTAGACAATTTCCACAAATACCTCTATGGTCGTCATTTCTTAATTCGAACAGATCATGCCGCCCTCAAATGGCTGCTGGACATGAAGACACCGGAAGGACAACTGGCCAGGTGGATGGAGAAATTACAGCAATAACATTTCAAGGTGGAACACCATGCCGACCGTTTGCACAATAATGCCGATGCCCTATCCAGAAGACCCTGTAGAGCAGAATGCGGACATTGTCTGAAGACGGAACAGCGAGAGACTAACTTCATCAGACAGATCCGAGTGCAGGCCAATGAAGGCTGGACAACGGAACAGTGCATCCAGGACCAAATTGCTGATTCAGACATTGAACCAATTTTGTCACTCAAAACGAGAGGGACACCCAGGCCACGATAGGATGAGGTAGCCAGATACCCGGCGTGCTGAAATCGTTATGGGCTCAATGGGACTCTCTAAGAGTAGAGAATGGTGCGCTCAAGCGAATTTATGAAAGCACTGACCGTCGAGAAACTAACACCCAACTGGTAGTTCCAAAGAAAAAGGTACCAGCCATCCTGACCAAAGTACATGATAGAATTACCGGGGGTCATCTGGGTATGAATAAAACCCTACACAAAGTTCGCCAGCGGTACTACTGGGTAAATTACTTCGAAGACGTCAGAGCTTGGTGTCGGATATGTGACACCTGTGCAACCAGTAAGGGCCGAAGAAGCTGAACCAAGGGCAGAATGCAGCAATACAATGTGGGCGTCAAATTTGAGAAATTTGCCATCGATGTCGCCGGCCCATTTCCAGAGAGTGAGAGGGGGAACAAATACATTTTGGTCGCAATGGATTACTTCAGTAAATAGCCTGAGGCATATGCGATCCCCAACCAAGAGGCAGCCACGGTAACGACGTTGCTGATAGAACAGCTATTGAGCAGGTTTGGCGTCCCGATGGGACTACATTCAGACCAGGGGCGTAACTTCGAATCGAATGTATTCCAGAAGGTCTCTACGATATTGGGGGTCCGAAAAACGAGAACAACACCATTGTACCCACAGTCAGACGGAATGTTGGAAAGATTCAACAGGACCTTGGAACAACACCTATCCAACGTCGTCAGCAATAATAAGCGTGATTGGGATGAGCATATTCCCTTATTTCTGTTGGCATATCGCTTAGTCGTACATAATAGTACAGGCCTGACTCAAGCCAGGGTCCTATTCGGAAAAGAACTGCGATTACCCTGCGATTTGGTTTTGGCTCCCCCGAAGAATATTCCCAAGACATCAACGATTATGCCGACCAGCTCCGACATAATATGCTGGCTATACATGAATTAGCCCGAACACAGGTGTTGACTACCAGTGACCGGATGTAGACGCGATATGATCTCAAGACCAATTCAGTCGGGTTCCAAGAGAGGGACAAAGTCTGTCTGTACAACCCCCAACGGAGCAAGGGTAAATCTCCAAAGCTTACACCCCCCTGGGACAGTCCATACGAAGTGGTCAAGAGTTGTCTACCGTATCCGTCAAAACCCGTGGGCTGAAGGTGGCTCATTTAGATCGACAGAATTAAAGGGGGGGCAGTGTTACGAAATTTACCTAAGCCGGCTCTGGCTTCATTCCGATGAGACATCAATCGCTGGGTTAATAAAAAGTTAGACTGGAATTTTCGAAATCGCGCCAAAAAGTATTCTCGACGCTGGGCAGAAAAATGTAGTACCATCAAGAACGACAATTTACGCTATATAAAGACTCATTAACTTCAAGAGTTTTAATTTTAGTGCGTTGAGCTTATTTCGTTGTTAGGATTTCGATGTAAATAGTATTAAAATCAGCTGTTGGAAATATTTTATGTTTACGAGTAAATAAAAGTTTCTAGAAAAGTGAAGTGAAAATTAGTTTTTCAAAATAATTAATTGAACCCACAGAGTTTATAACAATATTAAATTTACTATTCATCTTATCAAATATCAAAATACATACTACTTGTTTTATCCAAAATTATCATACATCCTGAAAATCGACTTTAATTTTTAAAGCATAATTATTAAATACAAAACATTAGGATTTAATTCTTTATATATTCTCATTTATAATAATGATCCTTTTATAACGTTTTTTTTTAAATTCGACATTATATTACATTTCATAAAGTTAATTAGAATTTGTAGATTTCTAATTCAATCTTTCCTTTTATCATTTTCATAAAGGGATTTTTCACTCCTTATTCCTTCAGAACATCTTAATTCTTTTTTAGATATATATTATATTCTCAATAGACCAACGGCACAATAGAATGCGTTATTACTTGAAATTATCCACTCTTTCGAAATCCGCAGTGATAGGAGGTTCCTATGACAAAAACAATCTTGACGTTGGAATGTCCTTGAAGGTCAAGTTCATTATCAAGGCCATACTCGGACGTCTCTGTTCTTTCAGAATCCGTGTTAAAAATTGGGGTTCACATTAAAAAAGTAAGTTGACCTTGATTTGACCTTCAAGGGCGGTCAAGATCAAACTCATGGTCAGCATTAAATCACCAGAAAAAAAACCTAAAATTTTTGTTAGACAAAAATCAGGGTTGTAAATCACTTTCACAAGTATCTGTATGGTCGTCATTTTCTAATTAGAACTTATCATGCCGCCTTCAAGTGGCTGCTGCTGAAGACTCCGGAAATAGAACTGGCCAGACCCATGAAGAAATTACAGCAAAACGATTTCAAGGTAAACACCGTACCGGTCATGTAACCGACCGTCAATTTGCATAATAATGTCCAATGCTCTGTCAAGAAGAACCTGTAGAGTAGAATGCGGACATTGCCTGTAGACGGATCGGCTAGAAGGTATTTTCATCAGACGGATTCGCATACAGATGAATGAAGATTGGACAAAGGAACAATGTATCAAGGCCGATCCTGACAATGAACCAATACTATCACTTAAGAAGAGAAGGGCACCCAGTGGCCGTATTCTGTAACTCGTTATGATCGAAACGAAACGGAACGTAATAGGTTTGTGCGTACAGACCAGTTGCCAATAATTCTAATAGTTAGAAAATTTCTCCACCAATCGATTGTTGGCACAGCCAACTGTCGAGATCGCTGATTCGCTGAAATGTATTCAAATCGTTGTCAACTAGTCTCTTCGAACAAACCATATGTCATTATAACGCAAAAATCGATTCGTAGTCACAAAACATTCAATAAGTTAGAGTTCTATCGTTATTTTATAACGTTAACCACTTACAGAATACGACTGCAGGCCACGATGTGATGAGTTAGCTATATACTAGGGCATGCTGATATCATTGTGGGCCCAATGCGATTCTGTAAGAATAGAGAATGGAATGTTAAAGAGAATTCGGGAAAGCAATGACCACAGAGAAACTACGTTGGTAGTCCCATAGAAAAGTTTACTCGCCGTCCTGACCGAAGTAAATAATAGGATTACCGGACGTCGTCTGGGCGTAAAGAAAACTTTGGATAAAACTGTATTACTGGATAAACTACTTAAAAAACGTCAGAGAATGTCCCGAAAATGTGACACCTGAGCAGCCAATAAGGACCCGAAGACACGGAATAGGAGCACATTGCAGCAATACAATCTGGGCGCATCATTCAAGAGAATTGCCATTGAAGTCGCCGGCCCATTTCCCAAGTAAGAAAGAGGGTCAAATATATTCTGGTCGCAATAGACTACTTCTGCAAATGGATTATACTTTACCCAATCAAGAGGCAACAACGGTGACTACGGTCTTGATCGAGCACCTATTCAGTAGGTTTGGTGTTCTAATTAAGTTACATTCGGATCAAGCACGTAATTTTAAATTCAACTCACTCTAGAAGGTCTGTACGATATTGGTCGTTAAAAAATACGAGAACCAACCAACAGGACCTTGAAATAACATCTATCTAAATTCATCAGCAACAGCCAACGGGACTGGGATGAGCATATTCCCTTACTCCTGTTGGCCTATCGATCAGCCCTACATAATAGCACAGGACTGATCCCACCCAGGGTACTATTCGGGAAATAGCTGAAATTACTTTGTATTTTGCCCTTTGGCTCACCAGAAGAACCGTCCCAAGAACTCAACAATTGTGCCGACCAACTCCAAGATAACATGCTATCCTTAACGAACTAGCCCGAACGCAGTAGTTGACTGCCAGCGATCGGATGAAGACATGATAAGATGATAAGCCAAATTCAGTCGAGATCTAATAGAGAGACAAAATCTAGCTGGACAATCCCTAGAGGAGTAAAGCCAAGTCTCCAAAGCTCTTTCCAGCCTGGTGTTGTTTCTCGTATTGGTAGAAATACGAGAGCTTAGATGAAGGTTGTTAACTTGGACGGACTGACTCCCTATCATGGAGAGGATGATTCCGATGGGAAACAAAGGGGGGCAGTGTTATAAAATTTTATTGGAAGCTGTCAAAAATGAAGAAACCCTGGAGAAATTAATCATCCTCACTAAAGCTGAACTTGCGAATAAACCACAAAAATTAGTCAAAGAAATACTGACAAGAAAGGGATACCTAAGGATACGGTTGGCGATAAAAAAAATCCTTCTAGTTCATTCCGGAATTGAAAACCATATAATTTGGCGTATCAGAAGAATATAGAAAAATTGCGATCTGGTGAGGATATAAAAACGCGATTGCTTGATGAGAGAAGGCGAAGTTTATCGGATTGCAACGTAGAGAACATCTGTGCGTTGTTAGTCATCTCTGTTGTTTTAAATAAGTATTGCGATTTATTTTGCTCAAATAAAGAAGTTGATAATCAGTGTAAAAATATTGTAATTAACAACCTCCTTACTGTAAAATATTATTTTATGACTTATCTTGATAATTTATTTTAGAGAAAAAAAAATTATATGACGTTTTCTTTGATGTTTATCTCATTTTTACAGATTTTTCCGACTTACGTTATAGACGAACCCATGAAATAAAGGGAAAATATATCTCAATGAATAATACAGTTTAATATATCTAAATTTGTGGTTATTCCTAATTTTACTTTTCAATCTTTTTAATCTATTAATTTAACATTTCCGCTTCAACTGTTAATATATCAACCGCGACATATTTCTAGGGATTGTATGAAACTACTCATCTGTGGAAACAACATATTACAAGTATTCCCAAGAAACGAAATAAGCAATCTGGCCAGTTGGTCATTGGGAGTTATTAGTGTCTGACATAAAGCCCAGCATCACTACTAGGATGCGTTTGAGGTATTATTCTCCACAGTTGCTACAAAGTTATTGGTGCAGTCCATTAGTGAGAGATGTTGGATCGTAGCATTTTCAGATTTTCCATTTATTTCACTGAGTTCTCGGAGAACAGTTGTTTGCATGATTATACGAATAAATTTATTCGAATACATATATATTTTTGATTGAGAAATCTTGTGTTTTTGGGACCATTGAGATAATTATAATTTAGTTTCTCGTGGTAATTATTATATTTTACGTACGTTTCAACCAGTTCTTGGTCTTTTCCGAAAATTAATATATTTTTCTCGTTTGTAAATTAATGACAACATAATTTTAAATACAATTATGTTGTAATTAATTTACAAACGAGAAAAATATATTAATTTTTGAAAAAGACCAAGAACTGGTCGAAACGTACGTAAAATATAATAATTACCACGAAAAACTAAATTAGAATTACCTCAATGGTCCCAAAAACCGAAGATTTCCCAGTCAAAAATATATAAACCGAGGACCGAGAACCATTTGGAAGGGTAAAAGAATTGTTCCCTTTCCACATAAATATATATATATAGACCTATATTCATCACATAAGAGTCCCGTTTATACATGTGCAAGATACTAAACGAAGCCCGCGTTGCACTTACGAAACCCGTATTTCTAAAGCTTATATTTGAGATTGTCTTTCTATTCTTAGTTCCATAAAACCATAAACCATTTTTTTTTGGACTCATAAGTGATGTGCAAATCGCGACTTATACGGCTTTTGGTTCATCAAAACTTGAACTAGCGGTCGCGTCAGTCGTTCTGTATATACCTTACATTATCTATGCGAGGCCTACGTATATGCACTGATTTTATAGGGTTATTGCCAACTCCGAGTCCCTAAGCATGGCAACAATGTTGTTGAGACCTCGATCGTTTGGTATTCACATCAGATATTGAACTAAATACAAACTGTTTCAGGGCAACAGAAAGAGAACGTATGAGCGTGGGATATTTCTTTGTCTTTTCACGGCATTATTATTAATGGTGTTTACGTGGTATTTGGTAATTTAAAAATAAATAAATTTTTGTACTTTGCTTTTATTTTATAGCGTAGTATTTCATTGCATTAAGTGAATATTACTAAACTCAAATATCTAAAATTATGGTTAATTGGGTAGTTTCGGGTATAAAAAAATTCAATCAATAAATATCTCAATGGATTTTTATGCTTGGTAATTAGAAACATATTTTAGTTATTGCTTAGGGTAGAAAAATGCTTAACTTAGAGATAATATAGTGCATTAAAATCTAAATCAGGAGTATGTTTTAAATTTAAATTGTTTGTTAGGGCATCACGTAAGAACTGATTTTGTTGAATCTTTTTTTTTACAAAGCCTATATATGGTTTGATTTAAAATCTCTTATAGATTTTATGTCCCTACATTGACACAAACGGTATATATAGCGAAAAAACTTCTATCATGTTGGGTAACAGAATTATTCACTAAATGTTACATACTTGCATCAGCTTAGCTTTTATTCAAAATTCGGAATATGCCAATGTAACATGTTTCGATAAAAAAAAATCGACTAATAGATGAAACGTACAGGGTGTTCCATATATAGCATTGGTGAAACATAGAGCGGAATAGATTTACATGGGTTTAAAAAATCTTTTTGAATAAAAGTGATAGGTGGACCTTAAACAGCTGCATATATACAATGTGGTTGAAATAAGAGGGCAGTGGAATTAATTATCCGGGGTGGTTCAAAAGAGTTGAACTGGGTAGGCCATAAATAGTTGTATATACCAGGCAGTTGAAAAACGGATGGAGAAAAATTATATTTATACAGGGTGGATAACAAGATGTTATAATTTTTGGCTCATAAATAAATAAGGGTAGAAAATATTACATTTATACGGGGTGTATAATTTTTTTAGAAAAAAAATGTGTTATGTAAACAGTTAGGATATTTGAGTTATCTTCTTGAGTAATAGTTATGAAACGGGTTGAAAAGCAGTTGTTTCTAAAGTGTTGTTGATTTATGTGATGGATTGGAATTATAGTTTATAGGGTGATTAAAAATTGTTATACAGGTGGGTTTAAAAAATATCACAAAGAAATGTTATGATCTGCAAGCTGTTTTATATATAGGATGGTTGAAATATAGGGTGGAGTAGAATTCTAAGTATAAAGGGTGGTGCAAAATTGTTATATTGTGTGGACCATAATTTTAATTATACAAGGTGGGTAAAACAAATAAAAAAATTCGTTTTATGGAGTAGAACATGAGCAGTTGGGCCAAAGTAAAATATGAGAAAAAAATGTGAAATAGCTTAGCCCATGTTAGTCTGAAGCTGGTAGATAATGTAACCCGTTCCTCGAAGTTTCCTTGGACTTCCATATTCTTGAAATGATTGATCTCACAACGTTTCAAGACGATGGAAGTCCAAGAAAACTTCGAGGAGCTTAGCCCATAATCAGTTGCACAGATAGGATAGTTGAAAAATAGGGTGGAGTAGCGGTATAGTGAATTATTTAAAATATGCTATATTAGGTAAACAATAAGCAGATGCATATACAGGGTGGTTGAAATATTTAGTAAAGTAAAATTAAAGGTTATAGGGGATGGTTAAAAAACTGATAGGCAAATAAGTTATAATGGTTGACTAACTGGCAGCAGTATAAACAGGATGGTTTAAATATAGATGAAAGTACAAGGCGGTTCAATAAAAAAGTTGAACAAAATTGTTATATTGAGTGGCCAATAAGCAATTGCAGTTTGGGTGAAATACGTTGGGGATTGGTGCATATAAATCCATTTAAGTTTAATCCCTGCTTATAATTATACCACGTCCTACGTCCTATAATAGGCATGATGACTTATTTTGAAAAACTACCCCATGAAGTTTTTACGCATTGACATTACCCAAAATATATTTTAATTCTGCAAAAAATTAGGTAATGAAAGAAAATTTGACGGTTTAAATAATAAAATTTAAACTTTGCGCCAAAACGCTATAGTAGTGCCGTAGTGTGACGTCATTCTTTCATAATTCGGTTTGACAGTTTGAATGTTAATCATTACATGTTTATTGTGAGACATTATTTTAATTATTTTCTGCGATAATCATGAATGCTAATGTGTATCGATGGTGTGCCGTTCCTTAATGTAATAATACCTTGGAAAAAACTCCTAACAAGCTGTTTATTAACGTTCCAATGAAAAAAATAAGTTAGAAATACGTGGCTAAATCTTGCAAGACGGACCCATCAGCTGTTTCCTGAAATTCGGGAATTTATCTCTGCGAAGACCATTTTGATGTAAGTATTTACTTTATTTACTTTACCTTTGTAATGTTTGAAGTATAAAGTAAAATAATATCGGGATTAATAATAGATTGTTAATAACATTGATCACAAATTTAAAATTAGGTTACATTTGTTTTGTTAATTGTTTCCATATCACTGTCTCTGTATATGAGTACGTAAAAACTTTATTATTGTTCCAGTTACCAAGTGATATGGAAAATTATGTTCGATATCTTGTGATGGTTCAGTTTCACAAGTATGTATGAAATCAGGGTGTATTCCCACAAGATTTGAATGCCAACTGTACATAAGAGAATGAGCTTCTAATAGAACAAAACAACCATATGCTATAAAAAACAGCGGAAAATATTAATTGAAGATATTGAAAAAGGTTTAGCAGAGGAAAGGACACCACAAAATCTTTAAAAACCACCTGCAGTTCATCAGAAAGTTCTGGTATGTCCCCAATTCTTTTTTCACATTATTGTCAATAAGTTACTACTTGTTTGGTTCAATCATAAAGATTTCCCATTTATGTGTTATGTTATTCCTCTTAATAATCTTAATATAATTTAACTGTGTGCTTAGCTTTTGCAGAAAATTATAGGTAGTTCTGATTTAAAACCATTTGTGTATACAATATAGTCTGTTGCAAAAAATAGTACCACCATAATACCTATATAATAATATGTACTTGCTAATAGTTTATTTTTATATTTTTAGTTGTGCACAAATCAGAAGGTACCTACCCAAAATTGGCTGACAAATCTGTACAAGTACATATAATTCCCAAATTTAGAAGTAAAGCAGTCCAGACTGAAAGTAATGTAGTAAGCCTAATGACATCACCTATGAAACCTTATTGCTCTTCTGTTTCTACTCCTCCATTAAAAATTGAAAGGACATCAAGCCTATTTAATAAAGGAACCTTAGAAGATAAATCTGGCAGTGATAATTCATCTGTCACTCAACAAGACTCATTACCATCAATACAATCTCTTCAGGTGGAAACCACTTCAGACTCCAGTGAATTATCTGAAGAGGCAAAGGAAGAAGAGGCATCAAACATCCTGAAATACACATTACACATTGGATTTAATTGAAGAAAATACAAAAATGGCTATTAATCATATATTGCTTTGTTTAAAAAAATAAGACTACATAGTCCCTTTAGACAGATTGCTGATGATCTATACACCCTACATACAAGTAAAATATTTTTTAAATATATACCAATTATAGCCAGTCTTTTTTGTCTCATTAGAGAAAGATTTAACAAAACACACATTGCCTATGGCTTCCAGACACAAATCTCATCATGTAAGTTGCATAATATACTGCTTGGAAATTGAAATTCAAAAGCCTTCAAAAAATGTCAATCAAGCTCTATCATGGTCTGATTACAAAAAAGCTAACACTATCAAGTATCTAGTATCCTGTACACCAAATGTTTTCATTAATTATATTTCACCAGGCTACGGAGGAACAACAACTGATACATGTTTATTTGAATCATGTGATTTTAACAGTTTACAGCCTGGTATCTGTGTAATGGCAGACAGAGGTTTCAAACATGTTGAACAATACTTACATATGGAAGGTGTAGAACTTGTATGACCCCCAAGTGTTATCACTGGTGCCAAGTTGTCTAAATGTGAAGTAAAAGCAACCAAGCAGATAGCTAGTTTTAGGATTCATGTTGAGAGGGTAATTAGATGTATACGAGAGTTTAATATGTTAAAGCCCCATGTATGTCTAAACATAATTTTTTTAAATGGTGGAGTTATGATAATTGCATGTGCACTTATAAATTTACAAGACTCACTTATTAAATAAAACTACAAAATTACAATCTGTCCATTTTATTTACTTTTTCTTTCCACAGACTTGCTAAAAGTTTAAGAAAATCAGACATATATGTGCCATTAAATGTCACACATATAATTTCAACTTTCTGGTCTGTGCTGTAGTTACATCAGCTATTCAAAAGTAACCCTTTTGTAGCCCTGTTAAATACATTTGTATCTGCATCTCTATATTCAATTTTTCTGTAGGTTTCCCATTTTTAACATAATTTTGATACTTGTGGGACACTTGATTTCAATAATACCATCTTCACGTATACCATCTAGTGATCCTGCTATCATTGGGTACTGTTTAGACATGAGCCCACATGTCTTAATTTTCTTGTCAAGTATAATGCTGACAGTTTTTCTCACTTCATTTTCTAATATTCTACCACGTTTCATAGCAGGTGTGTCTGGACCACACACTCCCATTATCAGTGCTATAAGAGTTCCATCATTCATTTTACTCCGACTAAATTCATAAGTACTAGATGCTGTGATTCTGTCATATCGCAGTTCAAACCAAAGATGGTTTTGATGCTGTTCTCTAGTCTCGACCTCTATTTTAGTAATAACTTCAGTATTAACGTTTTCAAAAATCTTGTGCCGGATTTCTCCTTATATTTCACAATAATTTGGTGCATTGATAAACTTTGAGTACTATTACAAATATAACTAGACTGAAATTTTAATAGCTCACAATTATCAAGTTTTCTTTTTTTTTCTCATGTCCAAGAATTTACCAAGAACACTACTATTTGATGGTAAGCTAGGTCTACCATTTGACATTTCCTTTGCTGTCATATTCTTGAGGCCAGTTACAACCCTGGATAGTTTGGGTTTCTTCCAGTAGCACGCTAAAGCTGTAAAGGGTGGTTTTTCACGCCTTCGGTGGATCCACATAAGGAATGCTATTGAGTGCTTGCAGCCTCCTTTAGAAGGGTGACAATCCAGACATTGTACAGAGATAACAACTTCATCTTCTTTGTCCACTACTACTGAGACAGTGTATAACTTTGCATGTACCTTATGTTCTGGGCAAATTTTAGCCTTCACTATACAAATCTTTCCATTGGGCTTAAGCTGTACATAGCTCACAGCGTCATCACCATATGATGGTCATGAAGATCTGAAATAAATCTTTTATTATATATTGAAAGGTTGTATATACCTAACCGCGTAATGCGGATAAAATCCGTATTTTTGTAGAAATTTGAATTCTACATTTTATCTTAGTTATTAAATATAGGCGATACTTACATTGAAGTTTTAACATTTCGACATTCGGCTAACAAAAGTCATTGTTGGATGCAAAAAATCCTCCTTACATCAACAAGTCGATTCTTGACAAATTTGCACTATTTGCCTTGATAAATCCCTGTTCCATAAAACACTTATTTTCGGATTTTTTGGTAGCGCAAAACTGTTTTTCTTACTACGACGGCGCAAGTAATAACGAAATCGCCAAAAAATACAAGTTTGAAATATATACAAAATATCAAAATAATGTCTGTGAAAGCGTAACATAATATGGCGGATTGCTATAATTTGTATTTTTGGCTTCACTAAATTAAATGTAATCGCACATATAATCTAAAAATAAGTGATTTTTTAGAATCTCTCCAAGCTACATTATTAAAATAAATTACAATTTTAGTGATTTTTTGTTACTGTCATCATGCGTATTCAAATATCCTAACTGCTTATATAACAAATTTTTGATACACCCTGAATTGCAATAATTTTACCCTACCCTTATTTCAAAGACCTTGTCTAAGCAACTGCTTATGCTCCAAACTATAAAACTGTTTTAAACCGCCCTGTATAACGGCAATTATACTAGACCTTATATTTCAACCATCCTGTATATTCAACTGCTTCTGACAATTTTTAAAGCCGTCCGTTCTATAACGCTTTTATAACTATAGTTTTGCTCCACTCTTATTTCAACCAGCTTTTATATGCAGCTATTTTAGTGCCACCCAAAACAATATTTTTAGAACCACCCTGTATTCAATTCAATTCCAACTTATATTTCAACCATCATTGTATGCAACCGCTTATGTAACACCTAATATAACGTGTACGCACGCATACACCTTCAACCGTATTCCACACAGAAGAGATCGCCTGAATAACAAATTTTCGTTTTAATAAGCAATAAGCTAATGGAATATTTTCTGCAATTTCACGCGACTGTAACTTGAAATTTGAATTTGTATTTGAAATAAACTGACATAAAAGCACCAAAATGAACATCATTACAAACACCCTGTTCGGCTTACTTTCATAGCATATCTTGACATTTAAACTAGATATGATAAAAATTTGACATTTACCATGATGTTTTTAACCGACTTCCAAAAAGGAGGAGGTTATCAATTCGTCGTGTATTTTTTCGCTTTTTTTTTGTATGTATGTTTCCTGATTTCTTCTCCTGTGGTGCACCGTTTTGAATAAATATGGTCTTGTTTAATAGAGTATATATCCGAATTGGTGAAACTTTTGGAAAAGAATTTTCTATTAGTAAAGTGATTTGTGAATGAACACATGCGTGCATGGAAATCGACCAATATCCCTAATATTTTAGTCGATTTTTCGATAACTCCTTATGGATGTGTATAGTTTTTTAACGTTTAATCTATTAAGGAAGATCCTTAGGTGATCTCATATACTTTTCTGCGACGTGCAACTTGCAGTTTTGCAGATAATCGCCGAAAATTCCAAAATTCTTATCAAAAATTTCATCGAAATGACATAACAGACATTTCCTCATAAATATTTTAATTCCAACGTAATAGTGCGGTAATTTTAAGCACTGGAAATTTTAATTGCGAATTTGAAAATTTTCTATGTACATCTCAAGCATATAGGTAGTAAAGCATAGTATTTTCGGCTCCTTAAATCAATGAGTACCAAGCTCGTTTTGTTTGTATACCAGGTAAATACCTATTTAAATGCAAATTTTTCCATTTTGCGAAGACGGTACTTTTTGTTGTCTCATTCTCCCGGCCTAATAAAAAATTCAGTGACAACACATGTCAAACTTTAAACTGGTACTTGGTGGCCTATAGACAGGGTGTTTAGTTATAGCAAACAAAATCACAAAGTAAAGTGGCAGAAGGAGTTGCATTTATATGAAAATTGAAATATAGGACGGACTAGAATGATAGTGGTCCGTAGGCAGCCGTTTATACAGGATGGTTGGAATATAGGATGGACTGGACGTTTGGTGGTATAAAAATGTTGAAAAAAATGTGAAATTAAAATTATATAGGATGATTAAAAAACTGTTACATGATGTGGACATAAGCAAATCATATACAGGATGGTTCAAATATATGCTGGAGTTGAATTATATTTATAAAGTGTGATTAAAAAATAATTTATTTTATAGCCTATAAGAAGTTGCATAAAGTGTGGAGAGGAATTAATATTACACAGGGCGATAACATAAAATGTTAAAATGAAATAATTTATGGGGTAGCCCACAAGGAATTATATACTATGGTTGAAATATAGGACGGATTTGACTCCGTAAATATAGGATGGATTCTACTCTGTCCTATAGTTTACAGAAGGCAGCTAACAAATTTATGGTTGTCCGTGGGCAGTCGTATGTACAGGATGGTTGGTACATAGGTTGGACTGAAATTATCTAGTTATACAGGGTTGTCAAAAAAAGTTGAAAAAAGGTTACATGGCGTAGTCCATAAGGCATAAATATATTTTGGGCTTATTAAGTCAACGCGTACTGGTACATTTTGTTCGTAAAGATTTACCTGTCAATTTAAATGATAAATTATCATTGTGTAATGTTGAGGCTTTCGATGTTACCTGGTTCTGTCTATTAAGGTTATACATACAAAATAAAAAATAAAGAATGAAAACTACCTGAGTTCAAAAAAACTAAAAAGTTGAAAATAAAACATTTAAAAAAAAATATAACCGATTTCTACCTATAACTAAAAAGCTAAAAATAATTATATCAAAATACAACTCTAGCAAATAAATAACACATTCAATGTTGTAAGGTACCTACCCAGGAAGTAACAAATGTAAACATTAAAAGGTGCTCATTCTGTACAAATTAATTACCTACCAATCTAGTATATTTTTGAAGTCGGTGCCAAGCAACAATCAAGTTTGATGAATTAGTAAATAAGTACGCAATGAAGCATTTTAGATTTGCTTGGCACCGACTTCAAAAATATACTAGATTGGTAGGTAATTAATTTGTACAGAATGAGCACCTTTTAATGTTTACATTTGTTACTTCCTGGGTAGGTACCTTACAACATTGAATGTGTTATTTATTTGCTAGAGTTGTATTTTGATATAATTATTTTTAGCTTTTTAATTATAGGTAGAAGTCGGCTATATTTTTTTTAAATGTTTTATTGTGCATATATTTTACCGATTTTCAGAAAAATGGTATGTTTTACGTTATAGAAAAATGTACGGAATCAAGCTGGAACATATCTTTGTACAATACAATTTATAACATTCAAATTGCGTTAGTAGTTTTAGAGAAGACAGTGAAGATTCATTGAAATCTAGTCCTTTATTTACTTTTTTTCTGTTTTTCTAGAAAACCGTAAATCTCATGCTATAGACAATTATATGGAACTTTTCTCTAAAGTTCCTTAATTAAATGTAGTTTAAATCATCAAAATTGCCCAAGCCATTTTTGAATAATTGCTCGTCATACATAAAAGAAAAGTTGTAGACGAATTGATAACCTCCTCCTTTTTGGAAGTCGTTCAAAAATAAATTATTTGTTGACAAGATGAACTTACATTGCCAGCCATAAACTAACAAATATCACATTACCAAAGAAAATAAAATAATTGTAAAATGCGAAAATTCGATATGTAAATGCCGAACGCATGGAGCAAATCAAGGGTTTAGAGCGTTAGTGTTGCCTGATAAAAACAATCTGTCGGGCCACGACTGACACCCCATAGGCATATCGTGGCAACGTTGCCGGGGCTCGGTAATACATTGAAAAATATTTTATATACAGAAGGCCTCGCATGTGTATTAATATTGACGAATGGACTCAAATGTACATGACGTATAAAAATATTTTATTTTTGTTAATATCTTACCCCCCAAAAGGGATTACCATTAAACTTTTTAAAAATACTCCAAAACAACAATATTATTTGAAAACTATCCCTTCATATTGGCCTCTGGTGGCCTGCATATCGGGCCTCGGTTTTGTATCTGGATACGTATATATATATATATATATATATATATATATATATATATATATATATATATATATATAGAATTTTGGAATTTCCAAAAATTAATGGGAAAGTAGCCAATTTTTTTATTGTATAAAGGGCACTAAATAAAGTGTACTCTTTTATTATATTATGAAAGCTTTCGAAATTTATTGATTTCTTCTTCAGTCAATTTTAATATCGAGGTTAGAAAATTATTAAAACAGGTTCTCATTGCAAGTACTGTAGAATGCGTAATGCGCTTTAAACAAACATTACAAACATATATCAACAATTGAATAAAACATTATTGTAACTGGATCACACATCCATTGAGTACAATTTTTAAGATTAAAACCATCACATTTTAAAAAGTTATGCACTTTTTTTTAATTTTTTTTTTAAATACAAAGACATTGAAGGAATTTGTAGAGAGAGAGTGTCCAATGGAATACTGACTCGATGATATATAAACACATATACATATACACACACATGTACATATATACAAACATTTAAAACCCAAAAAACAGGGGGAGATATAGCTTGTAAAATTACAGTTAATGTTTATGATTTTTGTCCAACTCAAGTAAATTGCAATATATTGTTTTTAGGTTTTTTATGTCTGTTTTTTTATTGATACTATTGTTGTGTCGATGTATGCAAACCATCTCCAGAAACTGTCTTTTGAAGGTATTGGATTCACAAGCTAAGCATAACTTTTTTAAAATGTGATGGTTTTAATCTTAAAAATTGTACTCAATGGATGTGTGATCCAGTTACAATAATGTTTTATTCAATTGTTGATATATGTTTGTAATGTTTGTTTAAAGCGCATTACGCATTCTACAGTACTTGCAATGAGAACCTGTTTTAATAATTTTCTAACCTCGATATTAAAATTGACTGAAGAAGAAATCAATAAATTTCGAAAGCTTTCATAATATAATAAAAGAGTACACTTTATTTAGTGCCCTTTATACAATAAAAAATTGGCTACTTTCCCATTAATTTTTGGAAATTCCAAAATTCTATCCAGATTCTTAGCCGTTAATTGCTACGTAGTTATATATATATATATATATATATATATATATATATATATATATATATTTTCTAATAGATGACGCCGTGACAAATTCCATATTTGCTAATCGAATCGAAATAATTCTTATTAACAATATAGATTGTTCCCTATAGACAGAAAAATAATCTTGACTCGAGAGGGGCCCTATAGTAGAGTTACTAATTTTTGCATATAAATTCGATAGCGAGGTTAGCAGCCCACAAAATCCTGTTATACAAATTTGACAAACATACGCAAATTTGCTATCTTTACCCTTAATCTCACAAACACCTTAGTTTTAAAAGGACTTTCTCCTAGGATAATATGATTTCTCCAATCGTTCTCACCCACACCAATCCAATATTCCAATCTCTCTATGTCTTTGAAAACTTCTAACTAGAAGCTAGAATCTTTCCAATTTTGTCCATTGTCCCTCCTATAAAAAGGAAAAAAGCTATCGAGATGCGCTCAGTGTTTTCATTCTCTAACTTGAATTTTAGTTTTTATACAAGTCCTTTTATGTTATAGTTTACGGCTTTATGCTAATGTCCCTTTTACCGTGTTGATCTCGGCCTTGCTCTTTTCCTTGTCTGTCAGTATTTGAGACTTAGGTGTTAAGGTTTTAATTATTAATAATAACATGGCGAGACTATGGTGCAAGCTAATTTCCCGGTTTACCGTGTATCCTATAAATGGGTCGGGCTTCTTTTTTATCAGTAAATCGAGAAAAGTCCATGGTAATTGTAAAAAGTAAAATGTCAGAAGAAAACTTCGTACGACTAGCTTGAAACTGTATAAACTCCAACTCAGTTTAGGTAATAATATACACCCGATACTACGAAATACCGTTGAGACTTTAGCAGAACAGAGGGCCGAAGCAGATGATTGAAATAGAGGAGGCCGACAAAAAGGAAAGATGAAACGAGTAAAACAGCAACAGAAATTAGAACACTCTCTTCAAGGTGTTATTCTTTTGAACGCTACACAATATATATAATATATATTGTTTCTGGTTAGGGAACCTTTATCAGTTGCGCTTCCCACAATTGAATGTCCTCTCGAACACTTCTTTATGTATTTGATACATTTCGTTAAATTTGAAGACGCGAGATGTAAAGACCGACCTCTAGGATTTTCGGGGAAACTAGCACATAGAGATTCCGAATTTGGAGCCGTTCTATGTAATTGCTGTTAACCTAGGAATTACTTTCAAAAGGCCTTATACCGCGGTAAACCGCTCAAACACTTACTAGATGGCCTTATTCTCCTAACCACTCATCAGCCAAATTTCGAATTGTCAAATATCGGTCTCTAAAGGCCATAAGTCGATCTTGATGCCTACTGTTCTCCACATCTCATAACAGGAGGTGGATTTCGGTATGTGCGGTTAGCGATTTATCGAATTGAATAAACGGCCTCCCGTAAACTCTAGACATTTTAACATTACTAAACATCGATTTTGGATCACATCAGTTTGCTTCTTGTTATATTTATACAAAAATGCAAAATCGAATACAATATTAATTGATAAACAAAAAGTACACATGAAAAAACATTCACCAAACATTACGTAATTACAATTATTTACTCCTTACTATAGTATTTATTTAATTAAGAAATGTACAATATTAAGTGGTGGCAATATCAAAACAAAATGTATAGGGTTTCGCGTATTCTAATGATTTCTAATATCCAAAAAAACCTATACGGTTTCGCTCCCTCTATATGTTGTGAACGTTCTCAAGTTTAATGCAAAAATTTGAAAAAAAATCAGTAACAAAAAATACAATCAATATTAAAAATCAATATATTAAACAGTAAAACAGTTCAAAATGGAATCAATATTAACTCAATTGGTATATCAAATAAGCAAACAAGCAAGAAACGTCATTATCAAAACTTTCCGAAAATTAATTCAATTCGGCAATTGTTCTAATATTGAGTTGCAGAAGACCATTTTTGTTAGAATAAAATTTATTCAATATTCTTTGTTTAAAAATCAAAAATTGCGACGAAGAGGATGTTCAACAGACAAAATATTCATATTTGTGCAACTAAAAATTGCAACTGGGATTTCCATATCAATTTGGTTCAAACATTTTTTACTGATGAGTAATAAACTTTTGAATGTAGGTAAATACTTTAACCTGAAATTGGTATTTGAATATTTTGAGGTCGAGGATCTATGTGTCAAGGTTTTCACCACTGACAACAACTGTGCTGGATGCTGGTGTGAGTTTGCATTTAGGTAACTATAGGTATGGGTAATTTTTCTGTACACAGTGTGTACTATGGTTCTGCCCGGTTTATTTTTTAATAGTAGGTTGGGGAATGGTAAATAGCCGTTTTGTTCTGTTGTGATGCTAAAACTTAGTTTTGGGTGTATTTTAATTAACAACTGTGTATTTCTTCTGCATGTGGACATTTTATGAATTCATCTACGTATCGCAATCGTAGTTTGTATTCTGTTGTCTCAAGAGCGCCTTTTCATAAAAAGGTTTTCCACTACTGGTGACATTGTGCTACTTTAATTTGTTTGTACTTTTACACGGCATATAAAATATGTGTCTGTTAGACAGTGAAGACAGTGATTCTCTAAGTTAATGACGTTCTCTGCCGGATTGTATCTCTTCAATGTGGGATGTTCAGCGTGTTCGACCTATGATCTTATCTGTGAACTTCACCAAAACTTGTTTCAGATGCCCAAGTGAGCCTCATTATTGGTCGTAGTTGGGCACACGGCATGTGAATTTTCTGGAGTTTATACAGCTCTGGGCTCCTGAATGTAATTTATCATACTAGGTATATCTTACTAAAGTTTATTATCCAATCTCAAAATTTAAATATTCGCAAATACCATACTGTGTCTACGATACCTTTATATTTGCATTTTTACTATTTTTCAATTCTGAATGGAGTGAAAAAGAAAACAATTTTGAGTAAATCTACCAGCAAAGTTATTTAATAACCAACACAGTTTGCATAAAATGTATTCAGTATAACTTAATTTTTTTAATTCTCATTAGTTTACGAACCAATTCTGGTGTGAAAATAATTTAGACTAAAATCATTTTTTTGTTCGGCAACTGTAAGCAAATAACAGAAATGCCTTTCAGCGAACCTTAGTGCTTTGTTAACAGAGAACTCAACTTACCCCATTATGGCCAAAACGAACAATAAGCTCTATTAATTATAAATCAACCCCAATGCTGCAAATACCGTATATAGTTCAATACCATGAGAGCTGTTTCTTGCTTTGTTAATTCTCCCCTGAACTCAGGCTGTGGCAAATTAACGAAGATTCGAGCATGAATGAGAAAACAAACTTTATTCTTTCCTCTCGAAGTTTTATGAAATTTTAGTAGAAGGAATCATTTGGCATTGTAAAGCATTGATTTTGAGATACTCGGAGCTTGTTTATACATTATTCTGGGGTATTTGTTAATGTTTCAGACAATATACATATATAAACTTATTTTTCTTCTTCTACGTTGCACCATTGTATTTACTTTTACTTTGTTTCTATGTCTACAGTAGCCACTACCGCATGTATAATAACTATTTTTCTTTTTATTTTCAAATTACTTATACCTACATATGTTTATAACTACAATATTGTGTCCAAAAAAAATAATATAATTAGAGTTTTGGCAAACTAAATTAGGAAAACCTTATTTAATTTAAATATTTTTTAAATATTGTTCGCAACAGATTTTAGGTTTCGTTCATCGTTTTTTTATTTTTACTACTTAAAACAGGGGACTCACAAGTATACACGACTATAATGTGATCTCATTTTTAGCGAATCTTATAACAACATTTGAAGTTTTGAAGATAACTATTTCACATTAGTATATAAGCTATAAAAGTTCTAGCGCAAAATCGACCAAAAATACATGTAATTTCCCATAGGAGATTCTAAGGTTAAATTCGCCGAAAATTTACCTCGATGACCTTAAAATCGCCAACGTGAGCTCACGGTTTAGGGGTGAGAAACGGTGCAATTAAAGCCATTTTGGCTTAACGTGAGGGAGTAAACGGCATATTTAGGGGTGCATTCATCATTTATGAGGCCCTTTTGGCAATTGACGGAAGTGAAATTCGATCGAAGGTGACATTTGTTCGGCGAACGCGTTCTCGGACCGTAGCGTAGCGACCAGGACTGCGGGGGCCCCAACTAGGGCTGCTGTGACGTGTTGAAGACGGTTGACTAGGGCTCCGATGAGGGCCACAGGGCTGCTATGAAGATGGATGGGGGCCGCATATAGGTTAGGATGCTGATGACACGCTGTGATGTAATGGAGGTTATGTACTATTGGCTAGGGCTGCTGTGACGTGGATGGATGGGGGCCCGCGTAGAGGTTAGGTTATGTCCGTTGTTAGAAGTTAGTTTTCTCGGAGTCGGCAAATAGCTTAGACAGCTGACAGGTAGGCCATAGAGTTGGGGCGTTGACGTATGCTACAGAACGTTGGTATGGGGCGTGGACGTATGGCATAGAACAATAGCACGGAACATTGACACCTGACAGGTAGAGTCAGAGGTACGGAACACTGTTGACAGCGGACGTATTGTACTAGAGACGGGTTATGACGTAATAGATAAGCAGTTACTCACTTGAAGCGCTCTTATTGGTTAATTATTACGTGCTCAGCCATACTAAGCTCTCATTGCTCAATAGTCACCAATTGATCTGTTCAATCGCGCCAAATAATTTATATATTTATATTATAAAAACCGACGCAGTCACGGGGAATCGAACCCCAGTCCATTGGTTTCCTATGTAAGCACTTAGCATATGTGCCAACAAGGCGACCTTACTTACTCCTTCTATCAGTTGATAGTATGTTGAATGAAAAACCCGTTTAAGACGCGTAGTAATAATATCAGTCAGGGTGGAGTCACGACGACCTTGTCAAAAAAATTCGCAGAATTTCAACTTGTTAGCAGGAGCACAGTTCGCTCCCTCTGTTAGCAAGCAGATAATGGTTAAATCATCGTGTGTGTCCAAGATTATCACTGTCGTGACTGGTAGTTATGCGCTCCCTCTGTTAGAGATCGAACAAAGGTGAAAACATTTGTGTGTAGAAGACATCCGATAGCAACACGTAATAAACACAATGTGCGGATCGTGTTGACAGATGGCGTTCCATATACAGTGAAAACATTAAATCGGAGCATATATACTAATAAAAATATACATGGTGTCTCGGAAAATACTAGATATGGAAGTTTAGGATAATAGACGCTTGATATATGATAGCAGATACTAGAATTCGAATTCGTATAAGATTGTTGGATGGAAAGCTTCCAGCCTCTCTGTAAATGCTAGAAATGGTTGAAGCAGGACCACTACAAATGCTAGAAATGGTTGGACCAGGACCGTTACAAATGATAGAAATGACTAGAACAGAACCGTTACAAACAGGGACGCTACAAATGGGTTAGTGTGAATGTTAGAAATGGTACGATGGTTATAATAGAGACTTAACAAATGCTAGAAATGGTAGTATGGATGAAGTAGGCTCGATACAAATGATAGGTTAGTAAGAACAGGTATATTGGAAATGGGATAGGTAGAAATGAAGTTGAATGGGTGAAACACGGACGTTACAAATGGTAGAAATATCGGGAAGTCGAATGGGGCGCTACACATGGAAATGATAGAAAAGACCGGAATGCTGGGAACAAGTCAGTTAATGTTAAAAACACCACCAAGTTGAATGGTTAGAATATGTTTGAAGTTGGTTGACAGAACGCTGGAAACGATGAGAGCGGGAATGTTGGAAATTGGAACGCTAGAAAGAGGAATGCTAGGAACGGCGTAATAAGGAAGAGGTTTGAATGGCTGGAAAAGGAATGTTGGAAAAGGTAGAACTGGTTGAATGGTTGAAGTAGGACCGTTGTAAAGGGTGGAAATGGTTGAATAGTTGAAGTAGGACCGTTGCAAAGGGTGGAAATGGTTGAATGGTTGAAGCAAAAACGTTGCAAATGCTAGAAACACCCTAACGGGAACGGTAGGAACGGCGTAACAAGGAAAAGGTTTGAATGGCTGGAACAGGAATGTTGGAAAAGCTAGAAATGGTTGAATGGTTGAAGTAGGACCGTTGCGAAGCATAGAAATGGTTGAATGGTTGAAGCAGAAACGTTGTAAAGGGTAGAAATGGTTGAATGGGTGAAACAAGGCAGTTACAAATGCTACAAACACCGTAACAGGAACCGTACGGACAGAGTAACAAGGAAAAGCCTTGAATGGTTGGAACAGGAATGTTGGAAAAGGTAGAACTGGTTGAATGGTTGAAGTAGGACCGTTGCCAAGGGTAGAAATGGTTGAATGGTTGAAGTAGGACCTTTGCAAAGGGTAGAAATGGTTGAATGGTTGAAGTAGGACCGTTGCAAAGGGTAGAAATGGTTGCAATCGGTAGTTTTGTCACCGAGAATTTGTCACTGGAGAACGTTATTAGACGCAACAGTTACGGATCAAACAAATCAGTGCTTTTTTGAAATGCCAGAGAAAAAATTGCCACAGGGTTCGTAGTGATGAAGAGCGTCTAGGGATAGGAGGAACCTAATTGGTAGGATCATTACAAGATCATAGAATTATTGTAGATACTGAGTGGTTGTAATATTCTAAATTTTACTTGAAACACAAGGAAATAAACATAAATACCTGTGAATTTGGCGCTGATATTATATGTTGCTTTGAAATACAATTTTAAATACATGAAGGGAAATAAATGTGAATCTTACCTTATAACTCTATGCACAGGGCCCTATGTTGTCACAAGCTCATGTACCGGTCTAAAGAAATATACGAGACCTGATCCATTAAGCATACAAAGTTTGAAACCAAAATTCTGAAATAT
Organism: Octodonta nipae; assembly: GCA_034190945.1. Classification (NCBI taxonomy): domain Eukaryota; kingdom Metazoa; phylum Arthropoda; class Insecta; order Coleoptera; family Chrysomelidae; genus Octodonta; species Octodonta nipae. The sequence goes on from CM067219.1 coordinate 62,728,672, forward strand.
ACCAACATTTCAATGTCACCTGTCTGATTCAACATTACCGCTATAGGTACCAAACTCTGCACCTGTTGCGTGTCATAGAAAAGTGAAAGTGGGCTGCTCGTATGCAGCCTACTTTCACTTGCTACTCCCGTGTATGTGTGACGTCACCAGTCCTTCCCACGCTATATCATTACGCATGTCTAATACTCACATAACATCACTGCGCATGCCTAACGCTCACACAACATCATTGTGCATGACTAACGCTCACACAACAGCATCCAGATTCCTGTTCCTGCCTTATCACTTTCATCATCCCCGTTCCCACTATTCTGTTTCTAGCATTCCCGTTTCAGCACACCCATTTCCAGCTTACCCATTGTCAGTATTTTTAATATCTTATTCTTTGTTAGCTGTTTGTCTATCCTTGTTTAGCTTAAGGATATCCTTGTCTGGCTTGTATGAGGGTGGGCTAACCTAGCAATATCGTCCCGTTATATGTACATCTCCTATCTTCTACACAGGCTGCGTGGAAATACCTACCTGCCTTCATCCATCCCGCTTAAACACTCATGGGAGTGGATATGGATCCAGCTTATCGTTTGTCGGTAGTTTTAACAGCTTATTCTTTGTTAGCTGTTTTTCTATCCTTGTCTGGCTTGTATGAGGGTGGGCTAACCCAGCAATATCTTCCCGTTATGTGTACACCCTATACACCGGCTCCGACGGAAACAGACACCAACTTTTTACCATCTCTCTCTCTATCGGTATCCTAACTCAGTGATTGATGCTTGATATATACATCAAATACTTTATTCCCGTATCCCGTAATTTTTGGAATCCCATATCCCCACGTCTATTATCCCGTATTCCCAAATCCCCACGACTATTATCCTGAATTTCTACATCTAATTTCAAACATTTCATATCAGTTAACGGATGATATCAAAAATCTATATTTCTTAAGATGCACATGTTTTCATGATAATACAACAGTTAAACCTATTTATAAGTGAAAAAATAAGAGAAAGTAAACATAGGCATACATCAATTGTTGGCATTCAATGAAAATCGACCTTTAAATTAGTGATATTTATGTTTCTTAATTACATTATTAAAACACTTGTTTATGGTCAATAAGATCAAAAGATCAATAGCAATACCGACCGTAAGGTCAACCTTGAAACAAGAAGAACTTGTTTCTCCAGAATGAGCAGAAATTTCGCTATACACAAATGACGTAGCGCGATGCATATAAATATAAGAATTTGCGAATTTTTATTTCATTGTTAATTCGTTTATGAATATCTCAGGTGTATCTATTGATTGTATTTGTATTGTGCTAAAAACATTATGTGAGTATTTACTTATATTTAATTTCATTTTTGATAACTTGCTTCTAGTATTTTGTGACTGCTTTTGATTTTTTTAATTATTAGTGTATATTCTATAAGTTTGCAGTATGTTATTCAAGTTAAGCATTTTCTGTCTACTTCTTAATATTTCTGGTTTTCTGTTGTCTCTCAATTATTAGCTTTTAGTAACTTCTGTTAGCTTCATGATTTAAATCCATTGTATTGACCTTTATTTTTATTTAATGGGAAGTTGAAGTTGAGCTGATCGTGTTCAGTGTTATTTCAATGATTATATAATATTTTACAGCATATGAACTGTTTAGTGAGTTATATACAAATCATCTTATCTTTTCCAGATGATATCTGTTGTTTCCAGTAGTACTGTGGTACATAGAGTCTTTAACAGCTAATATTCATCAAATATCTTTGTTAGAAGTAGAAAGAGAGAGAGTCATTTAATAGTTTTTCTAAAGCTATCCATTTCACTTCATTTCATTTCTCTAATAGAGAGACAATATAAACATTTTAAATTTTTGATTTGAACTCATTCAATTTTGTTTATTAAATTTCGGTGATGACTATATTTTTATGAGTCTCTTTGTTTTACAAGTGGTGTATTGAGTTTTTCAACTTCAGAATTTTCTATATGTAACTCAAATTTTTTATTAACTCTATTGTTGGTGAATCAAGCTATCAATTTTAATCACTAATGATGAATTCATCTTGAATGATCTTCATCATATTTTTTCCTGAAAAATGAGTATGCTTAATAAATTTTTAACATACTCTATCATATCATCAAAAAGTTTTAGAAATTTTTCAAGAAGCTATCAAATTATTTAATATCTATGTTTGATGAATACAAGTGATCATTAATTAACTGTTTCCTTAAAATATTATTTTCATTTTTCTCATCCATTAGATGCTACATTTTTTTAATTTCCTTTCAGCATGTCAGTATTTGCTGATTTAGTTCGTCGCATTGCAATAATTTTGGGGCTTCTGGAACCAACATACGATGAGGAAGTTGTCCGAAGAGGTCTACGACGATGTGCTTTAGGTGTTCGCAGAATTAGCAAGGGTATAAAGAACACAAAGATGACCGGAGAACAACAGTATTTGGAGGCTTGTCTTAGGAACATTAGAACTCTCACGAAGCACTTTAAAGCGACACAAAAACTGGGGGCAGGGATAAAATCCCGGAATGAAAACGCTAGCGATCGTGTTTGCTGGGAGGATTTGACTTCTGCATTTCAGAGCAGGATTCGGATAAAACATAAGGACCCCTGATCATTCTTGGAAGATTGCAAAGCCCTCTTTAAGCGTAGAGTTAAAAACGCTTTTAAACATGATGATGCCATTAAAGTAAACGTTACCTCCTGTGGTGAATTCATTATGGTAAAGGGAGACAGTGTGCAGAGCGAGTACAAGTACTTTACCACATCAAACTCTCCTATTTACAAGAATACTAACCTTGATCAATGGTTTGATGAAAAGATTACTCTACCAATCATGAACTGGACGAGTTTCAAGAACGAGAAAGTGGATGGGCATTGAAGAATGTGGTATACTTGGGTATCAACATCAACAAATTTACCCCTCAACTTGGATCATCATATATAGAACTGCCACCTCAAATTGCTCGAAAAAAGGCTTGCATAAATGTAAAGAATGAAGACAATGCTTGATTTGCATGGAGTATTGTTTCGGCTTTGTTTTCTTCCGAAAAAGATCACCAACGCACCTCCAAGTACCCGCACTACTCACAGGTGTTGAAGCTAAAAGGAATCCAGTTGAGAATGAAACAAAAACCCAATTTAGGAAAACAAAATAATATTTCAGTGAATGTTTACATGCTACATAGAGAAAAGAAACCTACCTAACAAGCAACAAACATGTAAAGCATGTAAATGTACTTATGATACGTATGATGATGTAGCTACAAAATATCATTTCGTGTGGATAAAAAACATGTCTCGACTTCTATCTCGCCATTTCAGTCAAATGAATGGTAAAAAATACTTTTGTGACCGCTGCCTTCATTATTTCTATTCTGAAGAGAAATTAGTTAAACATTCTGAGGATTGCTGGAGAATAAATGAAACAGATATAAAGATGCCTGAGGAGGGGAAAAATATTTTGAGATTTAAAAATCATAAGAACAAGGAAAAGGCTTCGTTCATTGTTTACGCTGATTTAGAGTCAGTCCTACAGCAGACAAATAACCCTAAGGAACCACAGCATCACATTCCTGCTTCTGTTGGATACCAATTGAGATGATCCTATGATGATACTATCTCATTTTATCGATCCCATCGTGGAGAGGACTGTATGCAATGTTTTGCTGATCAAATGACTGAGTTGGCTAAAGATATAGCTCCGGTATTCTGGTGTGCTTATGATATGCAAATGACATATGCCCAGGAACTTGAGTTCCAGATAGCAACACACTGTCATATCTGCGAGAAGCCCTTTTTACCTCAAGATAAGCGTGTTCGCCGTCTTTACAGTCGAGCTCAACAAGTTTGGAGCACTTTTAGATGTCAAAACATTGGCGAATACATTGATCTTTATATGAAGACAGACTTATTTCTTTTAGCCGATGTTTCCGAAGAGTTTCGTACTAGCTGCTTAAAGACTTATGGTTTGGATCCAGCTCATTATTATACTTTACCTGGCTTCACATGGGATGCTTTGTTGAAATATTCCAATCAAGATCTGGAGCTAGTCACCGATCTCGACATGTTTCTTTTCGTCGAGCGAGAAATAAGAGGCGGTCTTAGCCAAATATGCTCGAAAAGACGAGCTATGGCTAATAATCAGTACATCAATAATTATGATCCATCGAAACCTAAAAGGTTTCTTATGTACATTGATGTTAATAACCAATATGGGTACGCAATGAGTTAGCATCTACCCTATGGAGGGTTCAAGTAGACTGATCAGAACATTGATGTTACATCTATCCCTGATAATAATGATGTGGGATATATTTTAGAGGTTGATCTCGAATATCCGAAACATCTTCACGATCAACACAAAGATCTGCCGTTCTGTATAGAACACATTAATCCGAAAACAGGCAAACCTCCAAAAACTCCTAGAGAAGCCACTAAATTGATGGCGACTCTTCACGATAAACAACGGTATGTCATTAATTATAGAACGCTGAAGCAAGCTATAGCGTACGGTGTAGTCATAAGAAGATTCATCGGGACCTAGAGTGCAAGCAATCTCCGTGGCTCAAATCATATATTGACCTGTGCACAAATCTCAGGAAACAGGCGACTAATGATTTTGAGAAGAATTTGTTTAAACTAATGAACAATGCTATTTTCGGTAAGTAATTTATCACATTGATATTGGATACTACATATTAATTTCGTTTAGGTAAGACCATGGAGAATGTTCGGAAGAGGGTAAAAGTTCACCTCCTCACGGAATGGAGGGGGAGATATGGAGCTGAAGCATACATCTCCAAGCCAGAATTTAAAAACAGCACTGTTGAGATGCGGAATCAGCAGGTTTATCTCAACAAACCTATATATGTCGGTCAAGCCACCCTAGATTCTGATGAAATTGACATGATTATTAAAAATTTTGGTATAAGTAAGAAAGTTAAAGGCGTCAAGAAATCTGTTGTGAAAACAAAAATTGGTTTTCATGACTTTGAATAATGTCCTGAGGAATGAAAGGCTAAAATTGTACAGCAGAACCTAATAAAATGATCCCGACATCTAGTTCACTCGACAGTGCAGCAGAAAATTGCTCTAAGTCCGAATGATGAAAAACGATATCTGATTACAGGTAGTGTTGAGACTTTACCTTCGGGCTATTATTCAATAATATAGATTAGATCACCACACATATGAAATATAGATGTTGTCACCTCATGTCCATGAAGTCCATATAGTAAAATAAAAAAGTACAACGTTTGTTGCCTTGAGTTCAGCCTCCTGGGCGGTGTGGAATAGAACTCTTTGAGGTTAGTATTATAGAATGTTAGTCGCACACATTAATTGCTTTCTCTTAGGTCGACTGATTTTCTTTCGCATTCATCATAGTAATTTTTTAGCTCCTAGGACATCCGAGCAAAGGCTTATTAGAAATCTTATAGAGGTACAGAAAAACTTGTTTGAATTTAGGATAAACATACAGATTACCCCTTATATCTCATATATACCAATGATGAGGCAAGACCCTAGATCTTGGAAAGCCACTTACTCGAGTGAATTGAATCGTATGGTATTTTCATCATACCATAAGACTGATGAAGCATCAAATATGAATCAAATTATTTACTTGTCAATGCTTTGAATAACCAATGAGATTGAGGACTGGTGACGTCATAAACACGGGAGTAGAAAGTGAAAGTAGGCTGCATACGAGCAGCCCACTTTCACTTTTCTATGACAGACAACAGATGCGGAGCTTGATACCTATAGCGGTAATGTCGAATTTGATGTTGTATGAGTGTTAGTCATGCACAATGATGTTGTGTGAGCATTAGGCATGCGCAGTGATGTTATGTGAGTGTTAGACATGCGCAATGATGTAGCGTGAGTGAGGACTGGTGACGTCATAAACACGGGAGTAGAAAGTGAAAGCAGGCTGCATACGAGCAGCCCACTTTCACTTTTCTATGACACGCAACAGGTGCGGAGCTTGATACCTATAGCGGTAATGTTGAATCGGACAGGTGACATTGAAATGTTGGTATATTTCAAAATTTTGGTTTCAAACTTTGTATGCTTAATGTTCGGATCAGGTCTCGTATTATTCTATTTCATGTATTTAAAATTGTATTTCAAAGCAACATTTAATATGATAAATCAGCGCCAAATTCACAGGTATTTATGTTTATTTCCTTGCGTTTCAAGTAAAATTTAGAATATTACAACCGCTCAGTGTCTACAATAATTCTATCATCTTGTAATGATCCTACCAATTAGGTTCCTCCTATTCATGGACGCTCTTCATCACTACGAACCCTGTGGCTATTTTTTTCTCTGACATTTCAAAAGCACTGATTCGTTTGATCCGTGACTGTTGCGTCTAATAACGTTCTCCAGTGATAAATTCTCGGTGACAAAACTACCAATTGAATACCTTTTTGGCTTAGTAACTCTCCACAAGTTTTAGGCTAATACGAGTCCCATTCCCTGCAATTTTCTCACCACTATTTCTACCATCCCCACTGTTTCTAACATTCCCAACTGTACAATGCATGTTCCAACCATCCATTTTTCCGCTATCCAACCGTTCAACTTCCTACCATTCAACCATTTCTACCCTTTGCAACGGTCCTACTTCAACCAATCAACCAGTTCTACCTTTTTCAACATTCCTGTTCCAGCCATTCAAACCTTTTCCTTGTTACGCCGTTCCTACCGTTCCCGTTATGGTGTTTCTAGCATTTGAAACGTTTCTGCTTCAACCATTCAACCATTTCCACCCTTTACAACGGTCCTACTTCAACCATTCAACCATTTCTACCCTTTGCAACGGTCCTACTTTAACTATTCAACCAGTTCTACCTTTTCCAACATTCCTGTGTAATGACAAAAACGTCTGGTGATTGCCTACGATGTAATGGCTAACCTGCCACCTTATTACGGCCCACGTGGTAAACGTTGACACACCAGGGTGCACGGCAGCTTCAGTGGAGACGGGAGTGGGTTTACAAACAAGGGCCAAGCCAACTGTAAGTTAACTTTCCAATATAAAGATGTTCTGGGCGCCAGGTAGATGCTCTGCCTCTTTACTCCAGCTAACCGCCTAAGATAACCTACCAATCCTCCGCGGCTACAAGAAATCTATCGATAAGGGCTCCATGGCTAATAAAACCTCAGTATATTGTCAGTTACGTCACAACAAACCTACTTCAATAAAACTCTTCATAAGACAGTAAATAATTTAATGAACTTAAATTATTTCAATACAATCCTGCAAAAATATCAAACACAAGTCGACCTGTAGCCAACTTCCTGTACCTACATACACATATCTATAGTTCAACCAAGAATCAACATTACATACATGATACACTAAGTTCAAATTATTACCAAAATCAACAAATGTAATAATCAATTAATGATCAAGTGAACTTAGATAAAATAAACAGATGTTATCAAAAGCATTAATCAAAATCTTCAAATGTTGTTCTGATCCGTAAACATGCACAATATATCTAAAATCAGAAATGAGTTATTTAAACGAGCAATATTCAAAATAATATCAAAGTCAATAATGACATCTAAACTGTAAATAATAAAAAAATCAATAATGATTTCATAAACCTAGAAACAAATATTATCTTTAAAAAATCCAAAATAATTCAATTAACAAGTCGACGTTTCGAGCTCTCACGACGCTTTCACAAAATACCAAATATTATGAATATCCCAATAAATCAATTATCATGAAATGATATTCAAAATTTAAAACTACAGGAAATGCATAAAAATCAAATTTATATGATCAAATTAACAGTGAAAAGTTTGACTAAATAATCAGGTTCTTTATTAAATTCAATTCTCTTTAATGTGAAAAGCAAATTATGAGCAAAACAAATACACTGAAACAAATTACAAAGGTACCTTATTCAAATGCGATGACATAACACTCAGCTGTCCTCTGTAGAATCGAAGCAAACATACGCCGTCGTTGCTATACGGCAACCAACGATTCAGGTTCCCAATAAACCAAAATGGAACTCGTTCGATTACAAGACTTCGGCAAACTAAGTGATGTCTGAAGATAACAAGGTCTTGGATGGGCTAAAGTTCTTACGTACGATGTTCAGATGGTGGTTGACCAGTTAGTCGTCCAGGAAGTCCAACGGGAGTACATGCAAATATTCAGCAATCAAATCCTCACGAATGAGAACGTGTTTCCACTAATTTCCAAAAATATCACCAAACTGCCAATGGAAACATCAATTAAACGTTGCTGGAACTGCAGATCCACGAAAGAGTGACTGATGAACTTGTCTTAAATCCTCACACCAGTATAGTTTCCGTTAAAATCCAAAAATATCACGAAACTAATAGCGGAACCAATGATAAAAGTGTCTCCAACCAAATCCCAAACATGGATGGCACAAAATTGCCATTATAAACTCAGATAACACTTCTAGACATCTATCATCACATTTCACCATAACCTCTCTTATCAAGTATTACACGCATCCTCACACTAGGACGGTCAACAGGCAGCAACCTTTCACGAGGACGGTCAACGGCCGACACCCTTTCCGACAACTGACATCTCACAAATCCTACCAACCTATCCAAATCTACATACATACATACATATTAGTACACCGTCTTAAATTCCCTACAATTCCCTACATACAACGCTCTTGTTCTACGACATTCCACTACATCCATGCTCGAAATGTCCCGTGCTCGACTCTACTTTTCTACCTCTTCGTACCATAAATGCCATTAACCTATTTAGATCGTGTTATTCCGCCCTTAGCAAAATCGCCTCGAACGTCAAGAAAATCTAACCAAATATCTTAACCTAGAATAAATCAACATCAACACAAATCCATACCAAATACAAAGCGAGAATATTTCAATACGAAAAACCCAATAAGCCTATCGCAATAACAAAAATGTTAGAGAATAATAAAAAAGGTACGTGTTTACGTTTGACGATAATTTTATCCTATCCGTTGGTGTTAATATTCGAAGTCAATACTAGTGTTTTAGTTACGAGAAAACAGTTATTGTAGATAAATGACACATCCAATGTCCAGTTTAGGCTATTTCAAATAGGTTTTGCATAATTCGAACCTCAGATATTTCGTCGTTTACTTGTTCTTTTACGGATTTATGGAATACACTGCTAGTTACACTCTGCGGCAAAAATGTAATGTTTCACCTGTTCCAGCCATTCAAACCTTTTCCTTGTTACTGCGTTCCTACCGTTCCCGTGAGGGTGTTTCTAGCATTTCCAACGTTTCTGCTTCAACCATTCAACCATTTCTACCTTTTCCAACATTCCTGTGCCAGCCATTCAAACCTTTTCCTTATTACGCCGTTCCTAGCATTCCTGTTTCTAACGTTCCAATTTCCAACATTCTCGCTCTCATCGTTTCCAGCGCTCTGTCAACCAACTTCAAACATATTCTAACCATTCAACTTTGTGGTGTTTTTAACATTCCCATTTGCAACTGACTTGTTCCCAGCATTCCGGTCTTTTCTATCATTTCCATGTGTAGCGCCCCATTCGACTTCCCGATATTTCTACCATTTGTAACGTCCGTGTTTCACCCATTCAACTTCATTTCTACCTATCCCATTTCCAATATCATTTGTAACGGTCCTGGTCCAACCATTTCTAGCACAATGATGTTGTGTGAGCGTTAGGCATGCGCAGTGATGTTATGTGAGTATTAGACATGCGCAATGATGTAGCGTGAGAAGGACTGGTGACGTCACACATACACGGGAGTAGAAAGTGAAAGTAGGCTGCATACGAGCAGCCCACTTTCACTTTTCTATGACACGCAACAGGTGCAGAGTTTGGTACCTATAGCGGTAATGTTGAATCAGACAGGTGACATTGAAATGTTGGTATATTTCAGAATTTTGGTTTCAAACTTTGTATGCTTAATGGACCAGGTCTTGTATATTTCTATAGACCGGTACATGAGCTTGTGACAACATAGGGCTTTGTGCATAGAGTCATAAGGTAAGATTCACATATATTTCCCTTCAATAATTTAAAATTTTATTTCAAAGCAACATATAATATCAGCGCCAAATTCACAGGTATTTATGTTTATTTCCTTGTGTTTCAAGTAAAATTTAGAATATTACAACCGCTCAGTATCTACAATCATTCTATGATCTTGTAATGATCCTACCAATTAGGTTCCTCCTATCCCTAGACGCTCTTCATCACTACGAACCCTGTGGCAATTTTTTCTCTGGCATTTCAAAAAAGCACTGATTCATTTGATCCGTAACTGTTGCGTCTATAACGTTCTCCAGTGACAAATTCTCGGTGACAAAACTACCGATTGCAACCATTTCTACCCTTTGCAACGGTCCTACTTCAGCCATTCAACCATTTCTACCCTTTGCAACGGTCCTACTTCAACAATTCAACCATTTCTACCCTTGGCAACGGTCCTACTTCAACCATTCAACCAGTTCTACCTTTTCCAACATTCCTCTTCCAACCATTCAAGGCTTTTCCTTGTTACTCTGTTCGTACGGTTCTCGTTACGGTGTTTGTAGCATTTGTAACTGCCTTGTTTCACCCATTCAACCATTTCTACCCTTTACAACGTTTCTGCTTCAACCATTCAACCATTTCTATGCTTCGCAACGGTCCTACTTCAACCATTCAACCATTTCTAGCTTTTCCAACATTCCTGTTCCAGCCATTCAAACCTTTTCCTTGTTACGCCGTTCCTACCGTTCCCGTTAGGGTGTTTCTAGCATTTGCAACGTTTTTGCTTCAACCATTCAACCATTTCCACCCTTTGCAACGGTCCTACTTCAACCATTCAACCATTTCCACCCTTTGCAACGGTCCTACTTCAACCATTCAAACAGTTCTACCTTTTCCAACATTCATGTTTCAGCTATTCAAACCTTTTCCTTGTTACGCCGTTCCTACCGTTCCCGTGAGGGTGTTTCTAGCATTTGCAACGTTTCTGCTTCAACCATTCAACCATTTCCACCCTTTGCAACGGTTTTACTTCAACCATTCAACCATTTCTACCCTTTGCAACGGTCCTACTTCAACTATTCAACCAGTTCTACCTTTTCCAACATTCCTGTTCCAGCCATTCAAACCTCTTCCTTATTACGCCGTTCCTAGCATTCCTCTTTCTAGCGTTCCAATTTCCAACATTCCCGCTCTCATCGTTTCCAGCGCTCTGTCAACCAACTTCAAACATATTCTAACCATTCAACTTTGTGGTGTTTTTAACATTCCCATTTGCAACTGACTTGTTCCCAGCATTCCTGTCTTTTCTATCATTTCCATGTGTAGCGCCCCATTCGACTTCCCGATATTTCTACCATTTGTAACGTCCGTGTTTCACCCATTCAACTTCCTGTCATTTCTACCTATCCCATTTCCAATATACCTGTTCTTACTATCCTATCATTTGTATCGAGCCTACTTCATCCATCCTACCATTTCTAGCATTTGTTACGTCTCTACTATAACCATCTTACCATTTCTAACATTCACACTAACCCATTTGTAGCGTCCCTGTTTGTAACGGTTCTGTTCTAGTCATTTCTATCATTTGTAACGGTCCTGGTTCAACCATTTCTAGCATTTGTAGTGATCCTGCTTCAACCATTTCTAGCATTTGCAGAGAGGCTGGAAGCTTACCATCCAACAATCTTATACACCAAATACATTATTCCTGTATTCTGGCTCCCGAATTTCCGCGTCTAATTTCTCGAATTCTAGCATCTGCTATCATATATCCCAACGTCTATTATCCTAAACTTCCATATCTAGTATTTTCCGAGACACCCTGTATCTTTTTATTAGTATATATACTCCGATTTAATGTGTTGACTGTACATGGAACGCCATCTATCAACACGATACCGCACATTGTGTTTATTACGTGTTGCTATCGGATGTCTTATACACACAAAATGTTTTCACCTTTGTCCGATCTCTAACAGAGGGAGCGCATCGCTACCAGTAACGACAGTGATAGTCTTCCACACACACGATGACTTAACCTTTATCTGGTTGCTAACAGAGGGAGCGAACTGTGCTCCTGCTAACAAGTTGGAATTCTGCGAATTTTTTTGACAAGGTCGTCGTGTCTCCACCCTGACTGATATTATTACTACGCGTCTTAAACGCGTTTTTCATTCAACATACTATCAACTGATAGAAGGAGTAAGTAAGGTCGCCTTGTTGGCATATATGCTAAGTGCTTATATAGGAAACCAATGGACTGGGCTTCGATCCCCCATCACTGCGTCGGTTTTTGTAATATAAATATATAAATTATTTTGTACATCATTGAAATTTGGCGCGATTAAACAGACGTGGTGACTATTGACCAATGAGAGCTTAGTATGGCTGAGCACGTGGTAATTCACCAATGAGAGCGCTTCAAGTGATTAACTGCTTATCTATTACGTCATAACCCGTCTGTAATACAATACGTCCGCTGTCAACCGTGTTCCGAACCTCTGACTCTACCTGTCAGCTGTCATTGTTCCGTGCCATCGTTCTATGCCATACGTCAACGTCCTATACCAACGTTCTGTGCCATACTTCAACGCCCCAACTCTATGGCCTACCTGTCAGCTGTCTAACCTATATGCCGACTCCGCGAACCATAACCTCTAATAAAGCCAACATAACCTAACCTCTACGTAGGCCCCCATCCATCCACGTCAAAGCAGCCCTAGAGAATAGTACATAACCTCCATTACATCACAGCCTGTCATCAGCATCCTAACCTATACGCGGCCCCCATCCATCTTCATAGCAGCCCTGGGGCCCTCATCGGAGCCCTAGTCAACCGTCTTCAACACGCCACAGCAGCCCTAGTTGGGGCCCCCGCAGTCCTGGTCGCTTCGCTAAGATCCGAAAACGCGGCCCTCACGTTCGCAGAACAAATGTCGATTTTGCGCTAGAACTCTTTCGAATTTGAAAGAGGCTTTGTTATTTCAGATGGTATTTAGAACTTTTTAGTGATGTCCTGTATATTATCAGTAAATTCACTTAGTTTTATGGGTTGTGTTGTCAAACATTTTAAATTGTGAATTGCTAATCTTTTAATTTCTTATTGAGTTTGTTAATTTTTTTAGTCCTTGAAAACGGGGTCTGAAACGTTTGAAGAATTTGAAGTATACAGACTTTTTGGCAGTTGCCTTATTATTCAGAAAAAATACAAAAAAATAAGTAGAGATGCCGCAACTATCTTTCAGAAACCAGCCACAACATCTAGGTATTACAACAAAAACAATTGAAAGACTCTGTAAATAATTTTTTATTGTAAAGGAGTTAAGAGATACACATACAAATTTTGAGAGTTTCCCAATAGTTGCAATTTTCCAAATTAATGGAATAATTAAAAATTAACCATTATTATCTTTTCCATATTTTCTTGTAATATTGTACCGTCTGTGTGGGTACCTTGTCATTTCACAAACATAGAAACAACATACCTTATCGGCAAATAAATGAATCAAGTGAAAATTCAGGTCATGACCATTAGTGGAAACGTAGGAATTAAGGAGGTTTGCAGTTTTCGACATAGAGAACATAGACGGCGCCATATGAGTCATTTTCCAAAGAAGCTCCAATAAATTTTCACTAGTTACCTGTTATAGAGGCGTGTTCTGCCATAATGATGGTAGAACACATTTATTCTTTTGCAATTTAGACATAATATGGGTTCACTGATTGCTTCATTAAGTTTCGTTAAGTGTTTTTCCAAATTACACCATGATCATTGTGGAATTATGTGGCTATAGGTCACCTATTTTTAGTCACCAATGATAATTCTTTTCAAAGAAGAGCTCTTTTCAGTTCAACAGTATTGCAAATTCTATCTTCATAGGGTATATAATCCGTTTTACCACTGATTATGAGAAACGTTTAATATCTCAAACGAAGATGATTCTAATGGATATGCTGTCTTTGGTATGTCACAAATGTATAAAAATACACTTTCAACAACTTCGAGTTGTTGAAAGGGCGTTGAGTATTTTAAATAAAGTTTGGTGTTAGGCTGCAAAACTATGTTTTTATGCAATAAATATTCATTCATGACTTCGAACTGATCATCATCAACATAATCTGTTCGGTAAAATGGCTGATCAGCCATTTATATGTATCTAACGATGATAAAAACAGGAATCTAACATTAAAAAATATAGCAGGTGCAAGTTTAAAAAATGAGGGTATTTGCATCTGAATTTTCAAAATTTTAGAGTATTTTCCAGAACGCCCTTTAGAAACTAGCATGCTAAATGTTACTATAGTATGAGCTATATCACTCAGCTATAGCTTAAAAAGTAAATAGACAGAGTATTTAATTGAAGTTAAGACTTACAAAACCATTATAGTACTTTCCTTAATATTTACCAATCCATATAAAGAACCAAATAAAAGTCAGATTGCATTATAATCGAAAATGGCTGACAGTTGAAATTATTTTAGTTGATAACGCTCAGTGTTATTTACTCAAATCAGTAACATGTATAGTTTGCGAACGTCGTAACACCTCGTTGGTAGGACCCTGTATAACAATGCAGAGAATACCTTAAAAAAGAATGCATTACAAGAACTAGATTGTAAATATTTCTGTTTGACTTCTAAATGTTATTTGTGGCGTATTATTGATTGTTTTTATGTGTTCTTGGGAAATAACACCACAATCGGAAGAAAAATCTGTGTGTTCAAGGAAAACCAAATGTTTCCAGGTCTACTCTGACCTCGTTTTTAATGGCTAATGGTTAATTTAATGGTTTTCAATACATGTTAACATGTATTGAAAATATAAAATGCAAAATGAAAGTTTGATATATGACATTTAAGTTGACATAAGACTTATATTCATGTAAATATTTCCTCACCAAATTTACATGAATTCCATTCAAATGTATTTTTGATGTTTTTTAATGATATTAATGTAATAACTGTGGTAAAAACTAGAAAAGCAGTTGTCAAAAATAGAGGTAAACTTCGTCATTAACTAAAAAGAAATCCCAAAGGATGTACAGCTTAATGACAAATATATTTGTCATGACGTCATTAATGTGGTCTGTATGACGTCATACACATTTTTTTTTAAATGTGAAACCACATTTTTCATTACTGATTTGGAAAAGCGGAGATTTCTCATGAATAATTTGAAATAATAAGTAATGTAGTGAATACCTGTTTAAACCATTGCAAATAATATATGAACTATCATGAAGTTTAATATGTCATCAAATCTAAAAATAAAGAGTTAGGATGGACTTAAATCATACAGAGATTCTGCAAATGCGTGCGTGTTTTGCTTAAGCAACCTTTTTACAAAAGAATTTTATAAAGTTATGTTGACGATATTTTCACTATTTGGGAACACTCATTTGAACACTTACATTAATTATTAAACGACATCAATAACAAAGATCCAACTATACAATTCACATTACAAATTGAGCAGTACAATACACTACTTTCTTAGATATTTTTTAATAACAAAAACACAATCGTCATTTGATATCAATAAATTTCATGAAGACAAAAATTTTAGAAACAACGTACTAGTTGCTAATAATTACTCTAAAAATTCATTAATAAAGAGTTAGATAAAATTGAACAGAAACAAACACTAACATTGACCACCAAGCTGCCCAAACAATACTAATACCCTTAATAATCACATTACTACAACAACTATACCATAAATGCAGCATCTTTCAGAAAAAATGAATAGACTGGGCAACAAATTTATTGTTAATAGAACATTCAAAACAAGAAAAACACTGAAATCTGTTTTATCAAAAACTAAACCAAATAACGCAATTCAAAACTGTAAATAATACATTTATAGAATGTAACAAATTTTAGATTGGAAAAATCTCTAGACCTATTAATGTTCAAATAAATGAACACAAGAAACGAAAATTCGAAAAGTCAACAATTTGTGAACTTGCCTGGAAGTTTCGTCATAGCATACAATTTCAAAACTTCAACCAAATTATACAAAGAAAAACACAATACCAAACACAAGCTAAATTTTATAAAGTGAAAGCGATTGTATTGCTAGTAATTCTGTAGAATTCAGACACTTTTCTGGTAACCAATATCAAAGGATGAAATTAATAATAGTAATCTCCTTTTGATCAACTTTGTATAAGGACAGTTCATAAGATTTTTCCTAGGTTTTCCCTTAAGATCTCTGGAACATCAGAATACAATATATATATATATATATATATATATATATATATATATATATATATATATATGTTTTAGGTGGTTTGCGGGAATTCATCCGCGTAGTTGATAACTGATTCCTGCCGGGATCGATGGTAAAAAGACGACGTTTCGCCAGAGTCACATCTGCCCTCTTCAGGTCGGTTCGCATAATTCTCGTAGCCTTCTGCTTTCGCTTCTAGTTACTCGAATACTCGACCTGAAGAGGGCAGATGTGACTCTGCCGAAACGTCGTCTTTTCGGCTTTCATGGATGGAACAATATGAAGAAATATTTATCCAGGAATACATCTGCTCGATATATTGATTCATGTTTGAATCCTGACTTTTCGCCAAAGTCTGTTCCAGTTCACCGTAACAACGCATTTAGAATGCCAAGTGAGACCTTGGAGAAACGTCTGCAGGATTCAAACATGAATCAATATAACGAACGGATGTATTCCCGGATAAATATTTCTTCATATATATATATATATATATATATATATATATATATATATATATATATATATATGTTATATCACACTTCTCAAATTAAACTTTTTAAAAAAGATTTTTATTAACTTTAACAAAATAATAACTTTTTAAAATACAAAATACAAAATGGAAATAATGACAATAATAACTAACAACAGACTGAGTAATAGTGAATAAAGACTAAGTGAAATTCTACAATTTATAACATTTATAATGATGAATCAGCACTGTCGACACGGCGATTCTCACGGATGCTCGGCGGTACTGTAACGTGATACTCCACGTGTCGCTGACTCAGCTGGGAACGACGAAATATAGTTGCTACACAAGTTCACACAAAGTTCGTGTTATAAACTTATATAACAACTTCCATCCATTTGAAAAAGTTGATGCTGTATCATCAACTTTTAAGGCAAGTTCTGAAGTTCTATGTCTTCGGTAGGGCGTAGTAGGCTGTGAAGCTTTCCTCTGGAGTTACTGTTTGCTGGACATGGTAGTGATGCTTGTTCGCTAGTAGGGTCAGGTTTAGTGAACTTACTCAACTTTTTCCGGATTGCTGTGGCGGTGAGCAGGAGAACAACAATTATTGCTAACATGATTGCACTAATTGTGAACAAGGAGGTGTGCTTTTCCAGGAATGGTTGGTTCATCAGTTGATCCAATTCTCTCGAGTACTGGCTGAGTTTGTGATTGGCAATGTTAAGGTCTCGGACATCTAGTTCCTGTAGTTTTAGGGGTTCGATACTGGGAAGTTGACTGACGGTAGGCATGTCGTCGCAGCAGTTGTAGGGGATATTCACTGGATGATATTTGAGTGTGATGCTATTTTTGGTGGTCCGTCTGGCGTGGACCCTGGTATTGCCGATGAAGGCGTTGCAGTGGGGCTGAATTTCCATTAATGAATTCGTCGATACGGTTAGTGTGACAACATCTTCTCCCTTGCATTTGATGGTGATGGGCAAAGGTCTGGAGATGGAGACCAACCAGAGGTTTATGTTGATCTCTTGGATATTATAATCTTCTGCATATAATACCGAAGTTTTGCAGGTTGCGGGAAGTGTGATTGGCTGTCTGAGAAGTTGTGCTTCGCAGATGGCATCTTTGTCTATTGGATGTGGAATTGACTTGGAACAAATTTTATGCTGTGTGTTTAATGGCTTGCAGTCACTCAGGTCTTCGAAGGATGTATATAATAACGAATCGTCATCTCTCGCGATAAATTTCGTTTTTATTGAAAGTATGTGATGAAACCCTGTTCGATCATCCAAAATTGGGATAGGATAAAGGTGATAAAGAGTGTAAATCTCAGGATCAACTAAAGGAATTTTGAGAACAAAAATGATTTTAGTGTTGATTTGAAATGCTTCCAATTCTATCAAATCGATGTATTGAGCAACATTTGAACTGTAAATAGGAAGTGGTAAATTATTTTCATGGAGTGACTGAGAAATTTTTTGAAGGGATTCGACCAAATCTATTGGGCTTATAATCGAACTATGTAAAATTTTTTAAGCGGGCGAAAGAGACTGCAGTTAAAACATCGTTTAGGGTGTTTTCGATAAATATATAGCTCTCCATTAGGCTTTCACACAGATCTAGGATATTGATTTGGAATTCATGAAAGTCAAGATCGTTCGAAATGTATAGAAGTGACTGTCTTATTTTTTCGATATTATTTGAGAATAGTTTCTCTTCCGATTGAAATTTTTGTAAGGTGTTGTTAAGGCTTGTAATGACTGAAGTAGTTACGGATATTTGTTTTTTTAATAATTCTTGAGTTTGGTGTTGGTCTTTAGTGATTTTGGTTATACAATCATTTATGTATTCACCATCTGCCGCATCTAAGTTTCCTGAAATGGCTTTCCAAACTGAGCCCAGTCCGTTAATAAGTCCGCGTTTTCTTCTGTTGGTAGGATAAGTTTGAGTGTCAGCGAAAATGTCTGTATATTTGGAGTTAACGGATTTTGAAATTTGTTTCAAGAGGCTCACGTGTGTCTGTACTTTTGGTTTAAATGATTTTGTGTTAGTTGTGTTTTCATTAATAGTTTCTAGAATTCGATTTAGTATAGCGTCATTAGTTGAAATAGCATCTCTGAAAGGGTTGAGGTCTTTGAAGACAAGAAGTGTCCATTTGTCGTTTGAAATTTAAAGTGTGCCTTCTTCATGGAAGAAAACTCCTATTGTATTGTTAACGGGAGTAAGAGAGTATTGTTGGAGGTTCACGACTGAAAACAGTCCACAGAATCTGAAAAGAAGGGATTCATTCAAAATATGGTTTTAGTCTGTCAAAGTTAATTTTACTGATTTGGTTAGTCTGTAAGTTTATAACGGTGGCAGAGTTTTTTCTTATCGCGGTGATTTCAAACGGTCCATTGAATTTGTTTTCGGATTTGCTTTTAATCTGAGATTCTTTCACGTAAACTTTGTCGCCTACTTTGTATTCTGGTTGGTTAGTCGAAACATGTTTGTCAAATCTAACTTTAGATTTTTGTTTTTGTTGGTCAGTTTTTGCGCGGGCAAGTCTATAATAGTAGTTCATTCTGTTGTTAAGGTCCCTAACATATTTGGAAATGAGTTTTTCCTGATCGTATATTGTTTCGGGGGGTCTACTAGAAGTGTGCCCAAAGATGAGTTCGTAGGGCGTGAAACCAGTAGTCTTGTTTTTAGTGTTGTTGTAGCAGATAACTGCGTAAGGGAGGACGTTGAATGGATGTTCGTCCGGATGTTCAGATGTATTTGCCCTTATCATTTCCGCTAAAGTCGCGTGAAACCTTTCGATAGAACCATTTGATTCGGGATGGTGGACACTTGAAAAGGATAGTTTTATGTCATATAGTTCGCACAGGTCCCTTATGAGAGTGTTATCAAATTCACGTCCATAATCACAATGGATGCGAAGAGGTGTACCGTAATGTTGGAAGAATATTAGGAGGGTGTTTACTACAGTTTTAGCTGTTTTGTCACCAATTGGGTAAGCCTGAGTAAATTTGGTGAGTTCATCCCTAATAGTCAGTGCATAGTTTCTGGTTGGATATTCGAAAATATCAATATTGATACGTTCGAAGGGCGTTTTTGGTGTTTCAGTTATGACAAAAGGAGCACTTAAGTTTTTCTACAGAACTTTACCTTTTGGCAAGTTTCGCAGGACTTAATAAATTGCTCTACACTTTTGATTAGTCCAGTCCAATTATACTTTTCTTTAATGCGTCGGATGGTCTCGTTAATTCCACGGTGAAGGTTATTTTTGCCGCAGTGGTACTGTTGCAGTATAACGGGAATTTCGTCTTGTGAAGGAGTTATCACAATATTTTGACAAATTTTTAGTTTTACGTCTTTGTCTGCAAGTATAAAGGATAGTGTTTCAAGAATCGGTAGTTCTACGTTGTTTTCAATACAAAAAGTTTCGGATTCGTCGAACTGGTCTTGGTTATTATAGAGGATGTTGAAAAGATGGGCAACAACTGTTCCAGGATCAAAGGGTAAAGGGACAATTAGATATTTCCTATGCCTTACAGTTTTGCTGGCTAGAACGTTTAGAGTGTCAGTAGTGAAGTTTGGGTCTTCTTCGAAAATATCTTCGATGATTTTGTCATGCAAGTCATTGAGTTTATTTTGCCAGAAGAAAGTGACTATTCGTTTGTGAGATTTGTCTAGGAGTTGGGCGTTAGAAATTTCTATTTTTGAGTAATCGATTATCGACTCGGTTTTATATAGTTGAACAAATCGATTAAACTCTGTTGTCATTCTTTCGTCATGTTCGTCGGGTTCTTGATCATTATCGGAATTTGGTTGTTCTGGGTCGGTTTCGTTATTTGCAAAGATGTTGATTTTGGAAATAAAGTCGGTGCATTGTTTAAAGTAGTTGATTTTAATTCGGGAAAGGGCGTCAGCGTTCTGATTTACCTTGCCAGGTTTGTATTCTATCTTATAATTATACTCCTCTAGCTTAAGGCGCCATCTGGCTAGACGACTGCCAGGATCTTTGATGGAAAAGAGCCAAGTAAGCGGACGGTGGTCACACAGGAGTGTAAACTTTCTCCCAAAAAGGTACGGTCTGTAGTGCTTGACCGCCCAAACAATGGCTAGCAGTTCCCGTTCGATAGTGGAATATCGAGTTTCTGCAGCGCAGAGTGTACGGGAAGCATATGCTATAGGAAGATCTTTTCCTACGGGGCCTTGTGAGAGAACCGCTCCAATTGCAAAAGCACTAGCATCAGTAGTGAGCAGGAATGGTTCTTCAAAATTTGGGTAGATCAAGATAGGGTCAGATACAAGGGCTTGCTTCAGTTCGTTGAAGGAAGACTTGCAATCTGCGTCGAAGATGAATTTGACGTCTTTTTGCAGAAGTTTCGTGAGAGGCTTTGAGATTTTAGCAAAGTTGGGGATAAAACGTCGGTAATAACCGGCGAGACCAAGAAAAGATTTAACATCTTTAGGAGTTTGGGGTTGAGGAAAATTCTGGATGCATTCAACCTTTGAAGGGTTTGGTTTTACTCCTTCTTGGGTGATCAGATGACCTAGGTAAGCAACTTCCTTACGGAGAAACTCACACTTGTCAGGTTGAATTTTCAAGTTTGACTGTCTAAGACGCTTAAAGACTTCTGTCAAACGGGACATATGCTCATGGATGGTTGGTGAATAGACTATGATATCATCCATGTAAACCAGGCAACGTTCATTCTGGATGCCCAGAAGAATGTTGTCCATGACCCTCTGAAAGGTAGAAGGTGCATTTTTCAGACCAAATGGCATACGAACGAATTCGTAATGGCCATTGTCAACAGAGAAACCGGTCTTGGGGATGTCTTCCTCAAGGATTTCCAACTGGTGGAACCCGGAAGCGAGATCCAGTGTCGAAAAGTATTGACACTTACCAAGTTGATCGAGGAGATCAGAAATGTTGGGCAGAGGATATTTATCGTCTACAGTTAGTTCGTTTAACTTCCTATAGTCGATAACAACTCGCCACTTTTGCTTACCAGAAGCATCGAGTTTCTTGGGGACGACCCATACGGGGGAGGACCAAGGAGAAGAAGAGTGCCTGATAATGCCTTGATCAAGCATTTTGGAAATTTGGGTTTTCACTTCCTCCTTATGGACTTGAGGATATCTGTACGATTTCGTGAAAACGGGCTTGGCATTATTGGTGTCAATAGAGTGTTTGACGGCGTTAGTAAACGTCAAAACATCGCCTTCGAGATAGAAAATATCTTCGAATTCTAAGCAGAGATTCGTGATAAGTTCTCGCTCTTCGTCGTTAAGATGTTCTGTCCGAATTTGTTCCCTGATAGTAAAGTTTCTGTCTAAGTTTGTAGATTCACAGTAATGGTGTGTATTCAGATTTAAGAGAGGGTGTGTATAGTCAAGGGGTTCTAAATGAAGATTGGAAAAGTTAACAGTTTTCGGCATTGCGTTCGCGTTTATTATCGAAGTCAGAAATTCTCCCTTTGAATTAACACGTACAACAGCGTTGGGAAGTCGTACTTTGTCAATTACTTGTGTCGGTAAAACTGCGTCAGTATTTCTAAGTTCACATTTTAGTTTGAAAATTTGTTCGGTACGTGCCTGGATTGTTATGTGATTGTTATGCGTATGAGGTTGTGCGTTAGTACTGGGGGTGTCTGTTGGTTGTTTATTTGATTGGTCGTGATCGGGTACTTTATGTAGGGGAATAGTTTTAAAGTTAGTAATTAATTGTTTGGATTTTAAGTCGACAATACATTCATAATGTTCAAGAAAATCAAGACCTAATATCCCATCGAACTCAATATCTAGATCGTAGATAAAGACCTTGTGTGGATCGCCTAGAGCGAAAGGAATGAGGGTGGATTGTGAGATCGGGATTTTCTCATGAGTAATGCCTTGAATTGTTACTCTTTCGGGAGATCGTTGTGAGAAGTTTTTGACAGTGTTTTCTTTGAAAATGGAGATACCAGCTCCGGTATCAATTAGGAGTTTAAATTTTCCAGAAGCGTCGTTGATATAATAGAGGTTCTTGGAATTTACTGTCAGAAGGGGACTTAAAGAAATGTTTGTTCTGGGAAGTTCAGATCGGGATTGAAGTCTTCCAAATTCAAATTCTGTATTTGAGTTTGGACTTCTGAGAGGGTAGTTGCCGTATCTGGGGGTTGATCTAGGCTCGGAAGCGCTAGAAAATCCTGGTATTCATTAGGGCTGAAAGGTACGACAGGGGTATTGTCTACCGTTTGTTCAAACCCATAGCTTTCATAGTTTTGGGTGTTATCATCGAAATGCTGCTGATTATTATCAGTATAATAATCATACACGTCTGCATAATATTCGTGATAGTTGCCATTTTGATGGTGATTAAAATGGTGGGTCCTTTCAGGACGGAAATTTGGGTTTGTCTGTATTACAGACGGTCGAAAGTTGTTCGGTTTGAAAGGAGGTCTTTGAAAGTTATTAGGTCTAAATTGTTGACCTTGATGGTTTGTGTTATTGTTGACAGGATTTGGCCTCGATGGTTGATTCGGCCCAATGAAATTTGGTCTATTATTTTGGTTAAAAGGCTGAGGGTTATTTTGAAATCTTAACCGACAGTCCGCAGCAATGTGGCCTAATCGCCCACAATTTAAACATTTAGGAGGTGGATTTGGTTTTCTAGCCTGAAAAGATGGCTTAGGTGGAACGGATTTATTTACTTTTTGTTCCTCAAAATAGGATAATTGAAGTTCTCTTCTTATTCGTGAATGTGCCTCAAGAAGATCCTTCGGATTACTGGCACGAATAATTTGGCCTAATCGAGGTTCTAAACCGGTAAGTAGGGTGTTTAGGACCATTGTGTCAACAAGAGTGGTTTGAGCATCTTTCTGCTCGTTGCTTAGACTAGGGGCTTTTTGGATACAAGAGTGCATTTTCGCACTCAAAACCTGAAGTCTGTTATAGAATGTCAAGGGGGATTCGTTTGATAGTTGTTTCAAACGTTGGAGATCGTGAATTAAAGAAGACAGATCCCTAGAGTCTCCAAAGTGTAGTGTTAGAAGCTGCTTTATTTCGAGGTACGACGCGGGGTTCCTAGAGTTAATTAACTGCGCCGCTTTTCCCCTTAATTTATTTTTGATGTGAATTACCAACAAATATTTTTGTTCGGTATTAGACATGTTATACGCGCAATTGCACGCATGTATAAATGTAGCCAAAGAAATTTGGTCGCCTTCAAACTCTGGAATTATTGAAAATATTTCCGACAACCTATATTTTTCAGTTTCATCGACAACCGTGTTGTTCTGTGATTGTGCCATTTTGGTTTAATAGAATTTTAAACGAAAGAGGTTCAATCAAAAATAATAAAAGGTATAGAAAATGGTATCAATAAAATAAATGGTATAAAAATCAATAAATTTGTAAATGGGGAAATACCAAAGTTATTTGGATGATAGAATGGTATTAATAAAATAAAATGTAAATAAAATCAATAAATCAAATAATTCACTCAATCGAATGAATAAAATCAAAGTAATCAATTAAATCAAATAAAATATCAATGTAATCAAATAATAAATCAGTGATTCAATTCACTGAATAAAAAAATATCAAATAATCAAAATATCAAATCAATCAAATATTAAAATCAATTATTAAAATCTTAAACGCTAGACGATTCACTACTACTCACATCAACAGGAACATTGGAAGATCCGTGTTCTCCTTGTTATCGCAGTTGGGACTTCTTCCAGGTTCTTTGCTCCGTTGAGGGATAGGAATCCGCCGCTACCAGTTAGAAGTAAGCTCGTGTTCTAGTAACGTTGACGGATCCTACTGACTGCGCCAATTTGTTATATCACACTTCTCAAATTAAACTTTTTAAAAAAGATTTTTATTAACTTTAACAAAATAATAACTTTTTAAAATACAAAATACAAAATGGAAATAATGACAATAATAACTAACAACAGACTGAGTAATAGTGAATAAAGACTAAGTGAAATTCTACAATTTATAACATTTATAATGATGAATCAGCACTGTCGACACGGCGATTCTCACGGATGCTCGGCGGTACTGTAACGTGATACTCCACGTGTCGCTGACTCAGCTGGGAACGACGAAATATAGTTGCTACACAAGTTCACACAAAGTTCGTGTTATAAACTTATATAACATATATATATATATATATATATATATATATATATATATATATATATATATATATATATATATATATGGACAAAGACAAAACCATTATTACCATTTTCTCTAACGATCTTCAGTGGAGAATGTTAATATTAATTTATAATATTGGTTCATTCATTAAATAAAATAAAAATTTATTATTTACGTCCATATTGTTAACGCCAAACAACTGACAGTGCCGCCGAAGCCAGTTAGTCAAAATTCCAAACATTGAGTAATTATATATGGAGCGATCGTTATTCACAAAGCATGTACTTCTGGAAGTGCCATACAAGCGTTGTTAGTGTTTACTGGTAAAATAGCCAATGTAGTAGATCAGTATTGATTTTTCGGACGGGTTGCAGTAACTGTCATATTAAATATTCTGTTTTTAATGTAAATTTAATTATTTGATTAATAGATTATTATCACCACCTTCCCGAAGGTGCTGTGTAAAAAATTGTCAGAAAGTGGACAATAGAGAATGTATTAAATAATTAACTTCTCCTAGGGTTGTTGGTCCTCTATTTTTAAAAAATTCCTGAACTTGATTGAAATGGCAAATGACGAAAACTTTTAGGTTGCGCAGAACATTCTTCCAATTATTTTATCGAATATTTTGCCAGGATCGGTTCCATTCAAAAATTTTGGGGGGTCATTCATTTATCAAAAACATTTCGAATACCGATATTTGATTACTTTTTTATTTTTTTATTGCAATAGATTTGTCAATATGAGTGAACAATTTTGGTCATTACTACTTCTCCGATTTCTCCACAACTGTGTTTCTTATACAAATATAGTTTTTACAATTTCATGAAATAGGGTCGAATTTCGACAACTGGGCGATCACTAGTATATATATATATATATATATATATATATATATATATGTATGTATGTATAATATAATAATATATATACACGATAGCTTTCAGAACAAATTTATTCATCTTTCAGTTCAAACTGGAAGTTACATAAAATTAACAATAAGAAATATTAGATTGACATTAATTACAACTTACGATATGTGAGGTTTTGAATCCAGATGAGAAAGGGGAGCATATCTTACTAGTTCATAATAATAACTACTACAACTTAAAAAACTCCCATAATGTTAGATGAATTATACTGACATTACAATAATTTAAAGTCAGTTGAAATTAAAGCTATTGTGAGTTACAAAAGTTAGGTACCAAAGTGCAAAATTTTGAACACAAATTTTTTAACACAAATTAATCTGATTAGATTATCCCACATTTCACAGAAAAACAAATTTAAGTAATAAATAATGACTAATCAGTCGTTGAGGATAATAAATTGGTTAATGTGACTTTGGGTGAAATATGGGTTTCTTTACTAATCGATCACAATATATAATATTTAAGTTTTGTACATCGGTTCTCTTGTTTACGCTGTTGGATTGGTTGTTAATGTGAACCATCATTAGAAAGTTTTGTTTAAAATAGTTTTTTTGCTTGTTCTTATATGCTTACATTGTCAAAATCTATCTTGTGGTTGTTATTATTGTGTATAAAAAGAGCACAGCTATTTTTGCCAACTCTTATGTCACTATTAGGTGAAATTATTTTTCCTTTGAGATTTCTTGTTCCACCAGCATATTTAGCTTCATAATCATTACAATTTATACCATATATTTGGCTTTTTGTCATTGGGAGTTGTCTTTTATTCTGAAAAATAATTTGGCAACAGTTTTGATTGATTTATGGGCAGTCATTATATATATTGTGATTGATACTCAGAATTTTTGCTATTTTTGGAGAGGTGTCTTCTCTGGGAGAAGATTATAGCGTACTAATATGACTATCTCGTGGGCAATTAAAAATTAATGTTTTTAGCATGTCTGAAGGATATAAATTATCTATACTCAGTTGAAATAGGATATGTAAGATTTTTTTTCTTAAAGTGGGGTAACTGATATAGCAAATCATTTTTGTTAACCTAATAATCAACTTGATCTTCTTTTCATAGGATGATTTAAGTAAAAGTTAATATATCTAGCGGTGCTAGATGGTTTTCGGTACCAGTCTAATTTTAGATGGTTATCGGAACTTCTTATTGTTCTTGTATCTAAGAAAGGAGTACTACATTTTGTATCCTCTTGTTCTAAACCAAATTGAATTTGAGAGTTGTAGTTATTCCAGATTTGTAGTAGATCACTATTTTAGCTCATCAACATATTTTTTGAGGAAAATGAAGTTACATTTTAACTTTGGTATACAGTCATTATTAAAACCATCCATAAAATATTGGGAAATAATGGGTGAAAGTCTGGACCTTATTGAAGTTCCAAAATGTTGCTTATAATATTTATTTTGAAATAAAAATACTATGGTATCAAAAACAAATATTATAAGTTTTTAAAAGTTATTCTAGTTAATATATTAGTGTGCTGACAGATAAGTCGTCCAATTTGTATCAACACTAAATTCGACCAAACAAATCTAAAGGAATATTTGTAAAGAGAGAGACAACATATAAACTTCCTAAAATGTCGTTTGGAGGTATTACGTAATTGTAGTAAAATATCTACTAGTAAGCTAGCTATTCCAGAATTAGGTGCGTTGATGGAAGAGACTATTGGCCATAATGAACATATCGGTTTATGTATTTTTGGTAATGCACAAAACTTTGCACAAACTGAGTTAAATATTGCGTATTACTTGTATTAACCTCGTCTATTTGACTGGTGAAATTCGTAAGACCTTTTATATTAATTTTATGTAACTTCCAGTTTGAACTGAAGAAGGAATAATTTTCTTGCGAAAGCTTTTCGAAAGAAATAAAGAGTATTGGATTAACACCTACTGGCTGGTTTCCAGTTAATTAAGTTTATAGTTAAATTCAGCAGTTACATCACCTATTTGTAAAATAGAAAAAATGGGATTTTTTTCAACACATATCCACTCTCTGTTACAACAAAATTAAAAAATTGCGTGGAATTTGATACTAAAATGGCATCAAAAAAGGATAGACGGATTTGCCTGCTAAAATATAGATAAAAAGGATTACTACCGATGCCTATTTACTATAACACAAAATCTATTGCACAACACATCGAATTTCAGAAAGGACACCACGGACAGATGATAGAAAATACTAAGAAAATATTGAACTTAAAATTATTAAACATAGTAATCAAAGTTGTTAATGTCACCATCTTGAGATATCAATACTTAATAAACAGTTTGAAAGAAAGTTTATATGACATTTTGCCTTCAGCAATTTTTAATGAATTTTCCAGAAGACAAGTAAATAACTATAATAAAATACTCTATAAAATTAAACTCATAAATTTAAAAAAAATACAGAACCAAACCGTAGTTATCAGTATGTTAGTCATTGTTTTAACTTAACTAAAACTTTTCTAAATAATAACCCCAACATTTTTATTGTAATGTCAGATAAAGGAAGTGTTACAATTACAATACCTGAGGACAATTATTGGGAAATAGCTAATAATCTCCTCAGTGATAATAATAATTATTACAAAATCATAACTAGAGAACCTACATCTACTACACAACAAAAGGCCTCACGAATTTTATCAGAACTTAAAAATACCAGTCAAATAGACGCGATTATTTACAAGATATACCCAATATTTAACTCATTTGCATTTCCAAAAATTCATAAAACCGATACTTTCATTAAGGATAATACTCTGTTTCATCGACGCTCCTAATTCTGGAATAGCTAGCTTACTAGTAGATATTTAATCAAAAGCGTATAATATAAATAATTATTTTTACATGGAAGATACCTTTAGCGTATGCCAACACATATAGCGATTACTTAATACTTCCATATTTTAGAAAGTTTGGAAGTTGTCTCTCTCTTTACAAACATTCCTGTGAATTTGGTGGAACTTAGTATTGATACTCATTGGACAACTATCTCGCAGCACAGTAATATTAACAAGAATAACTTTGTAGACACGAGGTGTAAGACCGAAATCTAGGATTTTCGAGGAATGACACCTCGAAGAGAGTAAGAATAACTTAAACAAACTTATAAAATTTGATTTTGATGCCATAGTATTTTCATTTCAAAATAAATATTACAAGCAAATTTTTGGATCTCGAATGCGCTCCAGACTTCCACCCATTATTTCCCAATTTTCTGTATATGATTTAATTAATGAATATCTACTAAATTTAAAATTTAACGTCGTTTCCTCAACAAATATGTTGATTACATCATTGGCTGTATATCAGCAGACAAAAAAAGTGATCCATTACAAACTTATAATAACTACAACTCCCATATTCAATTTACTTTGGACGAAGAGGATACGAAATGTAGTATCCCTTTCTTAGATACAAAAATAACGAGAAGCTCCGATAACCATCTAAAATTAGACTGGTACACAAAACCATCTAGCTACAGTAGTTATATTAACTTTTATTCAAATCGTCCTATGAAAATGACGATCAATTTGATTTTTGGGTTGAAAAAATGATCTGTAATGTCAGTCACCCCACTTTAAGAGAAAAAAACTTACTATTTACAGATAAGTCATA
The DNA here is from genome assembly GCA_034190945.1 of Octodonta nipae. Lineage (NCBI taxonomy): Eukaryota > Metazoa > Arthropoda > Insecta > Coleoptera > Chrysomelidae > Octodonta > Octodonta nipae. The sequence goes on from CM067219.1 coordinate 62,758,108, forward strand.
TCCTTCAAACATGTTAAAATGATTAATTTTTAATTGCCCACGAGATATTAATATGAATACACCACAATCTTTTCCCAGACAAGGCACCTCTAACTCTAATACAATACCAATTCATGTGTCATTACCATATACCTGAAATTTCTCCAAAAATGGCTAAAATTCTGCGTATCAACCGCAATATAATTTTTGGCCATAAATCAAACAAAACAATTTTTTTTTCAAAATAAAGAACAAAACTCCCAATGACGAAAACTCAAATATAGCGTATTGTATAATTTGTAATGACTGTGAAGCTAAATATGTTGGTCAATCATCAAGAAATCTCAAACGAAGAATAATTTCACATAAAAGACTTGGCAAAGATAACTGTGCTCTTGCTATACATTACGATAATAACAGCAACACAGCAGATTTCGACAACATAAGCATATTAGAAAAAGAAAAAAACATTATTCAACGAAGCTTTCTAGAGGTGATTCACATTTACAACTAATCCAACAGCATAAACAAGAGAACCGATGTACAAAACTTAAATATTGTCTATTGTGGTCTATTGGATAAAGAAACCCAAATTTCACAGAATGTCACATTAAAAAATTTATTTCTCCTCAACGACTGTTGCTTTTCTGTGAAATTGGGGTTAATCTAATACGATTAATATTTATTAAAATTTTTGTGCTCAAAATTTTGCATTTCGGTACCTATCTTTTGTAACTTACTATAGCTTAATTTTCCACTGACTGTAAATCAGAGTTTGATAATTTGTAATAGTTATTATTAACATGAACTAGTAAGATATGTTCCTCTTTCTCCACTGGATCCTGTCAGTTTATACAACAAAACATCACATATAATAAGTTGTAATTAATACAAGTCTAATATTTCTTATTGTTAATTTTATGTAACTTTCAGTTTGAACTGAAGAAGAAATAAATTTGTTGCGACAGCTTTTCGAAAGAAATAAAGAGTATTTTATTAACAACCACTGACTGCTTCCCAGTTAATTAAGTATTAAGTAAGTTGTAATTAATGCAAGTCTAATATTTCTTAAAGTTAATTTTATGTAACTTTCAGTTTGAACTGAAGAAGAAATAAATTTGTTGCGACAGCTTTTCGAAAGAAATAAAGAGTATTTTATTAACACCCACTGACTGCTTCCCAGTTAATTAAGTATTATAGTTATATATATATATATATATATATATATATATATATATATATATATATATACATATTAAACTACTTAACAGTCACTCTTTGTATGTTTACTGTTTTTTTTGGTTAAGGGATATTGACTAATTGTATTTGCTTTATATAACTCTTTATTCCATGCACCTAGCTTTCGGAGATGGTTTTCTCCGTCTTCAGGGTTCTGAACATAGGAGGTTTATATTTCATTTGTTGGAAACTTAGTGTACATCTACTCGTAATTGGGTACCCTAACCTGCCTAGCCTAGCATCGTTTAACAATCAAAACATGTATGTAAAACTTGAACAAATACATTTAAAAACTGTACAAAATTTAAAACTTGACTACTATCACTATTTACTTAAAAATTAATTTTGGTCTTCTATAACACGGCCTTTTTTATGTGTTATGTCAATCGACTCTTCATAGAACCGAAAAATACAAAACACTACAAACAGCAACCATAGGGAAACATATACAACTATAGGTTACTGGTCCGTGGGACCATCATAAAAGTCCTTCGGTGGCTCCGAGAAAAGGTAGGCATAGGTCTCACTCAGTCTGTGTGTATCTGATTTCTTGTTTATTAAGAAGGGTGGTTTCTGGATGTGCAACATTTCCAGAATAATCCTCTTGTTGTATCTGTTGTTCTTGTCGATTATTTGGACCTCCTCGAAATTATTGACCACAAGATCCAGTTCACAATACAAAAGAAAGATAGAAATAAAACAGTACCGTTCCTTGACACCAGAGTATCACTTTTCTCCCAACTGAAAGACCCTACACCGACACTACTACAATCGAATGTAATATACAAATTGGGGTGCCACAACTGTGAATCCGCTTATATAGGGCAAACATCACAATGGCTGAAAAGTAGACTGGCAACACACCGCAGTGATATTAAAAATGGGAAACAAAGATGTGCACTGACCGACCACGCACTAAGATACAAACATTCTATTAATTTCGAGAAAGTTCAAATAATCGACAAGGACAACAGATACAACAAGAGGATTATTCTGGAAATGTTGCACATCCAGAAACAACCCTTCTAAATCAACAAGAAATCAGATATACAGGGACTGAGTGAGACCTATGCCTACCTTCTCTCGGAGCCACTGAAGGACTTTTACGATGGTCCCACGGACCAGTAACCTATAGTTGTATATGTTTCTCTATGGTTGCTGTTTGTAGTGTTTTGTGTTTTTCGGTTCTATGAAGAGTCGATTGACATAACACATAAAAAAGGCCGTGTTATAGAAGACCAAAATTAATTTTTAAGTAAATAGTGATAGTAGTCAAGTTTTAAATTTTGTACAGTTTTTAAATGTATTTGTTCAAATTTTCCATACATTTTTTGATGGCAGGTTAGGGTACCCAATTAGATGTACACTAAATTTCCAACAAATGAAATATAAACCTCCTCTGTTCAGAACCCTGAAGAAGGAGAAAACCATCTCCGAAAGCTAGGTGCAAGGAATAAAGAGTTATATAAAGCAAATACAATTAGTCAATATCCGTTAACCAAAAAAAAAATCAATATATATATATATATATATATATATATACATTAAATGTTACTCTATTATGTGTAACTCAATAAATTTCAACTCAAACATTTGTAATCTCCGAATATGTTTGCTAAAGAAAAGTAACTTATTTGAGATTAATTTTAATATAAAATTTTCGTGCCACAAGAAGTGTGCCATGAACAAATAAAATATCTAATGAAAACATTTCTGTTATTAATATGAGTTGCAAAAATGAACGAATTCCAAAAAACTAATGAAAATTCAGATTTAGTTACCTTTACCATTACATTCTGTCGAATAACAACCATTGGTTCTATAAAGGAGTAAATTTCTGTTATGTTTGCTTTAGTTCGAGGTCGAGAAGTATGAAAATTGAGTGGGAGAACAATACTACCATGGACCTAGTGGCAGCTGCCAATGATTTGACAAACTTTGCGCTCCTCCCCAAAAAATACGTCCATGAATGATTCTAAATGTTTCAATAGTATATGAGATAAATTCATAACAAATAAACCAAATCTATCGATATATTTGATGACGCAAAAAATTAAATGAAAAACTAATACTAAACCTTCATTCAATATGTGAAAACATTTCTTTTGTTAGAAAGCATATTAATGTATCTCATCAGATAAAGAAACATTTAAAATCATATTCGAATCTGACATCATATACTTTCATGAGGCAAAATTTGTCAAAATCTTTGGTGGCTCATTTTACGTGTGTGGTAGCACTACTTAAAAAATTCAATGTATCTTATCCATAGAATATCCATTCTCCGGGTTGTCGGACAACTTGATTTTGTTAGTGAGTTGTATAGCCAGACTCTTCATGCCCTAGTTCAAATCTGGCAGAATATATCTGTAACTGGTACTGTTTTATCCTAACAATAGTAGCTAGAATAATCGTTAATATGACGATATAAGTAGAGGGTTATTGCTCTCAGCTATATTCAAAGTTTACAAGACTTGTGTTTCCAAGGACCGAGAAGGGCTTTGTCGTACTTCTTGTCACTGAGTAGTTGACTTCTGGATTTCTGTTTCACTAAAACTATACTTTGAGCTTCGGGTAGCAAATTGTTGTGTAAACTGTAATTTATGAATATCATCCCTTCAGAAGCAATTTACAGAGAATAACTGATAAGATTTTAAACGCAATTCGTAAAACTAAATAACTTAAATGAGAAAGAACCTGGAAAATATAGAATTATAGACATATTATGAAAACTGACGAACAGATCGCAATGCCGAGACTACAAAAGTTGTAAAGAAGAAATATCCTAAAAACAGGTAAAAGTTGTATAGTTTTTTAGGGTTCCGTATATACAATATACGGATACCCTTATAATAACACTCCGGATTTCTGCCACTGTCACATCACAGCAATTTTTTCATAAACTACTGTACGGAAGAGGTTGAAATTTGGTATCAACGTATAGTTTGGTGACCCGATCAGAAGTACATTTCGCAAAAGTAGAAATTTTGATTTTACGGGTACCTCTGGGGGGGAAAACTAAAAAAACGACCGTTTCCCCCTGATCTCCGAAACTACTGAGCCTAAAATTTTGAAAAAAAAAGGAAATATAGAAACCATTAATATTAATTTTGGGGGACCAATTATAAAATTAAATGAAAATTTAAAAATTAATTTTTTTTAAAACGCATCATGTAATACATCAAATGAAAGGTCTCATTCTGAGGAATAGAAATGTATTTTTTTCATATTAAAAAAAATAATTTAAAAGATATTAACGAAAATATACCAAAATTTACCCATTCCCCCCCCCCTTAACTCCGAAACTATAAAACGTAAAGTTTTGAAAAAAAAGAGATATAGAGTCTGACCTGAAGTTTACTGGAAAAATAGGAGGAAACCTCTACTTTTAATTTTGGGGGGCAAATTACAGAATTAAATGCAAAATATAAAATTAAAATTGTTTCTAACGCATCATGTTATATATCAAATAAAAGGGCTCATAATGACGAAAAGAAATATATTTTTTTCATATTTTTGAAATAAATAAATTAAAAGATATTAACAAAAAGCTAAAAAAATTTACCCATTCCCCCACCCCCTTGTCACCGAATTCATAAGCTGCAAAATTTTGAAAAATAAGGAGAAACCCAAATTATAGAATTAAAGGGAAAATAAAAAATTAAACTTGTTTCTAACGGATCATGTAATATATCAAATCACAGGGCTCATTATGACTAATACAAATATTTTATTTTATTTTTTTTTTTAATAAATATTTTAAAATATATTAAAATTATATTTAAAAAATTACCCATTCCCCCTTTATTCCCCAAACTATAAGACCTATTTTTTTTTTATTTACAGGACAAATACGAAGAAATCTTTAATATTAATATTGGGGGCCAAATTATAGAATTAAACGGAAAATAAAAAATATTTTTTAACGCATCATGCAATATATCAAATGAAGGGGCTCATTATGATGAATACAAATATATATTTTTCATAATTTTAAAATTAATTGCTTACAATATATTAACATAAAGATATAAAAAATTCTCATTTTTCGCTTTATGTCCGAAACCATAGTACCTAAAATTTTGAAAATAATTAGGGGTGCTAGGGCTACCTTGAAATTTATAAGAAAAATTATTAGAAAACCTCTATAGTAATTTTAGGGACAAATTATACAATTAAATGGAAAATAAAAATTCAATTTTCAAACGCATCATGTAATATCAAATAAGAGGCTCATTATGTGAATTACAAATATATCATATTTTTAAATCATTTGTTTAAAAGATATTAGCAAAAATAAAAAACATCGACTTAATTCCCATTTTAGAAACTACACTATTTATATTTTATTTGAATTTTTAAATAATTTGAATAACAGATTTAATAATTTATAATTTAAAACTTGACCTATTTTGCCCTTAATCTTCCAATCTATAGAGCCTCAAAATTCAGACAGTAGATTATAAAAGGCTTCCCTGAAAGTTTATTAGTAAAATAAAACTCTAATGTTAATTTTTGGGGTCAAATTAGAAAACTAAATACATATGTATTCTTATAAAAATCAAGCGAATCTTGAAGGTGGTACGGAACTCTTAGTATGCTAGTTCAACTTGCACTTGACCAAATTATTATTCCTACATTTTGGTAACTTAAACGGGAACATTCATTTCGTTAAAATAATAGTTTATGGTGTTAACTTTATATATGTATCGGCTAAGGATACAGTCGAATATATGGTTTTTAGAGAATTGTAATTTAAATAATTTGAAAGTTCATTTAGTGCACTTCAATTTGTATATGTTGACTTTTCTTTATAATTAGACTTGTTTAAAACGGTAGTAAATATTTCATGAAAAGAGCGAATATGCCCAGATAGCCAGTGAAGAATTGACAATAGCTCCTGGAAGTTTCCTCGGGGAAAGAGTTACATTGTCTACCAGATTCAGACTAACAATAGCTATTGAAACATATGGACTGATCTAGGGTTTTCTTGGGTAGGGGGCATTCTTCCTAGTTCATTAGGCTTTAATTTTTCTATGTATTATCTATGCATATGTGTCCATTTTTCCATTGGTTTAGTATTAATATTTACCTGTCTACTATTTTCTGTTATTAAATAAAATATTTTTGAACTGGCTGGATTCATCACTTTCAGTATATCTAAGGAAAAGTAAGGGTTGCTCTTTTAGCAAATGTTCACAAGCACTATTAACGTGTTTTACGGCACTAGCGAAATTTCAAGATTTGTAAAGCAAGTGCGTATTATGTGTGCATATTTTGTATATCCCAATCGAATAATCGAAGTTAATACGGTAGGATTATTATTATTATTATTATATTAAAAATATTTCCATTAATTATTTATTATGCAATTCGGTAAAATCTATTTATCAGACAATATGAATTTTTAGAAAAAATCACCTTTTACTAGCTTATACAGGTTTTCTCTGTTAAATCATCATGAGCCTTAAACAATCATTTGGAAGATTGTTTGATCGTCTATAAGTTCTCAATTGAGTACTATCTTGGCATATTTTAGAGGTTCTCTACTATTCAACAAGTTTACGCCTACCAGTTTGCTGTTAAATTACGCCAGTTATACGCCATAAACTATTACTCAGCAGACTAAAAAGTCCAATTTCAATTCCAAGTTCCCTAAACATTTGTGTTCAGGTTTAAATTAGACTGGAGCAGACTGATAGACGAAGTGACTTATATAGACTAAGAATAACTGTCATAAAATCTGATGTTACCGCTACACATTGACATTTACCTGTTACTTGGCTATTTGAATTTCAGTTATCAACTGAACGTTTTAGGCCGCAGTCAGAGTGGCGACATCGACAGAATTTTTTCTCTGGCGTATACGGCCGAATACGTCTGTTCGATTGTTGTGGTCACATTCATTCAGTTTTCTGGTGAAATCGGATAAACCATTTCATTAGACATAATGGATTTTGATTCGCAAATTTAGTTATTGGAAATGAGTCATTTGCTAAAAATATTATTGATCGAAAACAGTCAAAATTTTTGGATAAATCCTAATACAAAAAATAACACAACCTAGATCTCTGTAACGATAGGTCTTATCTCTTGCATACTCCAACGCTTCCCTTTAAAATACTACAGTAATTATTTGTTTCAGAATCAACCATACAATTTTTTGAAATTAAATACTATTTTAAACCAAATGTATGAAAGAAATTGAAAGTATCCCAGACTAGACTGGCGTGCACGGCTGAAAAAAAAAACAAATTTATTTGTTTTCCTCCGATCGTCGGTAGATATGGCAGTATATAACGGTGCTACTCTGACCACCTCTATACAGTAACAGTGTTTTGATTTTTGACCGACTTCGGTAGTGTACGGCAGAGTTAAAAATTCGGCCGATACTGGTGCTACTCTAATCGTACCCTTAGTTATTGATATGCATTATTTACCTTATTAATGTGTTATAGTAGCTCTAATATTTGGTTGATAAACGATTTGTGAACGCCACCTATTATCTACGAATATAATTTTTAAATTACTCTCGATTTGAAAATCTTCTTCCTGTCTTTCATTTATCATTAAAATACACTCCTGTTGTTTTTCATTTTTGCTGCAATCAAATTTTGTTGATTTCTGTTTATTAATTAAATTTTGTTCTTCATCTTTCATTGATTAATATATGTGGATCAATATACTATTTTCATCAATTTGTTTTAACTAAATAGTGAAGTGTCTCCTGTTTGTTGAATGTAATATTGTGCTCATTGTTAACAATGTTTTTAGTTTCTCTTTTGTTAAATGTTCGTATTTCTCTCACCAGATCAGGTATCGATTTATTAGTTAAATTTTGACAGAAACCACCCCTGATCTAACTTTTCAGAACGGGTTATATAAAAATCCTGAAAGTTGTCAGAATGTCAACATCTCAAATATTTCGAATAAATTTTATTAAGCCTAAATATCACCAAAACAATGGTATTCTCACGATATTAAATGGTCAGATTAGTTGTTAACGTGAGTGATAAGTAATGAAATAGTTATTGATAAGGCTTCTTATTACAATTGCTGTTATTGATTACTATGAAACCTATACTATTTGCTCATGAGGTATTTCGATCCTACTAAATTTTCTAGAAGAAAATCTGTGAGAAAATATGAAATTGGATTATATGTACTTACTGAATACATAAATAGTTATTGGAGATTTAAATCAGTTGAGGGGAGCACAACTGATGGAGGTTCTCGATTACAAACCATATATTTTCTTGCGTTCAGTGGATTGAAAAATCTCGAAAAGATAATATAATTTACTTAACAGGTTTAAGATAACCTACAAATTCTTACTTGCAAATTTTGTACTAGGAATCAGAGAGAAACCGCGTTACATACAGTAAGATTTGGAGTCTTTAAGCTAATTTATTCTAAAACTCCTCCGTGTCTAAATTAATTTTGCAATAAAATATTAAATTAAGTTATATGTACTAAATATATAATAGTTATTTGAGACGCTACGTTTGTTTTATTAATGTCTTATGTTCTTTTAGTACCATATACTCTTTACAAGAGTTTCTTTTCTAGATATAGGTATTTAGACGTAATGAAAATTTTATGTACAAAATTAAGTAAATAGTATGTGTATTGTTTTTCTAAATTTAGCCTCACTAATTCTTTGTTTTGCTGACAACTTGACAGAATTTTTGCGGTCAAAAGAATTTACAACAGTTGTATTATATTTTTTGTATTTTTGCTTTTGACCTTTGTAAATCGATGTAGAGAAACGTAGTAAAGGATTAGTGCATATTTTATTAATGATGAGGCAAGCCTTACAACAAATTATTTCGTGTTTTGAAATCAAATATATCCCAGCTTACGTATTGTAGCTTTAGTCACATACATATATATTATCTTAAATTTTCAGGTGATCTGGATGTCGTACATTTGAATCGAATATGATGTATACATTTTTTGCATTATTTAGCATTGGAATAAAATAATTCTTTAATGTCAATTTGATGTTCCCAACTTTTGAGAAGTGAAGATTACACTGGCTCGATTCATTTAACTAAAATAGTTGTGAATGTATATTTATTTAGATGGGCAACATCACGGGACTAATTCAGTATATCACCAGCATAATCTTACACAACACAATACTTTACTCATATTTTTAATTTAGAAGTTATAATAAAGGAGCAATAAATGAATATCAGGTTATCAGCTAGTTTTTAACTTTTCATTTATCATGTGTAAAGCCTTTGAGCCGTCGACAGTAATAAATTAATAAGCTGTTGTGCTATCGCCACACCAAAACTCGATTGTTAATCTGGAAATGTTTTTTTTTTTCGGAAAATTAATTTCTGAAAGTAGAAAAACTATTTGATCTCAAGTGAGCATCTAGGATTATAACATCGTATAACACTATTAACTAACTCGGAATAATGTAGACAAAATCATTTTGTTATAGCCCATAGTAACAAATTTAACGTATCCTTACTATTCTTTTCGTACCCTGTTCTTCTGTTTTATTAATAATTAATGTGTCATTTATTTTGCCTAAATATCTATTTCTAATCTTTTATATAGAGCAAAGTGTAAGAATAGCTTTCTGGCCAAAAAAGACCATTATTCTATACCGATTAGTATTTTTTACATCACACTACTTCACAGCATGGTACCGATTTATTTGCAGGAATTTATAATGATTGTCATATTTTACGATTGTTATTATGTTTTGGGAAAAAAGACCTTAAGTGACAACGCTATCTTGTGTCGTAAACAGTTAAAAGTACAATGTTGTAGCTTGATACCTAACGTCCCTTAACGAAACTTTTTTATACGTTCATGTTAATTTAGTGTAACAGTATAAAAGAATATAACCTATGTGAATTATTCACATACTCCTATTTAGGACAATCACTGTTTAGAGACAACTGTATTAAACAAATGTATTAAGACTTCCTGTTTTGAATTTTTGAGAAATAAAGTTTACAAACTCTTTTAATATTAAAATATTATACAATGATATCAACTTGGATTATTCATCATTGTAAATTATCAGATAAGCTGGCACTGATAATATATACGGATAAGTGAATTTTATATAGCATTCTCCCTACATTTGTTATAGTGCTTGGCATTATTACTTTAGATTTTCAACACGTCTAACTTCGGGCCGAACGTTGATAATCTTCTCTATTGTTATTTGACGATAAGAAATTACCACGTCTTTGAGCAGATCAAACTGATATTTCTAAACGAAATATTACCTGTCAGAATAAGATATATCACATAAATTAAACTGCCACACCCTCATCAAAATGACTATTGGAATATATAACAATATGTTTTTTGCTGATATATATATTTTGAAGTGTTGCGTAAAGGAAAGAATCCATTCTGTAGGATCTTTTCAGTGTCGGTAAAATAGAAATACTGAATTGGGAGCTTTTATAAAAGGCAAAATGCATGCTTTAGTGTAGCTGCTTTGAGACAGCTAGAACGGTAAGTATAGTTTGAAATTTTATTTACGTTTACCAGAAAAAGGAGTTAAAGTATTCTATTTCTTTTGGCGATATTTGCGTTAAACTATTATTCAATAGAGATAAAAAAATACAAATACAAAATTTCAGATCTAACATTTACATTAGAAATGTCAGAAATATCTGCGATTTGATTTTACCAAATTCACTTTTTATTATCACATAAGTCACATCCAACACTAAATTCGAATATGGATTTGATAAGATTAATAATTAATTGAAAATAAAGGTAGGGTATTAGGAAAAATATACAGTTCTTCGCTCATAATCGATAGAATTGTCACACAACATATTTTGAATTAGTGAATGTAAAAGCAAATTATATGATTACTGTCCAGTAGGTATCTGATATATTCTTCTACCACAAAAGACATAAGTATTCCAATCCCAAGACAGTACTCTATCTCGAAAACAACTCAAATAGTTAAATACTGATGTGAGGTATGGGCTGTTGTCCCACATAAGTATCTATTATTTGATTTTGTTTAATAGTCAAAATATTCCATATAAAGTTGTGGTAAAGCAATTTATCTAGAAACTTAATCAATTAATTCATATTCTTCAAATACAAGTTGATGAAAGTTATATTTTTAAAGATATTTCAAATATAGTTTCTACAAGGCAATATTTTAATAGATATTGATATTAAATTTGTACTTAATGCATAGAGCTGCAAGCTTAACGAAGCATTTTTCCTCCTTAACCTTCTACTTCAATCTTAAAATAAACTAATAGTCCTTAACCCTATATGTTTATATTTATAATTTATTAGCCGTCTTAAATATAGGACCAACGTCTAAATTAAATATCCATTTTAACATTGAGTATTATGTATAGTATTCACATAATGAAATTTTCGGTTAATATTCCAGATACAAGGCAAGCCAGTTATTTGCTATTAGGTACTTCCGGTATTGGCACAGCTAATCAAAATGCAATTTTATAAAAATTAACCTTACATAAAACAAAATTACCAAGGTCACCTATAAAACTGGGCTAGTCATGGCAGGCTTCAGCACTTATGCATATTGGAAAATCACCCCAAACAGTTTTCCGGTATTTTTTCATTACTTGCTTAACTGGATATGCTGTGGAACTTTTGGGGTAATAGAAATAAACACAAGGCGAAAGCATCTTTTCTCCAGGAAAATGACAGCTTGTCAGCAGTAGCCGCGGTTAGAGTAAATAATTTGATCAAGTGCGAGTTGGACTCGCATACTAAGGGTTCCGGACAACCTTCAAGACTCTAATATTCCAGTTTCAGACAAGCAGGGAATGAGTGCATTTTCTGATATTTACCATAATATCTATTAAAGGAAGCGTTTTAAATTTATAAAACATATACATGTTGATTTTCCACATAAAGACTTTTTATTTTAGCTGCTTCAGGATTTGCTTGATTTTTATAAGAATACATATGTATTTAATTTTCTAATTTGGCCGCAAAAATAACATTAGAGTTTTATTTTACTAGTAAACTTTCAGGGAAGCCTTTTATAATCTACTGCCTGCATTTTAAAGCTCTGTAGATTGGAAGATAAAGGGCAAAATAGATTAGTTTTAAATTATAAATTATTAAATCTGTTATTCAACTTATTTAAAAATACAAATAAAATGTATTTTTCAAAATTTAAATACTGTAGTTTCTAAATTGGGAATTAAGTCGATGTTTAATATTTTTGTTAATATCTTTTAAACAAGTGATTTAAAAATATGATATATTTGTAATTCACATAATGAGTCTTTTATCTGATATATTACATGATGCGTTTGAAAATTGAATTTTTATTTTCCATTTAATTGTATAATTTGTCCCTAAAATTATTATGATGGTTTTCTAATAATTTTTCTTATAAATTTCAAGTGAGCCCCAGTGCCCCTAATTATTTTAAATTTTAGGTAGTATGGATTTGGAAATAAATCGAGAATAGAGAATTGTTTAAATCCTTATGTTAATATCTTTTAAACAATTAATTTTAAAAATGTGAAAAATATATATTTGTTTTTGTCATAATGAGCATGATGCAAAATATTTTTTTATTTTCCGTTTAATTCTATAATTTTGCCCTTAGTATTAATATTAGGGATTTCTTCGTGGTGCGTTCCTGCAATTTGTTTAGTATATTGTTTTCAATTTGATTGAATTACTTCATTGATTTTTAAACTTCTGCACCTTTTCTAAAACTTTCCGTCGCGGTAATGCTAATTGTAAGTGTTTTTTGCGTGTAAAATATAGACAGTATTGTCATTCGTGTTTTGGTTTCCTAGCTATTTAGACGCTTGGGAGGTTCGTGTATTGTTCTCCGAACTTTTCGGTCGCTTTGATTCCGTCTGAAGAGACGGCGCTTATTGTTGTTTTTTGCGTTACGATTTCGCGAGTTAGTAGCTCCGTTCGAAACGACCGCTAAACCGCTTTCATTTTGTTTCTTTTGTGTTTACAAAAGCGCATCATTTGTTGTTAAACCCGCATTTTTTGTATGCTCAATCAATGAACATTACGTCGCTATTTTTTGTGTAACATGTTTTCCAGAAGAAGCTCTAAAAAACTGTTACTGCTGGTACGGGGCTAGCCTCTGAAGAAAGAAGAACCAAGAAAACACCAGAGCTTCGACTTAAAGGTTAGTGTTAACTTTTACTTGATGATTCGTTTATGTGACGGCACGTGTTTATTGACTGTTCCGCTAAAGGTCCTTCGTCAATTATATACTTGCATTGAACCAGCATTGAACTAAAACCGCAACATCTAATTCATACATTTTTTTGGATATTCTCTATGGAATGTGCCATCGAAGACATTCCAATGTTTTGGTCCAACTTCGAGCCGGATGCAATTTGAGTTAATTTCGTGCAAAGTTTAACGATCAAACCATTGATTTTTCGTTGCAATTATTGTTGAAAACCGCATTGAATTTCTTTCTTTATCTGTTAGAAGAGAAAGCAAGTTCGGGATATTCACTCATTCCGTTGGAAATAAAACGCATCTTTTTTTGTCGCGTTAAAAACCTTACAAGAGATCGTTTTGTTTGTTTGGTTATTTTGTTAAATTGTTTTGAATTTATTTGACATTGGGTCAGATAATTCGTAGTTTCGACTTCAACAGTAAAAAATTGTAGATTTTGGAATAGTATTTTGTTTTCGTTCTATCTTGTTAGATTTGTTCAGTGGCGTTACAGTGATTTTGTTTTATTGTTAAGATGTCAAAAACCGCTGAAAATTTACGTAAATTTAAAAATCGACAATAGGAGTTTAAAAGATTAGAAGATATTTATTTTGCTGCCGAGAAAGCCTTAAGAGGTGACGACGTTGAATTGTTTTTTAGCATGATTGATATAGTTGATTCAATTCATTCAGAATTTTTTAAACATCACAATTCCATTGTAGGTTTTATTTCAGATGCAAACGATGATTTTGACTTTGAGGATGAGATTCGCAATAAATTTGAAAAATTGTTTTATTCAATTAGGTCTATTTTTGCTAAACTGAAATCTGTTCAGAATTCTACGCCACAAAATATAGCTCGGGAACAGGAAAGTGTTACTTTGCCGCGAATTGATTTGCCTTCATTTAGTGGAGACATATTGGAATTTGGTACTTTTATTGATTTGTTTGATTCATTAATTCACAATAATGAAAAACTCAGTGCTATGCAGAAGTTCAAATATTTGCAGTTAGCTTTAAAAGGGCCTGCTTTTGAGGCTATTAAGAATTTTAAACTAACACAAAACAATTACGTGAGTGCTTATGAAACACTTTTAAAAAAATTCAAGCGAACTCGTTTAATCGCGGTGTCTCATTGGTCAGCTTTAGAACAATTCCCCCAACTAACTTCAGATAGCCCGTCAGAGGAAGAATTTGGGTTTACCAGTAAATCAGTGGGATTTTTGTATCGCTCAGATGATGTTGAAACGAGTTCCAAAGAATTTAGCCGCCAAATTTGAACTTTACCATGGTACTGTGACCGCTCAAGATGACTTTCCGATCCGCTCGGAAGTTTTTGATTTTTTGTCGAAGCATTGCGATGCCTTTGAACATGTTGAATTATCCCGCAAGGCAAAGCGAAGTGTTGAAAAAAAGTTACCATTGAATTCAAAGCAACATTCTTCCCGGTTCACTACATCTTTGTTTGTCACTAAGAATAGAAATTTTTTAGTTTGTAAATCCGATCATGCGATTTACAAATGTTCTGAATTCTTGAACAAATCAGTATCCTCGCGGTTTAAGTTTGTTAAAGATTTTAGACTTTGTTTTAATTGCTTAGGCGATTTTCATCAGTCGAATCGCTGTAAATCTTTATCCACTTACCGCAACTGCAAACAACGCCATCACACATTGCTTCATTTTGTAAATCGTGGTGATTCAGGCATTCGGTCTGAATCTAGAGCTCCCCCCGCAAACCTGGCTTCCACATCTGGTGGATGCAGTACCATTAATACTGTTGAAAGTCCTGAAACTTCTCTACAGCAGACTTCTTGTCATAGTTCACTTTTGTCATACAATTCAAATGTGTTGTTATCTACCGCTTTAGTTGAGGTATTAGATAAGCACGGTTCTTATCAAACTTTGCGGTGTCTGCTAGATTCTGGTAGCATGACATCATTCATTGCAAGCAAGGCTGTGAAGCGCCTTGGCTTCCGACCTCTGCCCGCTTCGATTCAACTCAACGGGCTAGGTTCTATGCAGAGTACCTCTGCTGAGGGCTCTCTTACACTTTCTCTTCGCTCTATAGTAAAGCGTGAGTGCAATTTTGTTGTTGATACTATTGTTTTACCCCGCATTTGCAATGATATGCCTGTTGCGCCCATTAACATGGCTAATATGGCATATCTAACCAATTTGAAACTTGTTGATCCTGGTTTCAATAGCGCAGGCGCTATTGACCTTTTGTTAGGTGCCGATATATTTTCTCAAATTTTGTTGGATGGACGTCTTCTGGGAAAGGAAGGTGTTCCTGATGCTATTAACACTGTGTTTGGTTACATCCTTATGGGTAGAGTGTCTTCGAGTTCTATTAACTCTCACTCTCAGTCGGCCATAAACCCAACTTCGCTTTTTTGTAAAATTGAAGATGTAGTATCATTAGATGATTCACTCCAAAGGTTCTGGACAATTAAAGATGTTCCTACCGCACTGGTTCAGCCCCCTGATGATCTTATCTGCGAAAAAATATTTTCCGAGGGATGCAGGAGATTGGATTCAGGTAGATTCGTTGTGCCTCTTCCTTTTCCAAATACACTTCCTGCTTTTGATGGAACGTATAATTTCGCCGTACAACGTTTCTACTCTTTAGAAAGACGTCTTCTACAGCAACCAGATCTCTACAAACAATATTGTGATTTTCTCAAAGAGTATTTGGAGCTTGAACATATGGAGCTGGTTCCAGATCTATCATCTACTTCTTCTGATTGTTACTACATACCGCATCATTGTGTTTTGAAACCTTATAGTAGCACAACCAAACTTTGTGTAGTGTTTAATGTATCCGCTAAGATACCTCATCGGTTATCTTTGAATGATTATTTTTTTATCGGTCCCAAATTCCAGCAAGACATTATCACTATTTTGTTGACCTTACAGAATTTAGTTTTGGCTCACCTGCTTGCTATAGAAAACTTTTCTAGTTGTGAACTTCACGCATTTGGTGATGCTTCTGAGAAAGGTTATGCTGTTGTTTATTTTGTGTTCGAAACTGCATCTGGATTTCGTCAAAGTTTTTTTGTGTTGTCTAAATCGAAAGTTGCCCCTTTGAAAACTTTGTCACTTCCCAGATTGGAACTGTGTGCTTTAGTTCTTACCGCTAAGTTGGCTCATTATGTTTATGAGCAATTCAATAGTCGTTTGTTGTTCAAGGTGATTCGTTGCTGGTCAGATTCCACGGTAGTCCTTTCATGGCTTAGTTCTTCCCCGCACCGTTGGAAGACATTTGTCAGTAATCGAGTTGCTTACATTCAGGAAAAATTTCCTTCTTCGCATTGGTTTTACATCCAATCTTGTGGTAACCCCGCTGACTGACGTTATTAGGTAATACACTTTGGTGGAAAGGCCCAAATTGTTGATTACCGCTTGTTTGCCACATGCTTGCTCAGACTCAAGCATGTCACCGCTAGTTATGACTGAAGCCCGTATAGTGGCGCTTCAAGTCACCGCATCACCAAATTTATTTGGTACTTTGTTAGAAGAACATTCTTCTATTAATCGCATTACCAGCATTATAGCTCATAATTGTCGCCTTGTTGATAACGCTCGCAATCCAGACCGTAGGGGCTCTGGATCATTTTTGGCTGCTGAGTTATATCAGGCTCAGCTTCGCATTGTTCGATATGTCCAAGAGCAATATTTTTCTAAAGAGATGTATGTCCCTTCTTCGAGAACGAAAACTTTTGCCCAAATCGCTTCGTAAACTTTCGCCGTTTCTTGATGAACAGGGAACTCTTAAAATTGGTAGTAGATTGGCTAATGCTCCATTGCCGTTTGACACTAAATTTCCCGCACTGCTACCAAGTAAAAGTCGTTTGACTAATCTAATTGTCGAAGATTGTCATGTCACCAATCTTCACGCAGGAATCCAAACCGTTCAATTTCTTTTGCAGCAACGATTTTGGATTCTATCCGCAAAGAAAGTAATTCGTAGTGTCATTTCTAAATGTGTTTCTTGTTGGAAGCTTAATCCTTCTGCTTACCAACCCTTCATGGGAAATTTGCCCATTTCCCGCGTTTCACAATTGAAATTCTTTTCTCATGTTGGAGTATTTTGCTGGTCCCTTCACTATAACCATGGCTAAAACTAGAGGGTCGAAAACTTTAAAAGACTTATCTGTGCCTGTTTAAGTGCTTTGCAACGAAAGCTGTTCATCTAGAACTCGTATCAGATTTGTCTGCTGATGCATTCTTGGCAGCTTTGCGACGATTAATTGCACTTCGTGGTCGATGTAGCCATAGATATATAGTGATTGTGGTACTAATTTTGTGTGTGCTCACAAGCAGATCTTGAAAGCTTTTAGAGCTACTGCTGCACGAGAAACCATTTCTTGGTATTTCAATCCCCCTTCGGCTCCTCACTTTGGAGGACTATGGGAGAGCGGAATTAAATGCGTTAAAGCTCACTTAAGACGTGTTGTTGGAGATCAAATCCTAACCTACGAAGAACTTTCTACTGTATTTGCACAGGTCGAAGCAGTTTTAAACTCGCTACCTATAACCCCTTGTAGCAACGATCCATCGGATCTTACCGCCTTAAGTCCTGGAATGTTTCTTACCATGGAACCTTTAACAGCACCTCCTGAATCTGATTTCTTATCTGTACCATCTAATCGTCTCAACAGATGGCAGTTACTGCGTCGATGGCATCAGGCATTCTGGAAACGTTGGTCGCAAGAATATTTACATACTCTTCATCAACGGAGCAAATGGACTGATCCCTCAGAGGTTGTTAAGCCAGGTACTCTTGTTATTTTGAAGCAAGACACTTCCCCTCCTTTGAATTGGCCATTAGGGCGCATTATTGACGTACATCCTGGAGGTGATGGTGTTGTACGCGTTGCTACAGTTAGAACTGCAAGTGGTACTTTGAAGCGACCACTTGTAAAGCTTTGTCCACTGCCAGTGGACCCTTAGTTTCGAAATAAGTAATTCAAGGCTGGCGGAATGGTGCGTTCCCGCAATTTGTTTAGTATATTGTTTTCAATTTGATTGAATTACTTCATTGTTTTTTAAACTACTGCACCTTTTCTAAAACTTTCCGTCGCGCTAATGCTAATTGTAAGTGTTTTTTGCGTGTAAAATATAGACAGTATTGTCATTCGTGTTTTGGTTCCCTAGCCATTTAGAGGCTTGGGAGGTTCGTGTATTGTTCTCCGAACTTTTCGGTCGCTTTGATTCCGTCTGAAGAGACGGCGCTTATTGTTGTTTTTTGCGTTATGATTTCGCGAGTTAGTAGCTCCGTTCGAAAGGACCGCTAAACCGCTTTCATTTTGTTTCTTTTGTGTCTACAAAAGCGCATCATTTGTTTGCTCAATCAATGAAAATTACGTCGCTATTTTATATTTAAAAAAAATAAAAAATATATATTTGTATTCGTCATAATGAGCCCTGTGATATGATATATTAGAAACAATTATACTTTTTTATGTTCCATTTAATTCTACAATTTGCCCCCCAAAATTAAAAGTATAGGTTTCTCCTTACTTTTCCAGTAAACTTCAGGTCAGACCATATACCTCTAAATTTTTCCAAAACTTTACGTTTTATAGTTTCGGTCATAAGGGGGGGGGGGAATAGGTAAATTTTGATATATTCTTGTCAATATCTTTTTAACTAATTTTTTTTAATATGAAAAAATATATGTGTGTTCCTCAGAATGGGTATTATATGATGCGTTTGAAAAAAAATATTTTTAAATTTTCATTTAATTCTGTAATTTGCCCCCAAAATTAATATTAATGGTTTCTCCTTATTTTTCCTGTAAAGTTCGGGCAATGTTATATATTTTCTATTTTTAAAAAATTTTTGGGCTTAGTAGTTTCGGAGATCAGGGTGGGCGAAAGTTCGATTTTTTGAGATTTTACGCCCAGAAGTACCCCTAAAAACAAAATTTCTTCTTTTACGATATGTACTGCTGATTTGGTCACCAAACTATGCATTGATACCAAACCTCTTCCGTCCAGTAGGTACTGTGATGTGATATAGGCAGAAATCCGTAGTGATATTATAAGGGTATCTGTATATTGTATAAACGGAACCCAAAAAATAAGGTTTCTTCCTATGGTACAAAACCTTCTGTTTACAAAATCTCCAAAACTAATAAACAATTTGCCCCCAAAATTAATATTAATGGTTTCTCCTTATTTTTCCTGTAAAGTTCGGGCAATGTTATATATTTTCTATTTTTAAAAAATTTTTGGGCTTAGTAGTTTCGGAGATCAGGGTGGGCGAAAGTTCGATTTTTTGAGATTTTACGCCCAGAAGTACCCCTAAAAACAAAATTTCTTCTTTTACGATATGTACTGCTGATTTGGTCACCAAACTATACATTGATACCAAACCTCTTCCGTCCAGTAGGTACTGTGATGTGACATAGGCAGAAATCCGTAGTGATATTATAAGGGTATCTGTATATTGTATAAACGGAACCCAAAAAATAAGGTTTCTTCCTATGGTACAAAACCTTCTGTTTACAAAATCTCCAAAACTAATAAACAATTTGCCCCCAAAATTAATATTAATGGTTTCTCCTTATTTTTCCTGTAAAGTTCGGGCAATGTTATATATTTTCTATTTTTAAAAAATTTTTGGGCTTAGTAGTTTCGGAGATCAGGGTGGGCGAAAGTTCGATTTTTTGAGATTTTACGCCCAGAAGTACCCCTAAAAACAAAATTTCTTCTTTTACGATATGTACTGCTGATTTGGTCACCAAACTATACATTGATACCAAACCTCTTCCGTCCAGTAGGTACTGTGATGTGACATAGGCAGAAATCCGTAGTGATATTATAAGGGTATCTGTATATTGTATAAACGGAACCCAAAAAATAAGGTTTCTTCCTATGGTACAAAACCTTCTGTTTACAAAATCTCCAAAACTAATAAACAAAGCCGAATACCTGAGGGATTAAACATTTCGCTGGTCTTAGGAGGGAGGCAAAAATTCAGATCCGGAACAAAAAAATCTTCAATGGCATAATATTTTTAAAAATGCCAGATGTGATTTTGAGGAAACATCAACGGATTTTTCTGCAGAATATGACTTAAAGAATTGTGGTTCATTAATATCACAACACATTTCACTTTTTCAGGTTATTCCAAACATTTGTCGATATCTCATTAATGCAACAAAAATTAAAAAACGTGCTTTATCAGCTCTCTTTATTATGTGGTCCACCAAATGTTCTATACACGATCGTATATATACCCTCGGTCATGTTATTTATATTTCTACTTCTAAATTGCTATCAAGACAAAACAATGTATCTTTTTTCAAGTTTTACTTTTGGTTTGGGATTTCCTAAACTGGTGCGGTTTGTATGCTGTCGCTATGTCATGCCGTCAAAGAATTCGGCCAATTCTGTCTGTCTGTTGTCCCTTTGATATATGGTAAGACTACTTTTGGTTTTTCGGTGAGGTCATCTTTTGGTTTTGGCTCATGGTCTTGTTGTGCTCAAATCAATAAAGCAATAGCACAACAAGACCATGAGCCAAAACCAAAAGATGACCTCAACGAAAAACCAAAAGTAGTCTTACCATACATCAAAGGGACAACGGACAGAACTGGCCGAATTCTTCGAAGGCATGACATAGCGACAGCATACAAACCGCACCAGACTATAGGCACCAGTTTAGGAAATCCCAAACCAAAAGTAAAACTTGAAAACCAAGGGGTATATAGTATAACGTGCTGCGGAACGTGCGATAAGGTATTTGTCGGACAAACGAACAGGAGAATTTCAGCCCGTTTAGAGGAACACAAATTAGCTGTCAAAAATAAACAAACGATATCGGCCCTGTTCCGACACCAGCAACAATCGGGCCATAAAATCAATTTCAATAGTTGTAAACAGATCTCACAAACTCCTCACTACAAAACTAGACTAATACGAGAAGCTATTGAAATTGAGAAAACTGGACAACTAAATAAAAGAGATGACGCCCTGCACCTCTCTAACACATGGAAGACAATTATATCAAAACATCAAAATAAAACACAATTAGCGACGCAAAATACAAACCCGTTAACAAGCAAAACACCCGACACGGCAGCGAAGGGGGCGGAGTCAACACCGACCAATCAGGCGCGATACGACCTCCGACGGAGACATATAAAATAAACAGCTCAGGCAGATCACCTCTCAGTTCACCGTAACTATGCATTGAGAATGCCAAGTGAGACCTTGGCGAAACGTCTGCAGGATTCAAAGATGAATAAATGTAACGAAGTTATTCCCGGATAAATATTTCTTCATATATATATATATATATATATATATATATATATATATATATATAAATGTTATCTTTTTTTATCTCATAATATATGGTGGTTCTCTATCTAAAATTTTTACTGTTCATAGGTTAATCTTTAAAATTTGATAAATTAACATTTTAATTATGTCACTATATAACAAATTTCACAAAATATTACGTAAGTCATCTTCTAAGCCCATTTTAGTTTGTTTTCAGTAAAATTTTCTTTTATGAGAACTAATTAAAAATATTAAATCTTCACACACATGCATAACCATTATAGTCTGATAACAGGAATCAAGAATATTTATTACCACCCTGAAAATTTACCCAGAAAAACCAACGGGTCTGAAAAACTCTTCTAACACCGCAAAATGCGATATTTTCAAATGGACAAGCACATGTATAACGACCCCATAGTTCGTAAGAGAGATGAGAGAATGAGCATTTTAAAGGATTTTTTACTGGTTGAACTCATACAGAACGAATGCCGTGACATTTTGATGTGCGGTTATTTCCCGACATTAACGTTCTCACAATACAAACCCACTATAATTGTTTTAAAGAAATGATTTACATTCATAATATTTTACGGAAACTGACATAACGTCACTGGATGGGAATGAAAAATAATCGTGATATGATTTTTTTGAAAGAAAAGAATTGAATTAATCTGTTCGCTGGAAATGGCTATCCTGAAATTTGGTGATGCGAAAATATCGCACTAACAATGAAAAACTGAAAGATACTGCACTACGACTTATTCATATTTCGCGATGCTAATTTTGGTTAATTTTAATCAAACTCAACTGCCTTAGGTTTTCAGAATGCCTTTTAATACCAAAACAAACGAAAAAGGCAACTAAACCAAATTTGACTAAATCAGTTATAAGTAGGTGCTAATATAAATACATTTTTTAAAAAACCAAAACCGACTTCTAAAAAAACTAAGTTAACTAACAACAACAACAATTAAATACTTTTTCTGAAGTCGGTGTCAAGTTGAACTGTAAAATTGCAATGTATAACTCTTAAATATACTTCCGAATTTTCCACTTTAACTTGGCACAGAATTCAGAAAAAGTATTTAATTGTTGCTTTTTATATTTTTTCGAGTGGATTTTTGTTTATTTAATGTATTTATTTTGTGTTTACCAGTGATGGGCTTAATGGGTTGCAGTTTTCAAATCTAATATATTTTTTTCAATTCTGCAAAAAATAAGGTACTCCATTATTTAATGTTGAACTTGTTTTCTAAATTTTATATGAATTAAGAAGGTTTTGGATATGATTCCAACTTAGGTATTGTAGACAATTTGACAATCTTCAATTATTTTACGTTGGTTAGTTAACAGACATCTTGATTTAAATCCAATTTCATTCATTTAATAATCTCCGAGCGAAATTTTACTATAAAACTTTTTTTTTCTTTTTAAAAAGAAATTAGTCATTATACATTTCTAGTAATATATTACACTTGATTGCAGTTTTCAGTACTAACAAACTTTGATAACAATTTGAGATATTATATGCAAAATTGATATTTGCATACCAGACCTATTATACGGTTGAAAACGTGACAGTAACATGTATTATACATTTTTTGTAGTCATATAGCATAATAAGATGCGGCGTCTAATTCTAATTAGTTCTGTTTGATTACAGTTTTAGATATTATCAAGAATAAATGTATTTCACTTTTAAATATTATTGGCAAGAAAATTTTCTATTTAATGCCAACTTATAAAGACACACTGCATATTGACAACCTCCATCTTGAAGTTGATTAACTGACAGATTTTGATTTAATTCTAATCTATTTTTATTACACCACAATTTCCGTAAAGAAATTTCTTTTTAGGGTTCCGTATATAAAATATACGGATTGCCTTATAATATCACTCCGGATTTCTCCCTCTTTCACATCACAGCAATTTTCTCCTAAACTAATGAACAGAAAAGGTTACATATCGCAAAAGAAGAAATTTTGATTTTTGGGGTACTTCTGGGGGGGGACTAAAAAAATCGACCGTTCCCCCCTGATCTCCGAAACTACTGAGACTAAAATTTTGAAAAACTTTACTGGAAAAATAAGGAGAAACCATTAATATTAATTTTGGGGTGCAAAGTATAGAATTAAATGAAAATGTAAAAATAAAAAAATTTCAAACGCATAATGTCACATCAAATGAAAGGTTTCATTCTGAGGAACACACATATATTTTTTTCATATTAAAAAAATAATTTAAAAAGATATTAACGAAAATATACCAAATTTTACCCCATCCCCCCTATCTCCGAAACTATAAAACGTAAAGTTTTGAAAAAAATTAGAGGTATAGAGTCTGATCTGAAGTTTACTGGAAAAATAAGGGGAAACCTCTACTTTTAATTTTGAAGGGCAAATTACTGAATTAAATGGAAAATATAAAATGAAACTTGTTTCTAACGCATCATGTTATATATCAAATGAACGGGCTCATTATGACGAAAACAATGGAAAATAAAAAATTAAACTTTTTTCTAAGAGAGCATTTAATATATCAAATCACAGGGGTCATTATGACTAATACAAATATATTTATAAATTTTTTTAAATATATTTTAAAATATATTTAAAAAAATATATTAAAAAATTACACATCCCCCCTTTATTCCCCAAACTATAAGACCTAATTTTTTTTATTTACAGGAAAAATACGAAGAAATCTTTAATATTAATATTGGGGGCTAAATTATAGAACTAAACGTAAAATAAAAAATGTTTTTTAACGCATCATGCAATATATCAAATGAAGGGTCTCATTATGAGGAATACAAATATATATTTTTCATATTTTTAAAATTAATTGTTTACAAGATATTAACATAAAGATATAAACAATTCTCATTACTCGCTTTATTTCCGAAACCATTCTACCTTAAATTTTCAAAATAATTAGGAGTACTGTGGCTCACTTGAAATTTATAAGAAAAATTATTAGAAAACCTCCATAGTAATTTTAGGGACAAATTATACAATTAAATGGAAAATAAAAATTCAATTTTCAAACGCATAATGTAATATATCAAATAAAAGGCTCATTACGTGAATTACAAATATAACATATTTTTAAATCATTTGTTTAAAAGATATTAGCAAAAATATTAAACATCGACTTAATTCCCATTTTAGAAACTACACTCTTTAAATTTTATTTGTTTTTTAAATAATTTGAATAACAGAGTTAATAATTTATAATTTAAAACTTACCCTATTTTCCCGTTTATCTTCCAATCTATAGAGCCCCAAAATTCAGACAGTAGATTATAAAAGGCTTTCGTGAAAGTTTATTACTAAATTAAAACTCTAATGTTAATTTTTGGGGGCCAAATTAGAAAACTAAATATATATGTATTTTTATAAAAATGAAGCCAATCTTGAAGGTGGTATCGAACCCTTAGTATGCGAGTCCAACTCGCACTTGTCCAAATATTTTCATTAACATAGCTTGTATCGTTTCTTAGAAAATGAGGAAAAACTATTTTTACCTATTCTCATATACTCTATGTTTTGGTGGAGTCGCAAATTTTATTAAAATTTGTAAAATTTCATTCGGAACGTGGGACAAATTGAAAATAAATTGGATTGTTCCGGGATTTCCCAAAGTGGTCAGGTAATTCTTTCAATAACAGCTTGTATCGTTTCTTAGATATTGGGGAAAAAGTTGTTACCTATTTTTAATCTTATTATAATCTATGCTTTTGTGGATTCGCAGGTATTATAAGCTTTGATGGAGTTGCGAGTATTAACTGTTCGGAACTTGGGGTGAATAAGATGAATTAATCAAAATAAATGCCAGTTTATATGTATGTACAGTGTGTATTCATAAATCAAACGATTTCTTTTTATTTAATCAATAATTTTAAGAGAAAAAAAATATTCTTCACAAACAGATTAACATGGTCTAAAACGTAAACAGTAATGATTCCACGTCACCTTTTTAACTAGATTACAAATTAAAGTATCTTCATTTCTGTTAAGATGTAAATTAAAAGTTGATTGGAAATAAATCCCAATAAATGTCAGTTAATCAACTTCAAGGTGGAGGTTCTCAGTTGGTTTCTATAACTGTGTGTCTTCATAAGTTGAACTCAAACGGAAAACGACTTATAAAATGTGCCATACATTATATCTCCACACATTGACAAAAACGGTAGATATAAGGGAAAAACTACAACCATTTTCGGTAATACACTGCATGCACCAAATATTAGATACTAGCATCTGAGTTGCATCAGCTTAGCTTTTATTAAAAATTCGGATTATGCTAATGTAACATGTTTCGCTTTAAAAAAATCAACTGATATATCAAGTGTAATTTTACAGGGTGTTCCATATATAGGTAAAACGAAGTAGAATTCCATGTATTTAAGAAATCTTAAAAAAGGTATATTAGGTGGCCCGTAAGTAGCTGCATATATACAATGTGGTTAAAATAAGGGGGAAGTCATACGGGGTGGTTCGAAAAAGATATATTGAGTGGAACATAAACAATTGTATACACAAGGTAGTTGAAAAACGGGTGGAGTTGAATTATATTTATGCAGGGTGGATAACAAAATCTTATATTGTTAGGGTCATAAGAAGTTGCACATACAATGTGAGTGAAATAAGGATAAAAAGAATTATATTTATACAGGGTGGATAAAAATGAATGTTATTAAGCAGTTAGGATATTTGAATTTTCTTAAGCAATTTTTAAAGTAATGAAATGGGTGGAAAAATTTTTTTTTATGAAGTAGTTCACAAGTTTTCAAGTAACATATTATAGGATGGTTGAAATATGCAGCAGAGCATGATTACAGCTATACAGGAAGGTTTAAAAAATATTATAAAAAAATGTTATGATCCACAAGCAGTTTCATAAACCGTACAAATGAAATATAGGGTGGACTAGAATTCTAAGTATACAAAGTGGTGAAAAATGTGATATTGGGTGGCCCATAAGTAGTTGGATATACAAGGTTGTTGAAATATAGCGTGGAGTAGAATAATAAAGATACAGTGTTGGTAAAAAAAGTTTTAAATATTTTGTTATATAGGGTAGTGCACGAGCAGTTGCATATATGGAGTACCCGAAATATGGGGCAAGTTATCGTTACATAGTATGATTCAAAGTAGAGTAGAAAAAGTTGCAAATGAAGGATGGTTCAAATGAAGTGTAACTCATAATCAGTTGCACAGACAGGATATGTAAAATGTAGGGAGGAGTAGAGGTAAGTTACAGTTTTGATGAAACTTCTTGGAAATTAATGGATTTATATTTATACAGGGTGGTACAAAACTGTTAAACTGGTTGGTCGAAAAGTAGTTGCACATACAAGGTAGTTGATATAGAGGGTAGAGTTGAAATATAATTAAATAGTTCCTCGAAGTTTCCTCGAACTTCCATCGTCTTGAAGTGGTTGATATCACAACGTTTCAATAGCTGTGTATCTGCTATCGTCATAGGTGAATGATAGCAGATACACAGCTATTGAAAGTTTGTGGGATCAACCACTTCAAGACGATGGAAGTCCAAGGAAACTTCGAGGAACGAGTTACTTCAGACTATAATTAAATGTGTGTTGATAAAAAAATTGTTCTGAAACATGGGGCGAAGTAACATTACAGTTATACAGTATGATTAAAACATGTTGCATATACGGGGTAGCTGATATATAAGGTGGAGACAAATTATATTTTTCAGGATGGTTAGAAAATATCTCAAAAATGGTTATTTAGCGTAGTTAAACGGGATGGTTAAGAAACTGATAGACCAGTAAGTTTAATGGCTGACTAATTGGCAGCAATATATACAAGATAGTTTAAATATAGATCAATAGTTGCGGTTTGAGTAAAATAGGTTGGGGATTGGTGAATTTAGTTATACAGAGCAATACAAAAAGTTATATTGTGTAGTCCATAAGTAGTTGTATATATATGGTGATATATTTATACCTTTACAGGGTGGATTAAAAAACACAAATTTGTTATATATGGTAGACCAGGAACGTTGATCCTGCTATATTATATTATATATTGTGTTCAATAGAATCTTAGAAAAAGTTGCATATAAAGGCCAGTTAAAAAATAGTTTACGAAATGGCTAAAAAATCTTTTTTTTTTGTTTTGTTTCGTAGCCATTGACGACCTTCAATGCAGAATATATAACGAATCTGTATTTATGTCTTTTAAAATAAGTAATTTTAAGATATATTATTAATATAATCCGAATAAGTGGCATCGACTATGAACAAGCAGCTTAGTGTTCTAAATTTGACAGCAGTAGACAGTTAAATTCAATTGTGTACAATCGTGTAGCAAGGCATAAAAACTACTAAAATAATCGACTTTTACTTACAAAGATGTAACCTCTAAAAGCCTACGTTTGCTATTCAATTATGACGTTACGTTTTTCCAAAACGATGGCAACAGCAACTATTCAAGTGACTAAATTTTATTTGATATAAAGTAATCTTTTATATTAGATTTAAATTCTCAAAAATTAGCACTTAGTTAAACATTGTTTACTGTTCTTTTAACGAGATATGATATGCTGCAAATATAATTTTACTTTTTTATCTAATAATATAATACATAAAATTTTTGTTGTTTCGTTCAACACTGGATGATTTTGTAACCTATTTGAGGATGAAAAAATTCTTTCAATACAAATTGATGTGTAGGATCTTTTAAGAATTTTATCAGTATTTGATATTTTTCTAGCATTACATGTTTACAGTTGACCCTTTTATAGGATTTAAAAGTAAAAATTGCTGGTTAGGCGATTTTTGGATGGGTAAAATGTTATGTGTTAATTTGAGGCATACAATGAAGTTGCCTTAAGCAGTTACATATGCATATATATATATATATATATATATATATATATATATATATATTGACTACAATATAAGGTGTTGTATTCCAGATATGTGAGAAATCAAATGTTTCTTGGATTGCACATAAGCATGAGCATATCATAGAGTATTTCAAATGTAGAGTAGAGTGCAGTATATCTATACAAGGTGGTTTGGAAAAATACGTTTATAGGGAAGCCCATTAGCGGTTGAATTTACACGCTTCTTGGACAACAGGCTGCAGTAGAATTACAGTTATGCAGTGTGTGCACAAATATATGTCATATTAAATTAAGACTTACGAATTTGAACACAAATAAAATAAATTCATGTTAATTATATCTGAAGAAGACCTTGAATTTCGATACTTATTGACACAATTGGTCGAATTTCGCCCACTGATCGAGAGCTAGTTATCAGAAATAATTGTTATATAGCATGTGTTATATTGTGTGACAAATAAACAGTAACATATACAGGATGGTTGCACTATAGGCTGAAGCAGAGTTACAATTATACAGATGGTGGACAACCTAAGTTAGAAACATAAACACAATTTTCTTAAAACATATACATATCTACAAAATAAGTTATTCTATTCAACAGTAAACGAGGTTGGTCAAGCTAATAAATAAAAGTAAAATACCTTATGTTAAATAATATTTAAAAAGTTATTTAGATTTGAAAACTGCATCTAATTAAGCCATTTCATCACTAACAAAATTGTTAAATAAATATTTTTTTAAAAAACAAAAACCGACTTCAAAAGAAAAGTAACTAAAAAACATGAAGTAATTTATGCTACAACAATTAACTACTTTTTCTGAAGTCGGTGAAATATTAACCTTAATCATAAGTCTTATTTTTTAGATGACATATATTTATTTAATGAAGTACGCGCATTTTCATTTTATAAAAGTCTGGCTGAATTATATGCGTTTAAAACATTTGAAATACATTTGAAATCGTAAATAGTACCTCCCAAACTAAAATTGATTCAATATTTTTCTGATACTATGATATAGAGTTTCACCACCTACGAATCAAAATGTACTTATTTCCGTCACGTTTACTGCAAAAAATCATAATGTGTTAAAATAAATAATTAATAACTAGGATACGTTTTCTTGCAGAGTCTGACCAAATCAGTTATGTTGTAATAATTTGAGATTTCCTCAGCCCCACAACCAGTATTACAATCAGGTTTTCTAAATTATCAAGAAAGGAAGATCATTTATTCCCAGGGAAGAAAGTATCTCTAGCCGACCCAATAAATATTATGTGGGAGTTAAGCACAAAATAATCCAGTTGCGCCTAAACAATTTTCATAGAAGTGTCATCAAAATTCTCACATTAAGGTAATTAGGGAAATATTAATCAACCAAGTTGATGGTTGAATACACTGCGCCAAACATTTACTTCTCATAATGGCTGGAAATTCCATTATTGCAGTCATTTTAAATTTTCCGTTGACCAGTAATGGGCACTGTGAAAATGACTATGACCCACTTCGGAGCGTCTCTAATATTGTATCTAATAAAAGATGTTCATTATGAAATGGCAATGACATCTTCTCTTAAACTCCTTAGGGTTTAATATTTATATTAAACGTTTTGTAGGATTATTAGTTATTGATTTAATCATTGTACTAAAATCGGATGTATATATATATATATATATATATATATATATATATTTTCAGGTCGGGAATTGCGCTTTCTACAAGTGTCCTCTCGAAAATTTCTTTATATATTTGATACATATCGTAGAATATGCTATCGTAGTATCGGATGCACTCGTATTAACAAACATTAATAAAAATCTTTCAAACTTACATTTATTATATTTATTGCAGAAGTCAGGGTTCTGAGCAAGGACAAAAACAAAATATTTCGTTTTAAGAATTTTATATTAGCTATATGCATACAGCAGGTTAGAATGTCTACATACGAGAACTGAATAAAAAGTTATAAATGAATATTTATTTCTATAAATAAAAATAAACAAAACAGCGATATTTTTCAAAATGAAGTTACAATTATTCCAGAAACATATTATACAAGTATAAAAAATTTGCCATCCTTTCATCTCCTGAATTGGATGCAAAAAAATATAATTTAGATTCATTTTCAAATAAAAAAATAAATAAAAATGGCGCTAGCGTATTGGTGTTCTGTATCGCTGTATTCGTTTAAATATTTGATGTATTCGCAAATATTCCAAACAAGCCATCCAAACATATCGCAAAACATGCAAACATGCCAAATATGTTTAAATACCAGTGAACACCACTAAAAACAATACTCGCTGATCACGATCGAAGAGCTGCGTGCAACTATGTGAACTAAGTGTGAACGGTTAAAACAAATATTTGGCTTATTTGACTCTTTTGATGTGTATAGAAAAGCGACAAGTGGACGGTAAGACGTATTTTCTCTTAGCGGTATTCGACTTATTTGTTCAAATAAGGCGAAAATAGCGAATAGCCTCTCCACACATCGCCATTTTTGGACAAATATACCAAATATACGAAAATGCTACACCAATTGAACTGCCGCCTTTACAGAAATAAACTTCGTTACACATGTGGTAACTTACACATAAAAAAGACATGTTATTTTTAAAGAACTACAACTACCAAGCTCACCGAGATATGATATCAATTTCTTTGTACCAATGCACGATTTAAACGTCTAAGAAAAGTACTCATTTCTACCAATTGTTCCTATCCAATTCACTTGGTTTGCTAAAGTTTGATCATAAATTCTTAATAAGTAAACTAAATGCCGACAATGAAATTTATTTCGCTTCTACTAAAGGAACAAGAAAGTCACTATAGCAGAGGGAAGATAGTAAACTAGTCTACTTATATTTCTAGTTGGAATTCTCAGAATTTTTTTCATCAACTTGTTATTCTAAAATCACTGTCATAGAAATATCAATGATATACCAAGTGGACCATTTTATTTTCCCAGTTGAATTTCTCGAAAACTGTGGGAGTTGGCGGAAGACACTTCTGGCAAAAGTTGCACAACATCCAGGACGACATAACCTCATGAACTTGTCTTTGACCTTAAAGTCGTATTCAAGGTTACCCCTATTTTTGACCAAGGATTCTGAAATACAGGAAAAATTACGTTACAAATGATGTATGATAGGGTTCGAACGATCTCCCAAGGTAAAGATATCATTTTTTGGGTTATTAAGAATTGATTAATTTGACAAATAAACAATACATATGAAGTACTTTAATAACATATCGTCATTAGTCATTACCTTAATATACCGAAGGGGTACAAGCGATCACACATATGATACATAAATGAAAAATTAGGTTACTGGATTATTGGGTTATTTCTTCACTCCTCTTATGCTTTTATTTCATATAAGTTTTCGATTTCTTCAATTCCGATAACAAATTACTCACCCTACGCCATAGTCATATTTATGTAAACCCGCTGATTCAGATTCATTTTTTAGTTTTTGAACATAAGTGAAAAATTGTTTTCTACAATTGTGGGGATCTAATTTCGACCCCTTTATATAAATTGATGAAATCTAGAATGTTCACCTGGAAAAGAACTGCCAAGGGAGTAGCAATTCTTTTCCATTTAGGCATCTTTTAAATAAAATTCTATAAGTTTGGGTTTTTGTACTTCTTGGATATGGTCACTTTTTTAATTTGGATCATTTATTGCCTTCTCTACTACTTTGAAATTTAATGTTAAATCTGCAGTTAATTAAATTTGTCTTTGGTTAGTAATTATTAGAAGTGTATCTGTTTTTCAACTCGTGCATTCAGTTGCTCGAAGTTTTCTTGGACTCCCATAGGCTTGAAATTATCCCTCGTATTTACTTAACATGTCATGCGTCGCGGGTTATGCTCATTGTTCCTCTTAAACCCTTATTTAGTTCAATCAGCGCCGCCGTACCTGGCTGTTGGTTGTCTATGATTCATAGTACCAGTGGCTGAAAAAGAAGTCTCTAATCGATTTTAACCTCCACTCCCTAATTATATTCTCATACTCTGATTTTCCATAATTCACCTGTGGATGTCAGAGTCAAAGCTATTGAAACTTTGTTTCCAAGGAAACTTCGAGTTACATTGTCTACCAGTTTCAGATCAGCATCGTGAATTCAGATCTCCTTAAAGAATTACTTCATAGCTATTTGTCAATAATTTCTCTTAAATGGTCTTCAAAATTGCGTTTGGCTTGGGTAGTTGCGTCTCTCTATGTCTAAAATGTTCTATTAACACCCACCTTTAATTACTTAGAGTTAAAATGTCAACACAAGTAATAATTTAAAAGCACAGTAATTTCAGTAGTATGAAACTACAATTTTTACATTTCTAAGAATAAATTACAAGCAAACAAAATATTTATTTCTAGATTCGAAATACAATACTTTAAGACCTACCTTTCAATAGAATGGTTTTGAGCCCTGTCAAAAATTACACATCATCATGGAAATATTTAAACAGTAGGCTTCTATTATTTGAAACTTAATTATTGTGAGAAATAAAGAACATATTATTAGTAACATATAACCAGAAAGCATTTAATCTTTTATTACAGCTTATAATCTAATGGAAATCAATTGTTTTGCGGTTATTACCCGTCTGTTTTGCACACCGGAATTAGGTTTAAAGTTTTGTTGCAGTATTTAGAAACCGTTTGAATACTACTACTACTAATAAACGTACACTTGTTTGCTTTATTTTTGTGATCAACAGTTCCTCTTGGATTCTAATAGTTATTTGTGTTCTTCTAGTTAATATTTGCGGTTTTTTGAAAAATAACAATACACATGAGATCAACAAGTACACAAGTATAAATGCACACGCATCATAATAATAATAATTCAAATTTATATATTATTATAAGTTTACTGATATGTATTGTGTTGTTAATATAAAGGGCGTTCTCAGAATTGTCATTTATGTTATCAGCATGTAGAAACAGCAAAAAGAAAAAAGTTGCAGTTTTTTTTGCTTAGAATCTTGTGCTCCATGTCATCATAAAAATAATTATTTAATTTAAATTTAAGCACTATAATGTTAGCCTGATTTATTTCTGACATAAATTATTTGTTTACTGCTGATATTGGTTCATCCTACTTTTTTGTAAGTTGCAAAGTTTCAAATGTGGTTGCTGATTTATGGTAAATAGTTCACTCAACAATGCGTGACATTTTTTAAATGTGGGTGTTTTGTGCAATAAAAATAATAAGACAATGGACACAATACCAGTATATCAGTGTACGGGGAGTGCTAACAATTGCATCCGCTGCATGTTTTTCTAAGCAGAATGTATATTTAACCATCTTGACATAGGATTTAGGCATTGGGATTGAAAGATACAAAGAGGTCACGCTGGAAATGGAATTTTAAAAATTCTGGGAAACCATTAAACGATGAGCACTATTTTCATAGCAGGTCAAATAACTTCTAATTGTAAGCTATGATAACAATGCAACAGGAATAATTTAACCCATACCACATCACGGAAATCAGACTTTCAGCGCTAAGATGATCCTAGAAGAGTTGAAATTTGTCATTAACTTTTTCACTAATACAAGATATATGAAAATTTTACCAAATTTATTTTGTTTGTTGACAAGGCCACGTGTACAAGATATGGAGTAAATAATTTCCACAATAAAAAATTTTGATGGGGTTAACTTATTTTCCGCACAGTATTTTCAGTAAATAACACATTAAATGGCTTGCTTATTAGGCCTTTTAATTTGCCTAATCACGTAAAAATGCTTTAAACTTGCTTCCGTCTATCCGTCAGCACTTGGACTGCTTCAGTAGTACTCATGAAGAACATTATAGAACTACACAGTGGGTTTTCATCCTTAAGCTTAACAAACTCTTGCTGGTAATAAAGACTTTACGAAAACGGCATTAAGAGTATACCAACGGATTCACAATTAACTCTAATGCCTTTTGGATTATGTTTAACAAAAGATAAGCAGTTCTACGAAGTCCTTCCTCATATTATAGTAGAACGATTTGCCCCCTATGTCGCAACATTATGTAATTTAGTTGGAAAGAGGAGTCTTGACTACATTAATGCATCAGATAATTAAGCGTAGCTTTGTCTACCGTTTCTAAGAAAATATGTCAAGAGTTTTCTCAACTTCAAACACACTGGGTGAGAAAGAACGATTTTGTTACCTGTTAAACCTGTTAACCCCTACTTCCAATATATTTACAATAGTAAAATATATGCAAAAACCACTTCTAACTTTGGAATTCTAGATATTATTATAATTCTTACGTTGCGAAAATAGGAATCCTAGGTTGGAATAGGCAAAAAAAGTCTACCTCTATTGTAATTTCTTTAAGAGGTCCAGCCATAGAGCTCGGCCAAAGCATATGAAAGAATTTGTTAACTTCGACAAGATCACTGCACTCCTAGATAAAAGATACGTAAAGTAAAAGGTGCTCATTACTTACAGATTAATTAGCTACTTATTTCGTATATTTTTAAAGCCGGTGTCAAGCTAAACTGATATAATGCTTTGCATATATCTACTACTTCATGAAATTTGATTGTTGCTTGGAACCGACAAAAATATACTAAATACGTAGGTAATTAATTTGTACAGAAAGATCAACTATCTGTATCTACATTTTTAGTATGTGTGTAGGCTCCTAACATTAGTGATCTATTGTATAGTGTTATGTTTTCTAAATATTTTCCAAGTTTTTGGTTCTTTTAATCACAAACTATGACTAGGCTGTTACTATCCCGACAAAATCCTAGGATGTAGACTGTCCTTAAAGCTGATCAAGGTTTACACAGCGTGTGACTGCTTATACTGACTGGCTGACTGTTCCTCGTTGAAGTGCAATTGTGAACTCTCACTGGTGATATGTCTGGTAAACTCATTCTGTAATCATGTAGGAGATGCCCTGTACGTGTAGAGTGATAACATAATATGACCATGAATTCTTATTTTTGTCTTGTCTCAAGTATTTTGTTCATTCCAGGCAGATCTTTCAGAAGAGTCAGGTATGATTCTTCCTGACTGGCAGAAACTGCTCGTACCTTTGATTTGGATGTGTCATGATAGCTTCTACTTTCAAAGCACGCCACAGAACTACATTACTAGTTCTTAAACCACTAATGTTAGATTTCGATAGAACTCGAGATTTCGAATACCGTTTATAAAACTTTGCTGTAGGTCTAGGTATGCTAACTGTGTTATAAGGTTAATGCCTGCTTCGAATTCATGTAGCTTTTCACCAGATTTTTGGTTATCTTTTATCTAGCAAAGATCTTGTCAAAGATCGTTTTAATCCACTGGACTGCACTGAAGGAGTTTTAACGTTGGACCTCTTAGCGAAATTAATAGAAATTTAGGCTTTTGTGGGCTATCTCAATGGTTAATGTAGCCACTGCTTCAAACTGTCATTTGTACATATATCAAGATTAACTACCAACAAAAGTGCGAGTTTTTGTAAAGAAACCTTAAGTACTTATGGAGTTCTTTTATTTTCCTCCTTCGAAGTCTTGGTGGATGTTTTTAATCTTTTAATTACAGTTTCTGCTTGAGTTTGGGTGGTGCTAAGTTCACATTGTATTTTACTTGAATTGAATTGTCATACTTGACCATATATTCGACAATAAGCATTGAACTTTTTCGAACCTCAATTTCAACATTGATTGCCTTCATGTCGAATTCCATATTCTATATTTTCTGATTAACAGCTTCGTTACCTTGTATTACTAATGGCGTTGGTCTTCAAATTGTTTTAATTTGCATTTTTAATTCAAACTGTACTTGTTGAATTTTTAAGTAATCTTGTCTGTTTAATTTTTCAACATATCCTGTTGCTTTTAATTTTGAAAGTAAACCTTCCATTAGGAAGTATCATTGATACTGGTTACAATACACTTCAATTTCTTTACTCGTCAAATTTTCGCTAACCCTTTTGAATATTTCCTAGTTGTCTCGTCGTGTCATTGTAACTTGTAAATTTAAATTTTAAAATTCACTTAATCCCACTTTTTGTACTAAATAATACGAACTCCATGGGTTCAAAAACATTTTTTTACACCAAACCATCCTTATTCTCACCGAAATAAATAACAATAAGTTCCAATCCAAAAATATTTACTTAAACGGTCGATGAACTCACACTTGATCAGATATTCATTACGTAGCTATCTACTGAACTTTGCTTACTGACCGCCTTTTAATCATATTGCTATGCTCTCGAAACTTTCAATCAAGAGTCTGGTTGGCTAACGTAGATCATTTCGTTTCTTCCAAACATCATACATATTTCCAGTACTCTTTTATCCTTACTCGTGCATACAGAGATTGAGAGCTGGTTTTAATAACCAGTTTATTTATTCGCAAAACTAGTTATTATTAAGGATTATTAATTTCTAGACTGGTTCATATTTTTCCGCCGTAAAATAAAATGTTATAACAGTACATTACTTAAGCTTACAATGTATATAGAAAATGTTCAAATTCAGATTGACAGTTTCATGTCAACAGTTCCCACACTATTACGTTAGACCCATTCAAATACACAGAAAAAATTCAATTAAACACACTGTTACGAAATTTACCCAAAGCCATTTCATTTCAGTACGACAACGAACGCTTTGAGATAAAAAAAAAACGGTTCTCGAAAAGACTCGGCAGGGGAAGAAGTGATGATTGATTTTAGGAGAATTTTCTACGCTGGCTTATAAAGGTTAGTAAAATCTTTTGATGAAAAACGTAAAATAGAATTAGAAAATCTTGTCACTACGATGAAAAGCGAACAACAAAATCTTGTTTCCACGAAGGAAGAAAAACAACAAAATCTTGTTTCCACGATGGAAGAAAAACAACATAATTTAATTGAAGGATTATTCTCGAAATTTGAAGAAAAACAAGGCAAAACGAAAGAAAAAAGACAATTGCAATTTGAACAATTAATGGCAAGTTAATGAAACAGTTAATGAAAGAATGCAAATAGTTGAATCAGATATAAAAGAAATAAACGACGACATAAAGATCCTAAAAAGTAATGTGAAGACTCTTGAAATCAAAGTAGATGACATCGATTCCGTCCAGAACCAGGTGAAATTTTGAAATAAGTGCTATCCAAAGCCAGGTAAAAGCTAAAATCACTTCAATTAAAGACGCAGTACACAGTGAAGTACAAGATGAAGTGGAAACAGCAATTAAAAAATTGTAACAAGATTTGCAAAGAGGCAAATACCAGCACACCGTGAGTACCAAAGGTTCCGTTAGCAAACCACCCACATTTGATGGCAGTTAATCTTGGCCCATGTATAAACGGCAATTTGAGGCCGTGGCTACAGCAAATGGATGGGATAATCAAGAAAAATCTACCTCTCTGGTAATTTCGTTAAGAGGTCCGGCCCTAGAACTCCTCCAAAGCATTCCAGTCGAAGAACAAGGCAATTTCGACAAGATCATCGCCATTCTGGACAAGAGATACGACAATCAATCCTTGAGCCAGGTATACCAAGTCCAACTCAGTGGGAAAACGCAAAAATCCGGTGAAAGCCTTCAAGAATTCGAAGCAGAGATTAGACGGAAAGACCAGTTGGCCACACAGAGTTTCATAAACGACATCAGAGATGTGGAAGTACAACGAAATCTAAGACTAAGTGGCGTCAAGAAAAGTAATGACGCTCTACTTCGGGCTTTGGAAGTAGAGGCCGTCACGAACATGTCCAAGCCGACGGTCCGAGCAGTTTCCTTCAACCAGAAAGAGTCAGAGTCACCATTTCAAGCGCTGCTGGCTGGCCTGAACAAAATATACGAACGGTCACAAAGAACTGGCACCAGAGGGGCATGTTACCGCTGCGGACGGACAGGGCATTTCCAACGTGCCTGTCGAGTGAGGCCACCTGAACGATCACCGACCAGGGGTAACCAACAAAACAGCCACATGTCCAGGGACCGTCAGTCAGTCAGCATAGGGGGGCGAATGCTGACTGTCCCTCCACCAGCCCCCAAAACGTTATCCATCCGGGGATTTTGCCGAGATAGCGGCAGCCTAGTCATCAGAGGCACCATCATTGGGCGAGCCGTTACCATCACCATCGACACCGGCGCCACTGTGTCCATTGCCAAGTTCGGTTCCTAAATGAGGAATTTGTATTGACACGGCCCGTCAACACATCAGTCACCCCTATAAAAATTGTGGCAAAGCCTTCAGCTAGAATTCCCGGTCGAACGGAACAGACTATTCATGGGCAGCTAGACAGCAATCCTGGGAGCTGCGTTGGAATGGTGTAGCCCGTATACTCAGCTCATGACTACTTGGTTGGACGGGCTATAGTTAAAACCGGACGAGATATACCAATCAGAGTCCTGAATTTGACCAACAACGACATCAGAATTACCAATGGTCAAGAGATAGCTTGTTTCGAGCCAGTAGAGACCATCATCAATTGCGAAGAAGAGTACCAGACGTCGGTGAAGGAGACAGGGCCCGATAAAGAGTTCCTACAACAGCTTGCTGACCATTTGATACACTTGACACCAGAGAATCAGAAGAAAGCCAAGCAATTTATCACAAAACACTGGCAAATTTTTAACAGTAAAAATGGAACCACCGGTCGCACCAACATCATCCAGCATCGAATAGATACCGGCTCAACTCATCAGAATACCTCCTAGACGACTACCATTGGGGCAACAACAGGCAGTCGAGGAAAACATCGAGTCTATGTTACAAAATGGAGTTATTGAGCCATCCATCAGTCCATGGTCTGCTCCCGTCGTGCTAGTTGACCTAAAAAGTGGATATTGGCAGGTTGGTCTACACGCAAACAACAGAGAGAAGACAGCTTTCTCCACCAGTAAAGGGCTGTTTCAGTTCACGGTCATGCCCTTTGGGTTATGTAATGCACCCGCTACATTTGAGAGGCTAATGGAGTATGTACTGAGCGGGTTAACAAGGAGGACGTGCTTAGTATACCTCGACGACATTCTAGTCATGGGTCAGACATTCGACGACCATCTGAAGAACCTGGACGAAGTATTCTCCAGAATTAATAATGCCAACCTGAGACTCAATCTGAAGAAGTGTTCCTTGTTCCAAAAAGAAGTAGAGTTTTTGGGTCACGTAGTGTCCGAGTTAGGAATCCGCACCAACGAAGACAAGATAGAAGCCATCCGTGGTTGGCCAGTTCCAAGAGACAAACATGAACTCCGAAGCTTCTTGGGCCTCTGTTCATACTACCGGCGTTTTGTTGAGGGATTTGCCACCATCGCCGCCCCTCTACATCGGCAGACCACTGAGAAAGAAACCTTCCATTGGAATCAGGATTGCGAAACATCATTACGGCGACTGAAGGCAGCACTATGTTCTAGCCCAATCCTAGCCCTTCCTACACAGTCCGGCAAGATCATCTTAGACACCGACGCCAGCAACACAGGTTTGGGGGCCGTCCTATCCCAGGTGCAAGATGGTGAAGAGAGAGTGATCGAGTATTACAGTCGTGGATTCTCGAAACCGGAAAGAAATTATTGCGTTACCAGAAAAGAACTTCTTGCAATAATAAGCGCTGTAGACCATTTCCACAAATACCTCTATGGTCGTCATTTCTTAATCCGAACAGATCATGCCGCACTCAAATTGCTGCTGGATATGAAGACATCGGAAGGACAACTGGCCAGATGGATGGAGAAATTACAGCAATACGACTTCAAGGTGGAACACCGTGCCGGCCGTTTGCACATTAATGCCGATGCCATATCCAGAAGACCCTGTAGAGCGGAATGCGGACATTTTCTGAAGACGGAACAGCGAGAGGGTATTTCCATCAGGTAGATCCGAGTGCAGGCCCATGAAGAATGGACAACGGAACAGTGCATCCAGGACCAAATGGCTGATCCAGACATCGAACCAATCTTGTCACTCAAAACGAGAGGGGCACCCAGGCCACGATGGGACGAGGTAGCTAGATACTCCGGCGTGCTGAAAAAGTTATGGGCTCAATGGGACTCTCTAAGAGTAGACAATGGAATGCTCAAGCGAGTTTAGGAAAGCGCTGATGGACGAGAAACCAAGTCCCAACTGGTAGTTCCGAAGAAAAAGGTACCAGCCATCCTAACCGAAGTACATGATGGAATTACCGGAGGCCACCTGGGCATGAATAAAACCCTTGACAAAATTCGCCAGCGGTACTACTGGGTGAATTACTTCGAAGATATCAGAGCTTGATGCCGCAAATGTGCCATCTGTGCAGCCAGTAAGGGCCCGAAGACCCGGAGCAAGGGCAGAATGCAGCAGTACAATGTGGGCGTCCCATTTGAAAGAATTGCTATCGATGTCGCCGGTCCGTTTCCCGAGTCTGAGAGGGGGAACAAATACATTCTGGTCGCAATGGATTACTTCAGCAAATGGCCTGAGGCGTATGCGATACCCAACCAAGAGGCAACCACGGTAGAGACGGTGCTAGTAGAACAACTATTCAGCAGGTTTGGCGTCCCGAGGAAATTACATTCAGACCAGGGGCGTAACTTCGAATTGAATGTATTCCAGAAGGTCTGCACGATGTTTGGGATCAGGAAAACGAGAACAACACCATTACACCCACAGTCAGACGGAATGGTGGAAAGATTCAACAGGACCTTGGAACAACACCTATCCAAGATCGTCAGCAATAACCAGCGTGATTGGGATGAGCATATTCCCCTATTCCTGTTGGCATATCGCTCTGCTGTATATAATAGTACAGGGCTGACCCCAGCCAGGGTCCTATTCGGAAAGGAGCTGCGATTACCCTGCGATTTGGCATTTGGCTCCCCCGAAGAACCTCCCCAAGACATCGACGATTATGCCGACCAGCTCCGACATAACATGCTGGCAATACACGAATTAGCCCGAATGCAGATGTTGGCCCACGGACTATATTGCAATACAAAATAACTGAGATATAATAAAGTGGAAAATTTCATACAACATTGTAACCTATATTAATATATATTAACACAAAACAATATTAAAAAATATACCTAAGGGAACAGAAGGACAGACAAGTGGAAGCGACTTTGTTTTATACCATGTGAAATTGTGTAAATGTTGCAATAATTTGCAGG
Organism: Octodonta nipae; assembly: GCA_034190945.1. NCBI lineage: Eukaryota > Metazoa > Arthropoda > Insecta > Coleoptera > Chrysomelidae > Octodonta > Octodonta nipae. Next base: position 62,799,792 of record CM067219.1, read on the forward strand.
AAATGCTTTAGAGAAACTTATAATTTGATAATATTCAATACTCTATCCGTCTTAATAGCTTTTCAATTACCATATTGTAAGAGACAATTTTCTTAAAAGATAAAATGAGTGTGTCAAGGTATCCTTAAAATATGTATTTGCCATCGACACTTTTTAGATCTATAAAAGTCTGAAATTTCTTCTTTAAAACTTAAGCCCCCAGGCGGTATACTGAATATTTCCAAACGTTTCGGGGTCTACGACAGACCCCGTTGTCAATGGCAAAGAATCTATGAAAAAAAGGCGCAATTCTAAAATTTAAAAATAAAAATAGTATTTGTTTATGAAATAACTAAGAGAATATACTTGACAATATACAGGATAGAACAGAAACTTCTAAAAATCATGTAATAATAAAGTTCCTTTCAGATTGGAAGAATTAGAAAGGGGTGATCAGAGTTTTATGTGGCGTTCCTAGGTGCGACTTTGTTATAAGATAGCATTCGCCAAAAATGCGTTCAAAGAATATTGTAGATTCAGTGATCCCATTAAAATCATAAGGGAAGACCTAGAAAAAACCTTATTAACTATCCCGATATTGGGTTGTTCACAAGGACATGACCCTTAGCAATTTTTTTCTTAATCATCAGCAACCAGGAACGGTAAGGATACAATCAATTTCATTTATTTTATCTCTTTGTGTAATATAACTGAATTCTAAATTCTATTTGTGACCAAGGTACCAAGCATATTAACAAATTTTGGATATTTCAAACTGTCGTTTTTTAATGTTATTCTTGTGTTACTTAATTCGAACATTTAGAGGTCTAGAGGTTTCTCCAATATAAAATTTATTACATTTACATGGAATTTTATAAATGTATTTTTTTGCATTTAGAGTTGCGTTTTTTGTTTTGGGAGTCAGTGGTGTTTGGTGAAGTTTGGTGTTGGTTATTAGCGATCGTTTGGTATTGGGTTTTGTTTAACTCTCTATTAAAAAAAGTTCTGGTTAATCATTGGCAGAAAACACATTTTTTGTAAACGTTTTGTCTTCATTAAATTTATTGGTGTTAGAACAGTTAGTTCTTGCTCTGTCATATAAAGATTTGATGATATCTCATTTTACTGAATTCTGATGATTAGAGTGAAAGTTGAGATACTTGTTAGTGTGAGTCGGTTTTCTGTGAACTTTTGTTTCAAATGTCGATTGTGTTTTTGTTATTAGAATGTCTAAGAAAAATAATTTGTTGTGCTGTTCAAATTCTAGTGTAAACTGAATAGTTTGTTCTTTGTTGTTTATGTCGCTAAGAAATTCATGAAAGTATTCAAGACGTTTAATCTGTTTTGGGACAATTGTTTGTTCTTCAAATTTTTCCATAAAACTGTTGCTTAAAACAGAACACAGATTGCCATTGCCATGCCAAAATCATGTTGGTAGAAATAATCATTAAGTTGACAAAATGTTTTTTTTGTACAAAATGGTAGTAGTTCCATTATTGTATCTTTGGACAATTATGCACGTTCATTTAATAAAGAATCGTTTTTTTACTATGGGAAGTGTTTTAGTGACAAGAACATTATTGTATAGATTTACAATGTGAAAACTTGGTAGTGTGAAAGTGTTTTTGTATTGTACATGTGATATTTTTTCTAGGAAATGTGCGCTATTTTTAAGTTCACTGCATGGGAAATTTATAGAGCTGACAATTGGTCTTAATGGAATGTTAGGTTTATGAATTTTAAGTAATCCATAGAAATGTGGCGGTTTAGAATAGTGTCGAGTAAGATTTTTGCGTTCGTTACCTGTAAATTCACGTTTATGATTGTAGAGTAAGCGGTATATTTTGTTTTCTATAAAAGTTATTAGATCTTTGTTCAATTTTGTATATTGTCCTTGGTTTACTATGTTTTGAATTTTGAAATCCTAGTCAATTTTATTTAAAATAACTGTAGAGTTGCCTTTATCTGCATTTAAATTCTTAATAGTGCTGTTGTTTTTTAAATACTTCATAAGGTTTTTCCTAGATCTCCTTTATGATTTTAATGGGGTCACTGAATAAATAAAATTTTTTGATCGCATTTTTGGCGAATGTATATTATAACAAAGTCGCATCTAGGAGCGCCACATAAAATTCTGAAGATCACCCCTTTCTAGTTCTTCAAATTTGGAAGGAACTTTATTATTTGATCTTTAGAAGTTTCTGTGCTATCCTGTATATTATCGAATAAAATACTCTTAGTTTCGTCATAAACAAATACTATTGTTAAACATTTTAATTTAAAATTTTTAAATTGTGCCTTTTTAATAGATTGTTTGCCACTGAGAACGGGGTCTGACCTAGACCCCGAAACGTTTGGAAATATACAGTAAACATTGGATAGAGTTGGCTGCTACTTGGTGGAAGTTGAAATTCATGCTGAATTGAGTAATTGTTTCGCGTCGCATTGTATAAATAAGCTCCATCGGACGCGAAACAATTGTCACAATTTTTACATAAAGTGTAAGTTTGTAATTAGTTGTATAATTCAAGTCATCATGAATATACAGTAATTTAGTGAATTGTATTGTTAATTTCAAAAAGGTGCTTAAAGAATGAAAACTATGCCAGAACTATCCTGTAGGAAACAACTAAACATATATAGTAATGATTTCCTGATGAATAAGTAAAACTCATTTGCAAATTCTAATAACAAAACTTTTTGAATGAATCTAATCAAATTAGTTAAACATAACAAATAATTATAAACTGAAAGTCATTCATACGTGCCTGAATTTTCAGCAATCGTGGTACATGACTTTGTGTTGCATATTGCGCAACTGTTTAATTAAAAGTATCCGGCCATAGAAATATATTTCATGCTATCTAAACCGTCGATGTATAAATTCCATTTTGAATTTTTATCAAACATTCCTTTTCCAAGTACATGTTTAATTACAATTTACTGCTCTACTTAATATTACTTCTTTGTTCACACCAAGAGCGCAAACGCAGAGGACATCGTGAAAATGAACTGTTTTACTGTATTAAAGTGTTCGCAAAATTTACATATAAAAAGCTCGATTTAATACCTGATCCGACTTCTATCTTTGTTAGAATCACAGTAAAACACAGGACGCTCAGTTAAGTGGCTCACGAACAAAACCGTTATGATAAGAGCGAATTTATGATTTCATTAGAATACCTTTAATATCAAGAATAATGACACAATAAGAATACTATGAACGTAATATAAAAATATTATTGATGTTTAAACGGTAACAGTAGCACATAGAATAAATTCCTAACAGACTACTAAATGAGTACATACGAGTATAGGTGAATTGTTACTATTATTTTAAAACAGAATACGGAAGTTTTCAGTGATACTTTTGATGGAACGTAATGTTTTCAAAACTTGTATAGTGTATTGGATATGATTTTATTTGTCATGTAAAAAAATAATATTTTCCTTTTCTTAGATTAATTTTTGTTGCAAGCAAAAATTATTTCGGGTGTATGTGTCCATCTATTTTATTGAGTTGTTGCTGGTCATTGTGCGAAAGTTTCCGTTGTAGTATGATCAACAATTATTTCGGGTGTATGTGTCCATCTATTTTATTGAGTTGTTGCTGGTGATTGTGCGAAAGTTTCCGCGGTAGTATTATCTAGATCCAATACGTGGCGTGTAAGATGTATAAGATAATAAGTAAAACGAACGTACCTACTGCAATGCAAGACCTAAAACATGGTGCCGGCAGCTTCAAATAATGAGTCCAGTTAAAATGACATAAACTGTTTTGGTCATAGATTATTTTATTATACTTATGACCGGAAGATTCTTATAGAAAATTATTTGTTTCTACGTTTTTTAGGGTTCCGTACATACAATATACAGATACTCTTATAATATCACTCCAGATTTCTGCCTCTGTCACATCACAGCAATTTTCTCCTAAACTACTAGACGGAAGAGGTTGAAATTTGGTATCAATGTATAGTTTGGTGACCTAATCACGAGTACATAAGTACACAAGTAAAAGAAGAAATTTGGATTTTAGGGGTACTTCTGGGGGGAAAAACTAAACAAAATCGACCGTTCCCCCCCTGATCTCCGAAACTGCTGAGCCTAAAATTTTGAAAAAAATAAGAAATATAGAACATTGCCCGAACTTTTCAGGAAAAATAAGGAGAAACCATTAATATTAATTTTGGGGGGCAAATTATAGAATTAAATGAAAATTTAAAAATAAAAAAAATTTCAAACGAATCATGTAATACATCAAATGAAAGGTCCCATTCTGAGGAACACAAATATATTTTTTCATATTTCAAAAAAATTAAACAAAAATATATTAACGAAAATATACAAAAATTTAACCATTCCCCCCCTTATCCTCGAAACTATAAAACGTAAGTAAAAAGTAAAAAGTTTTGAAAAAAATTAGAGGTATAGGGTCTGACATGAAGTTTACTGGAAAAATAAGAAGAAGCATCTACTTTTAATTTTGGGGGCAAATTACAGAATTAAATGGAAAATAATTAAAATTGTTTCTAACGCATCATGTTATATATACTATCAAATGAAAGGGCTCATTATGACGAAAACAAATATATTTTTTTCAAATTTTTAAAATAATTTATTTAAAAGATATTAACAAAAATAGAAAAAATTAAAGTTCTTTCTAACGGATCAAGTAATATATCAAATCAAAGGCCTCATTATGACTATATATTGACAAAAATATTTAAAAAAATTATTCCCCCTTTATTCCCCAAACTATAAGACCTAAAATTTTTTGTTTATAGGAAAAATACGAAGAAATCCTTAATATTAATTTTGGGTACTAAATTATGAAATTAAACGGAAAATAAAAAAAATATTTTTTAAACGCATCATGCAATACATCAAATGAACGGGCTCGTTATGAAGAATACAAATATATATTTTTCATATTTATATAATTAATTGTTTCCAAGATATTAACAAAAAATATAAAAAAATCTCATTTCCCATTTATTTCCGAAACCATAATACCTAAAATACCTAAATAATTAAGGGCACTGGAGCTCACTTAAAATGTATAAAAAAAATTACTAGAAAACCTCAATATTAATTTTGGGGAAAAATTATAGAATTAAATGGAAAATAAAAATTAAATTTTCAAACGCACCATGTAATATATCGAATAAAGGGCTCATTATGTGAATTACAAATATATCATATTTTTAAATCATTTGTTTAATAGATATTAACAAAAATATTAAACATCGACTTAATTCCCACTTTATAACCTACACTATCTAGAGGTTTGAAAAATATATTTTATTTGTATTTTTAAATAATTTATCTAAAAAATTTAATAATTTATTATTTAAAACTTGAGCTACTTTCCCCTTTATCTTTCACTCTACAGAGCCTAAAATTCAGACAGTAGATTATAAAAGGCTTACCTGAAAGTGTATTAGTAAAATAAAACTCTAATGTTAATTTTTTATAAATTTAAAACGCTTCCTTTAAAAGATATTAGTGTAAATATAAGAAAATGCACTCATTCGCTGCTTGTCTGAAACTGGAATATTAGAATCTTAAAGGTGGTACGGAACCCTTAGTATGCGAGTCCAACTCGAACTTGACCAAATTATCTAAGTCTAACATCAGTATTGTTACGATTAGTGTTATGGTTCAACCAGAAATTTCTTGTTCTTATTGACTAGCTCATATTTTAGATAACTCACGACGTTGCACGCATAGTATCTTATAGTGTTCTTGTCTTCCTTTGGTGGCTATAAATACATTTTCTATTCCTGGACACAATATACACTAGATGGCGCTAAAGTCATCACTCTATAGGAAAATGCGTAATTTTAAAATGAATAATTTGTGTTGACACTTCCAGTTAACAAATCGATTTCTATAAAACGAAATGCTCAACCAGTATTCCCGGTTAAATCGTTACAAATTATTCGTGGGCAGCTAGGAATAAATCCTGGAAGGTACGTTGAAATGGTGGAACAGTTAACTCATGAATACATGGTTGGGCTGGATACACTCAAACCTTGTTGTGGTATACTTATTAGAATGTGAATTTGACTAAGGACACCCGAATTGCCAAAAATGAAGATATAATTGGTTTCGAAGCAGTAGACATCATCATCATTGCGAAGAACCGTGCAAAGTAACAGCAAAGGTGACAGTCTTTGGAAATCAATTCACCAACCATATGACACATTTTAAATAAGATGAAAAATTCATCCTAAACTATTGGCAAATTTTTAGGTGCAAAGACGGTTCTACTGGCCGTATAAATGTCATCCAACACTGAATGGTACCGAAATGTAAAAAATACCACCTAGGTGACTAATGTAGGGTAAAATCTCGAGCCGATGTTACAGAACATGGTAATTGAGCTCTCCAAACTACAGAAAAACACATAAAAAGAGTTCCGAACGTAATTTTGACGATTAAAAGTCCCGTATAATTCGAATGTGTAAAATGGTGAAGCAGGAGGTTGAATTCTACAGGCAAGACTTTCGAAGCCAGAAAGGAAGTAGGGTGCCCCCAGAAAAAGACTGCTTGCAATAATCGTGGCTGTAGATCATTTCCTAAAATATTTTTATGGTTTTCACTTCCTAGTCAAAACCGTTAGTGCCACCCTCAACTGACTACAGAATATGAAGACACCCGAGAGATATCTGGCCAGGTGGATGGTTGAATCATAGCAATAGACTTCAATGTTGAACACCTATGTGGCGATTACATAATAATGACCATACTTTGTTAAGAAGACCCCCCGAGCAGATTCTGTACATGCCAGAAGATGGAACAACGAGAAGATGTGTCCATCCAACAGTTTCGAATGCAAGTCATTGTATCCAGTACCCAAAGGCTGCACTATGGTTCAAATTGCATTATTTTTAACGGAAACCTAATATCTTGAGCAAAAATACAGATATCGAAACATTTTTTTTTTAAATTGAACCTTAAGTTATGCAGATTAAGGGAAAATAATTTACAATGTCATCATCCACTATTTTAGGGATGGAAATGAGGGTCGAAATGGTGCACATTTAAAAATTCGACCTTTTTTTTTTCTTTATTTTATAGTATATCTCAAAGAAAAATAGAGATATTTATATGGCTGTTCTAAAAACTATTTCGTTATCATTTTCCACTGTGGAGATCATTTATCGTTATCATTTTTCATTATAAGAATGAGAACGGAGTATAGGAGTGAAAAAACAATCTTGTAAGTAAGTCAATTATTTTGAATTTTTTCGACATGTTTAGTTAGATTAACATTTTTTTATTTTTGCAATTTTATAATACAATTGTTTTTCAAATATGTGCTAAATGATCAGAGGCAATCTGTCACATTCGTACTTTTCATCTTTCATCTTGTTTTATGAACCGTTATTATTTGGATACCTCTTAACAAAAACGTATAATAATTATTGTTCTTGTCAAAGAAAATTTTTCTATTACATTTTGAGAGAATAGAATGAATCAGACAACCATTTTTGATGCCTTTGGAGAAAAATGATAAACGATCTCCACAGTGGCGTGGTCAGGGTCCAATGAATCACTAAACGGTATTTTTGGTGGATTTTTCACGTTTTCACCTATCACCCCTATTTTCACCTATACATTTGGGAGAATAGCTTTGCAATAAATATTTTTATATTCTATATTAATAACTCTACCTAAATATCTTTATTTGTCTTTAAGATATACCATAAATAAAAGAAAAAATATCAACCCCCATTTCCACCCCTATACATGTTGTCATTCTAAATATTTTTCCTTAATCTACATAGCCTAAGGTTCAATTTAAAAAAAGAATTGTTTCAGTTTCTCAATTTTTGCTCTAGATATTAGGTTTCCGTTAAAAAAAATGCCGTGGGCCGTCTCCAATATTAAAACAATCTTTCCATTAAAGAAGGAAGGGACACCCATGGTGTCGATGGGACTAAATAACTACTCATTAAAGTGTTCGCTAGTAACTGTGGACCCCAGGAGATTCTCTAAACGTAAAGAATTGGACATTAACGGAATGTGGGAGAGCAGTGATGACTGGTGGTACCAAAGAAAAAGGTATCCTTTGTGTTGATTGAAGTACATTAGGGAATTATCGGAGCTCATCTGGGCATGAATATAACTTAAATTTGTCAATGACATTACTAGTTAAATTTCTTCGAAGTTGTCCGAGCCTGGTGTCGGGAATGTGACGGCTGGGTAGCTAGTTAGATCTGAAATACCCGAACCAAAGCCAGAATGCAACAATACAATGTGAGAATTGAAGAGGGCAATATTACAATGTTTGAGAATAACAATGAAAGATAAAAATAAGAGGTACTCTCACAGTCTAGTAGTTTCGAGAAAAGCAGCGGGCTGCGTTATGAAGCATTTGCTAGTTAATCACTTTATTGGACAAGAAGCAAAAGCGAGAATATTGGAACACATTCTGTCGGTTCAATTTCATTTTTCACGTTTTACTTTAAACGTCTATATTTTTGTATTTTGCTGATTTTTTGGAAATAACACCAGAATTGCTGGAATGTCTGCATATTTCAGATAATCCAAACGTTTCAGGATTCAAATCAGACCCCGTTTTCCAAGGTAATAAAACTTAACACAACTGAAAAAGAAAACTAAAAACTAAAAGATTCGCAATGACAAATTAAGTAATTCAGAATATGACATTGATGTTTGACAATAAAACTGATGCAGCGAAGAGAATTTACTGGTAATTCAATATATACAGTGAAGCACTAAAAAATGTCATGTGAAATAACAAAGCTTTGGGAGAATTTGAAAACTTTTCTTCAGAATTTCATGTGTCGCTCCCAGGTACGACTTTGTTATAATTGAGATCAAAGAATACACTTAATTACACGACACAATGATTAATACTATCGGCTGATGTACTTATGACGAGCTGCTTCCAAACCAAACAGACTCGCCCCAAGGAGCCGCCTCTTATATACAGTTCATTTGTTCGAAGATTTTCCCATTCTTCTCCGATCTGCCAGTCCAGATGGTATTCGATTTCAGAATCACGTCAAAATTACTTTTTAATTAATGACATTTTTTATTTCAGCAGTTTTTTATTATCGTATTCGCAACCTTTTTATTAGAATGATTAACTTGTAGAAAGTTTCTTAATTTCTGGCGAAGGAAAATGAATGTTACAATACTGCCCCCTTTACTTCTGATCTTTCCGATTAGAATCATTCTCTCGATAGTAGGGAGCCTGTTGAACCTTCATCTTAGCTCTCAGATTCCGACGAATACGATACTCAACGCCATTGATTCGCTCACATGGACCATCTCAGGTTGCTATGAGATTTGGATACTTGCCTTTGCTCCTCTGGGTGTGGTATAGCCAGACCTTCATCCAATCGCTGGTGCCCGATATCTGTGTTCGGGCTAGTTCGTCTATTGCCTGCATTTTCTTTTGGAGTTGGTTGGCATAATCGTTGACTTCTTGGTGCGGCTCTTTTAGTGAGCCATACGCCAAATCACAACGTAATCTCAGCTCTTTTCTGATTAGTACATTGGCTGGTGTCAGTTCTGTGCTGTTATGGACGGCTGAGCGATGAGCCAACAGGAATAGGCGAATATGCTCCTCCCAATCACGCTAGTTTTTACTGAGGACCTTGCATTAATGTTGTTTTAAGGTCCTGTGGAATCTTTCTACCATACCCCATGACTGTGGATGCAAATGTGTGGTGGTCGTTTTCTTGATTCCCAACATCGTACAGACCTTCTAGAATACATTGGATTCAAACTTACGCCCTTGGTCTGAATGTAGTCCAACGGCACACCCAACCTGATGAATAATTATTCTAACAGCATCGTCGCCACCGTGGTTGCTTCTTGATTGCGTACACCATATGCCTCAAGCCATTTGTTGAAGTAATCCACTGCGACCAGAGTGATTTGTTCACCTTCGCACACTCGGGAAATGGACGAGGACATCAATGGCAAGTCTCTCACATGGGACGCCCACATTGTATCGTTGCATTCTACTCTTGGTCCGGGTTTTCGTGCCCTTATTGACTGTACAGGTGTAACATTTACGGCACCAAGCTCTGCGGTCTTCGAAGTAATTTACCAGGAAGTACCGTTGGCGAATTATATACACGTATTTATTCATGCCCAGATGACGTCCGGTAATCCCATTATGTATTTCGCTCAGAACGGCAAGTAAATTGTTTTTTGGACTACCAGTTGGGATTTGGTTTCTCTGCTGTCATTGCTTTTCCAAATTCTCTTTAACACTCCATTCAATAGTAGACATCAGAGATGCCGACAGGTACGCAAGTGTGTACCAGCTGTGCTGACAATTTCATCGTAAACAATAAGTTAATTTCATGCAAGTTATGTGGAAACAGTTATCATTCGCAATGTGTAAAATTAAAAGATGTCGTTTTGAAAGCAATAAACGATAGTCAAAACATTTACTGGTTTTGTGAAATCTGTGTATTTAGTCTGGAAGAGAAATTAGTTGTTTCACAGCAAATCAAAGAAATTAAAGAAAAAACAAGTAAAATAATTAAATGTACACAAAATATTTTGGAAACCATACAGGTATGTGATTTAAACAAAACATTATCTTATTCCGAGGCAGTTAAAAACAACGAGTTGCAGCTAATAATTAAACCAAAAAAAGTGAACCAAAACAGTACGGTAACAAGAAATGAGCTGACAGAAAAAATTTGTCCGGCCGATATTGCAATTTCAATCGCAAAAATAAAACCGGTTAATCAGGGGAGAATATTGATACAGTGTGCTAATAATGACTCAACAAAGAAGCTAAAAAATTTAGTGGAGAATCAATTATCCGAAAATTATACTGTTGAAGTGCCGAAAACATTGAAACTAAAAATTTTAGTACATTATTAATAATGTAGCGTAAAAGTAGGTAGGTAGGTAAGTAGGATTATCCTAATTTACATATTTGCATTATATAAAATCTGCCTTATCTTTGAAGTCTGCCAATTAGAATTCAGGTACTTAGGATTTACCCCTTGTACTAATACTTAAGTAATAGTTTAGTGGTAGGTATAAATTAGAGAAAATTGTATTCATGCGAAACAGCACTGCAATTTGTCTGTGCTAAATGGAGAGATGACATAAATATGGGTAAAACGGTTTTGAGTGTTTTTGTGGATTTAAAACGTGCTTTTGAAACAATTGACAGGAATTTGTTAATGTTGAAGTTAGAAAAACTTGGGGTAACATCACAAGCCTTAAAGCTGATCCACAATTACCTTCAGGGCCGCTTTCACCAAACTAAAATAAACAATAACCTATCCAGTATTATTGAGTGTCACCTTAGAATTCCACAAGGAAGTGTCTTGGGTCCTTTATTATTTATTGCATATATAAATGATGTACAGAAAGTGTTGAAGAATTCTTTTGTAAGTCTATTTGCTGATGATACACTTATATCAATTGCCGATAGTGATCCAGAGAGGGCTGCTAGTATGTTAAATAGTGAACTGGGAATCTTAAATGATTGGCTATGTGTTAATAAGCTTAAATTGAACAGCAATAAAACTAAGTGGATGGTATTAGGAACTAAATCAAATTGCAAGAGCTTTAATGAACAAAATCTTGTAATTAAAATAATTGGTATTGAAATTGAGCAAGTATATAATATAATGTATTTAGGCGTTATGTTGGATCCTTAGTTGACATTTAACAATCGTGCAGACTACTTATGTAGGAAACTAGGCAAAAAACTAGGGTTTTTTAGAAGAATAGCTTTTAGTTTGTCTCACTGGTGTAGAATGCTCGTTTACAATACTATTATAAAACCTCATTTTAGTTACTGCACAACATTATTACTATCTTGCAATCAAGAATAAATTAAAAGGCTCCAAATTTTGCAAAATAAATCTATGAGAATAGTACTAAAATGTAGTATATATACATCAGTAAACAGCATGTTACAGTGTCTCAACTGGCTGTCAGTAGAACAGAGTATTAAAAGGGCCAACTTAGTTCTGATTTACAAAATGATGCATTCTCAAACCCCCAAATATCTCAGTAGCTTATTAGTTAAAAGACATGAACTACATGCACGAACATTAAGATCAAACGAAAATTTTAATATAAAGTTCACGGATAAAACATTTCTAAGGGGATCTCTTTTAATTAATGGTATAAGTCTTTTTAATGCTCTGCCAGAAGAACTTAAAAACTGTAATAATGTACAAAATTTTAATAGAAATGTTTGTAGATATTTAATAAGAAATTGTGATAAATAACATAATCTATGTCTGAGTTATGTATATCTGATGTAGTTTATGTTTTGTAGATATTTAATAAGAAATTGTGATTCACTTATGAAAAAAAAACAGTGATATGTAACGGAATGTATTATATTGTTAGCAAAAATGCTAAATAAAGATTTGGCCCACAATGTCTTCAGGACGCCTGAGTACATTCTCCCTCTTGAGTAACAGAAGTAATTCATTACTGGGTCAGCCATTTGGTCCTGGATAAACTGTTCCGTTGTCCAATCTTGGTTCATCTGTACGCAAACCTTTCGGATGCATATACCCTCCCGCTGCTCTGTCTTCAGACAATGTCTGCATTCCACTCTACAGGGTTTTCTTCATGAGGCATCGGCATTATAATGCAAACGGCCGATACGGTGTTCAATCCTGAAATCGCATTGCTGTAATTCCTCCGTCCACCTGGCCAATTGTTCTTCCGGAATCTTCAAGTTCAACAGTCATTTGGGGGCGGCATGTTCGGTTCTGATTAGGAAATGACGAACATAGAGATATTTTTGGAAATGCTCTACAACCCTGATTATTGCAATAAGTTATTTTCTGGTGACACAGTAATTAATTTCTGGATTCGAGAATCGACGACTGTAGTACTCGATCACCCTCTCTTTACCATCTTGCACCTGGGATTAGATGGCCTCCAAAATTCTGTTGCTGGCGGCGGTGTCTAGAATGAACTGCGGACTGCCTGGGAAACGCTAGGATTGAGCTGGAATATAGTGTCGCCTTCAGTCGTCTGAATTAAGTTTCAAAATCTTCCAACGAAAGGTGTCTTTTTTCATACATGACCGTTTTCGTTGAATGGTATGCTTTCAAGAATTAGGGCTCGCCGCTACAATGCTATTAATTCAACTACTCTCCTGCTGTCAGTCAATCGTCATTTATGCCCTCATACTCCTCATAGTGATTCAGGGGCCCGCTTCTTGAACCATTCGACTGCTCTACCACTCGACTTTCGACGTAGGTCGCATAAAAAATGGACACAAATAAGGTTTAACCCATATATTAAACTTCATTTATGTCAGTTTTCATACGACATACGTCCTTCGTCATATGGTACAGCCGTCGAATAGTCTAAAGAATCGGGGCCCTGGTACGCTAACGTGTATAATTTCTAATTCCAGAATGGATTCACAATGGTTTTTACAATCAGTCGTACTTTCTGGTATACCCCTTTGTCGGCATTGTATATTTGAATAGGTTTTACAGTTTATTTATTCGCATGTTAGTTTTAAACTATGGTGATAAATTTCCCGATGAGTTCCTATTTTGGCAGCGAAAAATAAAATGTTGTAAGAATATATATATTTTATTTATATTTATAATATCGAAGTGCAATATTGGCCAAAAAGGGATAAGGGCGTATTTTCATAAAATCCCATTTGTCTCGACGAAATATTAGCTACATATAATATTCTATACCGTAGCTGTTTTAATATTTTATAAAGTGTTATACCCTTACATAAATGACGCCATTATTAGGCAATAAATGTTGGTTGCTGCGCATACTATATGATGTGGGTTTTTATGTTTGGCAGTAAAATTTCGTAATACGTCAGTGTTGTACTTTGCCAGAAATTTTCTTAGGATGCCAATGGATTTTATTTATAGTTATTATTTCGGGTTTCAACTCATGAACTATTCATTTTAATTTCTAACAATTTTTTATTCTCGTTAATAAGTGGTTTAATTTCGTAAACTTATGACATATATTTAAATATAAACTACTCTATATTTTGATACTTTCCGATTTCAATCCTTTCAACACAAGCCAATATATTGTCTCTACTCGAGAAATATCATCAATTGAGCTACCCTCAGCTGATTGAAATATTGAGCAATTATTTATGTATTTCACGTTAAAAATGACTTTTATTTGTTCGCGATTTTGAGAAAACTTTTGATCAATCTTAGAAGCGTAAACACCTAAAGATTGCAGTATCGATTATGGTCACCGGACTGAAATACGGTACACGATACTCTATTACTTTGTAGGGTTGTAATATACTACACTAAATAGTACAAAATGCGATTATCTTGACCATATCATCAAAACTTTTCGTAATATTTGATTGATACAGTAAATACTCCTTCGGATTTCCGCGTAGTTAATTCCTTGTGCATTTTCATAAAAGCACCAACAGGTTATTAGTATTATTTGATCTACAATAAGCACAATAAGATAAACATGATTGTTCAAATTTACTATCTTCATTGTGAATTTTATTGGTGGTTCTTGATTATTCGTGTAATTCAGAAATAAATTCCAAAATGACAAAAATGTCGTCAACACATCTCCACCATACTCTTGATTTCATAGTATAATTCCCTAGAGTTATATACTCAAGTCTGCCATAAATAAACTGCTAGTTATGGGTGACAATGAAATACCCAATGACCATAGATTGTGTAGTGAAATCTCCTGTTCAAATTTCCTTGTTATAAGTTGTAATGATTTTTATATATACACATTTATAAAAAGACATACTAATTCGAAACCGACCACAATCTCATTGCTGCTGAAATTAAGATTTTTTAGTTTTGTTAAAAAAAAACTTTTCTTTAGTTAAGTAAATATTTTAGTAGCTAAATTTTGTAAGGATTAGTTTATTGAGCTTATAGTGAGTATCATTGGTACTGTTCCTTTATGCACTTTTGTAACGCCGTGTAGATGTAGTGATTACTGCAGTGAAGTGTTAAATATTATTGTTCAAAGGGGATATTTGTAGAAGTCTTATAATAATGTCTTCAATAGATTTTTCTATATTTTGTGAGCAATCTTTCTTGAGCTTGCAGTGTGTTCCTGCACTATTGGCCGTGGGCTGCAACTTTTGCTTACAAATTTCTAAGAAACTGCAGAAAATCTACATTTATAATAAATACTTGCAGTTTGGGTGAAATATAGTGGGGATTGGTGGATTTATGGTTAAGTAGGGTGGTTCAAACAAGTTTAAAAAAATTATATAGGATAACCCATATGTTTCATAAGTTATTTCTTTTTGCGAAGGCTTGAACATTCCGTAACGGCTATTATTAAATATAATTAAGGAACTACGGTAAATATACTTTTTTTTTGGCATTATCAAGTTTAGAAAACAATAATATTACTAAATAAGATAATTATGAACTTAAATGAATAATCCTGTGCAATAGATGGTATGAACGCGAAAACTCTGAAGCATATTGCCGTATATACCCGGTGTCCCAAAAGTATGGATACAGCACAATAACTTTCGAAAAATGCATTTTGAGGAAAAATGATTAATACAAAAGATTTAGGATTTAGGATATTTAATGCGGATATTTAATGCGGATCCTAGATTTGACCTTGACCTTCAAGCTCATTTCAAGGTCCGCCATCTTGGGTCTGTCATCTTGGAATAATATTCCTCAAAACAAATTTCAGATTCATAGTCACCGTCTCCAAAAACCCTCTGCTCCAAATTTGGCGTAAATCGATAGATTTTTTTAAATCTTGGCCACCAGACCTATGACGGTGTTCCATTTTCTAAAGGTTAATGGCTTTTGAGGATAATTGTAATCTGTTACTTTCGCACCTTTAGCACATCTAAAAGCCCGTTTAATAATAATCAACGAAGTTTAGGGCTTCTAGCTCGGTTGCTGCTTTGAAATAATCATGTTTTAGCATCTTTTAGTTCTTATGAGGATAGTTAAAACTGTTTATTATTTTCGGCTAGGCTGCTGCTTTTCACTAGTCCTTTCTTAGATAATAATTGAAAAACATATATTTCCGCTGCATTTGAAGCTTTATCAGTCCTTTTCAGGATAAATAGTGGAGATCTTTTTCTTTTTGTTTAAAGCTATTGCTGTTCCTTAATAGTATTTTCTACGAATCTTCGAACTGTTTTCAAATCTTTGTAATATTATTTCTTCCGTTCAATATGGCATCTCTAACACAACACGAGAGCGTTTCTTTATTAATGATAAGATGTTGGGTGACAGATGTAGGTCTTATGACAAGGTGGTGCAGTTATTTAACCAGAGCCAGAGCACTGTCTCCAACACGAGGTGAACATTAGAAGAAACTGGTAGGCCAAAAATTGAAACATCCGAAGAGCGACAAATGGAATTAGCCCAATCTTTCGTCAAAGACCAACATTTTAGTATAAGAAACGCCTCACAACAGCTTCAAATTAGTCGAATGTCAGTTTTTAGGAATTTGAAGATCATTAAATTTCACCCCTACAAAATACACCTTTATCAAGAACTAAATGAATATGATCCTGACCGACGAGTTGAATTTTGTGAAAACAGGATGGAGAGAATCGTTCAGAACCCTAATTTTCAGTACACATTGTTTTTTCAGATGAGTCAACATTTCAACCGAACGGTAAAGTCAATCGCCACAATTGCAGATATCGAAGCATTGAGAATTGTCATTGGCTTCGAGAACATTAAAAGCAATACCCGCAAAAATTAAATGTTGGGCAGGTGTTTTTAGAAATAGAATAATTTCACTTTTTTTCATTGACGGAAATTAGGATTGACCGAAATACCTAGCCGTGCTTCCAGAGCAAGTTGTTCCAGCGATTCAGGAGATAGATAGTGCTGAGTTTATCGAGGTTTGGTAGCAACAAGAGGGTGCACCTGCTCATTTTCGGAGGATTGTGAAAAACTACCTAGATGTAGTATTCAGTAATCGTTGAATTGGCCCTAGAGGAACTATTGTGTGGCCAGCCAGGTCCCTTGATCTGACTCCAGTTGACTTTTTTTATAGTGCTATGTAAAAAGCAAAGTGTACACTACTAAACCAAGACATTTAGAAGATCTGAGAAAAAGAATGATCAATGTTTGCACTGATATTACAAATGAAATGATAAGAATTGCGATCGAATTTTTATGTTCGTTTAGGAATGTGCTAGGACGTAGATTTTTAACACAAGTTATAAGCCTTGCCAAAACTGTCCGGATCATTTACCGGGTGGATTGCCTTGCCTCAAGTAGCTGGGTCATTTTGTTATTGGTCACTTTTTGATGCGTCACCTTGATTTAAACCTTCAACGATCATCGGAGGTGAAATTTAGAAAATGGTCAAGGACATATCTAAACTTAGAAATTTTCCCTCTTTGCATTTCCGGAGTCAAAAGTAGGGTATCCCATTTGAAAAAATTTAGTTGACCTTGAAATGACCTTGGAGCTCAAGATCAAGGTCAAATCTAGGGCCACCATTGAATAGCCTGGGAATAATCCTAAATCTCTTGTCTGACTCATTTTTCTTCAAAATGCATTTTTCGAAAATTATTTTGCTGTTTATATACGTTTTGGACACCGTGTTTAACATTACCATAGAATATATATATTCAACAAGCGTATTGAAACATTTACGTGGCCACAAGCAATCAAAACCGCTGAGGCAGTTCCGATCTTTAAAAATGGGGATACATTATAATGCACTATTTACAGGTCAATTCTTTAATATCTATTATAGCAAGCCTTTGAAAAAATATTGCATAAAAGGACTCTTGATTGTGTAGAACGTTGCAATATTATATCGGATAAGCATTACGGGTCTATCAGTTAGTTGACGACAAAATAGAGAAGAATGAATCTGTCATAGCAATTTTTCTTGATCTCAAGAAGGTTTTGATATGGTTAATAATGAGATATTATTAGAAAAGGTTAGTAATTGTCCTAATATTTAACAGACAGGTATGAGTACGTAAAAATTAATATAAACGTAGCAGAGACAAACTCCCTATTGGAGTACTACAAGGCACCATATTGCGACCATTTATATAAATGATGTGCTAATTAGTTTACCCAACGGTACCATATTATCTTACGCATATAATACTATAGCAATAATATTATCACTGAACTGTCGGAAGTTACATAAATTCCATACCAAAAATATACGAATATATATAGATGGTGAAGTATTGAAAAGAGTAGAAACAAGCAAGTATTTGGGTGTATATTTCGATATACACCTTAAATGGGGAAAGCACATAGATCTAGTTGTAGAACTAAATATTTAATCTTCATATTCAGAAAACTATACCATTCACTGTTTCTTAGTATACTAGCCTGAGGACTAGCGTATAATAAAATTTTCTATACACTAGAGAAATATACTAAGCTATGAAATGTAGAACAAATATAGTTAACTAATGGTGTGAAGTACAACTTCTGGGTAGTACAAATCAATAAATAATAAAAGTAGAATGAAACTAACTACATAACTATAGATATATCGGCATATGAGTGTATAACGTAATCGGTATGTATGAGTATATTTGAATCTGTATACATATAAAGATCCAAATATACACACTCATACCGATTGTTGCGTTCCCGCAATTTGTTTAGTGTATTGTTTAAATTCGATTGAATTACTTCATTGATTTTTAAACTTCTGCACCTTTTCCAAAACCTTCCGTCGCGCTAATGCTAATTTTAAGTGTTTTTTGCGTGTAAAATAAAGACAGTATTAGTGTTTAGTGTATTGACTTCCAAGCTATTTGGACGCTTTTGATTCCGTCTTAAGACAGCCGCTTTTGTTGTTATTGTGTTACGATTTCGCGAGTTATAGTTCCGGTCGTAACAACCGCTAAACCGCTTTCATTTTGTTTCTTTTGTGTTTACAAAAGCGCCTCATTTGTTGTTAAACCCGCATTTTCGTTTGGTCAATCAATGAACATTACGTCGCTATTTTTTGTGTAACGTGTTGTCCAGACGAAGCTCTAAAATCAGTTCCTGCTGTTGCGGGGCTAGCCTCTGAAGAAAGAAGAACCAAGAACACCACCTGCAGTGCTTCAACCTAAAAGGTCAGTGATTAACTTTTATTTGGGGATTCATTTACGCGACGGCACGTGTTTTATTGATTGTTCCGCTAAAGGTCCTTCGTCAATTACATACTTGCATTGAACCAGCATTGAACTAAAACCGCCACACCTAATTCATACATTTTTTTTTGAATATTATATTGTTGTAAAGTCCGTGGGTTCAATTTAAAATTATAAAACTAATATTCACTTTCACTTTTCTAGAACTTTTATTTACATCGAATATACAACAGCTGATTCAAATATCACAACAAAAAGTTTACATATAAGCTCTTCGCTCCACCAACTGAACTCGCGATCGTGGCTTGCTTCCTTTATAAAACCAGCATAGAAAATTCTCGCAAAAATCATCATCACTCCTACAGGTGGCGAGTCTTTTCGAGAACCATTATTTATCTCAAAGCTATTGTTGTCGTACTGAAATGAAACAGGGTCGGCTTTGGGTAAATTTCGTAACACTGCCCCCCCTTTAATTCTGATCGGCCCGATCAGAAACATCCCCTCCATGGTAGGGAGCAAGTCGATCTAAATGATCCATCTTCCATTTAGCCTTGGGGTTTCGACGGATTCGGTAGACGACAACATTAAGCCCCTTGACCACCTCGTATGGACCATCCCAGGCGGGTGTAAGCTTTGGGGATTTACCCTTGCTCCGTTGGGGGTTGTACAGCCAGACTTTGTCCCTCTCCTGGAACCCGACTGAATTGGCCTTGAGGTCGTATCGCGTCTTCATCCGGTCACTGGTGGCCAACATCTGCGTTCGGGCTAATTCGTGTATTGAAAGCATGTTATGTCGGAGCTGGTCGGCATAATCGTCGATGTCTTGGGGAGGTTCTTCGGGGGAGCCAAATGCCAAATCGCAGGGTAATGGCAGCTCCTTTTCGAATAGGACCCTGGCTGGGGTTAGGCCGGTACTATTATGTACGGAAGAGCGATATGCCAACAGGAATAGGGGAATATGCTCATGCCAATCACGCTGGTTATTGCTGACGACCTTGGATAGGTGTTCCAAGGTCCTGTTGAATCTTTCCACTATTCCGTCTGACTGTGGGTATAATGGTTTTTTTTCTCGTTTTCCTGATCCCCAACATCGTGCAGACCATCTGAAATACATTCGATACGAAGTTACGCCCCTGGTCTGAATGTAATTTCATCGGGACGCCAAACCTGCTAAATAGTTGTTCTACTAGCACCGTCCCTACCGTTGTTGCCTCTTGCGACCAGAATGTATTTGTTCCCCCTCGCAGACTCGGGAAACGGACCGGCGACATCGATGGCAATTCCTTCAAATGGGACGCCCACATTGTACTGCTGCATTCTGCCCTTGGTCCGGGTCTTCGGGCCCTTACTGGCTGCACAGATGGCACATTTGCAGCACCAAGTTCTGACGTCTTCGAAGTAATTCATCCAGTAGTACTGCTGGCGAACTTTGTCAAGGGTTTTATTCATGCCCAGGTGGCCTCCGGTAATCCCATCATGTACTTCGGTCAGGATGGCTGGTACCTTTCTCTTCGGAACTACCAGTTGGGACTTGGTTTCTCGTCCATCAGCGCTTTCCCAGACTCGCTTGAGCATTCCATTGTCTACTCATAGAGAGTCCCATTGAGCCCATAACGATTTCAGCACGCCTGAGTATCTAGCTACCTCGTCCCATCGTGGCCTGGGTGCCCCTCTCATTTTGAGTGACAAGATTGGTTCGATGTCTGGATCAGCCATTTGGTCCTGGATGCACTGTTCCCTTGTCTAGTCTTCATTAGCCTGCACTCGGCTCTGCCTGATGGAGATACCCTCTCGCTGTTCCGTCTTCAGACAATGTCGGCATTCCGCTCTACAGGGTCTTCTGGATAGGGCATCGGCATTATTGTGCAAACGGCCGGCACGGTGTTCCACCTTGAAGTCGTACTGCTGTAATTTCTCCATCCATCTGGCCAGTTATCCTTCCGGTGTATTCATGTCCAGAAGCCATTTGAGTGCGGCATGATCTGTTCGGATTAAGAAATGACGACCATAGAGATATTTGTGGAAATGGTCTACAGCCCTTATTATTGCAAGAAGTTCTTTACTGGTGAAGCAATAATTTCTTTCCGGTTTCGAGAACCCACGGCAGTAATACTCGATCACCCTCTCTTCACCATCTTGCACCTGGGATAGGACTGCCCCCAAACATGTGTTGCTGGCGTCGGTGTATAAGATGAACTTGCCGGACTGTGTAGGAAAGGCTAGGATTGGATTGGAACATAGCGCTGCCTTCAGTCACCGGAATGATGTTTCGCAATCCTGATTCTAATGGAAGGTCTCTTTCTCAGTGGTCTGCCGATGTAGAGGGGCGGCGATGGTGGCAAATCCCTCAACAAAACGCCGGTAGTATAAACAGAGGCCCAAGAAGCTTCGGAGTTCATGCTTGTCTCTTAAGACTGGCCAATCACGGATGGCTTCTATCTTGTCTTCGTTGGTGCGGATTCCTGACTCGGTCACTACGTGACCCAAAAACTCTACTTCTTTTTGGAACAAGGAACACTTCTTCGGATTGAGTCTCAGGTTGGCGTTATTAATTCTGAAGAATACTTCGCTCAGGTTCTTCAGATGGTCGTCGAATGTCTGGCCCATGACTAGAATGTCGTCGAAGTATACTAAGCACGTCCTCCATGTTAACCCGCTCAGTATATAATCCATTAGTCTCTGAAATGTAGCGGGTGCATTACATAACCCAAAGGGCATGACCGTGAACTGAAACAGCCCTTTACTGGTGGAGAACGCTGTCTTCTCTCAGTCGTTTGCGTGTAGACCAACCTGCCAATATCTACTTTTTAGGTGTAGTGTGGAGAACCAACGGGAGCCTGCTAGTGTGGTCAAAGTGTCATGGATTCGGGGTAGTGGATAGCTGTCTTTCTTCGTGACGTCATTCAGCTTTCTGAAATCCACACAAAATCGGGTGGTTCCATCCTTCTTTTTAACTAGCACGACGGGAGCAGACCATGGGCTGATGGATGGCTCAATAACTCCACTCTGTAACATGGACTCGATGTTTTCCTCAACTGCCTGTTGTTGCCCCAATGGTAGTCGTCTAGGTGGTATTCTGATGGGTTGAGCCTTTCCGGTATCTATTCGATGCTGGATGATGTTGGTGCGACCGGTGGTTCCATTTTTACTGTTAAAAATTTGCCAGTGTTTTGTGATAAATTGCTTGGCTTTCTTCTGGTTCTCTGGTGTCAAGTGTGTCAAATGGTCAGCAAACTGTTGTAGGAACTCTTTATCGGGCCCTGGCTCCTTCACCGACGTCTGGTACTCTTCTTCGCAATTGATGATGATCTCTACTGGCTCGAAACAAGCTATCTCTTGACCATTGACCATTCTGATGTCGTTGTTGGACAAATTCAGGACTCTGATTGGTATATCTCGTCCGGTTTTAACTATAGCCCGTCCAACTAAGTAGTCATGAGCTGAGTGTACCGGCTCAACCATTCCAACGCATTTCCCAGGATTGGTGTCTAGCTGCCCATGAATAATCTGTTCCGTTCGACCGGGAATTCTAGCTGAAGACTTTGCCACAATTTTTATGGAGGTGACTGAACTGTTGACAGGGCCGTGTCAATACAAATTCCTCATTTAGGAACCGAAGAACATCATATCTCGGGTCGAACATAAATCCATGCTGGCTAATTAGGTCCATTCCCAGTATAAAATCGTCCTCAATATTCGCTACCAGGACCCTATGCCGGATCATGTTGTCCCCTATCTGTAGCACTACATCTGCCTCACCCTGTATTGACATGGACTCGCCGGTGACTGTTTTGAGTTGGATGATATTAGTAACTGGCCGAATTTCTGATGCTCTCAAGACCCTGGACTTGGCAATGGACACAGCGGCGCCGGTATCGACGGTGATGGTAACTGCTCGCCCATTGATGGTGCCTCTGATGACTAGGCTGCCGCTATCTCGGCAAAATCCCCGGATGGATAACGTTTTGGGGGCTGGTGGAGGGACAGTCAGCATTCACCCCCTTATGCTGACTGGTTGGAGTTTCCCTGGTTGGTAAGGTCGGTTTGTTGGCTACCCTTGGTTGGTGATCGTTCCAGTAGCCTTACTCGGCAGTCATGTTGGAAGTGTCCTGTCCGTCCGCATCTGTAACATGCCCCTCCGGTGCCAGTTCTTTGTGACCGTTCTAATATTTTGTTCAGGCCAGCAAGCAGCGCTTCAAATGGTGACTCTGACTCTTCCTGGTTTGAAGGAAACTGCTCGGACCCTCGGCTTGGACATTTAAATTCATTTTGTCGTTTTAGTTCAAGTTGATCTTGTTTTTGTTCAAATATTTAAAAATCATTTTCTCGTTTTTCTGCAAATTTCGAGTCGTTGTCAATCGTTTAGTGTTGTTTTCGAGGTTTTTTTCTAAAAAATTTTCGCTTTGATTTTGAATTTATTGTTTGTCAAAAAATTTGACTCCAGACTCGGAGTTGAAACGTCTCCATACACAGATAAGTATTACACAATATACAATACATTACTTATATACAGGAATACTGGTTGATCATTTTATAGACATCTCTTTCTCTCAGAAAAACTGTGAGGAAGAATCTCTGTACAGACAACCAGTAATCCGGGCAATTTTACGAAATTGCCTTACTACACTTTGTTCTACATATACAATTTTTTAAATACTTATCTGTTACAGGAAAAAAAAATTTGGAGGAGAGAAAACCCATGAATAGACAAAATAATTCAAGACCTCCTCAACAATCTTTTCGAAATTACATATTTATTTATTTCGTTGGAAATAAATTTCGCATATTTTTTGCAGCGTTAAAAAACTTACAAGAGCTCGTTTCGTTTATTTGGTTATTTTGCTAAATCGTTTTGAATTTATTTGACATTTTGTCAGATATTTTCTACTTCAACAGTAAAGTATTGTAGATTTTTGGAATAGAATTTTTTTTCGTTCTATCGTGTTAGATTTGTTCATTGGCGTTACAGTGATATTAAAAAAAACCGCTGAAAATTTACGTAAATTTTAAAAATTATCGACAATCGGAGTTTAAAAGATAAGAAGATATTTATTTTCATGCCGAGAATGCCTTAAGAGGTGACGACATTGAATTGTTTTTTTGCATGATTGATATGGTTGATTTAATCCATTCAGAATTTTTTCAACATCACAATTCCATTGTACGTTTAATTTCAGAAGCCAACGATAATTTTGACTTTGAGGATGACATAGGCAATAAATTTGAAAAATTGTATTATTCAATTAGGTCTATTTTTGCTAAACTGAAATCTGTTCAGAATTCTACGCCACAAAATATAGCTCGGAAACAGGAAAGTGTTGCTTTGCCGCGAATTGATTTGCCTTCATTTAGTGGAGACATATTGGAATTTGGTACTTTTATTCATTTGTTTGATTCATTAATTCACAATAATGAAAAACTCAGTACTATGCAGAAGTTCAAATATTTGCAGTTAGCTTTAAAAGGGCCTGCTTTTGAGGCTATTAAGAATTTTAAACTAACACGAAACAATTACGCGATTGCTTATGAAACACTTTTGAAAAAATTCAAGCGAACTCGTTTAATCGCGGAGTCTCATTGGTCAGCTTTAGAACAATTCCCCCAACTAACTTCAGATAGCCCTTCAGAGGTTCGGAAGTTATGGATGACTTCAGTGATAATTTGGAAGCACTGAAGAATTTGGGTTTACCAGTAAATCAGTGGGTTTTTTGTATCGTTCAGATGATGTTGAAACGAGTTCCAAAGAATTTAGCTGCTAAGTTTGAACTTTACCATGGTAGTGTGACCGCTCAAGATTACTTTCCGATCCGCTCCGAAGTGGTTGATTTTTTGTCGAAGCATTGCGATGCCTTTGAACATGTTGAATTATCCCGTAAGGCAAAGCGAAGTGTTGACAAAAAGTTACCATTGAATTCAAAGCAACATTCTTCCCGTTTCACTACATCGTTGGTTGCCACTAAGAACAGAAATTGTTTAGTTTGCAAATCCGATCATGCGATTTACAAATGTTCTGAATTCTTGAAAAAATCAGTATCCGCGCGGTTTAAGTTTGTTAAAGATTTCAGACTTTGTTTTAATTGCTTAGGCGATGCTCATCAGTCGATTCGCTGTAAATCTTGCCACAACTGCAAACATAGCCATCACACATTGCTTCATTTTGTAAATCGTGGTGATTCAGGCATTAAGTCTGAATCTAGTGCTCCCCCCGCAAACCTGGCTTCCACATCTGGTGGATCCAGTACCATTAATACTGTTGAAAGTCCCGAAACTTCTCTACAGCAGACTTGTTGTCATAGTTCACTTTTGTCATACAATTCAAATGTGTTGTTATCTACCGCTTTAGTTGAGGTATTAGATAAGCACGGTGCTTATCAAACTTTGCGATGTCTGCTAGATCCTGGTAGCATGACATCATTCATTGCGAGCAAGGCTGTGAAACGCCTTGGCTTCCGACCTATGCCCGCTTCGATTCAACTCAACGGGCTATGTTCTATGCAGAGTACCTCTGCTGAGGGCTCTCTTACCCTTTCCCTTCGCTCTATAGTAAAGCGTGAGTGCAATTTTGTTGTTGATACTATTGTTTTACCCCGCATTTGCAATGATATGCCTGTTGCGCCCATTAATATGGCTAATATGGCAAATCTAACCAATTTGAAACTTGCTGATCCTGGTTACAATAGCCCAGGCGCTACTGACCTTTTGTTAGGTGCCGATATATTCTCTCAAATTTTGTTGGATGGACGTCTTCTGGGAAAGGAAGGTGTACCTGATGCTATTAACACTGTGTTTCGTTACAGCTTTATGGTTAGAGTGTCTACGCATTCTATTAACTCTCACTCTCAGTCAGTCATCAAACCAACTTCGCTTTTTTGTCAAATTGAAGATGTAGTATCATTAGATGATTCACTTCAAAGGTTCTGGACACTTGAAGAAGTTTCTACCGCACTGGTTCAGTCCCCTGATGATCTTATCTGCGAAAAAATATTTTCCGAGGGATGCAGGAGATTGGATTCAGGTAGATTCGTTGTGCCCGTTCCTTTTCGAAATACACTTCCTGCTTTTGATGGAATGTATAATCTCGCCGTACAAAGTTTTTACTCTTTAGAAAAACGTCTTCTACAGCAACCAGATCTCTACAAACACTATTGTGATTTTCTCAAAGAGTATTTAGAGCTTGATCGTATGGAGTTGGTTCCCTATCTATCATCTACTTCTTCTGATTGTTACTACATTCCACATCATTGTGTTTTGAAACCTGATAGTAGAACCACCAAACTTCGTGTAGTGTTTAATGCATCCGCTAAGATACCTCATCGGTTATCTTTGAATTATTGTTTGTTTATCGGTCCGCAGTTACAACAAGATATTGTCGCTATTGTGTTGACCTTTCAGAATTTAGTTTTGCCTCGCCTGCTTGCTATAGAAAACTTTTCTAGTTGTGAACTTCACGCATTTGGTGATGCTTCTGAGAAAGGTTATGCCGCTGTTGTTTATTTTGTGTTCGAAACCGCATCGGGATTTCGTCAAAGTTTTTTGTGTTGTCTAAATCGAAAGTTGGCCATTTGAAAACTTTGTCACTTCCCAGATTGGAACTCTGTGTTTCGGTTGTTATACCTAAGTTGGCTCATTATGTTTATGAGCAATTCAATAGTCGTTTGTTGTGCAAGGCGATTAGTTGCTGGTCAGATTCCACGGTAGTCCTTTCATGGCTTAGTTCTTCCCCGCGCCGTTGGAAGATATTTGTCAGTAATCGAGTTGCTTACATTCAGGAAAATTTTTCTTCTTTGCATTGGTTTTACATTCAATCTTGTGATAACCCCGCCGACTTGGGTTCCCGCGGCACTTTGCCATCAGAGTTATTAGGCAATACACTTTGGTGGAAAGGCCCACAATTGTTGATTACCGCTTGTTTGCCACATGCTTGCTCAGACTCAAGTATGTCACCGCTAGTTATGACTGAAGCCCGTATAGTGGCGCTTCAAGTCACCGCTTCACCAAATTTATTTGGTACTGTGTTAGAAGAACATTCTTCTATTAATCGCATTACCCGCATTATAGCTCATATTTGTCGCTTTGTTGATAACTCTCGCAGTCCAGACCGTAGGGGCTGTGGATCATTTTTGGCTGCTGAGTTATATCAGGCTCAGCTTCGCATTGTTCGATATGTTCAAGATTAATATTTTTCTAAAGAGATTTCCCTTCTTCCAGAACGAAAATTTTGCCCAAATCGCTTCGTTAACTTTCGCCGTTTCTTGATGAACAGGGAACTCTTAGAGATGGTAGTAGATTGTCTAATGCTCCATTGCCGTTTGATACTAAATTTCCCGCACTGCTACCAAGTAAAAGTCGTTTGACTAATCTAATTGTCGATGGTTGTCATGTCACCAATGTTCACGCAGGAATCCAAACTGTTCAATTTCTTTTGCAGCAACGATTTTGGATTCTATCCGCAAAGAAAGTAATTCGTAGTGTCATTTCTAAATATGTTTCTTGTTGGAAGCTTAATCCTTCTGTTTACCAACTCTTCATGGTAAATTAGCCCATTTCCCGCGTTTCTCAATTGAAACCATTTTCTCATGTTAGATTTTGCTGGTCCCTTCACTATAACTATGGCTAAAACTAGAGGGTCGAAAACTTTAAAGGCCTGTGCCTGTTTAAGTGCTTTGCAACGAAAGCTGTTCATCTAGAACTCGTATCAGATTTGTCTGCTGATGCGTTCTTGGCAGCTTTGCGACGATTCATTGCACGTCGTGGTCGATGTAGCTATATCTATAGTGATTGTGGTACTAATTGTGTGTGTGCTCGCAAGCAGATCTTGAAAGCTTTTAGAGCTACTGCTGCACGAGAAACCATTTCTTGGCATTTCAATCCCCCTTCGGCTCCTCACTTTGGAGGACTATGGGAGAGCGGAATAAATCCCTTAAAGCTCACTTAAGACGTATCGTTGGAGATCAAATGCTAACCTACGAAGAACTTTCTACTGTATTTGCACAGGTCGAAGCAGTTTTAAACTCGCGACCTATCACCCCTTGTAGCAACGATCCAGCGGATCTTACCGCCTTGAGTCCTGAAATGTTTCTTACAATGGAACTTTTAACAGCACCTCCTGATTTCTTATCTGTCCCATCTAATCGTCTCAACAGATGGCAGTTACTGCGTCGATTGCATCAGGCATTCTGGAAACGTTGGTCGCAAGAATATTTACATACTCTTCATCAACGGGGCAAATGGACTAATCCCTCGGAGGTTGTTAAGCCAGGTACTCTTGTTATTTGGAAGCAAGACACTTCCCCTCCTTTGAATTGGCCATTAGGGCGCATTATTGAATGTACATCCTGGACGTGATGGTGTTGTACGCGTTGCTACAGTTAGAACTGCAAGTGGTACTTTGAAGCGACCTCTTGTAAAGCTCTGTCCACTGCCAGTGGACCTTTAGTTTTGAAATTAGTAATTCAAGGCTAACGGAATGTTGCGTTCCCGCAATTTGTTTAGTGTATTGTTTAAATTTGATTGAATTACTTCATTGATTTTTAAATTTCTGCACCTTTTCCAAAACCTTCCGTCGCGCTAATGCTAATTTTAAGTGTTTTTTGCGTGTAAACTAAAGACAGTATTCGTGTTTCGTGTATTGACTTCCAAGCTATTTGGACGCTTTTGATTCCGTCTTAAGACGGCCGCTTTTTGTTGTTATTGTGCTACGATTTCGCGAGTTATAGTTCCGGTCGTAACAACGGCTAAACCGCTTTCATTTTGTTTCTTTTGTATTTACAAAAGCGCATCATTTGTTGTTAAACCCGCATTTTTGTTTGCTCAATCAATGAACATTACGTCGCTATTTTTTGTGTAACGTGTTGTCCAAACGAAGCTCTAAAATCAGTTCCTGCTGTTGCGGGGCTAGCCTCTGAAGAAAGAAGAACAAAGAACACCACCTGCAGAGCTTCGACGTAAAAGTTCAGTGATTAACTTTTATTTGGTGATTCATTTACGCGACGGCACGTGTTTTATTGATTGTTCCGCTAAAGGTCCTTCGTCAATTACATACTTGCATTGAACCAGCATTGAACTAAAACCGCAACACCTAATTCATACATTTTTTTTGGATATTATATGTAATGTGCCATCGAAGACCTTACACCGATTACGTTATACTTATACAAATATGTTATTTCCGATAGATCGTAGATATAAATTTAGGTATCTTGTAATTAGCAATTAGTATTTTTGGGCCATGTTTACATCAGCAGGACTTTCATTAATATATCTTTGTCCAATGTCATATATTTTAGTCTGTACGTCAAATTTTGTGTTAGGTTTTAGTTTACTGGTATTTTTTTAGCTCCTGTGTACAGAGAGTTTATGTCTCTCTTACATGACACTTTACGTCATACGTTTAACAGTGGTATTCTATATAAATTAATAATTAAATAAAATAAAATAAAAAGTGTAACGTTTACTTTGACGTGTACATTTAACATACGAATTTGTGAAGGCATTGTACTAATTTCTAAAACTGGTGACAAGGATGGATATTCACTTCTTACTTTGACAATACAAAAATTAGTTTAATTACGTAAAATTCAGAAAATTCATTCTAAATTTACATAACTCAAGAGACGAAATCATATTCCACGATCAAATCATTTCCCACTTGTCGGGCTCAATTCGATTACCACAACAGCGTTTTCTCACAAAAAAGATTTATTAAAATTCTAGAAGTGCCCTTCATCTTTGGTGTTTTGTGAATGACAGGTCAATATTGATCTCTAACGTAGGCAAGACGGCGGAATAATCCAACAGATATTCAAAAACCTTGCCTCAGGATTTAACATTTACTCTATACCCATACTTGCTTGGTTTCGTATTTCATAGAAAGGTTCTCCAAAGATATGTATCACTAAACAAAGGACTTTCCGTACAAAGGAAGACCCGACATATCTTTTGGTAAACAGTAAATGGTAAAAAGAATTTAAAGGGAGAAGTTTTGGAGGCTTTTGTAAATAAAACAAATTACACGTGCTTCTAATGTTGCTGTTAGGCAACATCTCCCTTCAATTCAATGCACAATTGTCTGAATAAGCTGGCTTTGTTAGGCACGCAAAAGTAGTTTTCTTTGAGAAAAGTATTAGTTACAATATTATAATAAAGGATTTCCTGTCAACTATACCTGTATGCTTAAACTTCCTTTTAGTTTGTGAAAATGTATATATTTCCCCATATTTATGTGTTTATAATATACGGAATAGATTCGGAAAATATTGTTAATAAAAGTTGATCAGATGAATGTGTTTGTTAGTGAATATCTTACAGGTAAATCATAATATACATTTTTCTAATTTTCCAGGTTCAGACAAGCAAGTAATAAGTGAATTTTCTGTTTTACAACAAGTCCTTGCATTTGTAAAGTAATATTAATTGAATTTTCTAATTTGGTCTGATAATTAAGATCATAATTGTCGCAGATCCGTTAAGCAGCTAACGGGGACCTTTTAGCGGAATCCAAAATAACCTATGGCAATTTTTTTTAACTTTTAATTTGCCGCCGTAAACATTTCTTTCCTCTAAACCTATCCCTATAATACCTACCCCACTGTCTAACGTTCAAGCTTTGGAATGTTGTATAATTTCAAGCAAAAAACAGCTGTCGACCTAATTCTACTGCCGCAGACTTTTGCTCCATAAACAACATAAAGTTTAACTATGTGACGTACCATAAATGTCACAATTTAGTGACAATAGTGTTGGTATACACATGAACGTCTAGTTGTTGATGACAAAATTTGTAGGTCCGAAACGATCAAGTAAAATACAAACATATTAACCAAGAACTAAGAATTTGATTTAAATTAAAATTAATATATAGTATTAATTCATATCCCAGCACATTAATCAAAAAAAAAAAATAATCCAATTATTTTGAGAGATAACAACATTACAGCAACGAATAATCCACATTTTAGTATAATTCCTAACGATAACTATTTCATCAATAACACCGATTCTTTTTTTTTTCCAAGTTAATATTCGTTTAACACGTAAGTCCATTAAAACTGTCAATTCTCATTTCAAAAAAACCAAAGACAAGATTAGCAAATATAGCGTGTCTAATGTAGTCTATGAAATTGATTGCAAAAATTGTACAGGGATATAGATTGGTCAGACGTCAAGGAACCTCAAAGGTTCCCATAAAAGTGATATTAGATTAGGAAAGAACAGTTGTGTTTAACAACGAACGAAATAGTTGATGGTGGAAGCCATTACTTTGTGATATACTATCATTATGATTGTAGAAAAAGGAATTATTTGTTTTATATCACAAATTCATTTATTTATTTAATAAATAAACATAAAAACCGTGACTAGTTTCGACAATACTATGTCATTTTCAAACAGAAACAAATTCATGAATTACGATAAAACATTTTTGAAACAGACCGAAGGGTCTTGTCTACAACAGTAGGGATGTGTTAAATTCTTGGAAGGATTACATAAATATGGCTTTTTTGTGTATAAGAATATAGCGTAGAAACAAAGTGGTAAACTGATTAACACTTAAGGACTCGCTAATGGGTCCAGTTGACCCAGTCCCTTGTATTTTGTTGAAATACTTAAAAATAGCATAGTATAAGTCGATAGATTACCCTCTAAGCTGTCAGTTAGCGCGCCGCGTGTGAGTGCTAAGGACGAGAAAGGTGTGTATGGGTCCGTTGGGCCCGGTAGCGACTAAATACGTGAGTGTTTTTTTCATATAGTTATTTATGTTTGTTTACTGTTTTTGTTACTTTATTTCATAGAATATGGCGAGCAACCGGCCTTTGAGACCGTACGAAATAGAAGAATATTTAAATGAAGAAATAGAAGGCGAAGACTGTTCTGAGACTGAAGATAACCTAGAAATAAGCGAGCATGAAACAGATTCCGAGCAAGAAAGTGACCACGCTGAACAAAATATTCAAGATGAGCTTGAAATAACCACACATCCAATGCAAGGTATCCGTCGGCCTGCACCTGATCTTCGCCGTCCGGACCTAGAAAATGTACCTTTGACAATTTTACAAAGAGGTTATTTCATTGGCAAAGATAAAACTACTCTATGGAATATTGGAGAACCCGCAAGAAACGTAAGAATCCGTAGTCATAATATTATACGTAAAGTTCCTGGGCCCTGTTCGGAAGCACTAAACTCTACAACACCTTCAGAAATATTTAGTCTTTTCTTACCAGATGATACCTTCTCGAAAATTGTACAATTTACAAATACTTATATGACAGAAAAACTTCGAGAATATTTTGAAAGAGAGAGAGACTGTAAGCCTACTAATATAACTGAAATAAAAGCATTGTTAGGACTTCTTTTTATATAGGAAAGCTAAGAGGAGCACATCTGAACACAAAAGATTTGTGGGCCACTGATGGTTCAGGAAGTGATATCTGTATATCAGCTATGTCAAGAAACAGATTTCATTTTTTGCTCAGATGCTTACGTTTCGATGATATCAGGACAAGAGATGCAAGAAAAGAAACTGATAAATTGGCACCAATTCGAGAAATTTTTGAAGAGTTTGTGTCAAATAGTCAAAAATATTACAAACATGGAGAACATGTCACTATAGATGAAATGTTATTAGCTTTCCGTGGTCGGTGTGCATTCCGGCAATATCTTCCTAGCAAACCAGCAAAATATGGACTCAAAATACTTGCGGTCTGTGATTCAAACACTTTTTATACTTCAAATCTCGAAATTTACGCCGGCAAACAAAACGACGGGCCATACTAGGTCAGCAACTCTCCAAGTGATGTGGTAACAAGATTGGTGGACCCGATAAAAGGTTCTAATCGAAATGTCGTCATGGATAATTGGTTTATGAGCGTTCCATTGATGGTAGAATTATTGGACAACTACAGCCTGACTTGCTTAGGAACTCTGAAGAAAAATAAAAGAGAGATACCTCTAGAGTTTACACAAACAAGAGGAAGAGAAGAACACGCAACCTACTTTGGATTTCAAAATGATGCTACACTGATATCTTACGTACCCAAACGTGACAAGATAGTTCTCTTAGCATCTACTATGCATCATGATGCCAAAATTGATGACAAAACTGGAGAAAAAAAGAAACCTGAAATAATAACTGATTACAACGCCTTCAAATGCGGAGTCGATGTAGTTGATCAGATGACTGACACATATTCTGTGTCAAGACGAACTCAAAGATGGCCTCTGTGTATATTTTTTGGGTTATTGAATATTAGTGGACTAAACACTTACATTATTCAAAAGGCCACAGTACCTTCTTATGATCTTACACGAAGAGATTTTATCAAAACGTTGGCTATTTCTTTGATTGAGCCACATCTACATGTAAGAATTTCTATCACTAATATTCCACAGCATATCAAAACCCGTATCCGAAACATAATACCAGAAGTAGAACTAATTGCAGCATCCAACGCACCCCTACCAACGAGTGGACGAAAAGTACGTTGCGGTCTCTGTAACTGGAAGAAAGACAGGAAAATTAAGGTTTATTGCGTAAAATGTAAGACACCAGTTTGTGGAGAACATACAAAACAAATTTGTGCAAATTGCTATAGCTTAGTTTTATAAAGAAAAATGCAGAACTATGTTGGAAACTGATTTTATACCAAAAATTATAATCTAAAATCTGTTGATTTTGAAAGTTGATTTTGCTTGTTAGTATTATGATTGATCTCTTATTCATATTTTGTCTTAGTAGATACATTATAGTAGTATATTAAAATAAAGAAGATTTTGTTTAAAATATATCGTTACAGAATTTATAACTATAAGTTTAAGTTTAGTCATAAAACTATGCCAAAATTCCTTCTATTTTTGTACTGAGTATTTGATTAAGTAAAACAATAAATATTCGTATTATATGAAATATTTGTTTACTTTTTGCACATTATTAACGATATAAAATAATACCTACCACTTTCATTAAAAGCAGTTTTAAAATAAACACATAATAACCCAGTACCGACAATTTGAACTAAGTGTTAAGAAAATTTAAATATATCATTTTTTGATCATTCTTTATTTGAGAAAAATTCAAATAGGATGGTATTTTTAAAATCTACCTGCTCGTTAAGTAGTAAATTGCAAGAAACGGAATTATGATGGCTTTTATAAATTTCTATGTTCTCAAGTGTTTCAATATAACAATTTTAAGCCATTTATTGAAACACTTGAGAACATAGAAATTTACAAAAGCCATTATAATTCCGTTTCTCGCAATTTACTACTTAACGAGCAGGTAGATTTTAAAAATAGCATCCTATTTGAAAAATTTTTCAAATAATGAATAATAAAAAAATGATATATTTAAATTTTCTTAATCAGTTTAACACATACCTACTGTTGTAGCTGTTGTAGACAAGACCCTTTGGTCTGTTTCAAAAATGTTTTGTCGTCATTCTTGAATTTGTTTCTGTTTAAAAATGACATAGTATTGTCGAAACTAGTCACGGTTTTTATGTTATATAAATAAATTAGTGATATAAAACAAAGTAATTCGTTTTTCTACAATCATGAACGTAATACTTTCAAATGCTGTTTCCTTGAGATGGTTTATATACACAGCAACCCCAATAATATCAACAAAAAGACAGATCTTCAAAACCTTTAAATCATTATAGTTATTTACTCGAAAGAACTCCATGTAGTATAGTGTGAAAAATTTCAATATACAATTTCCGCTGGAAATGGAATAAGTTACAATACAAGAAACTTTTCAACAAAGTTTGTTTACCAACCGATACTTGAATGACAGTTATGGCATAGATTTTTATGATCATACATAACAGATGCACAAACAAATAAATAAGAACTAGCTTTTATGAAAGAGACACTAAGAAAAAATGGCTATAGCAAACATATCATCAAAACGGAAATAATCAAACAAAAAGAAAGAGTAGGTAAAAACCGAAGACCAAGACAACGTGGCCCAAGTCAACTTACTCTATATCTGAGGTGAATCCTGATAACAATCAGACAACTTCACAATAGGACTGAAAACTGATAGGTAGATACCACTGGAGAACTACGGTGAGTATAGCACATCGTGTGGAGACTGTCCAGAATCCTATGTCGGACAGACAAACAAAATAATGAGCACTAACCTAAGAAACTACATCAGCATTGTTCAAATGCTAATCGTAAGGAACATATACAAAATACGCCTTATTCGAGAAGCCATAGGTAAATTGCCAATTTGGAAGACCATCATCCCAAACCCAAACAGGAATAAACTCTGATAATCGATGGCATAATCGCATACGATACGGACTAACACCTTAATGATGAGCTTTACTTAATATTACCCAACAATCAAATATTAATGATGAGAAATAGAACACTTCAGTTAGATAATAGCTTTTGAAAATGTCAGATAAGATTTTAGCGAAACGTCAAGCAAGAATTCAGCCGAGTTCGGACGAACGGATGTTTCAATATAACAATCTTTAAGCCATTCAGTCGGATCGTTCGTAACGGACTTTGGTACACCGGAAGAACACTTCGCCATATATATAATTGTCAAACATAAAAATGCAAACAGAGAGAATCTACAATTCAACGCAGCTATTAATAAACTTCTTGTGAGTCTACTTCCGGCTTTCGTAGAACCTAATGTTGCCCATATTTTACAATTTTAATGTCAATATTTTTTTAGAGTTATTATTTACTTCGTCAGTCTCACACAATTGAATACTGGAGCTTGATAAGTTGAGATTAATTAAATAAGTTAGCAAATCGTAAGACCGACATCTAGGATTTTCGAGAGAATTAGCACACAGAGGTTCCATCTGGAGCCGTTCCGTGTAATTGCTGATTGAAGTCACGATAAAATTTTCAGGTTACTTCACCTGTCAGAGATATTGAATACTCTCATCGAGGTGTCATTCCTTTGTACGCAAGACAATATATATTATATATTATATAACATAATATATCAGTTGCGCTTTCCACAATGAAGGTAATTTGATACATTTCGCTAAATATGAAGACGTGAGATGTAAAACCGACATCTAGGATTTTCGAGAGAATTAGCACACAGAGGTTCCGAATCTGGAGTCGTTTCGTGTAATTGCTGTTCTCCCTTAACTCCTAGGACAGATAAATTCACGATAAAATTTTCAGGTTACTTCACCTGTCAGAGATAGAATACTCTCTTCGAGGTGTCATTCCTTTGTCCCATCAGTTGCGCTTCCCACAATTGAATACTCTCGAACACTTCTATTTGAACCTGAAGACGCGAGATGTAACTTTTTGCTTCCGAATCTAGAAATTACTCCTAGGAAAAAACTTCACTATTAAGCATATTTTTAATGTCGTTGTCACTATTTCTTTCTGCTTGACTAACTGAAATGAAGAAGAAGAAATGTAGGACTCAAGAATTCAAGAACTGGCCCAAAGGACTGAGAAGAAGAACATACTTTTGGAAATTTGTATCGGGAACTCATGGCTAGAGGTTGACGAATTGGCCTTTGAATAAATATACTCGTGAT
Organism: Octodonta nipae; assembly: GCA_034190945.1. Taxonomy (NCBI): domain Eukaryota; kingdom Metazoa; phylum Arthropoda; class Insecta; order Coleoptera; family Chrysomelidae; genus Octodonta; species Octodonta nipae. Next base: position 62,836,387 of record CM067219.1, read on the forward strand.
TAATTGTGTTAATGAAGCGAAAGCTGAAGAGCTGATGGGAGACACTTAAGGTCTTGAGTGAACACATGAAGAGCTTAAGGTCTTTTTGTGGGAAAAACAGTCTCGAAGGATTGAGAAAATGAAGATATATTTAGATTTATACAGCGGATATGAGCAATATGTTACTATGCTGACTCAGTGCGGATTGGTAAGGAGCAAATGTCTATTTCTCTAATATTTGCCATTTACGTCAGAGACAACTGTACCACTGTAATTGTGATTTTTTTATTAACTGAAAAAACCTTCACTTGGCTGGGAGTTCCCGGGTCCAGACCTCTTTATCAAGCTCCAGTTTTTATTCAATTGTGTGAGCTGAAAGACTTTCCCAGTAGGCCAGCGGGAGATATATATACTCGGTGTACAAAGAAGGTGGACTGACAACTGTAACGAAAAAAATATTGACATTAAAATTGTAAAATAGGGGCAACATAGGCAAGACGATAGGTTCTATGTGACTAAAATATTTTCAGAACTGTGGCACTTCCGGTTATACCGGAAGTAGACCACAACTTTCTTACATCAACTAGAACACCTTGTTTATTATTGGATATTTCGATGCTGCGTTGAATTGTAGATAAATTTTATTAACAAAATATTATCTCTAAATTTAACCATTCTCAAGATATTAGCATTTTTATGTTAAAAATGACAGATGGAATCCTGCGGGTATTTGACAATTTTGGCTAAACAACCATCTGTTTTAAAACGGTGTTCTGGCATGTCTTATTCAAAGACTCAAGCCAGCAGACAGCGCTAAAAAGTCACCCCTTTTTCTAGAGAGTGTTCTTAAAGAAATCGTGACAACGACATTAAAAATATGCTTAATACTGTTTTTTCGTAATTTAATCCAAAGCTATTAGGTTTAGATATAGGGAACCTAATAAAAAGTTACCTTCATTTTTGGTGCTGAATCCCTACAAGAAAATTGGAAGGTTCCATTTGAAAATTTTGAGTTTTAGCCATATTGTGACCGTATATATATATATATATATATATATATATATAATGGTTGAAATAAAGGTTCAAAAAAGTTATACTGGATGGGCCATAAATAGTTGCATAAACCAGATAGTTGAAAAGGGGGTGTATTGTACATGGTGAAAACAATATGTTATATTATTTAACTCAGAAGTAGGTGCATATAAAATTTAGTTGAAATAATGGGACTAGAGTATAGTCATGCGTAACACTGTGAATTTTCCTGTCTTGATAAAATATAACTCCGACACTGCTTTCCGTATCAACAGTGTGTCAGTACAATTGTCTCATGGCACAATAGACAAATTGTTTGAAATACACTGGCTTCGTTGCCAGTTACCAGCGTTGTGTCCGAGTACATGCCACTCTGTGCTGCAGGCAAGCACTTTTCAGTTGGAAATACTTAACGATTGTCAGTTCATGTGTATGAAATAATTTTAAAATTTGTAGTTGCCATTCAGATTTATTTTTGATTGATTGCTAAACGAGATGTACATAATTGTTACTAGTATATTAGGTGGGTATTGTAACTAACAAATGAAAATCACGAGTAGATTGGCGGTATTCGTTTACGTTAGGTTCATGAACAACATATAATATTGAACAACTGATTTAATTTTAAGCATGTTATAGTACCGACCATAAGTAAAATTTGATTTTGTAATCCCAATAAATGTATCGATTAATAAAATCATAACATACCAGCCCAAACGACAAACCTTGACACCGCTTCATGCAACGATGACGAGTGTGTCTATAGGCGCGTATAGACCGGGCCAACAAACGCCAACGACTGAGACTCGACGATGGATACCGAATGTTCGTTGGCCTTCGAAGAAACGTCTATACTGCGTCCGCTGTTTATGTTAACGTTTGTTGAAACGTGAAACCGAAAAATCGATAGGCAAATGGAGGCATTGGCAATTCCATCGAGCGTTCGTTCGTAGCTGATATCGTCCACACCGCATTCGTCGAATCCCTCAACTTCTTTTGATGTTACCGACACTCTACGGGTTGCGAGCGAACGCCAACGAAGCTTCGTTGGCATTCACTAAACCGTCAAAACTAAAAGAAAACAATTGTCGAATATACCCATTCGTTGGCGTTGGTTGGCCCGGTCTGTACGCGCCTTTAGAGTGTGTGAGTGTCATTACATTCATGAACGCAGTTTTAGTACCTCGTAAAGGTGTCGGCACGAATGTGCTATTCAACACAGTGTTACATATGATTAGGAAAGAATCATAGTGAAACAGGGTGGTTAAAAAAATCTTAGAAAAATGTGTTATGTAAGTAGTTGTTTGTACCGGGTAGTTTATGGGGTTGTTAAAAAAAGTATGGTAGAAAAAAATTTCTTATATAGGATAGAACATGCGCAGTTGAATATATGGAGTATCTGAAATATGGGGATAAGTCGAGTTAAGCTAAACAGTGTTGGTCAAACAAGATTGGAAATAGTTGCATATTAAGAGTGGTTTAAATAAAGTGTCGAGAGAAATTATACTTTATACTGTTGTTCAAAAACATATTAGAAAAAATTGTGAAATAACGTAGCTCATAATCAGTTGCACAGATAGGATATTTGCAATAAGGGTAGAGTAGAGTTATCGTTAAGTATTTAAGAAATGTTGTTTTGGGTGAGCAATCAGCAGCAGCATATACAGGGTGGTTGCAATACAGATTGAAGTAGAGATATATATGCAAGGAGATTAAACAAAATTGTTATATAGAGTGCCACATAAGCAGTTGGAATTTTGGTGAAAAATATTCGGAATTCATGGATTTATAGTTATACATGGTGGTACAAAAAATATTATACTGGGTGGCAGTAAGTATAGTTTAACGGGATGGATCAAAAATAATGACTGACTAATTGACAGCAGTACATACATGAAGTTTGAAGTTGAGTTATAGTCATACAAGGCGGTTAAAAAAAAAGTTGAATAAAATTGTTATACATATATGGTGGTTAATATGCAGTTGCAGTTTGGGTGAAATATGTTGGGAATTATAATTAAACAGATTGGTACAAAAAATGTTATATTGGGTGGCCTATAACTTGTTGTATACAATGTGGTTGAAATCAAGGGCGGAGTAGAATAGTTTTACAGGGTGGATCAGAAAATGTTAAAAAGATATGTTATATAGGGTAGACCATAAACAGTTGATTTCTACTATTATAGTTATACCGTGTGTATAAAGTGTATAAAGGGTGGTTAAAGTATAGGGTGGAAAAAATATACTTTACAAGGTGGCTTAAAAATTATCAGAAATAATTGTTATATAGCTTAGAGTAGTGTTGGAAATTAGTCAGTTAAATTTTCAATCAACTAATTAATTGATTGAAAAATTAATTGCGATTAATTTAATTGCAATTAAAATTAATTGGGATTAGTTTAATCGTATTTGAATTATTAACTGTATGTTGCAATTATTTTATTTGAATTGATCTAAATTAATTGTGTTTTGCAACTAAATCAATTGCAATTAACTTTTTCAATGCAACTAAATCTAACAATTATTTACTTCTGAGACAGAGAGAAACTTTCTTTCAATTCAAAAAAGGATAACATTCTCAACTTCCATACTCCCTCACCTATGCACCGAATTCTTTTTTCATTTGAAGGAATAGACTTTCATATTTATCCGATATGTTTTGCAAAAATCATCGCTCTATTATCAATAGGGGTTCCCTGTACAGGGGGGTTAAAATATAGAGGGTAGTGACTTTGTGATTAAACAGGGTGCTTAAAAAATGCTGGAAAAAATAATTATATATAATATAATTATTTTTATAGCAGGTTATTGAAGAATGTTAGAAAAGGTTGGAGTATAAGGTGGACTTGAATTATTGTTATGCAGGATGATTAAAAAATGTTCTATTGTGTGGTCATAAGAAGATGCATATAAAGGATTCTTGAATATATGTTGGACTAGAATTATATTAATACAGAGTGTTGCAAACGATGAACAAAAATATTACATTTGGTAGCCCATAAATAATTGCATATATAGGATGGTTGCAATATAGATGAAGTGGAATTATAGTTATACAGGATTGTTAAAGGGATGTTCGAAGAAGGACTTGCACACATATGATGGTTGAAATATAATCAGAGTTTCAGAGGATTGTTAATTTTTTTTAGAAACTAAGTATTTATATGGTGGCCATAAGCAGCCTCACATACAGGATGGCTGGAATATGAGATGAGATGGAGTGGAATTATGGTTATACAGAGTGCTTCCAAAAATGTACTGACTAGCCATAACCATATAAAGGATGATTTAAATATATGTGTATGTAGTAGAAATGTACTCAAACGAGTGATACTAAAAATGCTAGAAGATTGTTGTTGTATTTGGGAGCCCGCATACAGTTGCATGTATAGGATGGTTGCGATATAGGTTAGAGTTGCATATATATGATGATTGGAATATAATGCGGATTAAGATTATAATTACAAATAATGGTTATAAAATTTTAGAAACTAAAGAGTGTTTCTAGGTTGGTCCGTAAACAGTCGCAAATCCAGTATGGTTGGAATATAGAGTGGAATGGAATTATGGTCATACAAGGTGATCCAAATAATATTAGAAAAAATGTTATAAGTGGTAAGTAAATAAGTATTTGAATTTACAGGGTGATTGAAATATAGTATTGGCTATCCCATACAACATTTCTATATATAAGATTTTTTAACTAACCTGTATAACTATAATTCCTCTCCACCCCAGATAGCAATTGTCCTGTATATGCAAGTGTTTATGGGCTACCAAATAAAAAATTTTTGTTCTATCGTTTTTACTATCACTCGTATAACTATATTTCTACTGCACCATATATCTTTGAACCACCTTGTATATGCGTCTGATTATGGCTACCCAACATAGTTTTGAACTACCCTATATAACTAAAATTTCACTTCATCTCATATTCCAATTATCCTGAATATTTGGTTTCTTATGGGCCATCCTATAAACAATTTTTTTCTCTAAATAATTTTAACCACTCTCTGTAACTCTAATTCTAATTATATTTCTACTATACAATATATATTTGAACCAACCTGTATATGCGTCTAATTGTGGCTACTCAACTTAGTTTTGAACGACCGTGTATAACTAAAATTCCTCTCCATCTCATATTCCACTTCATCTCTTATTCCAATTATCCTGAATATGCGTTTGCTTATGGGCCATCCTATAAACACTTTAAAAAAATTTAACCACTCTCTGTAACTCTAATTTTTCAACTATCCTGTTATAAATATATTTCCACTTCATCCTATATTCCAAACAGTCCTATATAAGCAACTTTATATGAGATACCAAATGTAACGTTCTTGTTCTTTCATTTTTTTAACTTTATTAGTAAAATTCTAACCGACCATATATTTCACTCTGTGTATGCATCTCCTTATGCCCAAACAATACAACAATTTTCCACTCCAACGTATGCTCCAACCTTTTCTAATATTTTTTAACACCCCTTTATTGAAAGAATTCAATGACACCCTATATATTTGAAAAATGTAAGTTTTAGAGGCAATTGAATAAAAAAAATAATTAGAAGTCGTGTGAAAATAAAAATTGTGTTTCAAATGGTGCGGAAGTAATGGGGGTCCAACTAACAATCTTATTATGGCATATTTTAATTCTCAATTTTTTTGACAAACTGACCTCACTTGGTATACTTCGTTCTCATGCAATTGTGAATAATAAATAAATCTTATAATATTTAGTGCTAGTAATGCCATCATTGGACTGTTTTGTTTTAAACACGATACATTTCACTTCATAGTTAGGTTTTAGGTGATGTTTGATAATTGATATGTAGTTGAATATTGTGTATATGTAAGTAACATGTATTTAACAGATTCTATGCGAATAATAGGATTATTTTTGTTGCTTTTACTCTGGCGATAGGTTACATTTTTTAACTTAGAAATAATATTATAATACTTCATAATTGTGGGGTTCATTGAACCTACCCTCAAATTAATGGCTTTGTCGCACAAGCGCAAGAAATTTGTATCTGGCGGAACGGAGAGTTTCACTTCTGGGATTGATTATACTGTGGTGTAATTATAATGCTACTACAACCTATATTTTAACCCCCCTATAAATGTAACTACTTATGGCCCACCCAATAGACATATTTTGAACCACCATATAATTCTACAGCGCCTTATATTTTAACTAATTTAAGTATGTAAGCATACCTAAATAACTACTTGTGGCTACATATAACATGTTTTGAATCATCCTGTACAACTAGAAAATACTCACATGTTCTTACAGATAATTTATACAAATCTACATCTACTCTACAGCTTAGAAATTTCATCACCTGTGATAATTGTCACAATATGTCACTGAATTTTTTAATAACTCAATTTCTCAATAGTACGACTTTTCCCTGCCCAATCATTAGAACATCTTTCTGGACATCAAAATCTTCTAATTCATAAATTTTGGTTAATATCGTTAGAGATTTTCCAGAAATTTTAGTTGTTAGTTGTTAATCAAAAACGTTAAAAAGATTGACAATTGATTAATCGTTAACTTTCGAAACTTTCGACTTACAATTAATTAACTGTTGATCACAGTTTTCACAAGTACAATTATTTAATTGTCAATTGCAATAGACATGATTAACAATTGATTACTTGTTATTTTTTAATTGTCCCTACACTGGCATAGACCATTTGTAGTTGGATCGCTGAAATATAGTGTGGAGTAGAGTTATAGTTAGGTGTTTAAAATATATTATATTGGGTGACAAATAAATAGAGACAAAAAACTGTTGAATAAAATTGTTATACAGGTCGTACCCATAAGCACTTGCAGTTTGGGTGAAGTACATTCGGGATTGGTGAATTTATAGTTATATAGGGTGGTTTAAAAAAGAATTTTTTTATATAGAATAGCCCATATGTTTTATAAGCTATTTCTTTTTACAAATAATTGTACATTTAATTTGCGGGTGTAACCCGGGGTACCGGCTAATAAAAAATAATGCCAATTTTATGAGTAGTAAATAGCTGCTAAAATTATTTAGCAAAAAATCATTCTAACGACATAAATTTCTGGATAACTGCATAAGTTAGACATGAAAATAAAATTATATACAAACAGAATTATTACCTAATGACAAATTCTTAAATACTTATATTTATATATCTTCCAATTGTTAATTATTATTATTATTAATCAAGGCAGCATACTCCGCGAGTTTTTTTATGTATATTTTGTTCTTAAGTTAATCAGTAAATTAAGTTTTGTTGATTAATTAATAAAATTTGATCAGCATTGGGATATGCCTAAAATTGTTTGTTACTTTTGTGGTTAGTTACAAGGGCCTAAAATATACAGAATTTTATAAAAATCAGAAACAGTAAATTTATCGTAAAACTTACATGGACTTATTTTATTTTTACGAAAATTTTTCATGTTTAATCCCATAATGGGCAATTCTGCCTTCCATTGTAGAGTGGTGGAATAACATTATATAGTAGCATGCCATATGGCATGACAGACAAAATGGCAGATATTTTAAAGAAAATACTGTGTAGTTTTCTAAATAAATTAATTATTTTTATTATAAAGTCATATCCTACACTTAAGCCTATTTATGTGGTCTTAGAGTGACTTCCTTTAGAGTGTGTTTATGTTGGAGCTGCGATAAGTGATAAAAGCCCAGATACTAGTAAAGGGAAGAAAATCTCAAACCTGTTTACCATAGATCTGCTTATAATGGAGCAAGGCGATAAATCTTTCTTCAGTCTCGACCAAATATAAGAGCGGCGAAAATCGATAAAGGTATGTTCTTTGCTTCAATCGAGTATGGACGTTGACAATATAATTAATGAAATTTTTGTCATATCCCTCATTGTGGGATTAAAAAGACGAAAATTACCCCACAACAGATTTTTAATAAATGAATATTAATAATATTTATTTTATTACCGAAATGACATTTCTTTCTATGAATGAATTTATTCCCCGGAGTCGCTCATTTAACATTGTTTTGAATGCTGAAATCAGTATTGAAAGAACTTTACTGTTAGCTATTATTGAAGCTTCAACATAACACCTCATAAAAGCTATGCTTTTATCGTTGCTTTCGCCGATGCTCTTATCACTTATCGCAGCTCCAACATAAACGCTCCTTTTTAGTCGTATGCCAAATGCCAAGACTAAACGGTGGCAATGTTCATTTCGTTTTTGGCATATTTGTGACTTAACGTTCAACTCATCATACACATTATATAATAATTTATAATTTTAAACCGTTTAGAAACCGTGTGCAATCAATTACTATTTTCAGACATATCTTCTTTTTCATCTGATCTACTAGCAAGCCGTCCCTGTTTCGCACGTGTTCTTTACAGAAAATTTAAAATAGCCTATGTTACTCGGAGGAGATGCAGCTTTCGGTAAAATTGGTTGAGTAGTTTTTGAGTAAAGTCGTAACAAACAATTAATCAATCATCTTTCCTTGTTATACGTAACATAAATTTAAATTATTTTTTGAGTGGCAATTATTTATCAGGCAAACAAAACAGACCTGATCACGTGTTAAACGAATACATTTTGTTTCGAAGTAACACGTGATAGGGCAACATACAATTGCCTGCGCGAAAAGCACTGTGTGCTTAAGTCTACTCCCGCCAAGCCCATAGCCATCAAACACCCAACGACATTTTGGAATTTTTGGTTTCAAGATTAAATTTGAAGCCGTTATAATCTTTTTCATAAGAATAAATATTATGTTTATACAATTTTAGATATCCTGGAAATACGTGAATACTTAATCTGCCTATAATCAATCAAAAAAAATATTCAAGGCTCCCCCGAAAAAATTATCTGACACACCTGGAAAAAATTTCCTCATTACAGCCTTAACTTTAGCAACTTCTGGTGTTCAACCCTGCGCTTTATTAATTGTCATTCCAAAAGCTATTTTCACGGGAAATTGTAGCCGTTTAAATTGGAAAGGCAATTCTGAGGGTATCATGGGAATTCTTGGTATAAAAACAGTTTCACCAGTTGCGTTGCCAGTTAATATGATACATTCGAAAAAAAAAATTTAATTGACTACTTTGAATCTTGTACCGTTGCACAGTTTCAGTGTACTCAAATTTCTGAGTAATATAATGGGGGCACCTACTTATAATATTAATTTGAAACCAATTTAGTGTCTTAGTGGATATGTTACTAATATCGGGATAACTTCTACTATACCTTGTACCAAAACACTAATATTGTTAGAAATTACATAGACATTCATGCTTGAAATTCACCATTTCCCATTTGAAGCAAGTTGCCAATTATCTTCGCTAAACGATAAAATCCTCATATTGGTTTTAAGTCCACATTTCGTCATATGTGAGAAAGATGCGATCTGTTGAGCGATGCATTGACTGTATCTGCTCACGTTCCCTTAGTTATAACTGGCAAAACAGTTCAACCACCCATTGGGCAGTTACTGTTGCGCATATCTCGTATTGTCCTGTCTAGTGCCTCACCTGAAGCTTTATGAGACATAGAAGCCTCATTCCAAATAATTAAAATGCAATCCCTCATTAATTTTCTGACACTACTCTGGTTAGAAATATTTCAAATGCTAGTGACGTCATCACAACATATTTTGAATGATACATTGAATGTCGAATGGGCGGTTCGCCCACTTTCAAAAAGTGTGGCTGCTATGTCGGACGATGCCACAGCTAGGGCAATTTTTCTGTCCGATCGTACTTTTACTAATAATAAATTTATTAAAAATGTTTTACCTGTGCCTCCAGGGGCATCTAAAAACATTTTACCTTTATTACTATTATAATTTGAGGACAATATTAGGTAATATATTTTTTTGTTCAGCCTTCAAGCGACATTCATCTTGAATGTAATAGTCTCAAATGGTTTTAGTTAGTTTCTCGTAAATACTCTGTACTGATTGTTGCAATTAAATTGAAATTTAATGGCAAGGTTTTATACTCGTAGATTTTCCTGACAGAGATTCTAATTGTTTATTCAATTGAAATAAAGCTTGATAAAATAGAGTCAAAATTATTTAATGACAATTCTTGACGTATGTGATGCATACAGACTGAAATCTTCAGCCATTGCTTTGACGATCATTTTGCCAAAGAAGATGTGGGTCGGTAACTTGACTGAAGGATATCATGATGGTAAATAAATATCTAATTGACTTAGCTGAACAGCATAAGGCATCTTTAGAAAGCGTACTTTCCCAGTGAGAGTCGTCTTCTAACAGACCCATTAATTTAAGTCCTTGAAACGTTTCATAAATTATACCTTAAAAAGTTCGTAAACTACTGAATACCCTTAAATGCGGTGGCGCCACCTTGCGGTTAACGTTCCGTGAATCTTCCTCATATTTGAGTTTTACGGTGGATTTTTCCACGTTTTGAATCAGATTAATAGCAGTTTGTTCATAAGGAACGTAACCATATCACTATAGCTGGTGTGAATTACATCATAACCGCATACTATTTTTTGGTTTAAGATATGTTCACTTAAAGGCTTTCAACCAAATGGCGCCCTGAATAAATTTAAATTTTGTGTTTTACTATCTTTTACCCACGACCATATGTTCCCCGATGAACAGCAGCCGCCTAGCACATGTGAACAAATCAAGGTAGGTTTTATGTTGATTTTTGCGCTTTCCAAATTTAGGATACCATCTTTGGGTCATAGTACCAATGATTCTACTTAATCCCATATGTCTAGTATTCTATTTATGCAACTGCTCATGGTCTACCCTATATAAAAAATGACCTTTTTTAACCACATTTTATGACTATAATTTTACTCTACCATTTATTTCAACCACCCGGTATATGCAACTGCTTCTAAAAATTTTTGAAGTCATGTCTAATTATACCCCGTCCTATACTTATAAAACAAATTTTTGATACACCCTGAATAACAATATTTTTACCCCACTCTTATTTCAAACATCTTGTATAAGCTTCTAAATATTACAGTAAAATAACCATCTGGAATTTATTTTGTGTAAAATTTCGAATTTATTATTCAAACTATAGTTTTGTTCCATTAAATAGTAGGCATAATTAGAGTCTTGTATATTTTTAAGTGTGGTGTTCTTTCAAAACTTGTATCTGTTTGGCCAACTTTACTTTATTTTTGCTGTTATTTAGTAGTTTCCCTTATGATTAGCTAGTATTATGGGCGACTTTTATATTTAACTGGTTTAGGAATTTTTAGATTTTGACACTTGGTGAACTAAAGTATAGGTTATGATTTTGAAGTTGTCATTAAAATTGTTATTAATTGAAAATATAGTTTGAATGGCCTGGCCGTATTGTTTTTTCTTTAAATCCAAATCCACAGTTTTTGCAACGAATCCATTAATCACTGCAAATTGTTTTGTTATATTAAGTTTTGTATCAAAACTAGTTTTTATTCAATGTGATTGCTATTAGTTTATTATGGAAAACTTGAGTTGAGAATAATGGTTTACGATAGATTAGGATTTTCTTTTTTTTTGTTAAATCCAAGAAGTTTATAATGTTGTCACATTCCTCTTCAATGGTGAATTATATCAGGGTGTGATATCTTAATAAAAATAGTTAGTTGTCTCTCTACGCTAAGTTATGCTAAGCTGTGTAGGTTTTCCACTTTAATAAGTGGAAATCAGTAATACAGTACTTATGTTCCAAACTATATAACTTTTTAAACCGTTCTGTATACATGTAATTCTACTCCATCTTGTATTTCAACCATCCTGTATATTCACCTGCTTCTGACAATTTTTAAAGCCTTTGGTATAACTGTAATTATTCTCCGTCATATAACGTAAATATCCACTCTGTATAACTATAGTTTTCTCCATTCTTATTTCAACCACATTGTATACGCAACTAGTTATGTGCCACAAAATACAGTATTTTTACAATCACCCTATATAACTAATTCAATTCCAACTTATATATCAACCATCCTATGTATACAACGGCTTATGTACCACCTAATATTACATCCATGCACGCACACATCTACAACCATATACCATACAGAAGAGATCGCCCGCTTAACAAATTATCGTTTCGATAAACTAACGGAATATTTTCTGCCATTTCACGCGACTATAAGCCCCCTAACTTAACTTCGTCTCTAAAAGAAACTTACTTCAAATGAATCAAAATGAAAGCCATTACAAACACCTTGTTCGATATAGTTTCATGGCATATCTTTACAATTAAGCTAGATATTTATGATGAAAATTTGACATTTATCATGATGTGTGCCGTTTTTCAGAAAAGTGGTATGTTTTACGTTATAGAAAATTATACGGAATCAAACTGGAACATCTCTTTGTAGAATTCAATTTATAATATTCAAATTTCTTGAGCGGTTTTAGAGAAAACAGTAAAGATTCTTTGAAATTCACTGAAATCTAGTTTACTATTACTTTTTTCTGATTTTCTAGAAAACCGTATATCTCATGTTATAATACAATTATATAGGACCTTTCTGTAATGTTGCTTAATATAATGCAGTTTAAATCATCAAAATTGACCAAGCCGTTTTTGAATAATCGCTGTCATACATAAAAAAAGGTGCAGACGAATTGATAACCACCTCCTTCTTGGAAGTCGGTTAAAAAGGCAGTAAAGATAAAATTTTCCGATCCAAATGCCCAAATAAGGTTATTATTTGGCCATTCCCAAAGCTTATTCCAATTTTTATGGCTTCTGCCTTGTCAACGTTTATACTTCGCATTGTCAGAAAAACACCGCATATTGTTATGTTTTCTAGCAGTATCACCTCTTTATCTCATCCCCCATTTTGATGTTTGGTTGCATCATACATTCATTTTGTAAACATGCCAGAGACAAAAAAATCGGCTCAAAACATGTTTTTTTTTTGAAAATGGAAACGCTTTTTTACTATGTTAGCCGCGCAATTTCGAGTCATTGTATTCAACAAGAAGACAATTTTCAACCAACGCTGAACAAGAAGCGAGAAAGTAGTGTACCAAAATCTGTTACCAGCTGATGCTCTCTTAGTAAGCCTCAATTTCGTGTTCGTCAAGTTTGAGACAGTAAACATGGAAATCTTAAGGTTGGTTGATATACCGTAAGTCTGCTTCCTGCTGACTTTTAGGGTAGTAGTTAGATTAAGTACGTAAGTATCAGTGCGTGAAGTATTTTTAGGGTTCCGTATATACTATATAGGGATACCCTTATATATCACTCCGGATTTCTCCTTCTCTCACATCACAGCAATTCTGTCCTAAACTACTGGACGGAAAAGGTTGATATTTGGTATCAGGGTATAGTTTGGTGACCCGATGAGGAATACATATCGTAAATGAAAAAAAAAAAGATTTTAGAGGTACTTATGGGGGGCGGGACTAAAAAAATCGACAGTTCTCCTTATCTCCGAAACTATAAGACGTAAAATTTTGAATGAAATTAGAGATATAGGATGTCACCTAAATTTTACCGGAAAAATAAGGAGAAACCTCTTATATAAATTTTGGGGGGCAAATTATACAATTAAATGAAAAATATAAAATTAAAATTGTTTTGAACACACCATGATATATATATATATATATATATATATATATATATATATATATATATATATATATAGGGGAAGGTTGCTTAAGTCGTACCGCAGCCTAAGTCGTACCTTAGTTGTTTCGTTAACTAGAATACACTATAGGCAACATAAAATACTGCATTCGCGTAGCAGAAGGTCATATTTAGTGCACATTCAATAGTCCGTTCCCGCCGAATATGTTTAGAGAGGTTATGGAAATAATTCGTTTTGTCCCTCGTTCCCATTAATTTTATTGTGTACTTTGGAAGCAACTAAAGTAAGTAAAAGTCAACTAAATATTTGTTTAATGTTAAATATATGTTATACATCTATCCAGTTATTGATTCACACATGGATTTTGTAAAATCTTTACTCTGATATATTTATTAAGGTTATTTGAAGTGGGCATCACATGTTTCTTAAGTCGTACTCACATGTACTTCTTAAGTCGTACCATTTCTTTTAGTAAGGACAATGTTGTATTACCAAAACCTACTTCTTCAGTCCAAAATACGGAATGCGAAAAAATTGATTCTGCGGAAGAGACTGAGAAATCAAAGAAGAATTCAAAAAGAGAAAAAATAATGATAATAAGGACTGGTATTGTACCCTTTGCGAGGAGGATAGGAAGGAAGATATGATTCAATGCCTAAAATGCAAAATTTGGATGCATGACAAATGTGCTGGGGTGTCAAGACGAATTAAAAAATTCATTTGTATTAATTGCAAATAAATCACTTATTTTTTTAACTACTATATAATCTCATTTTTATTTTATTTTAGCATAAGTACGACTTAAGGTATCGGAGGTACGACTTAGGAAACCAGTTTCCTAAGTCGTACCGATTACAATATTTTTGAAATTAGACGTTTAAAAGAAATGTAATCAAAATTGTACAATATTTTTATACAAATAAAGCCAGTATTTACTGATGTTCCCAAAAAGTCTCATAACTGACAATTTTGTTAAAAAATTTCCAATTTAAAGTCAATTTTGTTTTAGGGGTACGACTTAAGCAACCTTCCCCTATATATATATATATATATATATATATATATATATATATATATATATATATATATATGTTATATACGTCGTAAACAATACTTAGAATATTAATATGATAACCCCGTGTAACCGGTCAAATGAGTCGTTCACATGGTGTCATATTACACGATATAGCAATTCCCAGGAAATACGCAAATGCCCATAGCACGTGTAAAACTGCTGACTGCTGACAAAGCAACATATAGCTTATAAATGCTCATGCGATGGCTGTTAGCGTCATTAAGTGTATCGCTTTATTTTATTTCGTTTATATTGTATAACGTAACTTTCAAGTAAAATATTTAATTTGTGTTTTAAATAAAAATATTTTTTTTAAAAAAGCATTTGTGTTGGTGAAGATATAAAATATATATAATGAAAGGGCTCATTATGGTGAAAACAAATATATTTTTTTATATTGTTAAAATGAAAATTTTAAAATATATTAACAAAAATATTTTAAAAAAATTACCGATTCCCCCCTTTATTCCCCAAACTATAAGAACAATTTTTTTTTGTTTACAGGAAAAATACGAAGAAGTCCCTAATATAAATTTTTGGGCGCCTAATTATAGAATTAAACAGAAAATAATAAAAAAATTTTTAACCCATCACCCAATACATCAAATGAAAGGGCTCATTATGAGGAATACAAGTATATATTTTTCATATTTTTTAAAGTAATTGTTTACAAGATATTAACAAAAATATATAAAAAATTCTCATTTCTCGCTTTATTTCCGAAACCATACTACCTAAAATTTTGAAAATAATTAGGGGCAATGGGACTCACTTAAAATTCATAACAAAATTAGTAGAAAACCCCAATATTAATTTTGAAGACAAATTATAGAATTAAATGGAAAATAAAAATTCAATTTTCAAAAGCATTATGTAATATATCAAATAAAAGGCTCTATATGTGAATTGCAAATATCATATTTTTAAATCATTTGTTTAAAAGATATTAACAAAAATCTTAAACATCAACTTAATTTCCACTTTAGAAACTACACTATCTAAAATTCTGAATAATATATTTTATTTGTATCATTAAATAATTTGTCTAACAGATTTATTAATATGTTATTTAAAACTTGACATATTTTCCCCTTTATCTTCCAATCTACAGAGCCTAAAATTCAGACAGTAGGTTATAAAAGGCTTCCCTGAAAGTTTATTAGTAAAATAAAACTCCTGTTTACATTGGGGGCCAAAATGGAAAACTAAATACATACATACTTTTATAAAAATCAAGCGAAACATGAAGCAGCTAAAACAAAAAGTCTATGTGTGGAAAATAAAAGTGTGTATTTTTTATAAATTTAAAACGCTTCTTTTAAAATATATTAGGGTAAATATAAGTAAATGCACTCTTTCCCTGCTTGTCCGAAACTGGGATATTAGAACGCTGAAGGAGCTACGGAAATCTTAATATGCAAGTCCAACTGGCACTTGACCAAATTATTATCATATTCCCATTTGGTGCCTAACAAACTATATAATAAATGTTACTGAATCGTTTCGTTTGATGCTGTCAGATTACAGTAATAGGTTCCGTTGCTTAGTTTATTAAATTTTAAATTATTATGTGAATTTTAGCTGTGTCTCTTAATGACATAAAACATCCATTTCGAAGTCATATAATTTGCTGTTTAGTAAGCACATATTGAAACATTATTTAGCATTTAACTTTGTAGTTTATTTAGATATTACAATTAACCAGTTTCCCTAAATACATGCAAAAGTCTAACGGAGATTTCACTACAAGTTTAAACATAATGGAATCACATAATTCAAAATATCTATTTTGTATAAGCCAGTTCCGTAAGGCGTGTGAAGAAGTGATAAGGTGTAAAAAACGGCAACAATTTATCGTTTCTCTCAGCTTGTTGTCGTAGACGATATATGCTTGAGGTGCTGAATTTGTTAATATACAGCAACAATTTTCTGAGATTAAATTGAATTATAGATTATTGTTGTACATAATTTCTGGCATCCATTTTTTTCGAAAAAATGTGCATTATTATGACAATTATATATATACATATATGTGTCATTGAAGGTAAGTTTTTTGTACTACACTTAGTGAGTAAGAACATAGAATATTCCGAAGAAGATGAGTGAGATCTCATCGAAATGTCAAATATATATATATATATATATATATATATATATATATATATATATATATATTATATTTGTTTTTAAGTTTTCGCGGGCACTAAATGTTTTAGGTGGTTTCCGGGAATTCATCCGCATAGTTGGTGGTGATGGTAAAATGACGACGTTTCGGCAGAGTCACATCTGCCCTCTTCAGGTCGGTTTGCATAATTCTCGTAGCCTTCTGCTTTCGCTTCTAGTTATTCGAGTATTAGTAGGTATGGTAATTTTTATAAGTCTTCAAATTTGTTTTTGAACACGGTGGGGATCGGGTTCTAATTCCTCCTAAACGGCTGGAACGATTTTAACGATTTTTTTGTGTATGTTTGGGTGGGTCCCTGGGTGGTTTAGATTTACAATTGGACCCGGTATGTGGCACAATATCGGAGCCGGTATGTGGCACAATATCGGGTTCTAGGAATTCCTTTTTTCTTGACGATTTTTTTGGCACATTAGTATAGAGTTTATCGAATTCTAATATTAAAAGAACATTTGCTAAACCCGGCCGTATTGGGACAGCACAACGTCTGTCCGCTAGTTTATGTATCAAAGTAGAGAAAATTGTACTCAGCGTTATCCTCATAACTTTTAATATACTAGATCTAGGTATAGGTTACCTATAGGTATATCTACGTGGTAAGGCAAACATTTATTTCGTCATTGGGTTGATTCATATTGACCATGCTAATAAAAGAATAGCAGTGAATTTCACTGGGTTTCTCAGTAATCACGATCAGTTCTATATCGAATATCTTACCAAATTCAAACTAATTAAATAGTCTTAAATAACTGAACTGTTTTACAAAATTTTTTAATATTTTTTTAATTTGTAAATTATTAAGTTGCTCGTTCTTGTATGACATAAAGTTACTGCTAGTAATAATTAGGTAAGGTTTTTCCAGTAAGGACTCGTTCTTACAATACGTTCTCCTACAGGTAGTGGTGGGGTTATCAGTTAGTGTGACGGGTTATGACAGTTGGGTTGGGGGGGGCTAGGGAAATGTGGCTCACAATTCATCATCATCATTAGCTTACTACTTGGTATATTTACTTAGGTTCATTTTTCGACATGGACGTCAGTCACAATAGATTGTATTCTATGTTCCATATCATAGAAAATAACGCTTCCATATGTTGAATAGAGAGCGTAGATATTCAATAACAGATTATCAAAAACTCTCTAGACTCTACACTTCCGATGGTAACATGTAGGATCTATAATAAATATTCTTATTATAGACACATGATTTCTCTTATACAATAAAACCTGGTTACTTCGAATTTCTAGAGGAAATGCTAAAAAATTCGAATAAATGAGTTGTTAGAGTAGTGAGTATTTAAGGCTATACAAAGTTTTTACCACTACAATCGTGTCTCATAAAAGAACGTTTTTTAAAGTTTCTATTGTATTTATTCTTAATTTTATGCTAGTCATTACGTGTACTACTCAGTCTACGTTAGCATTTAACAGATTTTAAAAAAGAGCATATGTGAGAAGACAGTTGTACCAAAAAATTAGTTAACACTAACAAAAAAAGTAATCCTGAAAATAGCAACTACAAAATGTATTCCCAAAACGGAAAGAAAAAGATAAGGTGGTTTCTCGTATACAACTAGCCCGTTGAACTCGAGAGCTACTATGCAATTGGGCGTTGAAAGCAATATGGATATATGAAGATGAGTTAAATGGTTGTTAAAATATCCTGCAGAAGCGATATGTAAGATTATTCATACAGTGTGGAACAGCCAAATGGAATAAATTTGATAACGAATAAAGGAGGGCTTGTAACGAAAAACGCTTGGGCACGTCGATTTGTATTTTTAAATGCAAGCCCACGTATATTATTTATTTTTTGGATTCTCCAGTAAATACTAGACATAATTCATATACAAGTCCTACACCTATCTTCGATTGTTTCGGAAATATTAAGTATTTTCAGATTTATTACAAAAATTAACATTAAAAAATATTTTATTTCACAAATTCGCTACATTACAGTCAATAATTAATTCCCATTTAGTTCTTGATATTGAGTTAGTAAGCGAAAACAATTTCTGCGTTTTTTCTTTTTACCCATATGAAAAACAAACAGTTTTGTTTATTTTCGTCAGAACTCATAGCCTTAGCATTTTGTCTGCCTGCATGACAGTTGTGATCAGTGTCAGTGCTATTTTCGTTTAAATTTCGTTAACTGTATGCAATAATATCAGAAAAATGGTTCATTTAACAGAAATGCACAAAATAACCATTCTACAAATGATTGGTTATTTATTTATTTATTTAGCTTTATTACCAAACAGTATAAACAGAGCAAGTATATATAAAACTAAATAAAACTAACGCTGTAACTTAATTAAATCTATCATAATAAACAAAACATAAAAGGAAAAAGACAAAAATGAAAAAAATAACTCAAAGTAAATATTTCAATGTAAGGCGTTCACCGTTGATTCATTCTCAGCTTGAACCATATCGCCAACATGACAAAATTGAATTTCACAATGCTTGCAGATATTTGTGTAATAGTAACACATGTTGTGCATAGGAGATTTGAGCAAAACGTTTGTTGGAGCCCTAGAGCACAAGCCTCAGATCGAGGTACAAGATTTGTTAAGTAGTGTCGGTTATTATTATGAAGTAGTTTGAACAAAAAATTTAAGAAGGCACATAGTCTTAGTACATTAAGGCTGACAAATGAAAACTGATTTAATAATATGACATATTCAATACCCTGTAGTGGATAGCTATTGCACGTTTTGAAGTACAGATATGTCAGAAAGCTTTGAATTCGCTCAACAGAAACTTTGTGACACTCATACAATGCCATATTATATCTCCGTATTCAAGCCGAGAACGTACAAAATATAATAAATATTTTTAGAGTCGCATTATTTGAAAAACCTCGACAACTTCTTACAATGAACCCATACATTCGAGCAGCATTAGATGTCATATACTCAATATGATTCGTAAAAGTCAGTTTGTCATCAAAAATAAAACCTAGATCCTTTATTTTTTCCCATCTCTTATGGAGATTATTTTTAATATTATATGAGAATTGAACAATAGTATGTTTCCTGGAGAAACTGATAACACTAGGAAACAAATGAAAGTTTCTCGCTTATTTTACGAAAATTTTTCAAATTTGCCGCCTGTATTCCAAGGAACAATTAGCAAAAGAGAAAAGCAGTTTCGCGAGCTTGGTCATGTAAGACAGATAAAAACGTAGCCGCTAATGCTGTAAGTGATAATACGAAATTGGATATGATGCTTGAGTTTTAAGAAAACCCACATAATTCTGGTCCAAAAAGGAGCGAGCCCCACTGTTCAACCTTAGCCACACATCAATTTTTCGAGTATTAAAGGAAAGTAACTCTGTGAACAAATGATGGTAAGGTTAGATAACAATGTGAACCAATTAGAAGCTGTATTGTTTTCTTATGAAAGCACATTTACACCTCATGGTCATGTTCATGGTCATGTTAATCGTCAAAATTGCCGCTGTTGGTCTAATGAGAATTCTCACTGGATGACAGAGAAACATACGGAATATCCTGAAAAGTTAATGTTTGCGCATGAGTTGTTGGAAATCATATCGTAGGTCCATTTTTCATTGATGGCAACTTGAAAGAAGATAAATAATTAGAACTGCTCCAAAATAATGTCGTGCTAACTTTGACAAACTTATATCCTGATACAGTAAACCACAAGTTCTAGCCAATACAATATGTTTTCAGCAAGATGGTGCACCGCCCCATTAAGAAACCAATGTCGGGCAGTACCTGAACCAAATTTGTCCAAATCGGTGGATTGGGAGGCGCGGTATGATAGAATGACCAGCACGATCTCCTCATTTGGACGCCATTGAACTACTTTTTGTGGGGATATGTCAAAAGTACTGTATACAAAACTAAACCCATCAACTTACATGACGTAAAAAGACGAATCATGCTTGCGATTAGATCAGTCAGACCTGAGATGTTGAGTAACGTGAGAAAAAGAAACAATTGAAATTAGGTGTAGGATATTGTACGCGAATTATGTCTTGAATTTTCTGCAGATTCCAAAAAATAAATAATATACAGGGGCTTGCATTTAAATTAAGAAAGTTGGTATTGTCATATTAACATTAGTAGCGATGTATGCGGGAGGGGGGTTCTAACTCTTGTGACGTAATATTTATAAGGGGGTGCGGAAAGTGTGACAAGGAAGAAGGGCTAAAATGGCTAAATTTAGTGTGTCATTTTTTATGAACGCTCCTTAAGCGTTCTAATATTCAAAACATCATTATCCATACTCTATTACTTGGCATTATTAACTAAGTTCAAGAATCAGTAAGGCTTGATCCACATTATAGTGTGGGTCACAGTCTGTTCCCGGTCTGATCTCGGTCTGGTAAAATATTATCAAATGAGAAACAATGTGTGCATTCACACTTACGTGCCAGTCAAGGTCCAGTCCATTCCCGCTCCACTACCGATCAGTAGATTCAAACATAGTGCCGGTCACGATCCGTTCTCGGTCCGTTCCAGGTCTGGTAAAATACTCGCAAATGAGAAACAATGTTTGTATTCACACTTCCATGTCAGTCAAGGTCCGGTCGAGTCCCGCTCTGGTAAAAATATATTTCAAAGATATTTTGAACGAACCTAGATCGAACACAGGGTCGGAACTGGGATTTTTTGAGGAAGGGGTGCAAAATGAAATAATAAACTGTTACCAAGAGCAAATGTAGCAAATTGAAATATGATTTTTATTAAGCTTAAGTATATCTCAGATTTTCTAGTCCAGAAAACTACTGTTATGTGTATGAAAATAAATATATTTATTTCTTTGATTACTGAACTTTATGAAGGGATATCTTCTATACTATTATAAAATTGTAATTTTGTCTGTTTGTTTGTTTGTTCGGGCATCACGTAAGAACTACGGAACTGATTTTACTGAATCTTGTTTTGTTCTAAAACTTATAGTTTTACTTATAATCTGGTATACATTTTATCTCCCTACATTGACAGACACGGTAGATATATATATGTACCACCGCACGTACCAAATATTAGAGACTGGACTAGCTCAGTTTTTATTCAAAATTTGGAATATGCCAATGTAACCTGTTTCGTTTAAAAAAAAATAAACTGATATACCTAGCCTAATTTTACAGGGTGTTCCGTATATAGGATACGTGAAACATATAGCGGTGGTGGTAGGTGGTTCTTAAGCAGCTGAATATATACAATGTGGGGAGTGGAATTAGTTATACGGGGTGGTTCAAAAGACGTGAACTGGGTGGGCCATAAATAGTTGCATATAACAAGTAGTTGAAAAAAGGATGGAGAAAAAGTATATTTATACAGGGTTCATAACAAAATGTTATATTCTTTGGCTCATAAACAGTTGCATATAAAATGTGGTTGAAATAAAGGGTAAAAATAAATTATCTATATTTATAAAAATCCTAGAAAAATGTGTTATGTAACTAATTAGGATATTTGATTTATGTTATGAAACGGGTTGAAAAAATGTTAGAAGCAGTTGTTTATAAAGTGTTGTTAAAATTTAAGAGAGTGGAATTATAGTTTATACGGTGCTTAACAAAATTATTTAATATCCACAAGTAGTTGCTTATATAGGATGGTTGAAATATGTGGCGGAGTATAATTACAGTTATTCAGGTGGGTTAAAATATTACAAAGAAATGTTATCTATACTAGTATAAAATTGTAAGTTTGCCTGTTTGTTTGTTTGTTTGTTCGGGCATCACGTATGAGCTAGTGGACTGATTTTGCTCAATCTTTTTTTATTGCAAAGCCTATAGTTTGACTTAAAATCTGGTATAAATTTTGTTTCCCAACAGTGATAAAAACTGTAGATATAGCAGAAAAACTAATACTATTTTCGGTAACACATAATTAGTCCGTTTTTTACACCGCGTGCACCAAATATTAGATACTTGCATCAGTTAAGCTTTTGTTCAAAATTCGAAATATGCCAATGTAACATGTTTCGATTTTTAAACAAATCAACCGATATATCAAGTGTAATTTTACAGGGTGTTTCAAATATAGAATAGATAAAAGTTAGAGCGGAGTAGTGAAAAAAAAGTATATTAGGTGGCCCGTAAGCTGCTGCATATGTATAATGTGAAGACGCGAGATATAAGACCGACATCTAGGATTTTCGAGAGAATCAGTACACAGAGGTTCCGAATCTGGAGCCGTTCCGTGTAATTGCTGTTCTCTCTCAACTCCTAGGACAGAATGTCACGATAAAAATTTTCAGGTTACTTAACCTGTCAGAGATATTGAATACTCTCTTCGAGGTGTCATTCCTTTGTACGCAAGACAATATATATTATATATCAATATAATACATATTGTTTCTGGTTAGGGAACCTTCATCAGTTGCGCTTCCCATAATTGAATGTCCTATCCTATTGATATATAATATATATTATCTTGCGTACAAAGGAATGACACCTCGAAAAGAGTATGTGGTTGAAATAAGGGGGAAGTGTATAAGGGGGTGGTTCAAAAAAGGCATATTGAATGGACCGTAAATAGTTGCATATAACAGGTGGTTGAAAAACGGGTGGAGTTGTAATATATTTATACAGGATACAGGGTGGAGCACAAAATGTTATATTTCAAGCTCACAAGTAGTTTCATATACAGTGTTGTTGAAATAAGGGTAGAATAGAATTATATTTATATTTACTTGAGCTATTATTATAGTTATGAAATGGGTTGAAAAAATGTTAGAAGCAGTTGTTTATTCACGGTGCTTGAACTATAAAATGGAGTTGAATTATAATCTATATCTTTATATATATCTTTTTTTTAAAATTTTAGACTCCATAGTTTCGGGGATAAGGGGGAAGTGATTTTTCCCTAAATCAAAATTTCTTCGTTTACGATATTTGCTCCTGGTCGGGTCATCAAACTCTACATTGATAGCAAATTTCAACATTTCCCCTCAAGCAGTTTCGGAGAAAATTGCTGTGATGTGATAGTCGGAGAAATCAGGAGTGATATATATATATATATATATATATATATATATATATATATATATATGTTATATAAGTTATCCCATCGACTTATATGAAACAACCTAGCAACAGTTCTCAAGCTGAGTCAGCATAACACGTGTCGTCTCCAGTTACCCGCTGACGAACATCCGTGAGAACTGCAAGCGCTGCGACACCTTAGTCAGCGTTCTTAGTTTATAAATTATACTTTTTCATTGTAACAGCATTCATTATTACTTACAGTTCTGTCTAGTTTAGTTTAACACTCATTTTGTCTTTTTATTGTTATAAAGTATTATATTGTTATTTTCAAGTTTTATATTAAAAGTTAATATTGTGCAACTATAAATAAAATCTTTTTTAAAAAGAGAAATTTTGAAAGTGTGATATAACAAATTGGCGCAGTCAGTAGGATCCGTCTAACGTTACTAGAACACGAGTACTCTAACTGGTAGCGGCGGATTCCTATCCCTCAACGGAACAACGAACCTGGAAGAAGTCCTCACTGCAATCAAACGTAGAACACGGCGCTTTCAATGTTCCTGTTGATGTAAGTAATGGTGAATCGTCATTCGTTTTAAGTAAATATTATTTGATTTATTTTATTGACCATTGATTTTTAATAATTTGATTTAATACATTCGATTTGATTGATTTTTTATTGATTTTATTATTTGATTTTTATATATTTGATTTGAATGAAATATTGATCTTATTTCATTACTTGAATTATTTGATATATTTATTTGATTTATTTTTATTGATATTGATATATTTGATTTACGTATTTTATTGATTTATTTATCCATTTGATTAATTGATTTATTTAAACTATTGATTTTAATTGCTTTACTATTTTAATTGGTACCATACTGTTCTATCGTCCAAACAATCGTTTATCCCAATTAACGTATTCTACAGTATATTAATTTTCTATACCATTTAATATTCTATTTTATACACTTTATTCTCTTGTTCCAATTCTTTTATATCGATACATATAAAAATGGCACAAGCATCACCATCTCCGGTTAACACCGAAACCGAGAGATATCGGTTAACGGAAATATTTTCCGTTATACCCGAATTTGAAGGCGACCAAATTTCCTTGGGAACCTTTATAGATGCGTGTAATTGCGCATATAATATGTCCACGGCGGATCAAAAATATTTGTTGGTGATCCATATCAAAAATAAACTCAAAGGGAAAGCGGCGCAGTTGATAAATTCAAGGAACCCTGGATCGTACCTTGAAATCAAACAACTATTGACCCTACACTTTGGAGATTCTCGTGATCTCTCTTCCCTTATTCACGACTTACAACGTCTAAAACAACTGTCGAACGAGTCCCCATTAACGTTCTACAATCGTCTCCAAGTCTTGAGTGCTAAAATGCACTCCTGGATTCATAAAACAGCTGGGCTAAGTCCAGAACAAAAAGACGCCCAGACCACTCTAGTGGATACTATGGTCATGAATACCCTTCTTACGGGATTAGAACCCCGGTTAGGACAAGTAATTCGTGCAAGTAATCCAAAAGATCTTCTAGAAGCACACTCCCGGATTAGGAGAGAGCTTCAACTTTCTTATTTCGAGGACCAAAAAACGAACAAATCTGTTCCTCTCAAACCCAACTTTCAAACACGAAAGCCGACACAACCTCTTAAGTGTCTTCATTGTGGTCGATTAGGCCACATAGCCGTAAACTGCCGATTGAAAAATCAAAACAATTCTCAACAATTCAATCAAAACCATAGGCCAAATCCTGTTGGACCTAACCAACCAACAAGGCCAAATTTCCCCTCAAACACACCCCCTGTTCAACAAGGACAACAGTTTCGTCCACAAAACTTTCAGAGACCCCCTTTTAGGTCTCAAATGAACCCTAACTATTATCGCCCATCGGTAATACAAAACAATCCTAATAACTGTCCTGAAAGGACACACCATTTCAATCAACACCAAAATGTTGATTACACTAATTATTCAGACTACAATTATTATACGGATGATAACACATACGATTATGAGGATGATCTTCAAAATTATCCTATCGTTGAACAAACGTTCGAAGATACTCCTATCGAACCCTTTAATAGCCATCAATACCAGGATTTTCTAGCGCTTCCGAGCCTAGACCAACCTCCCGATTCGACAACAACTTTGTGCGAAGTCGAAACGCAGATTCAAAGCTTGAATCTCGACAATCTGAACCCCAACTTGAACTTCCCGGAGCAACTATTTCTTTAAGCCCACTTCTTACCGTTAATTCTAAAAACCTTTATTACATTCTTGACGCTTCTTCTAAACTCAAATTACTTATTGATACCGGAGCTGGTATCTCTATCTTCAAGGAAAATACCGTAAAGAATTTCACCCAAAGATCTCCTGAAAGGGTAACGATTCAAGGTATTACCCATGAAAAAATCCCTATTTCACAATCAACTTTAATCCCATTCGCTCCACGTAACCCACATAAAGTTTTTATATACGATTTGGACATTGAGTTTGACGGCATACTAGGATTAGATTTTCTCGAACACTATGAATGCATAGTTGACTTAAAATCTAAACAGCTAATAACAAATTTTAAAACCATCCCTTTACACAAAGTTCCCGATAACGATCAACCCTTGACTGATGTACCCGACACACCCAATGTTAAGCCAAATATTATTTCACAAACACCCACACAAAACAAAATAACTATTGAGGCACGCACAGAAAAGATCTTTAAACTTAAATGCGATCTTTCTAACATCGACGCCATCTTACCAACTCAAGAAATTGACAGAGTACGACTTCCAAACGCACTCGTACATATTAACGCAAATGGTGAATTTCTAACGTCTATAATAAACGCTAACGCGATGCCCAAAACAGTAACTTTTTCTGATTTAAAACTGGAACCACTTGACAAAACTCACCCTCTTCTGAATTTCAATACAGACGATTATCATGAATCCCAATACATAGACAGAAACTCGACTATTAGACAACAAATTAGAACTGAACATCTAAATGACGAAGAACGCGAACAAATCACTGATCTTTGTTTGGAATTTCAAGACATTTTCTATCTTGAAGGTGACGTCTTGACTTTCACTAACGAGGTTAAACATTCGATTGATACGAACAACGCAAAGCCCGTTTTCACTAAATCATATAGATATCCTCAAGTTCATAAAGAGGAAGTGAAAACCCAAATTGGAAAAATGCTTGAACAAGGTATCATTAGGCACTCCTCATCTCCTTGGTCTTCCCCTGTATGGGTCGTCCCCAAGAAGCTCGATGCTTCTGGTAAACAAAAGTGGCGAGTAGTTAGCGATTACAGGAAATTAAATGAATTGACTGTAGATGATAAATATCCTCTGCCAAATATCTCTGATCTTCTCGACCAACTTGGAAAGTGTCAATATTTTTCGACACTGGATCTCGCTTCCGGGTTCCACCAGTTGGAAATCCAAGAGGAAGATATTCCTAAGACTGGATTTTCTGTCGAAAATGGTCATTACGAATTCGTTCGTATGCCATTTGGTTTAAAAATGCCCCTTCTACTTTTCAGAGGGTCATGGACAATATTCTTCTGGGTATACAGAATGAACGTTGTCTCGTCTACATGGATGATATCATCGTCTACTCTCCGACCATCCATGAACATATTTCCCGGTTGACAGAAGTTTTTAAACGACTTCGGAAGTCTAACCTAAAAATTCAACCTGATAAGTGCGAATTTCTTCGTAAAGAAGTGGCTTATCTTGGCCATCTTATCACACAAGAAGGTGTAAAACCAAACCCTTCAAAGGTTGAATGTATTCAGAACTTTCCTCAACCCCAAACTCCGAAAGACATCAAATCTTTTCTTGGTCTCGCTGGGTATTACAGACGCTTCATACCAAATTTTGCGAAGATCTCTAAACCTCTGACAAAACTACTCCAAAAAGACGTCAAGTTCATCTTTGACGCAGATTGCAAGTCTTCCTTCAATGAACTGAAGCAAGCCCTTGTATCTGACCCAATCCTGATATATCCAAACTTTGAAGAACCCTTCCTGCTCACTACTGATGCTAGTGCTTTTGCTATTGGAGCGGTTCTTTCTCAAGGCCCCGTGGGAAAAGATCTCCCTGTTGCATACGCTTCTCGCACCCTCTGTGCTGCAGAGACACGATATTCCACCATCGAACGAGAATTGTTGGCCATAGTTTGGGCTGTTAAGCACTACAGACCGTATCTTTTTGGGAGAAGGTTTACACTCCTGTGTGACCACCGTCCGCTTACTTGGCTCTTTTCCATCAAAGATGCTGGCAGTCGTCTAGCCAGATGGCGCCTTAAGCTAGAGGAATACAATTATAAAATTGAGTACAAGCCCGGCAAGGTAAACCAAAACGCAGATGCTCTTTCTCGCATCAAAATCAACCATTTCAAGCAATGTGCTGATTTCCTTTCCAAAATCAAAATTTTCGCTAACAACGAAACTGACTCCGAACAACCTGAAAATGACAATGACGACGAACATGACGAAAGAATTATCGCTGAGTTTAATCGATTTGTTCAACTCTACAAAACTGAGTCAATAATCGATTATTCTAAAATTGAAATATCCAATTCTCAACTTCTAGACAAGTCCCACAAACGCATAGTTACATTCTTTTGGCAAAACAAAACTAACGACTTACACGACAAAATTATTGATGACTTTTTCGAAGAAGAACCTAATTTCAGTAATGACACTCTTAACATCATGGCCAGTAAATCTGTCAGGCATAGAAAATACTTAGTTGTACCTTTGCCCTATGACCCTGAAACTGTCGTCTCACATCTTTTCAAAATTATTTATACCAACCAAGACCAATTCAACGACTCCGAAACATACTGCATAGAAAATAACATAGAACTTCCCATTCTTGAAATTTTATCTTTCATTCTCTCCGACAAAGAAATCAAACTGAAAATCTGCCAAAACATTGTTACAACTCCTACCGAAGACGAAATTCCTATAATAATACAACAATACCACTCTGGTAAAAACAACCTCCATCGTGGCATTAACGAAACTATCAGACGTATTAGGGAAAAATACAATTGGACCGGCTTAATTAAAACTGTAGAACAATTCATCAAATCCTGCGAAACTTGCCAAAAAGTAAAGTTCTGTAGGAAAAACTTAAGTGCACCTTTTGTTATTACGGAAACACCCAAGACTCCTTTCGAACGTATTAACATTGACATCTTTGAATATCCATCTAGAAATCATGCACTCACTATTAGGGACGAACTCACGAAATTTACGCAAGCCTACCCCATTAACGACAAAACAGCTTCAACTGTCGTAAACACCCTTCTGATTTTCTTTCAACATTACGGAACTCCACTTCGCATCCATTGTGACTATGGACGTGAATTTGACAACACTTTAATGCGGGATTTATGCCAACTATACGACATAAAACTGACATTCTCCAGCGTTCAACATCCCGAGTCAAACTGTTCTATTGAAAGATTTCACGCGACCTTAGCAGAAATGATAAGGGCAAATACAGCGGAACATCCAACCGAACATCCATTTAACGTCCTCCCTTATGCCATCATCTGTTATAATAACACAAAAAATAAAACAACCGGTTTCACGCCCTATGAACTCATATTTGGGCACACTTCTAGTAGGCCTCCAGAAACCCTTTACAACCAGGAAAAACTTATTTCGAAATACGTAAGAGACCTAAATAACAGAATGGACTATTATTACAGACTCGCCCGTGCTAAAACCGAAAGACAGAAAGAAAAATCTAAAGTGCGATTTGACCAACACGTTTCTACTAAACAACCCGATTACAAAGTAGGCGACAAAGTCTACGTAAAAGAGTCCCAAATTAAAAATAAAGCCGAAAACAAATTCAACGGCCCCTTCGAAATTACCGCAATACGAAAAAACTCTGCCACCGTCATAAATTTACAAACAAACCAAATAACTAAAGTTAACTTTGACAGACTAAAACCCTATTTTGAATAAATCCCTTTTTTCAGATTCTGTGGACTGTTTTCAGTCGTGAACCTTCAACAGTACTCCATTACGCCTGTTAACAATACTATAGGAGTTTTCTTCCATGAAGAAGGAACCCTTAAAATTTCTAATGACAAATGGACACTCCTTGTTTACAAAGATCTAAACCCCTTTCGAGACGCTATTTCTAACAACGACAATATACTGAACAGACTTTTAGAAACTATTAACGACAACAAAACCAACATTAAAATCTTCAAATCAAAAGTACAGACTCACGTAAGCCTCCTGAAACAAATATCTAAATCAATTAACATCAAATATACAGAAATTTTCGCTGACACTGAGACTTACAGTACCAACAGAAAGAAACGCGGACTCATTAACGGACTGGGATCAATTTGGAAATCTATTTCCGGTAACTTAGATGCAACAGACGGACAATACTTTAGTGACTCTATAAATAAAATAACTAAAGACCAACATCAAATTGAAAACTTAATGAAACGACAATTATCCGTAACAACTTCGGTCATTAAGAACCTTAACACCACAATACAAAAATTTCAGTCCGAAGAGAAAATATTTTCGGAAAATATTGAAGCAATTAGGAAGTCAATTGTGTTTATTACAGACGATCTTGCTTTTTATGAACTTCAAGCCAATGTCTTGGATTTGTGTGAAAGCTTAATGGAAAGTTACGTATACATTGAAGATACCCTCAACGATGTATTAACTGCAGTCTCTTTCGCCCGTCTAAAAATCTTACATAGCTCAATTATAAACCCAGTAGATTTGGTCGACTCCCTTCAGAAAATATCACAGTCACTTCATGAAAATAACTTACCACTTCCAACCTATAGTTCAAATGTTGCTAGATACATCGATCTAATAGAATTGGAAGCTTTTCAAATCAATACTAAAATTGTTTTTGTACTAAAAATCCCCTTAGTCAATCCTGAAACTTATACACTATACCGCTTGTATCCTATCCCAGTTTTGGATTATCGAACAGGATTTCACCATATTCTTCCAACAAAATTAAAATATATCGCGAGAGATGACGATTCGCTATTGTACGCATCTTTCGAAGACTTGAGTGACTGTAAGCCATTATCTAAAGAACATAAGATCTGTTCCAAAGTTATTCCACACACCATAGACAAAGAAGCCCTCTGCGAAGCACAGCTTCTTAGACAGCCAGCAGCCCTTCCTCCAACTTGCAAGCCTTTAATATTATATGCCGAAGAGTATAATATTCAAGAGATTGACCTGAACCTTTGGTTAATCTCGATTTCCGGACAGTTGCCCATCAACATCAAGTGCAAGGGAGAAGATGTCGTTACCCAATCCATATCGACAAATTCTCTACTGACCATCCAACCCAGTTGCAATGCCTTCATCGGAAACACCAGGGTCCATGCCAGAAGGACCACCAGCAACGTTGACAACATCATACTTAAGAGTCACCCAGTCAACATCCCCTACAACTGTTGCGACAACCTGCCAACCATCAGTCAGCTTCCAAAGTTGAAACCCATGAGACTACAAGAATTGGATGCCAGAGACCTGAATATCGCTAACCATAAGCTTAGACAATACTCCAGGGAATTGGAAAAGCTCCTAGACCAACCATTCTTGGAGAAACACACCTCCTGGTTTACGATCATCACAATGGCAACAACCGCAATTGTGGTTGCCCTCCTTTCCATGAACATCATCAGGAAGAAATTCCAGAAGCCTCCAACGATCAGCCCTCCTGCCGATCCAGCACCACCACCAGGTCCATCAACCATCAAGCCCAGGGTAAAACTCCATAGCCTCCTTAGTCCTGTCGAGGATATTGAGTTGCAGAACCTCCCATAAATGTCGATGCTGTAGCATCAACTTTTTTATATGGATGGGAGTTGTTATATAAGTTATCCCATCGACTTATATGAAACAACCTAGCAACAGTTCTCAAGCTGAGTCAGCATAACACGTGTCGTCTCCAGTTACCCGCAGACGAACATCCGTGAGAACTGCAAGCGCTGCGACACCTTAGTCAGCGTTCTTAGTTTATAAATTATACTTTTTCATTGTAACAGCATTCATTATTACTTACAGTTCTGTCTAGTTTAGTTTAACACTCATTTTGTCTTTTTATTGTTATAAAGTATTATATTGTTATTTTCAAGTTTTATATTAAAAGTTAATATTGTGCAACTATAAATAAAATCTTTTTTAAAAAGAGAAATTTTGAAAGTGTGATATAACATATATATATATATATATATATATATATATATATATATATATATATATCAAAGGGCTTTTATATTACAGATTTCAATTTTACTGGAACTAGACAATATTTAGGTATACCCTTGTTTAGGATTGCGTATATATATATATATATATATATATATATATATATATATATATTAAATTGAAATCTGTAATATAAAAGCCCTTTGGATTTACCCATGATAATCTCGTTAGGGTTTAAACAGATTTCTTTTTTTAAGATATTGAATGTAAAAAATTCTGGAAATTACAGTTCCATGACGTATATTAAGCATAACGCTGAGCATTCGTCGCCCCTTTTTGGGTACCTGTAATTATGGCAAAATTGTATTAGCTTGGAATTCCAGGTTAAACCTTTTTCAAATATTTTCCTTTAATTTTCTATTTCTCTAAATATTTGAATATACCTCCTTCAGTAATTATTTTGTTAACGCCCAAAACTAAAATTCTGTTTTGTGATTTGGTACACATACAAATAACTGACCTATTTTATTGTTGTATATAATGTAAACTGAAATAAAATGTTGTGTTTTCTTTTTGTATTTTTAACGTAGTTTTCTTTAAAATCATTTCGAATGTACACAGATCCATTCGACAGAATTGTAAAATTTTTCTCCTTCCTTAATTAAATAAACATAGAGAGTAAGGTATTCTCCCTCATCGTTGCAATAAACTCGGATGCATATCTCTTTTGTTCATTTTGTTTTCGTGGGTTGCAACAATTATCTTCTTCATAAAGAACCAGAGCTATAATAGATAATTCTTCAATCGAATAATTCAATGACATTTTTCGCCCGTAAATATTAGAAGTAATGAAATATTTTACTTGAGTTAATTTTATTATCAGTTACGAGGCACACACATCCAACTTCGACTATTGACAGTTTAAGACGTCAGGATGACAGAGAACGAACTGTGAATAGGGTGAATCGACTAGACCGAGATCAGACTGTGATCGGACCGATATCGAAATCAGACCGAGATCGAGATCAGACCGGGAACGGACTGTGACCGGCACTATAATGTGGATCAAGCCTAATACTGTACATTTGTTTAGATATAAAATGTATTCTAAATGAATAACGCTGAGAAAAGAAAACTCCAAATACTTATCAATTAGGTCCCCACTTTACAAATAATTATGTATTAATTATATTGAGTAATCGTTTGTAATAGTAAATTGGGAACTATCTAAAGCCGGTTTTGTTATGTTATTGCTCCATTCATCACATAATAAAGACACAGTTCTTATTGTATGGGATTATTTTAGATTGTTATTTAGTAATTTTTAACGTTTATTTTTCGATACAAATCGAAGCAATTTTTAAGTTGAGTAGAAAGATCTTGAGAGATATACTTAGTTTCGAAAATTAGAAGAAATTCTAATATCTAGGATATAACAAATTTTATATCGAAATAATTTTATTGTTCTATTTAACACAATATGTTGTTTCTTATGAAGAAATTTATAGTTGTCGGCTTGCGAGAAAAATCTCAAATAGTTTTTTTGTCCTCTAACCTTCGGTTATCGTGAAGCAACGTTCTATATCCTTCCCGGAAAATAAACTTTGTTTCGGCCGCCGAACTAAACGATTATTTTCGAACGTCGGCTATACGACAGGAAAAAAATATCAATAGTACCTACCTACTTCCATAAATAACTAAAACAGAATTTAATATTTTAAGCAGTTTTTAATAAAACTCGGAAATATAAACCATATTCATATGTGTTATTTTGCTTAAAGTTATGTTTTAGAAAGCATAATGACTTCTTAAATGCTGGCTGGCGACAAAGGCAGACTACTAAGGCCAAACTTATGATTTAACCCATATGTTTTCAAACGGGAACCTTTATCTTATGGGTAATATGAGTACACGTTTTGGAATTATATTTTCTTTAAAATTCACTCTTTAATTTGTGCGGTGTCTTGCCCAGAAATTAAATTTTGAATTAAAGTAAATCAATTGATCGGCGTAATCTGTTATTTTATTGATTGAAAATGTGCGTCATTCATGTCAATGCAATAGTTTGAACTGTGTGTTTTCGGCTCTTGTAAAAACTTCTGCTTTACTTTTTTGGCATTCACAACCGATGCCATTATTTAATTCTTCTAAGAACTCTGACTGAGTTGCATACATTTTCAGTGTCCATGAAAAATTAAATCAGAGAAAGATAAATCCGGTAATTTCGTACACTACTCGATAGGACCTAGATAGCCGGATTATTGGATTTTTTCAGTTGTAACGAAGTGACGTTAAAGATTCTCAGTTCGTACTGTATAGATTAAATATATAAGTATCTTATTAACAATTACTTCAAAATCAATATTTAATGTATAATATATGGATTGGAAAACCAACGTCTTCTATTTCTCTCTGAAATTGCATCTTTAATTTATATATACATTGCACTGCTTTCTTCGCCAAAATTTTTATTTGTACTTTCTGAACTTATTGTCACTAACTTCACAGAGGAAAGATTTAACTCACTTAACAAGCGCAAACAATAGCTCAATATAGTATCATCAGATAAAGCTTGTAATTTCAGTAATTTTAGTTTTATGCCTTCCTTGACATCAAAGAATTGAATTGTTATTAGAAATGTCCGAGTTGCACTGAGATAAATAATACTTTTTTTAGTCAGGGCAGTAGATTGTACGTTTTAGTTGTGTATCCTGTCGTCTTTTTATGATGTTTGATATCTTCCCGACGACCATGGCTCACAGAAATACATATCTTGGAAACTATGCAAAATGTTCTTCGATAGTAAATAAAATGAAATTTTCTATTTGGTTGAGGCCTCTTTCACAAGACGAAGAAATTCAGAACAGTAAACACTTTACAATGTTAAAATGTCACTAAACGTAATAATTCCTATTTAAAGAAATAAGGGGTTAAATTTACAGCCATGTAATTAATAGTAAAACTAATTTCAACTGACATTTTCATATTTTAATGTTATTTTATGAAACTTTTCACAGCGTTTCAATATCTATATTAAGAATTAAGAACATTTCGATAGCTTTAGATCTGCTCCCATCATCGTTCAATGATGTATAATTTAGATCTCTGGCATTATCAAAACCGGCATATCTTATGAACTTATGTTTGAAACAAACGGCGTGTAATAATTTCAGAATTTACACAAATGACAACAATTTTACGAAAAGAACAACAGAAGAATTGTTGACAGCCAGAATGAATTTACCTATTTTGTTGAATTACCGTCGGTTTGTGTTACTTATATTGATTTCAGTAGGTCACAAGTATCAGTCTAAATTGCCCTTTAAGCAATCTATGTCAACAATTAGTTTTGCGAGTCTTGGTCAAAATTGCAGATCACAAATTAATTTTAAACATACCCAGATATTTTTGTCACACATATCAATAATATTAGTACAACAAATGATTTGAATATATTATGCTAGACTGTTGAAGCAATTATTCCCAAAGAGGGAATTTAAATATGTATATTATACAGCAATACGCTTCAGTAGAAAAGCACAAATTCTTTACCAAGGCACTGCCAGTTTCTATCATAAACAAAATAATAATGGCATTATAGGTTAGCTAAAATACAAAACGAATACCAATTAAAAAAAAGAATTCTCACATTAGTTGGCCTTGACTCCAACGACGATTTTTTTATAAAGAATACAGTACTTGTCAAATGAAATTAGAGCACACATAGTTTCAAACAATATGAGTTTCACAATTGAAGAAAAACGAGATATCTGAAGATAGAAACTACGAAAACAGCTCAAATGTATTTTGAGTTATATCCGGAAAGGCAACAGCCGCATAGAATATTATTTAATTTCTTGTTTCGAATATTAAGAATAATTTATAATAAAATATGTATAAAAAATATAATATAACAAATGACTGAAACCATCTTCTTGAGCACACAAAGGAGTACGTCGGTTTAAATTGGTGACATTCTAATAGATCTGATTTGTATAATGATAACTGAAAAAATTAGCTCTGAATATTTGATCATTACAAATTCCAGCACATACCGAAAATATATTTGCGGCCTGACTTCCCTTAGGTGTCCAGGGTTATTTTGTCTCCTAATATGATCATTATTTCTTTTGAAGACGCCACAGTTTTAAAAAGCACTTTCGCCAGTCCAAATAATTGTTTTCAAAAAATCGTTCCTATTCGAGAGCCAATTACCAGAACTGGTAAATGTATGTTTTATATATTTTAAACTACTTCGTTTAAACTCCCTCCAAACACAAGTCTGTGCCACACCCACATATGACGCAACTTAGTAAGTTGATTTTGAACGGTTGTTATTAACTAAAAACCATAGCCATAAAATTTTCATATTTTTTAATGTTAAATTTTGTTTTACCTCTGACAATTAGTTATTTCTTATACCAATCGGCATCCATAATTTTTGTTGGGTTTTTGAAAAGCACCTAACTCAGCCAAATTTTCATAATAAGTGTCAGAAAGTGTTCTATGCGGTTGTTGCCTTTCCAAATATAACTCAAAATACATTTGAGCTGTTTTCGTAGAGCTTCTATCAAATTTGTAATAAACTTTTCTTCAGATATCTCGTTTTTCTTCAATTGTGAAACTCATTGCGTGTCAAATTATGTGTACTCTAATTTATTTTTACAAGTACTGACATGTTAATAAATGAAAATTCTTGGACGGAATCAATACCAACTAAGGTGACTTTTTTTATTTAAATATTTGTGCTTTAATTTTTTTTAAATGTAACTAATCTAAAATAGTGGTCGTAGAGTTAAAGAAAATGGCAATAAAAGTGTTTCTGGTTTTGGTTTTTTTGTCAAATAACCCTACAAAAAAATAAAAACCAAATCTCCATTTTTTTGTTTTTCTTGGATTTCTTCAGAAGTATTCGGAAAATTAAAAAAAAACACGCTAAAGCACAAGTACGCAATTTTGACCCCAATTAACTTCTTCATATCTCCTGTAGTTTCCGACTGGGGGTCGTTTTTAATTACCCTGTATAGTAGGTGGTTTATTTTATGTTGTATTTGTTGTCTTTTAATTTTTTATCTTAAAGCAATAATTAGAGTTATTTAGTATATTTGAGAGCACATGCAGAACCATAAAGAACTTGTACGTCTCCTTGTAAAACCCCTTGAATGTATAGTTCCTCTGTCTGTAAAGTTTTTAATTAAGAACTTATGTTAATATATTTTTTTATTCCCCTGCTATGATTTCGGTTATGGCAACTTTTGTTTGTGAAGTTTGTTACAGCACCTACATAAGCAACGGCAAGGCATTCAACAAGTTTTGGACTTCTGTTAGTTTATTTGCAATAATGTCATTCAAGTATTTTGCCTGCTATAGTTAATGAAGTTTACCTCTAAACAAGTTTCTTCTTGATTTATTATACTGGTGATTTATTTATTTATTACTATCATGATTTCGTCATTTTCATTATGTGATGTTTCCTTGAGTTCTGGTTCTGGTTGATGCATTCCTACTACAATTATTCTCTTTTTCTCGTATTTATTTTGTTTGCAATTCTTTTGTTTATGAATAACTGTCGCCTCTGATCTAAGGTATTCTAACATGACTTGTTTCTTAGTTGTGGAAATTTTTCGGTTATTACCTTATAGAGTTCTACGTTATAAGGTCTGTGGGCCGTTTCGGGTTCTTACCTGTGGCTGCCTCTAGAGTGGGTCGAACATGGCGTTCGACAGAACTTTGAGGGTTAGTATTTTTTGCATTGTTATCAATTCGTTATTTCCTTGCAGGTTGTGTGGTAGGTCCAATCCGTGATACAATGCAATACACTTTTCCTAATTTCGTCTTACATGATCTGTATAAACTGGTCTTAGATTAGTTCTGAGAAAAACTTTTAGTTGCTTCCAAGGCCACGGTAGTATTACTAAGATATCACAAAACTTTTTACGCAAACCGCAATACCGTTTGGTGATAGGTTGAAAAATGTTGTGTTGTTGCTATTATAAACCAGGAGCTCCACAGGTTTTCCAGTAGCATTAGGATTATATATGATCCTTTAAATTTATCATACTGTTCCCATTTACTCAACACATTTGTTATTCCTAACTTTCCAGTATTTAAAATGTGTTGACATGATTATTTTTGTTCTTATTGTGCGACCGAATTCCACTAATGTAGAATGATGCAGCCCTTCCAACACAGAATGATGTTACCTTTGCAATAAATTATTTTTAATTTTTATTTAAACGTTGGGTTGATAAAAAATAGGCCAAAAACATTGGTAACTCATAATATAACATTACACTGTCCGTATTATGTACTTCCTGGACAGAAAAGTGAACATTTCGGTCCTCTTTACCAGTTCTATTCTATTCGTATCTTATTCTGCAAATCAGAGTCTTCACGTTATTGATATTTACGTTACAGGGTCACATCATGCTTCAGAAATGGCGACTCGTAAAAATGGGAGAAAAACCATAGAGAAACCTGTACTAGGGTTTTGGACACATTAAATTAACTGGACTGTATAAACTACTTTTTTTTCATGCTTTTAGAAACTCACTGAACTTGAGGGTCTTGGAGAGTGCGAACGCCCCCATCGCCCACACCTTTGGGCCTACTCTTTAGTTACTAAATGGTTTGTTAGTTTACTGAAATACTAAATAGGAAAAAATATTTTCAGACATTTCTCACTCAATCATGTAACATGTTAAGAAGTAAGTTGACTAAAATGGTCCTGAAATATACGGATATCCCTGACAAAAATCATTTAAAATATTTTGCCATATTTTAAAAACAAAAAATCTTATAACATTACATAACTATTTCATAAAGTACTACAGGGAAAAATATTATTTCATAATTAATATCTGAAATACTTTTTTATTGGGAATATACGAATATTTTCGAAAGCTGCATTTTGACGTTTTTCTATCCCCCACCCACTCCCACGTAAGAAACTGTAAGACCCAATTTCATATTCACATTATTTAGGATAACAAAAACGTTCACGTTAAATTTTGAGGCATTAATTTTAATAATATCATCATGAATTTAGATTTGTTTTACTTTACACGCTTCTTTCACTCCACTCTTCTAAACAATATATCTGAAAAATATTACATATTTTCGAAGGAAATTAAATTATCTACAAAAAAGATCTGATTGCAAATTTTCGTAGGTCAAACTGTTTACACATAATTATTGATCTCTTTTTACAATTTAATTTTACACCTTTGGAATCTTGTAACAGATAAACCAATCTGTGTGTAAGGTGAAATAAAATATGGTTTTGAAGGATATTAGATGGTCTACAAAAAAAGATCTTATTGTTTGTATAGAACTCATTAAAATAAGCCAAAAAGTCCCTATTGACATGTACCCTAAAACGCACCCTTAGGAATTTATATGCACTTAAAAGGCCTCAAACAAAACTGTTTGTTTTTCAATCACCACTTTTACTAATAAAAGACTGCAGAGCTCAATTGGCAGTTTATTCATAACTAAAGTTGTTAAGCGTTGTCGCAACGTCAGTCTATTATTTGTCATAATAAACAGATTTTTGTAATTTATGACCTAATAACTTAGACAGCAGAGTAGTTATCAAGCTCAATATACTCGAAAACCATTGGAAATATCGATTTGGACAAACATAATATTTTTTACATAAAATTGATAAGATTTTCAAAACCTGTAGAGAAAATTGTAATAAACTTTTAATAATGATTTACATACGGAGTAGCACATGTTATTTAACGTAAAAAGATTTGTGAGACCCATGCATTTTTTTAAATTATTTTCGACCGGTTTGTTTGAGCCTTTTGAAGGGCATATAACTTCCTAAGGGTGCGTTTTAGGGCACATATTAATAGAGACTCTTGGCTTATTTTAATGAGTTCAATGCACAGCATTTGAAAAAGCTTATCAAGTACTATATCGTAAATTTTTCTATAGACATTGATAATACATAATGGGCAAATAATATAAAAAAAATCTTAGGTAAAATCCTTTTCAAATACCCCCCTACCTCCATTATACGAGTAAGATTTCGTAAGATATTAGCAGACACCCACCCACCCTAAAATATCTTATGTAATTTGTGGATGTTCCCTTGGCTGATTTCCAACCAAGCATGAAATATTTTGACATTTGCATGTTTCCTTGGTTTTTATTTCAAATTTAAATTTCAAACTTCCAAGTAGTGTGTGATCAACAGACGACGATTTCATTAATAAAAATTTACCTGTTTATTAGTTTTTTATACAACTAATGTCAGTATTGTTACATTCTGAACCTTTAACCGGCTTTGCTTAGATAAAAATAAGGTTGTTTTCATTTTATTTCTTTTACGACAATTCCAGGGACCCTATTTCTCAGCAATGTCTGTCGACGTGCAGCGTAGTACAAAAAACCTTCCTTAAAAATTCCATCCGGTGAGAGAAGAACTGTTTTATATTTGGTCTAGTCAATACCTACGTCTATAAGTAATTTATCACGTTGATAACGAATGGTGGAAGCCGCTACTTTGTGATATTTGATCATTAATATGAACGAAATTAAATATTTGTAATAATATTACTTATATGTTACTACTATATTAATAAACAAAATTTAAATTAATAAAGTAAAAAAACAATGTGCGTTTGTGGATAAAGAATATATAGTGTGCCACAGGAAACTGGCTGGTCAAATAATATGTTACTGTTTACATCTTACATCTAATTGATCATTGTCTTTAGCATTAAATAATAGGTTAGATATATTAATTTGCGGTTTAAAAGTAACTCTAATATTTTGTCTAGATAAAATTTTAGATATTCTCTCTTAGAGTTCCAAAATATATAAGTGTTCTTAATTTTACTGGTTGTTCAGAGTATTTAATAAGGGGTAAATTAAGCAATTTACAAATTGTTGTTCTTTTCCGAACATAAGATTATTAGTTATTTTTCGTTTATATCAGTTATTATAACCCCTCAACCTAATAACATTAAGATCAATTTCTAAATCATTTTTTGACAATGGTAATCTAAAAGCTCTGTGTATCATGGATTTATATAGTGTTAATTTAAGAGAAATAGGAGTAACCGAGTATTTTTTAATAGTGGGATCGGGGTTTTCTATAAATATTAAAGGTATATTGTTGTCTTTATTTGTGAGAGTAGGGTTTAAGAAATTTAAACAACAGTCTTTTTCAGTTTCGAAAGAAAACATTATATTTAGATGGATATTACTTAAAAGGATAAAAAAAATATTGTCTACTTGTGAAATAAGTTGGTATGTCATTCAACATATAGATACCTGAAAGTGATATGATTTCTGGCAACATGAGATGAGGTAATTGTTTCTCTAAATGAAAATTTCTGCTAACAAAGAGCTAAGATCTTATACTTAAACCATTCTTCCGTGAATACCTTTTTTTGTTAAATATGCAGTAATTTTGGCTAATATATAACTGCAAAGGCTCTTTTTATATCATTTTTTTATTACTGGATGAATTGAATTGAACTAAAGAATTGGTCTTGATCTTTCTTTCCATTTTGCAGCATTAAAATGTATTTACAATTGATTTACGTTACTAAAATTTATTTATTTATTTATAAGATTTTTATTAGTGAAATGAGAAAAAAAGATGTGCTAAAATATAAAAAAGTCCCGTTTTAGACTTTGTATATTATGTGCACAATTTCTAATAGTTGCAATTTTAAATCATATTTAGCAGATCTTAAATACATTTTATTTTCAACAGATATATTAAATATTTCTCCTAATAGTGGACTGATACACACGGAGTCGGAGTAAGATTAACAACTATAAAGTGT
The DNA here is from genome assembly GCA_034190945.1 of Octodonta nipae. Taxonomy (NCBI): domain Eukaryota; kingdom Metazoa; phylum Arthropoda; class Insecta; order Coleoptera; family Chrysomelidae; genus Octodonta; species Octodonta nipae. The sequence continues at coordinate 62,878,304 of CM067219.1, forward strand.
ATATCATTTTACAGAGTTTGGTTAAAATTGTCTGTTTTTCAACTTTTATTTGTTAATAACTATTTCCACAACTTTATAACATGACGCAAATAGATATATTTATTTTACATATTATCTACAGCCCATTTCTATAAAAATCTGGTCTATTCCCTGTCTTGCATTAAATTTGTGTTCTCTTATTGAAACCTTTCTGCAAATCAGAGTAGTATATCTTCACGTCCTTGATAGTCACGTAACTATATCGTTATTTATAGGTGTACTAAAGTGCGAAATTTGAAAAAATATCTTAAGGCATTCCCCACACATGCACGAAATATTTCAAGAAGTGAATTCACTGAAATATTACTGAAAGTCTTAAGAATATGCAAGAATTTCAAAAATAGTTTAAAAAATTCAGAAATATTTCACAATTTTTCATGAATAGCTTTAAAAGAATTTTTCTCGAACATATTAGTTTTTTTTTAAACATTTTAGAAATATTTCAAACTATTGAAATGTCATGATAAATTACAGAATTAATTCCTATAATAATAGAGACAAACGTTATAAAATATTTCAAAAGACTTTATGGATAATATACGAATATTTAAGAAAAATTGGCATTCTTACTTTATTATTATTTCAAGTTTAAAGTTAGTGCTCTTATAAGTACATATTAGATGAAAGAGGATTTAAGAATACTAACGGTATAGCCCAGTGGTCGAAATTCGACCAGAATTCATTAAAATTTTATATTTGAACTTTGAAAATTATTGAGATTTTTTGTCAAGGGTTATATATCTGTAAGAAATAAAGTCGAGGCGCAATTAGAAAAGTAGGCAAAACCTTTCCTATCCCCATTAATTATCTTTAATTTTGTATATTATTTTAGGTTTATTTTTATATAAATATGTCCTATACATTACCAATGTAATAGTCTCTATGAAACATGCTCGATATAATTATCGGCGGATTTTTCTTTGTAACCTAAAGGAAACATAAAACGATTTCATATATAGAGATGACAAAACCTCAATGAAAAGTCTAATCTTTAATGTCTTTTTTATTGCCTTATGTTTGATGATTTGTTACAGCACACCTTCGAACTTTTGTGAAAGTAATATTAGGTTAACGACATTATTATAATCACAACAAAAATTTACCAAAACTAATTTATACGAAAATTAGTAGTAGTTTTCTGAAAAATCAATACTGTCCCACAACACTCACTATTTTCCTATTGAACAATAGGCAACTTCAGACACTGGACAGTAAAAGATGGTCATCACCTGATGATGTGATAGAGCGTTACCCAGTCACTGCCATGTGTAGTCATTTGAGAACTAATCTAACTCAGTGGTTTGACCACAGACTGTCGCCATGATAGAGCGATTTGTAGGTTACCAACTTTAAAGCCAACTATGTTATTTAAAAAAATTAACTATAGGTTACCCAAATTGTTAGAAGACTGGTAAATCATGTATCCAAAACTGAATAATTTAAAAGAGCGAACCTACCCAAAACTAACTTTTAAGGAAATACATGTATTAAATATATTTACACTTAACATTTTTCAGTATGTTTTCAATATCAGATTCATTTTAAAATTATATTAAATAATATTTTTGATTCGAAAATAAAAATAACAGTAGGTATTCTGAAAGTGTATTTATGTGAGTATAATTGAAATTAGAATCTTTATTCAGACATTTTACAGCTACGATTTCAACTCGTAAGAAGAAAATGTAAGAAACTAACTCAGAAGTTTGTATAAACGTGAGGTACTATTATGTTATAATTAATTACAATACATAAGTAAATATTGATAAACCTCAAACTACAATATATCTTACGATTCAGTATATTTTCATTAATGTGAGTTAAACACCCATACCTAGTAACTCATAATGATTTCCATTTTGTATAGAACATATAAAGACGTAAGAACCACCCATTGTTAATTAATATTAGGTAAATACACTTTTGGACATTTTTTTTTCAATTCTAATAGAAATCTTGAAAATACATTGACCACATTTCTGAGTGAATCAAATGTCAAAAGTTAAATCAAAATCGCCATTTGGCCATGAATATCAGGATTGCCAGATGAACCAATTTATCGTAAAAGACATTCATATTCTAAACTTGCTACATTTGGATTGTATACCTAAGACAATTACTCTAATGTGCGTACCTCCTACACACAGAAAATCTGTCCAGCTATTTGAATGTTCAAACAAAATTAATTCCTAGAATATGATCTTAGTGCCATCTACCTGATCTAATTGTGAATCTAAACCACCCAGGCCCCCTCAAATACATAAAAAATTTTATTAAAATCAGTGCAGGAATTTAGGAGTTCAAGAAACCGATTGCTGCGCCACCTACCTGGTCCAATTGTGAATATAAGCTATCCAGGGACCCACACAAACACACACAAGATATTTCATGAAAAGCCGTCCAGTCGATTAGGAACAGTTAAACACAGTTCTTAGTAAGACCATTTTGGCAAGTCGGAAATGAGCTGATGAGCGTCAAAGTTAAGAACAAATCTTCGTAAATTATAGCTAAGAACCATCTCGATCACCTCTCCTTTAATCTCCGAAAACCCCATCAAAACTGGTCCAGTCGTTTAGGAGCTACGGTGCCACATACAGATACACAGATACATAGATACACAGATACACACCTTAAACTTATAACACCCCTCTTATTGCAACGGGGTATAAAAAGAATGTAAAAAAGTGTAGAAGGTTAAAATTAATAAAATATTATCAAATATAAATTTTTCAAGTGAAACATAATTGTGATTTTAGCTGATTAACCATATTTGCAGTGCATTGAAAGTTGCAAGCATGTGAGAGCCCAATAACCCTGAATAATTATGTAATATAATTTTTCGTGGGTTGTATTTCAATAGCAAAACTATGTAGAAAAACTTTAGAGAATGGTCAAAATTTTTTAGTTTTACCTTTAATTTAGTTTGTCTTCCACATTTCAGATAATCCACCTTTACAATTTTTTGTTCAAGCAATCTGGCGGCACTGTTACTATTATTTGGTTGGCATTGACAGTGTGGACGTAAATAATATTTTTTATTCTATTTGATTTTATTTAATGAATGAACCAATATTAAAAATAAATTATAGCACTGAAGGTCGTCGGTAATTACTAAACAAAACAAAAATATAGAAAGTCAGTTGAGGTTCAGAGGTGAAAATGGTACCCAACCGTTTTGTCTTTGCCTATTTATATGCAGATATTGTGAACTGTAATTTCTGTTAAAGGCTAAATGGTTTCGCCCATTATATATTATATTCAGTTTTGTGAACGTTTTGGGAATCTTGTGATAAACTATTAATATTTTTAGCATTTTATCCTCATTTTCTTAAAGCCCCTTGATGTCAGAATTTTAATTATTTGATATGAATTAAAATTTCAAGCACTTAAATATCTATTATATATTTTCTAGATTTCGTTTCCTTGAATGAATAGCAACTGATGAAGAAAACTATTTATAATTATTTATCTTGAGGTTCAGTAAAAATATTGATAAACCTATAATGCTTGCGATTTTCCAGTAAATGTTACGAAAATATGTACTCCTTAAAATGAATTTTCATAAACCTGAGTCGACTGATACTCATAGTGTGATAAATAAAGGTCTTTTGAAGAAGTTCGTATTTTTTAAAGTATTATACAAAGAGCAGTTGAAATCGGTGAATAATCTGTCAAAAAATGAAAATATCTCTTAAGGGAGTATTAACGGAACATCATACAATGCAATAATGCTCCTCGTACAGATTTCATATGTTAATAATCGCATGCAGCACAAAAACAAAATTAGATAGAAGTGTAATTAATATAACTAAAAATGAAAAATGTGGTTAATAAATTCATTTATTTTTGCTTCAGGATAATATTTAAAAGTGTTTTGTCAAGGCATCGAAAATAAGTTGAATGTAAATGATACCTATTTTGCCCAGCATTAAAAAAAAAATAACAGACCAAGTCTTCGTAAAAAAACACCATATCGCCACTAGATACCTACCTATATTTCACTCAGTCAACGAATAGTGACATTTCTTCATCATCTGCAGAAACCTTTGTTAAAAAATTTGTTTGATTATCAACAGATTCTTTTCATATTGACCAGCTATTGTAATCGTATTAATTTTTGATTTGATTATTTAGTGGCTGTACCATTTACAGCCACTAAATTGGTTAAATAATAATTAGCCCTCACTATAATACGCATTTACAAAAATAATAGTTTCCCATTTTGTTATTTAACGATTTTATTCCATTACCATATATTAATATCAAATAGAAATATGTTTTTACCACATGTTTAGCAAAAAGAATTCTTCTTACGACGCCCTTCTTTGAAAAAGTCCTTCCGCGAATTATAATCTCGTGCCCGAAAGTACGTCATATACCTAATTCATGTATTCATTATTTCAATTAATATATACCTGTGATTGTGATATATACCTACTGATTTCAAAATTTAGTTGCCTTTCCTCATTAACAAAATATAAAGACTACATAATGCCAAACACTAAATTCATTTAAATAGCAAGACAACTATTTTTATAGAATATTTTACGGCAGTACTTAATTTAAAAAAAAATATTGATTCATATTTCATAATTTGTTCTGTTAAAAGAATGAGAAACATATCCGTACCAAATATTTAAAACAAATCATACATCCCCATTGACGATTTTTGTCTACACCTACCAACTAAACAATTTCACGAAATTTGCCTTGACTACACATTTATTCAGATATGCTTTTACAAAGTCATTCTTGGAGATACCCTATCCGCGAACTTCTAAATGCGTTTTATTCCACAATTGCCTAATTATAACCGGCCAATATCTCAGCATGTAAGTATCTACTACCCCAGCTGACTATTACGACATTACCTTAAAACATCTTTGAAACTAATTTATATTATTAACTTAAATCTCATTCATTAAATTTTTGTTCAATTAAAAATTTATATAATTTTTACTACTTAACAATAAATAATACACTTTGATATGGCAAAATATATGCTCAAAACTGTATATTTTTATTAATCTATTATGCAATAAATCTATAAATTCATAATTTACTTATTTGTATTGGTTTTAACTTGCAAAGACAACAACTAATAAGTAATACAAATTCCAGGTTCTCACATTCTCCTTTTACAAACAAATATTTATTGGTATCGCCATCTGTTATTCCTATTTATATTACATATTAAAGTCCTTAATATATGCAAGATATAAATTTATTGAAACTGGTCTCAAAATATGCGTAATATAACTACTTTCGAAATGTCCTCAAAGTATGCGTTAGACATGTAACAGTTTGGGGACCGTCCCCAAAGTATACAAATGTCTCCGAAGTATACAATAATCCGAAATTTTGTCCTCGAACTATGCATCCCACATGTATATATATATATATATATATATATATATATATATATATATATATAATATTATTCTAAAATTTATCTACACCGTCCCTAGCTAAAACAATGTAAAACATTATTCATTCCGATAAAACATCAATCGCTGGGATAATATAAAATTGAACTGAAATCTTCGAAAGGGGCAAAAAATATTTATCTCGACACTAGGCGAACACATGTAACACCCATCAAGAACGACTAGAAAATTCGATGTTGTATATATAAGGCAATATAGATTTCATGATTTGGTTAATATAGCTTATATAGTGGTGTTGATATTCTGATGTAAATTGTATTCAGAATCAGCTGTTGTAAATATTTGATTTTTAAGTATAAATAAAAGTTCTAGAATGTGATGTCAATACCAATTTTTAAAATTAATAAACCTTGAACCCACGGAGTTTATTGCAATTTGGTACCAGAAGTGAAGGATTAAGTGAATTTAACTTCGAAAAATGATTTATAGCAACAGCCCGAAATATAGAAAAATAGAAAAGAAAAAATGGACGAGACTACAAAAAAATATTCAAACTGGTTACAGATGGACTAGATGAAAAAATAACTCAGGTCCTGGAAAAATGAAGGAGAAAAAACATTTAGAAGAAATCCAGCAAAGGTTACTGAAATCTTTTGATGAAAAACGTAAAACTGAATTAGAGAACCTTGTAACTGATATAGATGAAAAGCAACATAATCTTGTTTCCACGATGAAAAGTGAACAACAAAATCTTGTCACTGCCGTGGAAAAAAAAAACAACAACATTTAATTATTTAATCGCGAAATTTGAATTAACAAGACAAAATAAATTTAAAGTATTTGAAGAAACACATAATGAATTTAAAATATTAGAGGAAAAAAGGCAACTGTAACTGTAATTTGAACTACTAAAGTAGAGGACATATCAATTCCATCCAGAGCCAGGTAAAATTTGAAATCAGCGCCATCCAAAACAAAGTGGAAACAAGATTTGCAGAGAGGGAAATACAAGCACACCGTGAGTACTAGGTTCCTTTAGTAAACCACCCACATTTGATGGCAGTTCATCTTGGCCCATGTATAAACGGCAATTTGGAGGCGTGGCTAGAGCTAATGGATGGGACACCCGGCATTATAGCTCCTTCTAAGCATTCCAGTCGATAAACAAGGTAATTTCGACAAGATCATCGCCATCTTGAAAGATAAGATAATCACTCATTAAGCGAAGTATACCAGGTGCAACTTAGTGAAAAAATGCAAAAATCCGGAGAGAGCCTTCAAGAATTCGAAGCAGAGATTAGACACCTGTCCTACTCAGACCTTCCAGAGGAAACTAAAGATCAATTGGCCACACAAAGTTTCATAAATGGCATCAGCGACATTGAAGTGCAAAAGAACCTAAGGCTTAGTGGCATTAAGAACAGTAATGAAGTTTTGCTCCGGGCTTTGGAGTTAAAAACTTGCCAGTGACTTCTGACAAATTGATTGGCTTTCTTCTGTTCCTCTGATGTAAAGTTTTTCAACTGGTCGGCAAACTGTGGTAGAAACTCTTTACTGGGTCCTATCTCCTTCACCGATGTCTGGTACATTTCTTCGCAATTGGTGATGGTCTCTACTGGCTCGAAAACATGCTGTCTGTTGACGATTGGTAATTGATGTCGTTGTTGGACAAATTCAGGACTCTAATTATTATATCTCGTCCGGTGATAACTATAACCCGTCCAACTAGGTAGTCATGAGCTCAGTGTACGGGCTCCACCATTCCCACGCACCTCCAGGGATTGCTTTCTAGTTGCCCAAAAATAATTTGTTCCGTTAGACCGTTAATTCTGGTAGAGGATTCTGTTACTATTTTTATGGAGATCGCTGAGTTCTTGACGGGCCGTATAATCCGCTCAATTTTAATTCATTTTTTTTAAATGTCCGGGAGGTCTTCTTGATTATAAAAGTGTAAGATGACACTTGATATCTTTTGACGGTATTGTTTAAACAACGAAAAACTTTATAGCCTAGAAAAAATACATTTTTGCACTAATTATTTTTTTATATTCTTTACAATATTTCGAAAGATAAAAGTCCTCACACCCATCATCGTATCTCCAACCCATTAATTGTTATACATTTTTTAAAATTGGACATCGCCGAAATTCCTAACTGTCTTGAATTAAATAATACACCTTAAAAATTGAACTATAATTTTTAATTTTTATCAAAAATTTTAACTATATAAAAAATAGCCTAAATAGATTTTAAAAATGTTGTTTAGTTCTATGTTTTTTACATTATAACAATATGTTTCCTACGCGCATGCACTTTTCTGCTGTTTCTCATATAATTTAATGTAAAAATATTATATTAATGAATAAGAAACAGTAATGTTATTTTTTTTAAGTATTACTGCTAAAAACCACGAAAAAATTTTACAAGTGCGTCGTCTGCCTTTCTCTTACTCATCTTATACATCGAGATGAGAATGAGATAAAGATACTCCTCTCTCAAAAATGCATGCGCGTAGGAAGCATATTGTCATAATGTAAAAAAACATAGAACTAAACAAAATTTTTAAAATCTATTTAAGCTATTTTGTTTAATATAGTTGAAATTTTTGATAAAAGTTAAAAAATATAGCATTTTATTTTTTAAGGTATATTATTTAGTTCAGGAAAATTCATAACAATTAATGGGTTGGAGATATGATTATGGGTGTCAGGACTTTTTTCATTCGAAAGTTATAAAGAATATAAAAAAAAAACAATTACAAAAAATGCATTTTTTCTAAGCTATACAGTTTTTCGTTTTTTAAACAATACCGTGAAAAGATATCAAGTGTCTTCTTACACTTTTATAATCAAGAAGAGCTCCCGGACATGTAAAAAAAATAATTAAGTATTAAAACAATTAACATTGTTTCCATCACAAATTTCCATTAATTATCAGTTACAGAAAGAAGTAAGGAGAGGGAAACTTTAATAAACAGACATAGTAGTAGAGAATATATGCGTTTAAAAAATTTAAATAATATTGTATAACAAGTTATACTTTGATTTTAAGAAAAGCATTTTCGTGGAATCCAGAGTGAGTGATAAGTAATGTGCAGAAGTTCAAGGCCATAATTTGCATATGGTTCAAATTACCATCATTTAGGTTAGGTTATGTTACATTCAAGTTGGTCTCATCACAGCCAATTATGTAGTAGTTTATTCCCAGATTAAGCAACAAAAAAAACGGAAATATGAATTAGCCAATACTGTTTATAGTTCATTTTTCTAATAGATTTAATAATTATTTATTAATTATGAATATCTTGTATAAACTTAGTAGTGTAGATCTAGAGGTCTCAGAAAAAACAATGCTTCACTGATTACTGCAGTTTATGATAGTAGTTTCTGTACTCATTGCAAATGAATGTTTTAATTCAGACCTAGTCTATTTTTACGAAGAAATTTTTTTTACTTTCAATACTTAACCTCTTGATTTGTAAGAATTTTTTGTTAATGATGAACTGTTTGAAATGTATGTGCTGTCAAATCTATTTTGATGTGTACGAGTTAACTTCTATCCTTGTATTTTTTCTTACAGATAATTTATATTATACAGTCCCAATAAGAAAGTTTAGCAAGATTTTGCGTTTGGATGCAAATTAACAGTTCAATACTCTTAGGGCTGTAGATATGCAGCATCTAAGCTGACTACAATAAGGTGACTTTTACTTAAAATAAAAATGTCTCTGATATTTAAAGGTTCTGATCAAAAATATGAAGAAACCCGTACCTACTATTTATAAAGTTTATTTATTCCTAATAAGTACAACATCGTTTTATTAAATAATTTATATTTAAAGAAGAACCCATTTAATCTGACTTAAAATACCGTTTAGAAACCGTGTGCAATCAATCACTATTTTCAGACATATCTTCTTTTTTTATCTGATTTAAAGTATATTTCAATGGAAAATATTAGCGTATTCTCATCTCTCTTTCTTTTTTTCCCTCTCTAATTTTTATTCTTTCTCTATATTTTCCAAATATATTTTAAATTTTTTATTTGTTTTATTATTTGGACCACTTTCTATAAATGTAACAAATTCACTCTATATTGCATCCACACTGTATATGCGTCTGTATACTGGTCACCCCCATATAACATATTGTTTTATCATTTTCTGAATCACCGAGTGCAACTATAATTCAACTTAACACAACATTACAACGGTCCTGATATCTTTAAAACCACCCTGTATAAGTATAAATCCTCTCCACAGTTTTGACTCTTTCCATTTTTCTTTGATTAAATTATTCTTATGTACCTATGAATTTATTTCGCCCCATATGTCTAGTATTGCATTTATGCAACTGCTCATGGTCTTCCCTATATAACAAAATTCACCCTTTTTAACCACATTTTAGCAATATAATTTTACTCTACCATTTATTTCAACCACCCGGTATATGCAAGTGCTTCTATTTTTTTTAAAACCATACCTATAATTATACCCCTACGTCCTGCGTCCTATAATTCAAATATTCTAACTGCTTATGCTTATATAACAAATTTTTGATACACCTTGAATAGCAATAATTTTACCCCACCCTTATTTCAAAGACCATGTCTCAGCAACTACTTATGCTCCAAACTATATAACTTTTTTAAACCGCCCTGTATAACTGCAATTATACTGCACCTTATATTTCAACCATCCTGTATATTCAACTGCTTCTGGCAATTTTTTAAGTATAGTTTTATAGTTTTGCTTCACTCTTATTTCAACGACCTTATATATGCAACTATTTATGTGCCACCTAATACAATAATTTTAGAACCACCATGTATAACTTATTCAATTCCAACCATTATTGTATGCAACCTTATGTACCACCTAATATAACGTGCATGCACGCACACACCTTCAACCGTATTCCACACAGAAGAGATCGCCTAAATAACAAATTTTCGTTTTAATAAGCTAATGGAATATTTTCTGCAATTTCACGCGACTGTAACTTAACTTAAAATAAAACTTTAAAATAAACTGACTTAAAAGCATCCTAATGAAAATCATTACAAACACCGTGTTTGACATACTTTCAGGGCATTTCTTGACATTTAAACTAGATATTTATGATAAAAATTTGACATTTACCATGATGTTTTTGTGCATATATTTTTCCGATTTTCAGAAAAATGGTATATTTTACGTTATAGAAAAATGTACGGAATCAAGCTCGAACATATTATATTCTCATAGCGTGAGCAGTTTTAGAGAAAACAGTAAAGATTCATTCAAAATATAGTCTTTATTTATTTTTTTTCTGATTTTCAAGGAAACCGTAAATCTCATGTTATAGACACTTATATGGGGTCTTTATGTAATGTTCCTTAATATAGTGTAGTTTAAATCATCAAAATTGCCCAAGCCGTTTTTGAATAACCGCTCGTCATACATAAAAAAAAAGTTGTAGACGAATTGATAACCTCCTCCTTTTTGGAAGTCGGTTAAAAATAAATTATTTGTTGACAACGTGCACTTACATTGCCAGCCATAAACTAACAAATATCACATTACCAAACAAAATAAAAAAATTGTAAAATGTCAAAATTCCATATATAAAGGCCGAAAGCATCGAGCAAACTCAAGGGTGTAGAGCGTTAGTGTTGCCTGATAAAAACGATCTGTCGGGCCACGACTGACACCCCATAGGCATATCATGACAACGTTGCCGGGGCTCGGTTATACATTGAAAAATATTTTATATACAGAAGGCCTCGCATGTGTGTTAATATTGACAAATGGATTAGAATGTATATGACATATAAAAATATTTTATTTTTGATAATATCTTACCCCTGAAAAAGGATTACAATTAAACGTTTTAAAAATACTCCAAAAAAACAAAATATATTATTTGAAAACTATCCCATCATGTGGGCCTCTGGTGGCCTGCTGATTATATCGAGCCTCGGTTTTGTATCTGGATACGTATATATATATATATATATATATATATATATATATATATATATTAGGTTAACTCTTTTAAATTTAACTCTTTAAAAAAATATTTTCACTAAATACAAATTTTAAATTTTAAACAGGCAGAGTTATGCCTTACACTAGTAATTATTATGATCTCCGACGAGACCGTTAATTATTTCGTATTTATACAATTCAAGACGTGATAAAACCTGCAATTTAGCGTCTACAGGATTATACTGAGAATTGTCATATCGTTAACGTAATATGATATTGCGAAATAGTAAATGATACGCTTCTCAGGGATACTTGCTGAGTAAGCAACACGTGTGTGCATGAATTATGATATAACAACTCCAATCAAAAATGAAAAGTTGATGGTATAGCATCAACTTTTTGAAATAACATTAAAATGTAATATGATATTTAAATGAAGTGGAACGTAAAACCTTAGCAAGTGTCTGAAATATCTTAATATCTAATAATGTATAAAAATAATAATGTCTAAATAAAACATGAACATGATAATAACCAAAATACGAGAAATTGGATAATAATATAAAATAGGTTACGAATATATTGATAAAACGATATAATAGTAAATAATAAAATATTAATATTACAAATAAAATAGTCCAAATATAATGTTAAAATCGTGAATGAAAAAAGTACATTCTTTATTAAGCAGTTTCTTTCAATTCAATATCTTTTTCGGGAATGTCCAAAGTCAAAGAATTAAGTGCCTAAAACTTATTTTGGTCGGTTGTGGCGTATGTTGTGCAGAAGGGTTTCTTCTTCGGAGCTGTAATTTCTTATGCATGTTGCGGTATATGATGTAGGCAGCTATGATTATTATAACTGCAGTAGTTAATATGTGAACCATGAAATATTTTTCTTTGTAAATGGTTGTTTGATTAAGTCATCTAAGTCTCTAGAGTATTGGTCGAGTTTATGACTGGCTATATCTAATTCTTCGATTTTGAGTTGGTCCAGTTTTAAGGGTTTGAGTTCTGGAACTTTGACTTTATCTGGTATAAGTTTAAAACAGTTATAAGGTATGTAAATTTGATGGGAATTATCAGTAATATTTATGAATTTCAGATTTTCGACTTGTACCTTTGTGATGCCGATAAAAGCACTGCACTCCGAGTAAAGTTTGAGAATTGAGTTTTTATGTATAGTTACGGTTTTTACATCAGTTTCTGCACAGTTTATTGTGATTCGTATAGGTTCTGAAATTATGATTAGCCACGTATTAGATACAAGTTTTTGCACATTATAGCCTTGGCTGAAAATAACGGAACTTTTGCAATTTTCCGGGACATTTTTAAAGTTTTTCAACAGTTGAGCTTCACATAGGGCGTTATTGTCTATAGGGTAAGCATACAATTCGGAGCAAAGTTTTTCGCGAAAGTTTAGCGGTTTGCACGCACTTAAATCCTTTATTGGGATGTACATTAAAGAATCATCATTTCTCGCAATATATTTCTGGGTGAACTGAAGTACATGGTGTAGGCCTGTTCTATCGTCATAGATAGGGATAGGATAAAGATGGAAAGCGGTATAGAGTTGCTGTTCTACGAGTGGTATTTTGAGAACAAAGACAAGATCTGAACGGGTTTGAAAAGCTTCAAGATAAATTATTTTTTTACTAAATTTTGTGAAATTTCTTATAGAGCTGTTATTAAGTGTTCTGGAGTTAAGATTGATGTATGGATAATTTTCAGTCTTGCAAAGGTAATAGCATTGAGTAAATCGTTTAAGTTATCTTGTAAATAGAGGTAGTTTTCCATCAACTTTTCACAAATCTCGAGAAAAGTTACTTTAGCTTCGATATACGAGTTTTTGTCAGATGAATAATTGTTCTTCGAATCCGGTTAATGTCTTCGTTGAAGGTCTTTTCATCTCATTGTAATTTTGCGATGGTTTCATTGAAATTTTTAATAACTGAAGTTGTGATGCTCATTTGACTTTTCATTATGTTTTCAATTTGCAATTGTTTTTGATTCAAATTATTAAAGCTGTTTGTGTAAAACTGGCCGTCTGAGGCATCTAAATTACCTGTTATAGCTTTAAATAACGTTCCGGCACCGTTTAATAATCCGCGTTTAAATCGTTTAGTGTCAGAGTATATTTCTGAAAATTTCTCTTTGAGGGAGTTACAAATTGTGTTAACAAACTGATATGAGTTTTTATTTCAGACCTGAAACTATTCATAGAATGTACATGGAGACTTACTGTATCAGTTAATAGATCAAGTAATCGGTTATTGGTTGTAAAAGTGTGTTTTAGTGCTGATAAGTTGCGGTGAGCTAGAAGAATCCATCTGTAGTTTGATACGAGGATCCTCGTTTCGTAATGATAGTATATTCCAAGAGTGTTGTTTATTGTTTTCAGTTCAAAGTGAGATATTGCTGACCCGAACAGCAAAAAGAATCTGGAAGAGAAATTAGCGTTCTGAATAAGGTTTCAGTCTATCGAAGTTAACTTTAGTCCTTTGATTAGTTGCTAAGTTTAGGAGAGTTGCCGAATTGTTATGGAGTTTCAAAATTTGCAAAGGTGCCCTGAATTTATTTTCAAGTTTATTTTTTAGTTGTGATTCTTTGACATAGACTTTGTCGCCGATTTGTTAATTTGGAAGGTTTTCAGAAATATTTTTATCGAATCTTTCTTTTGCTTTTGACCTTCTGTTCGTTCGCGAGCAATTCTGTAATAATGGGATATACAATTGTTGAGGTAACGAACATATTTGGAAATTAACCCTTGTTGGTTATAAAGTGTTTCGGGAGGTCGGCTGGATGCGTGGCCAAATACAAGTTCATATGGTGTGAAGCCATGGGTTTTACTTGTTGAATTGTTGTATGCTATCACAGCATAAGGTAAAATGTTGAACGGGTGTTCATCAGGGTTTTCAGGTTTGTGAATCCTTATCATTTCTAGAAGTGTCGAATGACGCTCAAGTGAGCCATTGGACTGTGGACGTCCTACACTGGAAAATGACAGTTTGGTATCAAAAAGTTTGCAGAGGTCCTTGAGTAGGGCATTATCGAATTCTCTGCCGTAGTCGCAGTGTATGCGAAGGGGTGTTCCGTAATACTGGAAGTAAAGTAATAAAGTGTTGACGACTGTTTTGACTGATTTATCGCCAAGAGGGTAAGCTTGTAAAAATTTGGTAAGTTCATCAGGGATAGTAAGTGCATAGTTTTTAGTTGGTACTTCGAGGATATCGATGATGATTCTCTCGAAAGGTGTCCTAGGAGTCTCAGTAATTACAAGTGGATTATATAAGTTTTTACGATACGCCTTTGTCTTTTGACAAATATCGCACTATCTGATGAAGTTTTCTACGTCTTTAGTTAAACCGGGCCAATTAAATTTTTGTTTGATTCTGCGAATTGTTTCATTTATTCCACGGTGAATATTACTTTTACCGTTGTGGAACCGGTCAAGTATTACGGGAACTTGGTCTTTTTCGACAGTTTGTGTAACATTTTTTTCCATTTTATATCAGTGTCTGCGAAAAAAAGGAGAGCATCTCTAATATGGGTAGGTCAATGTTGTTCTCTACGCAATAGGTTACTTGAGGTGTTAAGAGGTTTTTGTTTTTGTAGAGAGAGGCAAATAATACCTCGTTAATAATTTCCGGATCTGATGGAATCGGTATGATAAAGTATTTTCTTTTTCGTACAGTTTTCCTTGAATAAACGTTGATGCTGAAAGTTTGAAAGTCTGCATTTTCTTCAAAAATGTCGTCAAATATTTTGTTGTGAAAGTCTGGGAGATTTGAATGTTGCGGGAATATAATGTTTTTATTTTCTTTATCGAGAAGTTGACCGTTGAAAAATTGGAAGTAGTTTGGTATCTTTCTAGAAAGGTTTTGAATTCGCGAGAAATAAACTCGGGATTCATATCATTTTGTTCGTCTTCGGTAACGTCACTGTCTGAATCTTCGTTAAGTGGTAGTACTTGGTAAGTAACGAGTTCGTGTTTGGATTGAAATTCAGTACATTTGTAAAAGTTATTGATTTTTATACGGGATAGGACGAATTCGAAATGTCCATTTCTACGGTAAATGCAGTTTTCGATTTCGATTTGATGGAATCCCGATGCAAGATCGAGAGTTGTGAAGTATTGGCAACGTTGAAGTTGATCTAATAGATCGGAAATATTTGGAAGAGGGTATTTGTCGCCTATGGTTTGGTTATTGAGTTTGCGGTAATCTACGACTACACGCCATTTTTGCTTACCTGACGCATCTAATTTTTTGGGTACGACCCAGACTGGGGAAGACCAGGGGGAGTTAGAAGGGCGGATTATGCCTTGGTCGAGCATTTTAGAAATTTCTTTATGAATATGGGGATAACGATAGGACTTAGTAAAGATTGGTTTGCAATTGTTGGTATCGATGGAGTGTTTCACTTCGTTAGTAAATGTCAACTGGTCACCTTCTAAGTAAAAGTTGTCTGAGAATTCGAAACAGATTTGAGTAATAAGTTCGCATTCCTCGTCATTTAAATGTTCGAGGCGAAGTTGGTTGATTATTTCGTTTCGTCTGTCAATTTGTATATTTGTATTTTGGTATTTGTTAAAACTGTAAACGTTGTCCGTTTGTAAAGGTTCTAATATTATTTTTTCGAAAACCAAGGTTTTTGGAATGGCGCTCGCGTTTAGAACGGATGTTAAAAATTCGCCGTTGCTGTCAATTTTTACTATGGCGTTTGGGATGTGAACTTTGTCGGTTCCTATTAGTACAGCATCAGTATTTTTCAGATTTCTTTTGAATTTACAGATTTTTTCGGTTCGTGGTTCAATAGTTACCATATTAATTTGAGTTATTGAAGAGTTCGTTAAATTTTGGTGTGGTGAAGTTACTTTGTATAGGAATAGTGACTTGAAGTTGGTTATAACTTGTTTATTTTTAAAATCGATTACGCAATCGTATTGCTCTAGAAAGTCTCATCCTAAGAGTCCATCAAATTCTATATCTAAATTACAAATATAGACTTTGTGGGGATCGTTGATATTGAAGGGTACGAGAGTTGATTCATTAATTAAAATTTTTTCGTTTGTAATTCCTTGAATTACGACATTTTCTGGGAATCTGTTAGAGAATCGTTGACAGGTTTCGGGTTTGAAAATAGAAAGTCCTGCACCTGTGTTGATTAAAAGTTTGTAAGAATTGGAAGCATCAGTAATATAAAATAAGTTTTTCAAATTAACGGACAGGAGGGGTCTTACAGAAACTGTTGTTCAGTCTAGAAAGAGTTGGGTTGAACTTCTTGTAAGTTCAGGGATTTCATTTGAAGTATTGGTACTTCGAAATCGGGTGGTTTCGAATTCTGGAGGGATTCGGGAAAATTTCGATGTCTTGGTTCGTCTAATGTTGGTTCGTTGGAAATGTAGTTTGCAGTCACTGTTTCGTATTGTTCATCGGGTACGGATGAGTAGTTTTCTTAAAAGTTGTATTGATGAGGGTTATCAGTCAATTGATAATCATACTGGTCATATTGTTGTTCATATACGGTATCGTAATGGTCGCATGGTTCATAGTATTCGAGATTGTTTACATGATGAGTTCTTTGTTGTCTAAAAAAATTGGGGATTGGTCGATATTGACCTGAAGCTTGTCGGGTTTGATTTGAATTTGGGAGAAGTTGGTTCATTGGTCGCGGTTGTGTACTATTCGAAGGGATAGTTTGTTGAGTGTTTCTAAAATTTTGAAATTGCGGACGAAAATTCTG
Organism: Octodonta nipae; assembly: GCA_034190945.1. NCBI lineage: Eukaryota > Metazoa > Arthropoda > Insecta > Coleoptera > Chrysomelidae > Octodonta > Octodonta nipae. The sequence goes on from CM067219.1 coordinate 62,895,442, forward strand.
TCCAGGAGGGTTTATTTATCTCATTCTTACCTGTCATTCGATATACGTATGCCCTGAGCATTTGCAAAAAGAGCATTGTTTAATAGTTGGAGGAATCATGGGTTTACGGTTTGGAGTTGGTGGTTGTCTGACGTCTTGAAATTTTTGGTTTTCTAAATGGTGTAATTGTAATTCGCGCTTAATTCCCGATACAGCCGTTAATATATCGCAAGGGTAACTAGCTCGTACGATTTGTCCTATCTTGGTTTCTAAACCTGACAATAAACTATTAAGAGTCATATTTTCTATAAGGTCGCTTTGTGCCTGTTTCTCTTTTGTCGTTAGCACTTGTTTGTTTACGGAGGCTAACATTTTAGCTTTTAGCTAAATGCGTTTGTAATCTAGCTGCGAAAGTCAGGGGTGACTCGTTTGTTTTTCTCATCCTCTGGAGGTTTTCTATTAATGCCGATAGCTCTCTCGAGTCGCCAAAGTGATTTTCTAATAATCTACGGATGTCTAGCCAATTATCCGCTTTACGAGAGTTTACTAATTTCTGCGGCTCTACCGAGAAGTTTGTTTTTAATTTGTAGCACTACTAGAGTGAGTTGATTGTATACAGCCATGCTGCAAGCAGCTTGTTATAAAAGTGTTCAAAAAATTTGATTTCCATCATACTCTGGTATGATAGCAAAAATTTCCGATAATTTGTAGGGCTCAACTGAGCCTTGCGCAAAATACAGAATTATAGATGGAATTATAATTCGTTCAGATGTTGTTGATGGTGGTGAAGATCAGTAACGTGTAAAGCAGTGTGTGGATATTTGTGGATATTTAGTATACGAAAGTTTCAAATGTTAAAAATTATAACGATAGAACATCAACATCATTGATATAAAAATGTATGTAGTTCAATATTAATCAATGTAATAAAATAATAAAAATCAATGTATTAAAATAATAAAAATCAATGTTTATTAAAATGTACAGAATATTATTTCGTGATGATTCTTTTCAGTACTTTCATGTACCTTCCAAACCTTTGACTTGTTCTGCGGCTAGTGCACCGGTGAGCGTCCTCTAGGGTGCGTGTTCCTTGATGCCTTAGGCCTCAGTTGGTGTCGCCTGCTTTTGTCCTTAAATCTAGGGTCCTTAATACTAGGTCTGGCAATCGACGTCTGTTGGCTGGTACACTGGTGAGCGGTATGTGCGTGTTCCTGGTGTCCTTGGCTTTCAGCTGCTGTCGCTTACCGTGGGTTCGTTTGTTTAACGAAGAAATAAAATTCACAATAATTTTTAGGAATTGCCTAAACAGTGTGTTTAAACAATCCTACTGACTGCGCCAATTAACTCTTTTAAATTTAACTTTTTTAAGAAAATATTTTCACTAAATACAAATTTTAAATTTTAAACAGGCAGACTTACTCCTTACACAAGTTACTGTTATGATCTCCGACGAGACCGTTAATTATTTCGTATTCATACAATTTAAGACGTGATAAAATCTGCAATTTTGCGTCTACAAGATTATACTGAGAACTCTCATATCGTTAACGCAATATGATATTAAGAAATAGTAAATGATACGCTTCTCAGGGATACTTGCTGAGTAAGCAACACGTGTGTGTATGAATTATGATATAACATATATATGTATAAAAGTTTTTGACTGTATGTTTTCTTGATTTTAGGTCGTTACAAATGATAAGATTGTGTTCTAAAATTGGTAACAATATTGATACATTTAAGAAATTATAGTTTTGACTTACCTACAGCGTTAGAATTTGTGAAGTCACAATTCTGTTTTCCGGGGTATACTTAAAATCTATTAAAAGAACAAACAGGTCATTTTGGATTGGTTTTTATCGTTGTCTCTGTAAAGATACACAATATTAGTTTTGTTTCAAGTAAAATAGTGTAAAATGTTTAACAGAAAAAATTGTGACTTCACAAATACTAACGCTGTAGGTAAGTCAAGATTATAATTGAATAACTTCTTAAATGTATCAGTATTGTCATCAGTTTTAGAAAAGATTTGAAAAAGGCCAAAAACATGGCCGAAACGTCATCATTAAACCATATAAAATAAACACAATTTTATCATTTGTAACGACCTAAAATCAAGAAAATATATACTCAATTAATTTATGTAATATAAATATGGTCGAAGAAAACAGCATACAATAATTATATATATATATATATATATATATATATATATATATATATATATATACAGGGTGTAAACGGTTTGAGTGCAAAGATTTTGAAGAACAATACCTCAGGCAAAAACAAATCAAAAAGCTTTATAACATTTTTTAAAATAAACTATAGTTTTGCCAAAAAGAACACATAAAGTTAGATTTTATGTAGTCCTTGCTACAGTGAATAATACAATAATTTCGATTTCAAAATGTCGGTAAATCTAAATATGTAAATACTCAATAGCTTATACATCTTTAATAGCCACATTAAAAATGAAAATTGATTATTTAAACTCGAAATATGCTTTTATAATTTAGTGTAAGTTTCTCCGAATAGATATGGCAACGTGGCATACAGATCAAGTTATTTACTACATTTTTTAATTTAACGACGACTGAGAGTTACCATTGTTTTTTGCGATTTCGATTCTTGTAAATAAGAATAGATAAACGGTAAAGTGATTTGAATTATATCTATTTGATGAAGACTTCGTGGTTTGCTTTCCATTTAATATATTTTTTAAATAAATAAAATCGGTTGTGATTAGTGTGTAAGTTCGAAAATTAAGAATAGCGCGACAGTATTTATTTGTGATAAATAATGGCCGATTATACAATTAGGGAAAGACATGACATGCTCTTAATTCATAGGGAAAGCAGACGTAATTGCAGAATAGCAAGAATGTTATACAGGGAAAGGTTTCCAAACAGATGCCTGCCCAATGCTAGGACATTCGTAGCTGTTTCGCAGAGGCTTCTGGAAACAGGTAGTGTAATACCACAAATAAACAATCGCGGACCACAGCGACATAATCGTATCTTAGCTGCTGAGGATCAAATACTAGACCTTATCGACATCAACCCATATCGTAGCACACGGAGTATTGGAAGTGAGCTGCAAATTTCTCACACTGTTGTTCATAGAACATTACGGGAACAATTGCTCTATCCATATCACATGCAGCGGGTTCAAGGGATTTCAATTGATGATTTTCAACCAAGACTCAATTTCTGTCGTTGGTTCCTCAGAAAACATCGACAATTTCCTAATTTTGTGAACAATATTTTAACAACAGATGAAGCAAGTTTTAATAGGAATGGTATAATAAATTTTCATAATACGCATTGGTGGTCTGAGGTAAATCCGCACGAAATAACGAAATACGCCAGTCAGTATTTCAACACCAATTCTCAGTTAACGTGTGGGCTGGAATGGTTGGTGAATACTTGGTTGGGCCATTTATACTGCCTGCACGTTTGACAGGTGAGAATTGCCTTTATTTTTTGAACAACACGCTACCAGATTTGTTAGATGAAGTGAACCTACAAACACGTTCCAATATGTGGTACTTACATGACGAAGCACCTGCCCACGCAAGTCATCTAGTTGTCGACTTCTTAAATAGAACATTTCCCCGTCGTTGGATTGGTCGAAACGGACATATACGTTGGCCAGCAAGATCTCCTGATCTCAATCCTTTAGATTTCTACTTATGGGGACACATGAAAAGTAAGGTTTACACGGCTCCAATTATTGGCGAGAATGACCTTAGACAACGCATTTTTGACGCTGCTGACGAAATCCGAAATATTCCAGGAATATTTTCTCGCATACGTGAAAATTGGATTAAACGGTGTCGTGCTTGTGTCGATAGTAATGGTGGGCATTTTGAACATTTGCTGTGAATAATCCGTTGTTTCAACTCAGTTCTATCATTATAATAAATTCGGTAAGTAGGATTACATATTTACTTGTCTAATATAAATAATATTATTTAATCAGTAATAATGACTCTTCGAATAATTTAACTGGTAAAAAACTACATATACAGATCTCTTGAGTTGAATATCATATTTACCCAACTTTGTATAATTGCATAAAAGAAACCGCCAAATACAAATTTTAATTGCAATACCTTGTATTAAAAACGTAAATATTTTCAACAAAATATTTCATACATTTTTATTTAATTCTAAGGTCAATATCATCAGTCAATACAAAAACACAGGTGTTCATTTTTTTGTCGGCGTAGTCATTCCTTTATTAATCGCTCTAAGAGTGAATCTAATTCGAACGCGAGCGACGTTGCCGAATTGACAATAATTTACTTAATATGTTTTAGGGATTTTCTTGGTTATTAAGGCCTACTGACAATAGTGATATAAGAGTTTTTTGTTTATTTTGGTGTATACTACCTCCACCTAAAATATATGCACTCAAACTATTTATTACCCTGTATATATATATATATATATATATATATATATATATATATATATATATATATAAATTTGCCCAGAGCAAGAAGTGAGCCACCTCTCAAAGAAATTCCCGGTAATAGTGAGGTCCAAGTCAAAGAGAGGACCGTATATGGTCCTCACTTGTATATCACTCTCAAATAGTCCCAAAATGTTCAATTATTAATTCTAGCATTATTTTGACTGGACCTCACTTTGACGAAAAATGAAAATTTAGTTCACCGAATTTTAGACTGAGGGCGCTTCACCGTACGTATATTTTCACGACGTATATTTTTACGACTATTCAAATATTATTCTATGCAATAAGTGAGGACATAAAATCGGCAACGATGTACAGTCCTCACTAAGAGTGCAGGTTGGTATAACATTCTATTTATTAATATACATGTTATTTCCATTGACGTTTAAGTAAGTAGTAAATTTCTTTGGTCGATGTTTACGGTTTAACTGAAAATTCTAATTTCCGTTTATTCTTTGACAATCCTCAGGACTAATATATTTGAGGCTAGATATTGTTATAAACTCCGAGGGTTCAATTAATTAAAACTAATATTCACTAAGTATCACTTTCTAGAAACTTTTATTCACATCAAATATTCACAAGAGCTGATTAGAATAGCACAATAATAACACGAAATAAGCTCTTCGCAATAAATAACTAACTCCCTGATGCTGGGCAGCTCCTTTTAAAATCCGCATGGAATTCTTCTAGTCAAACCGAGTGTCACTTTTAGAGTTGTATTGCCAGCATGTTATGTTGGAGCTGGTCGGCATAATCGTTGATGCCTTGGGAAGGTTCTTCGGGAGAGAGAAAAGCCAAATCACAGGGTAATCGCAGCTCTTTTCCTAATAGGACCCTGGCTGGAGTCAGGCCTGTACTATTATGGACGGCCGAGCGATATGCCAACAGGATTAGATCAATATGCTCATCCCAATCAGGTGTTGTTCGAAGGTCCAGTTGAATCTTTCCACCATTCCGTCCGACTGTGGGTGTAATGGTGTTGTTCTCGTTTTCCTGATCCCAATATCGTGCAGACTTTCTGGAATACATTCGATTCGAAGTTACGCTCCTAGTCTGAATGTAATTCCATCGGGACGCCAAACCTGCTGAATAGCTGTTCTACCAGCACCGTCGCTACCGTGGCTGCCTCTTGATTGAGAATCGCATATGCCTCAGGCCATTTACTGAAGTAATCAATTGCGACCAACATGTATTTGTTCCCCCTCACACTCTCGGGAAATGGACCGGCGTCATCGATGACAATTCTCTCAACGGGGACGCCCTCATTGTACTGCTGCATTCTGTCTTTGGTCCGGGTCTTCGGGCCCTTACTGGCTGCACATTTCCGGCACCAAGCTTTGACGTCTTCGAAGTAATTTACCCAGTAGTACCGCTGGCGAACTTTGTCTAGGATTTTATTCATACCCAGATGAGAGATGAGATTTCAGGACGCGTGAGTATCTCGCTAGTTCTTCCCATAGTGGTCTGGGTGCCCCTCTCTTTTTGAGCGACAAGATTGTTTCGATGTCTGGATCAGCCATTTGGTCCTGGATGCACTGTTCCGTTGTCCAGTCTTCATTGGCCTGCACTAAGATCTGTTTGATGGAGATACATTCTCGCTGTTTGGTCTTCAGACAATGTCCGCATTCTACTCTACAGGGTCTTCATGATAGGGCATCGGCATTTTTGTGCAAACGGCCGGCACGATATTCCACCTTGAAATCGTATTGTTGTAATTTCTCCATCCACCTGGCCAGTTGTCCTTCCGGTGTCTTCATGTCCAGTAGCCATTTGAGGGCGGCATGATCTGTTCAGATTAAGAAATGACGACCATAGAGGTATTTGTGGAAATAGTCTACAGCCCTTATTATTGCAAGAAGTTCATCTCTGGTGACGCAATAATTTCTTTCAGGTTTCAAGAATTCACGGCTGTACGTACTCGATCACCCTCTCTTCACCATCTTGCACCTGGGATAGGACCGTCCCTAAACCTGTGTTGCTAGCGTCGGTGTCTAAACTGAACTTGCCGAAGTATGTAGGAAAGGATTGAGTCTCAGGTTGGCGTTATTAATTCTGGAGAATACTTCGTCCAGGTTCTACACATGGTCGTCGAATGTTTTACCTATGACCAGAATTTCGTCGAGGTATACTAAGGACGTCCTCCATGTTAACCTGCTCAGGACACACTCCATTAGCCTCTCAAATGTTGCGGGAGCATTACATAACCCAAAGGGCATGACCGTAAACTGAAACAGCCCTTTACTAGTGGATAACGCTGTCTTCTCTCTATCGTACCAACGGGAGCCTGCTAGTGTGGTCAGAGTGTCATCAATTCGGGGTAGGGGATAGCTGTCTTTCTTCCTGGCGTCATTCAGCTTGCTGTAATCCACGCAAAATCGGGTGGTTCCATCCTTCTTTTTAACTATCACGACGGGAGCAGACCATGGGGTTATGGATGGTTCAATAACTCCGTTTTGTAAAAAGGACTCGATGTTTTCCTCGTTTCCTCGTTTTTTGTTGTTGCCCTAATGGTAGTCGTCTAGGTGGTATTCTGATGGGTTGAGCCTTTCCGGTGTCTATTCGGTGCTGAATGATCTTGGTGCGACCAGTGGTTCCAACTTACCTGTTAAAAATTGGCCAATACTTTGCAATAAATTGCTTGGCTTTCTTCTGTTCCTCTGGTGTAAGGTGTGTCAAATGGTCAGCAAACTGTTGTAGGAACTCTTTACTGGGACTTGTCTTCTTCACTGATGTCTGGTACACTTCTTTCCCATTAATGATGGTCTTTACTGGCTCGAAACAAGCTATATCTTGACCATTGGCAATTCTAATCTCGTCCGGTTTTAACTATAGCCCGTCCAACTAAGTAGTCATGAGCCGAGTGTACGGGCTCCACCACTCCAACGCAGCTCCCAGGATTGCTTTCTAGCTGCCAATGAATTATCTGCTCCGTTCGACCGGGAATTCTGGCTGAGGATTTTGCCTCAATTTTATGGAGGTGGCTGAACTGTTGACGGGCCGTGTCAACACAAATTCCTCATTTAGGAACCGAAGATCATCATATCTCGGGTCGAACATAAATCCATGCTGGCTAATTAGGTCCATACTCAGTATGAAATCGTCCTCAATATTCGCTACCAGGACCCTATGCCGGATTCGGTTGTCCCCTAACTGTAGTACTACATCTGCCTTAACCTGTACTGACATGGACTCACCGGTGACTGTTCTGAGTTGGATGTTGTTGGTAACTGGCCGGATTTCTGATGCCCTCAAAACTCCGGACTTGGCAATGGACACAGCGGCGCCGGTGTCGATGGTGATGGTAATTGTTCGGCCATTGATGGTGCCCCTGATGAGTAGGCTGCTGCTATCTCGGGAAAATCCCTGGACGGATACTGTCCTGGGGGCTGGTGGAGGGTTAGTCAGCATTCGCCCCCTTATGCTGACTGATTGGAGTTTCCCTTGTTGGTGAGGTTGTTGTTTGGGCTACTTCTGGTTGGTGATCGTTCAGGTAGCCCCACTCTGCAGTCACGTTGAATGTGTCCTGTCTGTCCACACCGGTAGCATGCTCCTCTGTGGTCAGTTCTTTGTGATCGTTCTAGAAGTTTATGGATTCCGAACAACACTGCCTGGAAGGATGGTTCTTGTTCGTCTTGGATGAAGGAAACTGCTCGCACCCACGGTTTGGACATATTCATGACTGCTTCTACTTCCAAGACCCGAAGTAAATCTTCATTAGTTTTCTTGATGCCACTAAGTCTTATAGTTCTTTGTACTTCCACATCCCTGATACCGTTTATGAAACTCTGTGTGACCAATTGGTCTTTCGTTTCCTCGGGCAGGTCTGGGTAATACAAGTGTACTAACCGTCTGATCTCTGCTTCGAATTCTTGATAGCTCTCTCCGGATTTTTGCGTTTTTTACTTAGTTGCACCTGGTATACTTGGCTCAGGGATTGATGTCGTATCTTTTGTCCAGGATGGCGATGATCTTGTCGAAATTGTCTTGTTCATCGACTGGAATGCTTTGGAGGAGTTCTAAGGCCGGACCTTTTAAGGAAATTACAAGAGAGGTAGATTTTCCTTTCCATTAGCTGTAGCCATGGCTTCAAATTGCAGTTTATACATGGCCCAAGATAAACTGCCATCAAATGTGGGTGGTTTGCTGACGGAAGAATTGGTGATTTGTACATTATTGGACATAAATATTTCACAAAACAATTGCCATAAGTTTTGGTGGATTACAGGGTATTTAAAAAATACGTAACTTGTGATTTTTGAAAAAATGTATTTTTTATTGTTATGTTATTGCACAATTAATATCTCGTTAAAGTAATAATTTCTTGGAAGTGCTTCATATAATATACAGTGTGAGCCATAAATATAGCTAGAGAAGGCATATATTATTTCTTCCTATTAATGACTCACCCTGTCCAAACCATTCGTGCTGAAATTTAATAAGACATTAAACAGATATATTATCCGTCTCTTATACTCAACGGGATGTTTAGCTGTTTGCAAAAACTATACATACTGAGAAAATGTATTTTTTTGTACTACCCCGTAGTTTTAAATTTTCTCCGTCAACTTTGAATGTTATTACATTTTTACGTTAACAAATGTTGAGCGATTTACTGAGCAGAATATTATTAAAACTGTATGACTAGTTTTCGAGATATAGAGTGTTAAACTTCGGAAATGTCACCTTTATCGTATCAGATTTCTCATAATAGATGTGTTTTATATCCCTTTATTGCAGAAGACCTGGTTTGCACATTGTTTGACATAAATATTGCACAAAAAAATTATATTAATTATTTTTTATTACAGGGTGTTTCTCATATACCTAACATGTTTTTTAAAAAACGTTTTTAATTATAATGTTGAATACATAAGAAGATCTTATTGCTTAGTTAATATAGTGTTAAAGAAATTAATTTTTGGACGTATTCATACATTATACAGTGTATTCCATTAATAGGTAACCCTGTATAAACCATGCGTCCTGGAATTTTTATATTAAATTATGGAAGTCAACGACTCGTCACACTAAATTCTACAGGTTTGCAAAAATTGTACAAATTGAAGTATTGTAGTTTATACAGAGTTACTCATTAATGGTAAAAAATGGTATATCCCCACTATAGCTATATTTATGACTTACACTGTATAATATATAAACTCGTCCAAGAACTCATTTCTTATTAATTGTGTGATTACATCTTATGTATTCATCGTTGTAATAAAAAATGGATTTTCTGAAAAACATGTTACATATATTAATAATTAATGGTAATTGTTTTATTCAATATTTTTGTCAAATAATGCGGAAATTATCTTTCCAGCAATGTACGGAAATAACACACGTCTGTTATGAGAAATCTCATAAGAAAATGGAAACATTTCCTATATCTCAGAAACTAGTCATACAATTTTAACAAAATTCTGGTTCGTTAAACACTGAACATTTGTTAACGTAGCAATGTTATAACATACAAAGTTGACGGAGAGAATTTAAAAACTACAAGATAGTATAAAAAACTACCTTTTTTCAATATGTATAGTTTTTGCAATGAGTTTAACATTCTGTTGAGTATCAAGAGACGGATCATATATCTGTTTATTGTCTTATTAAAATTGCAGTACGAATGGTTCATATAGGGTGACTCATTAATAGGAAAAACAATATATGTCTTCTCTAGCTATATTTAAGGCTCAAACTGTATACTGTATGAAGCATATCCAAGAAATTATTACTGTAATGAGATATTAATTGAGTAAAAACATCTTATGTTTTCAACGTTATAATTAAAAAATATATTTTTTCCAAAAGCCTATGTTATGTATTTTTTAAATACCCTGTAATCCACCACCTCTTATGGCAATTGTTTGGGAAATATTTATGTCCAATAATGTTCAAATCACAATTTCTCCAATAACCGGAAATAAAGAATGTCTATCATTGGAAATCTGATATCAAATAATTTGGTCAAGTGCGAGTTGGACTCGCATACTTAGGGTTCCGTACCACCTTCAAGATTCGAATATTCCAGTTTCAGACAAGCAGGGAATGAGTGCATTTTCTTATACTTATCCTTATATCTTTTAACGGAAGCGTTTTAAATTTATAAAAAATATATACTTTGATTTTCCACACATAGACTTTTTATTTTATCTGCTTTAGGATTCGCTTGATTTTTATCACAATACATTTGTATTTAATTTTCTAATTTGGCCCCCAAAAAGTAACATTAGAGTTTTATTTTACTAATAAACTTTCAGAAATGCCTTTTATAATCTACTGTCTGAGTTTTGAGGCTCTGTAGATTGGAAGAAAAACGGCAAAATAGGTCAAAGTTTAAATTATAAATTATTAAATCTGTTATTCAAATTATTTAAAAATATAAATAATATATATTTTTCAAATTTTAAATAGTGTAATTTCTAAAGTGGGAATTAAGTCGATGTTTAATATTTTTATTATCTTTTATACAAATGATTTAAAAATATGTTATATTTGTAATTCACATAATGAGCCATAATGATGCGTTTGAAAATTGAATCTTTATTTTCCATTTAATTGTATAATTTGTCCCTAAAATTACTATGGGGTTTTTTTTAGTAATTTATTTTCCGTTTAATTTTATTATTTGAAGGACAAATAATAGAATTACGTATTTTTTTTATATTTTTCCTATAAACAAAAAAAATGAGGTCTTAGAGTTTGGGGAATAACGGGGAGAATGTGTAATTTTTTTAAAACATTTTTTTAATATATTTTAAAATATTTATTTAAAAAAAAATAAAAAAATATATTTGTACCTATTCGTCATAATGAGCCCTGGGATGTGATATATTACATGACCCGTTAGAAGCGATTAAATAAATTTAATTCTATAATTTGCCCCCCAAAATGAATATTAGGGGTTTCTTCTTATTTTTCAGTAAAGTTCAGGTGAGGGGCTATACTTCCAGTTTTTCGGAATTTTTCAGCTCATGGTTTCGGAGATAAGGGGGAGAATGGGTAACATTTTTTATGTTTTTGTTAATATCTTTTAATTAATTTATTTTATAAATATGGAAAAAATATATTTGTTTTCTTCATCATGAGCCTTTTATTTGATATGTAACATGCTGGGTTAGAAACAATTTAATTTTATAGTTTCCATTTAATTCTATAATTTGCCCCCCAAAAAAAATATTAGGGGTTTTTCCTTATTTTTCCAGTAAAGTTCAGGTGAGGGCCATACCTCCAATATTTTTTCAAAATTTTCCAGCTTATGATTTGGAGATAGGGGGGGGGTAGGTAAATTTTTTTATATTTTTGTTAATATCTTTTAATTAATTTATTTTAAAAATATGAAAAAAATATATTTGTTTTCGTCATAATGAGCCCTTTCATTTGATATATAACATGATAGGTTAAAAACATTTTAATTTTCCATTTAATTCTATAATTTGCCCCCAAAATGAATATTAGGGATTTCTCCTTAATTTTCCAGTAAAGTTCAGGTGAGGGGCTATACCTCCATTTTTTTCAAAATTTTCCAGCTTATGGTTTCGGAGATAAGGGGGGGAATGGGTAATTTTTTTTATATTTTTGTTAATATTTTTTTAATTTATTTATTTAAAATTATGAAAAAAATATATTTGTTATCGTCATAATGAGCCCTTTCATTTGATATATAACAATCTGGGTTAGAAAAACATTTTAATTTTCCATTTAATTCTATAATTTGCCCCCCCCAAATAAATATTAGTGGTTTCTCCTTAATTTTCCAGTAAAGCTCAGGTGAGGGGCTATACCTCCATTTTTTTCAACATTTTTCAGCTTATGGTTTCAGAGATATGGACGGGGGGAATGGGTACATTTTTTTATATTTTTGTTAATATATTTTAATTACTTTGTTTTAAAAATATGAAAAAAATATATTTGGTTTCTTCGTAATGAGCCCTTTCATTTGATATATAACATGTTGGGTTAGAAACAATTTTAATTTTATATTTTCCATTTAATTCTGAAATTGGACCCCCAAAATTAAAAGTAGAGGTTTCTCCTTATTTTCCAGTAAACTTCAGGTCAGAACCTATAAATCTATTTTTTTTTCAAAACTTTACATTTTATAGTTTCGGAGATAAGGGGGGGGGCAATGGGTAAATTTTGGTATATTTTCGTTGATATCTTTGAAAATATATATTTTTTAAATATGAAAAAATATATTTGTGTTACTCAGAATGAGACCTTTCATTTGATATATTACATGATGCGTTTGAAATTTTTTTTATTTTTAAATTTTTTATTCAATTCTATAATTTGCCTCCCAAAATTAACATTAATGGTTTCTCCTTAATTTTCCTGTAAAGTTCGGGCAACGCTGTATATTTCCTATTTTTTTCAAAATTTTAGGCTCAGTAGTTTCATAGATCAGGGGGGGAACGGTCGATTTTTTTAGTTTTTCCCCTTAGAAGTACCCCTAAAATCCATTTTTTTTACGATATGTACTCCTGATCGGGTCACCAAACTATACATTGATACCAAATTTCAACCTCTTCCATCCAGTAGTTTAAGAGAAAATTACTGTGATGTGACAGAGGCAGAAATCCGGAGTGATATCATAAGGGTATCCGTATATTGTATATACGGAACCCTAAAAAGCGGCATTTTCGATGTTTAACACTCTGTATCTCGAAAACCAGTCATAGAATCTGTTTGAGCCCATGAACTCTTTTTGTCATAACGTCAACTTCTATATCATAACAAAATTTCAAACAATTTAAACGGAAGTCCATTTTTCCATAAGAAAGGTGTCTGGTCCTTTAGACATATTATTAGTTGTACAATTATATACAAGAAAGTTGGAAAAATAGGTAAATTTCAATAAACTTAAACAGTTCCTGTGTTCAAAAATTTATTTTTTACAAGACAACGGTTTTTTTTATGTCACTTTTTTAACATAATTATTCACAACAAAAATTTTAATTTTCTCCCAGCTTTTATTAATAAATAGGTCCGGGTATAAATTCTGTAACTGAAGACATTCGTTTTTCTTAGGTGGAATTTTCTCTCTGAGATGATTTTCAAAATGATCTAAGACAACCAGTTTCTGCTTGTCTGTCCAGGGTTCTAAAATCCTTTTCTTAGGTTTCCTCTTTGGTAATGTCTACGAAAAAGTTAGATATATAAATGAAAGAATAAAATACTAATAGCATAATTTAATGTATGAGAACTACTGAACTATATTTATAAAATTATGTTTTGAATTTCAGAGTGTCATGTCACTTTTCTCACAACAATTACTAGCCAAAGCAAGGAACAAATGTACATTGAGAACCATTTCGACTGGTGCCGCTTCTATAAATTCTTCATTAGTATAACGATTTCAATGCATTTTTTTTTAATTAGGAAGCATACAAATGTCTATTTTACTTAGAAATTTGAATCTTTGAATTAAAAAGCTAACACATGCTCAAATAGTTTCTTCTAACTCTTTTTGAACAATTTCAACAGTTACTTTTTTTTCTTAAAAAAATGACAAATTGCTCTGGTACTTTTTGTTACAGAATTTCGGACAACGTCATTTTAAATTACTGATTACTGAGAATACAACCGTTTATTAAAATTTTTACTAAAATAATCCCTAGCCTACTTTTTATATTTTAAGTTAGATTCTTCAATTTAGTAGGCCTTTACTTCATCAGATTTAAAAATTCTAATTTTGGTTAACATATACATTTATGCACTAATTAAAAAAACTCGTACCAAAATCGGCCAACTAATAAAGATTTTGCAGAGGTGGTACCAGTTGAAATGGGCCACACTGGATATGTTTTTGTTTTAAAAATAATTGCAAATAAATACCTCTGAATTATTTTCTTTACTTTTGTAGTCATATTTCTGGCAAATTGATTCTGTATCCGAAGTACTGTCGATTTTGTCCTCAATATTTTCTTCATCTGATTCATATGGTATATTTAAATCAATATCAATTTCATCCAGAGTCTTGCCTTTAAACTTTGAAGCTTCTCCTTTTTCGTTTAACAAAAGCAGTTTTGATACTTTTGCCATTTGGTAGACATCGTTTGGCAACCGATAGTAGATTTTATGGATCTCTGATGTGTGACCCATAAAATTTGCTAACTGTTCCAAATCTTGTTGATTCAAATTAATCAGCTGAGACATTGTTGCGAGATGTTTGCGTAATTTGGTAGATGTTAGAGCTGACGGATTTTTAACGCCAGCAAGCCTGACGTGTACGTAGACAGCTTTGTAACCACTGATACTGTTTGGCGATTTCGTATTTGCGAATAAGTATGGATTTTTCTGTGATAAGATATTATTTCTTACTTGTAAAAGTGCGTTAATAGCTTTCACCATATTTTCTGTAAATAATACGGGAACTCCTCTTCCTCGTTTTCCTCTAATAACTACTCTTTTAAAGTAATTTACTAGATGTTTTTCACCATCGGTTATAGCTGCGTCAAATTCAGTATAGTTGTAGTTATTATTTATGTGGGAGACATATGTTGCTAAAGTCATTCGCTGCAGCTCGCCAATTCTTCTTCTGTTTAATAATAGTAAGTAATTTCGAAAAGATTGTTGAGGAGGTCTTGAATTATTTTGTCTATTCATGGGTTTTCTCTCCTCCAAATTTTTTTCCTGTAACAGATAAGTATTTAAAAAAATTGTATATGTAGAACAAAGTGTAGTAAAGGCAATTTCGTAAAAAAAAAAATTAATAATAGTAGTTGAACATAACAAATTTCTTGAAGTATCTTAAATGCTCGCTCATTATTTGGATTCAGGCATAACATCTTCTGTAATTTTTCTGACTCTTCAAGCAAATAAGTTCTTAACAGTGTAAGATCTTCAGCAAGAGGTATTAACGAGGGTTTGTTCCACTTTTTTTGCTGCAGATCGTGATTTGCTATTGTTGAAACTTCATAACGCCACTCACTGGTAACAATGTCTCGTAAAGTTTTTAGTTTGTTTGTGTTTACATTTTCTTCTCGGTTTCTTTTTAAAATCAATGTGTAAAGGCAACATCAATGCATTCTTTTAATAGAGTGCCCATGTTGCTGGCCAGGGATGGGGCTCCATAAGTTTGAGTTTCAGGATCGTACTTGGAAATAATTTTAGTACAAGCAACAATTGAATCAAAATTCAAGGGATCGAGCATTTTCATCAGGGTTTTCTCTTGAATTTTTTTTTCTTAGTTCAATTAGTAATGTTGCTAATTGCCTCATTTTTCTTGAAACAACAGCGTGGAACTGTTTATCACGATGACTTTTCAAATATCTCCTTGCGACTGCACAAATTAAAGGATCTGTTTTAGCTGCCAACGATATTGCATCTGCTCTCATTGTAGGGAAAATTTTTTGTCGTAAAATATCATCTTTAACATACGCAGAAAACAATGACTGACCTTCAGATTGAGCATTAAATTTGACGGACTTGTCATCATTATTATGAGGACATGACTTGACATGTCTATAAAGATATTTCTTCTGGTAAAATCCTTTGCAGTATTTGCATGGAAGATGAGTCGATGTACTCGGTAAATCACCACATGTCAATTTTCTAACAGGAACGATATTTTCTTCACATGTGCTTTTTAGAAAATTGCCCTGATTTCTTAGTTTAGTGAAGAGTACTTTTCTTCTCTTGTCGCCCACTTTAATAGCTAAAATTTGTTGCACTTTCAGTTCATCTTGATGATGTCTTAACATATGTCGAGATAATTTTATAACTTCAGTATCACAATATATACAGAAGTCTTTTTTATTCCAGACTCTTTTCTTTTTTGGTTTACTTTGATCTATTAATTGTTTGGTATCACTTGTTTTATTTTCTACTGATATTTTATCCTCGACAATTAAATTATCTTGAACCTAAAATTAAAATATCTTAAAAGTAAGTAAATATTACTATTTTAGAAAATGCCAACATGTTAGTAATATAGTTACCAATGGCATAAATTATTGAAAAGTTATTTGAGAAAATCGGGAATAAGATCAGTAAAAAATTGACAAAACTATTATTATTTTATCGCGAATGTGATTCCTAGGATAGAAATCACACGAAAAATTCTATCCTAGGAATCACAGGGAAACGACGTTACACCCAGTACGACTCCCGATTTGGAGCCTCTGTGAACTAGATTTTCGTGAAACTCGGAATTGATTTCGCGATAAAATATTAAATTCAGTTATCTGTACTATATACATATATAATTATTCGAGAATTCAATCAGTTGACGGGAGCACAACTGATGAAGGTTCTGGACTAGAAACAATTTACTGTCTTGCGTTCAATGGATTGAAAAATTCGAAAAGTCAGTAAAGCTATTAATGTATTAACTAGACTAAAATATATATAATGTGTCAACACAGACATTAAAGAAACGTTAAATTCACAGAAACAATTTGAATTCCTTCGAAATAATTTTGCATTAGATGGTCAAAACTGTATCACAATTATTATGTTACCGAACCGTTAAATAATAATTAAATGACTGTTAATTTTTGAATAGAATCAAAACTGCAAATGATCAGTTGTCAAGCATCAATAGTATAGAAACATTTAGTCTAGTTTACAAATTTATAAAATTCATAATCCATGCTAGGCTCGTAAATCAGGGGCGGATCCAGACACGTGCTTCCAGGGGGATTTCTGTCTCGGGGGGCGGGGCGATTACATGCTTCGGTGGGGGGGCGATCCTGTACTAAAGTTACCTAAATGTAATTTTATGCCCAGATTTCTTCAGCTACTACATTAAAAATAACATTTGTGAGGTTTAAACCCATAGAAGTTACCTTTTTCTAGGCGCTTGGAGATAAGATTACTTCGTTTTAATATTAAATTTACTAACTTTGAGGCTCTCGGTGGGGGCGATCGCCCCATCGCGTAAACACATTATTTGCAGATAACTTGGAAACATTGTGCATTGTATGAATTCTCTATCTACATAATTAATAATATTAATTTAGTTTTGAAAATAGAGCTGACACGGCAAGGGTTAGCAGTTACAGTAACTACCCCAAATACGGCTATAACAAATAGATAAAATTTATTATACATTTAAATATGAATTTAAGCACTTAAAAAGATTACGGACTTTTACTTTTTTTTTCTTTGACGAGATTTTTTGAGTTTAAAAATAATTTGGAATTTTAGCATGAAGAGTTGCAAATTTACTCTTTCATCTAACGAAATTGTATCAACTTTTCGAAAATCATTTACAATAAAAATATTAGTTAAAATATATAAGTACAGATTTTTAATGTCACAAAACTGACAATATTTAAAAGTTCGATATTAAATAAAAGGTGTATGAAGTTTCATGTTGATTTGTCAGTCCCAAATGAAAGACAAAATAATTATAAAACATTATCATCGCTTAGATAATGCCCATTCATATCTCATAAAAAATACATAATAGATATAGTAAATATGTATTTTCATAATGAAAATATAAATAGTTGAATCTACTCATGAAATTTGAATTATTTTGAATGTACCATTAATGATGTTACTAAGGAGTACAAAGTACAAATCTGTAAATAATATTTGAAAACTGGGATTAAAAGTTTTATCCACTATTGCTATCTCGTAAAGTATAAGTATTACGAGGTAATTGACACTCATTCAAGATCTTTCTGCTGTTTTGAAAACATCCTATTACTTTCTGATATACAGGATTTTTTGTGAAATATGGCTGAATTAATTTTGTTGTATGGTTAAAAACTGTTGAGTTTCGAGACACGGTTCAAATTTGAATGTTTAGTAATTATTTCCGGTCTATAACATGGTGTCTTCCAATTTATTTCTGACGTTTGACGTTCGGGCTATCGCTATCAACTTAATTTATTTAAATACGGACCTGGAATTTTTATTCGTAATTATGAGAGGAAATTTTAATTGCTACACAACCACATGTTATACGGATATATTTACCGACGTTTCTAACCGAAATTCCATCATCGGGAAATTAAAAATTTCCTTTGTACGGCCCTGTCTTTTGGGTATACCATTTAAGTATAAATGAAAATATTTAAAAATAACCTTCAAAAAAACTTGAGATGTTACAAAGAAAATAAGGTCAAGACAATTAAATTTATTACTATGCAGTAATATTCTTTGACAAACTTGATAACACTCCGGTTTCTCTTTGAGGAAATTTCCCTGTTATTAATATATTTGTAACGTAAGTATCTTAAAATATTATTACAGAATAATTAATAAAAACACAATCTTTCCAAAAGTAGGCTTTGAAAATTGAAAAACCAACAGTTAAATTTATTTGATGTTGTATATTACAAATTTTGGCATTTTACAACTTCCCCTTTTCTAAAATAATGAAAAGACAGATATTTGCCAGTGAAGGCGTTTCATATGTAAAACAATTTGTACCCACAAACAAGTACGCCCAATCACAAAATATTTGCAAGGTTATAAAAATAATACGAGAGCACAGATCTTTTAATAAGCCTCAAAAACAAAAAGAACGTGTTAGGTTTTATTATTTTTTTTAATTATAATGTATAAATATTTTTAATAAGTGGTCTGTATTTTTTGAGGATATGTACATTCTTAAATGATAACATCGGGAACGTTTTCTTAAGGGAAATATATAGAGAAACTAGTGTGACAAAAGCTTTAGATACTATTGTTGTAGAAAAGTGCAGCATTTAAACTACTTATAGTCAGATTAAAGTCGATTTTACAATATTAGATTGTTTACTGGTGGACTCAAGGCAAAGAACACTTTCACCGTGAAACTGAATTCCAGAAAAGGTTGGGTATCAATGTGTGGCTTGGTATGTTGGACCGAAAACTTGTGGGTACGTTCGCTTTTCAAGAAAATACTTATACTTTTGGAGATAGCAATAGTGGCACACGGTATTTAAGACACCCTGTATAGTAAAAAGTTTAATTTAATTTTGACGCAGTTCTAGACTTCATTATACGCGCTACTGGGCCTCTAATCATAATCAATTAATTTATCCATATCAAAATTAAGATAATGTTGAAAATAACTTACCGCCTTTTCTCTTAAACCAGAATCTCGTGAATTGTCCGATTCACTGTCCTCAGAATAATTTGATTCAGGTTCGTAATTGTCGCCACTGTTTTCAGAAAAACTTTTCTCCGAGATCTCATTGTCGGAAATATTTTCAGCGGTATTAATATGTCCCATCGATAATTCATTTAAATCCTCTGCATCTGTTTCTTGGTTTACAAAAGAAAATATTCCGCCACCAGTATTAGGGATTTCAAATAATTTATGGCTATCTACAATAAAATAAGGACGTTATAATCGCAAATAAAAAACAAGAGAGCCTTATTTTTTGGAAATTATTGACACTATAAAAAGCAATTATTAAGCAACAATTTAAAAACTGTACTTACTCTGAAGAAGCAAATCAATTTCTTCTTTAACAAGCCCTTTCGTGCTTTCATATTTGGGATTACTTAATATCTCCTCATAAAATGCATTCCGTAAAATTTTGGACTTTCTATCCATCATAAAAATCACCATAAACATACACAACACTACACCACTCCATAAATCGCCCTTAAATGAATTTATTTCAAACCACCGTTCTGAGGCAGAACGTCTGACCCTGAATCGTCACAATATAAAAAAACGTAAACATATAACGACTAGTCAAAACAACTGAATTTACCGGAATAAAAATCTATGGACCTCACTTCATGCGTAGATTTATAGGACGTTATCGCCAGAATATACATAACTACTTAAATGTTGCAACTATGTGCAGCTCTCGCTTTGGTAGGTCCAAGTTATATACTGTCCTCAGAATGTTAGTAGTACATTAAAATTATTGTTGGGCCTGAGTTGAATAGTAGTTTATAAGGTTCTCACTTCGTTTTAATATATTTAGGGAACAAAAAAATTTTATCTTACATTTTTTGTGCGTATATTAGTGAGAAAATTGAGGCTATTTTAGAATTAATATTTGCTGGATAAAAAAATTCCCTTAATTTTTATTCCTTCTGCCGGTTCTCACATCATGTGCTCTACAGTAGGTCCTCGCTTTATATTACAGCTAAATTTATATATATATATATATATATATATATATATATATATATATGTATATACAGGGTGTAAACGGTTTGAGTGCAAAGATTTTGAAGAACAATACCTCAGGCAAATACAAATCAAAAAGCTTTATAACATTTTTTAAATAAACTATAGTTTTGCCAAAAAGAACACATAAAGTTAGATTTTATGTAGTCCTTGCTACAGTGAATAATACAATAATTTCGATTTCAAAATGTCGGTAAATCTAAATATGTAAATACTCAATAGCTTATACATCTTTAATAGCCACATTAAAAATGAAAATTGATTATTTAAACTCGAAATATGCTTTATAATTTAGTGTAAGTTTCTCCGAATAGATATGGCAACGTGGCATACAGATCAAGTTATTTACTACATTTTTTAATTTAACGACGACTGAGAGTTACCATTGTTTTTTGCGATTTCGATTCTTGTAAATAAGAATAGATAACAGTAAAGTGATTTGAATTATATCTATTTGATGAAGACTCGTGGTTTGCTTTCCATTTAATATATTTTTTAAATAAATAAAATCGGTTGTGATTAGTGTGTAAGTTCGAAAATTAAGAATAGCGCGACAGTATTTATTTGTGATAAATAATGGCCGATTATACAATTAGGGAAAGACATGACATGCTCTTAATTCATGGGGAAAGCAGACGTAATTGCAGAATAGCAAGAATGTTATACAGGAAAAGGTTTCCAAACAGATGCCTGCCCAATGCTAGGACATTCGTAGCTGTTTCGCAGAGGCTTCTGGAAACAGGTAGTGTAATACCACAAATAAACAATCGCGGACCACAGCGACATAATCGTATCTTAGCTGCTGAGGATCAAATACTAGACCTTATCGACATCAACCCATATCGTAGCACACGGAGTATTGGAAGTGAGCTGCAAATTTCTCACACTGTTGTTCATAGAACATTACGGGAACAATTGCTCTATCCATATCACATGCAGCGGGTTCAAGGGCTTTCAATTGATGATTTTCAACCAAGACTCAATTTCTGTCGTTGGTTCCTCAGAAAACATCGACAATTTCCTAATTTTGTGAACAATATTTTAACAACAGATGAAGCAAGTTTTAATAGGAATGGTATAATAAATTTTCATAATACGCATTGGTGGTCTGAGGTAAATCCGCACGAAATAACGAAATACGCCAGTCAGTATTTCAACACCAATTCTCAGTTAACGTGTGGGCTGGAATGGTTGGGGAATACTTGGTTGGGCCATTTATACTGCCTGTACGTTTGACAGGTGAGAATTACCTTTATTTTTTGAACAACACGCTACCAGATTTATTAGATGAAGTGAACCTACAACCACGTTCCAATATGTGGTACTTACATGAAGGAGCACATGCCCACGCAAGTCATCTAGTTGTCGACTTCTTAAATAGAACATTTCCCTGTCGTTGGATTGGTCGAAACGGACATATACGTTTGCCAGCAAGATCTATATATCTCTATACGCGATATATATATATATATATATATATATATATATATATATATATATATATATATACAGGGTGTAAATAGTTTGAGTGCATATATTTTAGGTGGAGGTAGTATATACCAAATTAAACAAAAAACTCTTATACCACTATGGTCAGTAGGCCTTAATAACCAAGAAAATCCCTAAAACATATTAAGTAAATTATTGTCAATCCGGCAACGTCGCTCGCGTTCGAAGCAGAATCACTCTTAGCGCGAATAATAAAGGAATGACTACGCTGACAAAAAAAGTAAACACCTGTGTTTTTGTATTGTCTGATGATATTGACCTTAGAATTAAATAGAAATGTATGAAATATTTTTTGAAAATATTTACGTTTTTAATACAAGGTATTGCAATTAAAATTTGTATTTGGCGGTTTCTTTTATGCAATTATAAAAAGTTGGGTAAATTCATATGATATTCAACTCCAGATATCTGTATATGTAGTTTTTACCAGTTAAATTATTCGAAGAGTCATTATTACTGGTTTAATTAATATTATTTATATTAGATAAGTAAATATGTAATCCTACTTACCGAATTTATTATAATGATAGAACTGAGTTAAAACAACGGATTATTCACAGCAAATGTTCAAAATGCCCACCATTACTATCGACACAAGCACGACACCGTTTAATCCAATTTTCACGTATGCGAGAAAAAATTCCTAGAATATTTCGTATTTCGTCAGCAGCGTCATGTAAATTGTCGATGTTTTCTGAGGAACCAACAACAGAAATTGAGTCTTGGTTGAAAATCATCAATTGAAAGCCCTTGAACCCGCTGCATGTGACATGGATAGAGCAATTGTTCCCGTAATGTTCTATGAACAACAGTGTCAGAAATTTGCAGCTCACTTCTAATACTCTGTGTGCTACGATATGGGTTGATGTCGATAAGGTCTAGTATTTGATCCTCAGCAGCTAAGATACGATTATGTCGCTGTGGTCCGCGATTATTTATTTGTGGTATTACACTACCTGTTTCCAGAAGCCTCTGCGAAACAGCTACGAATGTCTTAGCATTGGGCAGGCGTCTGTTTGGAAACCTTTCCCTGTATAACATTCTTGCTATTCTGCAATTACGTCTGCTTTCCCCATAAATTAAGAGCATGTCATTTCTTTCCCTAATTGTATAATCGGCCATTATTTATCACAAATAAATACTGTCGCACTATTCTTAATTTTCGAACTTACACACTAATCACAACCGATTTTATTTATTTAAAAAATATATTAAATGGAAAGTAAACCACGAAGTCTATATCAAATAGATATCATTCAAATCACTTTACTGTTTATCTATTCTTATTTACAAGAATCGAAATCGCAAAAAACAATCGTAACTCTCAGTCGTCGTTAAAGTAAAAAGTGTAAACAAGTTGGTCTGTATGCCACGTTGCCATATCTATTCGGAGAAACTTACACTAAATTATAAAAGCATATTTCGAGTTTAAATAATCAATTTTCATTTTTAATGCGGCTATTAAAGATGTATAAGCTATTGAGTATTTACATATTTCGATTTACCGACATTTTGAAATCGAAATTAATGTATTATTCACTGTAGCAAGGGCTACATAAAATCTAACTTTATGTGTTTTTTTGGCAAAACTATAGTTTATTTTAAAAAATGTTATAAAGCTTTTTGATTTTATCCCTGAAGTATTGTTCTTCAAAATCTTTGCACTCAAACCGTTTACACCCTGTATATATATATATATATATATATATATATATATATATATATATATATATATATATATATATTATATTATTTAAAACACAAGTCACTTTTTAAAAAAAAATTGATTTAATTAATACACAAAACAATAGTTGAAAAATACAAAATATAAAGTTACTTGAATGAAATGAACTATCTTAATGAATGCCGTGGGATGGCAAGTCTCGCATTTATAACATTTACTTTGCTGAATGCATTCCCACGGTTTCAACGAATTCAACGGATCCGAAGGAAGCTGTCAGCGAAATACGATACTTGATAACGTACACGTGCATAATATTCTCATCTAACAGCTCCCTTTACAAAGAAAAGTTGAAGGTGTAACTTCAACTTTTGGTTTAAACCGGACAATTATTTTCGGTTCGTCGGCGGGGTCTTCTATTACTGGTCGGAGTTTGGGAATCCATCTGGATAGGATTTTCTGGGGGTTTCCTGGACTGGAATCTGCTCCTTAGATTTCTTTATTCTTTTCGCTACTTTGTAGAAGGTAAATGCAGCTGCCGCTGCTACGATGGTGCTTACGGTTGCGTACGTAAACCAGGATATATTTTGGTGACGAAGGTTGGTTGATGAGGTCGTCTAGGTCTCTAGAATATTGATTCAGCTTGTTGTTGGCTACGCTGAGTTCTTCTAAGTGAGATTATCTAATTTAAGGGTTTAAGCTCTGGTATTGCTGGTTTTGGGGGTGAGCATTGCAGCAGTAGTACGGAACTAAAACTGGGTGTGAATTGTCTGTAACTTTACTTATTTTCATGGGTTCGGCTTGAATTTTAGTAATTCCCACAAAGGCACTACAGTCTGTTTGTAGCCGAATGACTGAATTGGTTTTTAGCACGATAGTTTTTGAATCGATTCCCGCACAACTAAAAGTTACATGTATAGGTTCGGAAACGATCACTAACCACGAGTTCGATTCCAGTCTTTGGACGTTGTACCCTTCGGAAAACACTATGGCACTCTGGCAGTTTTCCGGGACGCTATGAATGTTCTTAAGGAGTTGAGCCTCACAGGGTGCATTTGATTCTATTGGGTAGGCATATAGTTCGCAGCACAGCTTTTGGTTCGGGGTTAATCGCTTGCATGAGCTTAAGTCTTTGATCGGTATGTACATTAGGGAGTCGTCGTTCCGCGCAATAATTTTTGTGTAAATGATAGGATATGGTGAAAACCAGTTCTATCGTCTAAAATTGGGATTGGGTATAGGTGGTAAGCGGTATATAGTTGCTGCTCAACGAGAGGGATTTTTAATATGAATATTAAATCGGAGCGAGTTTGAAAAGCCTCTAATTCTATTATTTCCAGATATTGGGCGACGCTTGAAAGGCGAACTGGCAACGGCAGATTATTCTTAACAAGATTCTGTGAGATTTCCCGTAAGGATGTTATCAAATGATCGGGTGAAATTATTGATGCATGAATTATTTTAGTCTAGCAAAAGTTATTGAGTTTAAAATGTCATTAAGGTTATCTTCAAGAAATATATAACTTGCCATTAGGTTTTCGCAGATCTCGAGAAACGATTG
Source organism: Octodonta nipae (assembly GCA_034190945.1). Taxonomy (NCBI): domain Eukaryota; kingdom Metazoa; phylum Arthropoda; class Insecta; order Coleoptera; family Chrysomelidae; genus Octodonta; species Octodonta nipae. Next base: position 62,920,750 of record CM067219.1, read on the forward strand.
TTTGGCTTCGATAACAGAAATGCTATCATTAAGGATGTGAATGGCTAAATCGATAGTATTTATATCTTCGTTAAATGTTTTCTCGTCAAGTTGTAATTTCTGAATGGTCTCATTGAAATTTTGATAATTGAGGTTGTTACGCTCATTGGTTCTTTAGAAGATTTTCTGTCTGTAGTTGTCCCTGGTTAAGTCTATTAATGCTGTTGGTGAAGAATTCACCGTCGGCTGCATCTAAGTTTCCGGTAATTGCCTTAAATATTGTTCCGCACCATCGATATCCTCTTAGTCCTTTTAGTCCTCTTAGTGTCTATAAGTACTCGGAAAACTTAGTTGATAGAATCGGAGATTGGGTTAGAAGACTGATGTGGGTTTGTACATCAATGCGAAAAGCACCGGTATCGTGAAATTTATAACCCGGAATAGGGTCAACAGTTTGTTCCAATGTCCTAAGGATTCGATTATTGTTCTCAAATGCTTGTTCAAGGGCTGTTAAGTTACGGTGAACTAATAACGTCCATTTGTAATTGGAGATTACAATTCGAGTTTCGTCGTGGTAGTAGATGCCAATAGTGTTGTTAATGGGTTTGATGTCTATCTGACATACCACTGATCCAAACAGCAGTAAGAGCCTGAAAAGGAAGTTAATTTTCAGAATATGGTTTTATCCGGTCGAAGTTAACTTTTGTTTGCTGGTTGGTTTTAAGGTTCTTAAGGGTGGCTGAATTAGTGTGGATTTCAATTATTTGAAATGGGCTATTGAATTTATTTTGTAGCTTGTCCTTTAGCTGTGATTCTTTTACATAAACTTTATCGCCGATTTTGTATTCCGGACGGTTTTCGGAAACATGTTGATCGTATCGCTCTTTTGCCTTCTGTTTCTGTAAATTTGTCTTTTCGCGGGCGATCTTATAATAACGAGAAATACGGTTATTGAGATCTCTAACGTACTTCGTTATTAGAGCTTGTTGATCATACAGGGTTTCAGGAGGCCTACTTGAAGTGTGTCCATATATGAGTTCGTATGGGGTAAACCCATGGGTCTTGTTAACTGAGTTGTTGTATGCGATAACCGCATAGGGTAAGATGTTGAAGGGGTGTTCGTTAGGGTTCTCCAGTTTATGTATTCTAATCATGTCTAGTAAAGTCGAGTGAAATCGTTCTAATGATCCGTTCGACTGTGGGTGTCCCACGCTAGAGTAGGAAATTTTTATGTTAAAAAGTTTGCATAAGGCTCTCATCAGTGTGTTGTCGAATTCCCTGCCGTAGTCGCAGTGAATGCGAAGGGGAGTTCCGTAATGTTGGAAATACAAGAGTAAGATGTTAGCGACGGTTTTCGCGGATTTATCGCTTATCGGATAAGCTTGAGAGAATTTCGTAAGTTCGTCCCTAATGGTTAGTGCATAGTTTTTTGTAGGAACTTCCAGGATGTCTATGTTTATACGTTCAAAGGGTGTCCGTGGAGTTTCGGTAATAACTAGGGGGTATCGAGGTTTTTGCGACAGATTTTTGCTTTTTGACAAATTTGGCAATTTTTTATGAAATTATCGACATCTTTGGTTAATCCTTGCCAATTGTACTTTTCCTTGATTCTACGGATGGTTTCGTTTATGCCTCTATGTATATTACTTTTTCCGTTATGGAATTGATCAAGGATTATAGGTATCCGCTCCTTATCAATCGTTTGCACGATGTTCTGGCAAACTTTCCATTTGATATCCATTTCCGAAAAGATAAACGATAGTACCTCTAATATAGGTAGCTCTAAGTTGTTTTCAACGCAATAGATTTCATTTTCAGTGAACACATCTTTACTATTATTATAGATGCAAAAAGAATTTCATTAACTATATCGGGGTCGGAAGGAAGTGGGACGATATAATAGCGTCTTTTTTTGACACTTTTACTCGCAAAGACATTGACTTTTGGGGTGTGAAAGTCGGCGTTTTCCTCGAAAATGTCTTCGAGTATGTTGTGATGGAAATCTTTCATGAGGGAACCTTGAGGGAATACCAGGATGTTTTTGTGTTCCTTGTCAAGTAATTGGCAGTTGGACATTTGGATTTTGTTCGTAATCTATAAGTGATATAGTCTGGTACCGTTCGACAAATGTTTTGAATTCCTCACAGATTTGTTGGATATTAGGGCTTTGTGGCTCGGGTTCTGAAGAGTCATCGTCGGTTTCGTTAGTGGGGAGTACTTGGAAGGGTGTTAGGTCATTGTCTTCTACTTTGTGAAGGAGAATGGTTTTAAAATTTGTAATTAGTTGTCTAGATTTTAGGTCGACTACACACTCATAGTGTTCCAAAAAGTCTAGACCTAATATTCCGTCGAATTCGATATCCAAGTCGAAAATGAAGACTTTGTGTGGATTTCGTGGGGCAAAGGGATCAAAGTAGATTCTGAAATTTGGATCTTCTCGTGAGTGATACCTTGTATGGTAACTCTCTCGGGAAATCGTTGAGGGAAGTTTTTGACCGTATTTTTTTTAAAAATGGAAATGCCGGCTCCTGTATCGATCAGAAGTTTAAATTTTCCTGTAGCATCATTAATATAGTATAAATTTTTTGAGTTTACAGTTAGGAGGGGCCTTATAGAAATGTTTGTTCTTCGAGATTCAAGTTGGGATTGAAGTCGTCGAGGTTCATGTTCTGGATCTGAGTTTGTATGTTCGATATCTCGTTGTCTGGCGGTTTGTCTATGTTTATAGCTATTTGAAAATTTTGACCAGATATTTCTGCGTCAGAAGAGGGTTCAGAATATTTATAATCATAGTTTTCATAATTTTGATTTTGGGGTAGCCCATGTAGTTATTTAGGGCTTGGGTGTCAGGATCAGAATAATCGTCTTGGTAATAATTAGATTCGTCAGGGTTGTCAAATTGGTCGTTTGTATAGTCATATGAATAGTTATATGTATCAGTTTGGTTGAGGTGGTGAGTTTTGGGTTGTTGATTTTTGTAGAAATTTGGATTTGGGGAAAAAGCGTTGCGAGGACCAGGATTTTGTCCACTTGTTGAGGGACGATTTTGCTGGGCGAAGTTTGGTCTAGTTTGGTTAGCATTTTGTTGAGGCGGGTTAGGGCGAAACTGTTGGTAATTGTTATTGTTAAAGTTTCTGTTTGGTTGTTGTTGTTGCTGTTGTCTCAGACGCGTTAGGCATTCGTTAAAAGTATGCCCTAAACGTTTACAAAATGAACATTGTTTGGACAAAGTTGCTGGGTTGGGTCTTTTTTGTTGTTGTTGTATTTGTTGATTACGGGTGTTGAGAAATTTCTGATTTTCTAGATGGCTTAGCTGAAGTTCCCTTTTTATTCGGGAAACTGCGGTTATGATATTTATCGGATCGCTTGCTCGTACAATCTGTCCTATTTTCGATTCTAGGCCGGTTAGGAGGCTATTAAGAGCCATGGATTCTATAAGAGATATCTGTGCTTGTTTTTCTTTACCTGTTAAATTTTGTTTATTAATTGCCGCATACATTTTGGCTTCGTGAGTTTGGAGTCTGGCAGCAAAGGTAAGAGGTGATTCATTCGGTATCTGCCTCATTCGTTGCAGATCCTGGATTAATGAGGAAATATCTCTGGCATCACCAAAGTGGTTTTCTAGGAGCGATTTGATATCGTCCCAGGTAGGCGGTTGCGTGAGTTAACAAGTTCGGCGGCACGGCCTCTTAACTTGTTTTTAATATGTAAGGTTAGTAACGTGGATTGGTTGTCAACAGCCATACTATATGCTGTCGTACATGAGCTAATAAACGTATTCAGGAAAATCGGGTTACCATCATATTCGGGGATAATAGAGAAAATCTCAGAGATCTTGTATGGTTCTACCGTTCCCTGGCGTGTTTCAGGCATGGTTACTTATAGTTATTTAGATATAAAATGAAATCGAGTCAACAGTTTTCACGTAAAATGTAAATGGAAAAAATAGTAGATTAAGGCGAGTAGTGAATATGATTTTAAATTACCTTCCGGAAGATACGAAATATGCAAGCATATATAAAGTGCAAATAAAATATCTGAATATGTATAGCAATGAAATCAGCAATGATAAAATTTAAATTTCAAATATGCCTTAAATAAATATCAAGTGTATTGGTAAATTCAAAAGGCAACAATAATTGGTGATAGGTTCCGAAGTGGTTCGAAATTTGCTTTAAAGGTAAGGAAAATGTCTTATTAACTTTAAACGATTGAACTGATATTGCGATTTAAAAGTAAAAATTAAATAGCAACGTGGTCATTAAGTTTAAAACAATTATTGTACATACGTAAATGCTCTTGGCATGGACTGTTCTGCTCAGCGATGACTGGTTAGCTCAGTGCGTGTTCCTGGTCAGCTATCTTACAGTTATGTCCTGGTCGGGAAGTCCTCGTTCACAAGAATTTAGGAATTGCCACGTTTAGTTAGTCTTCTTACTTGATCCTTGTTCTAAACGTGTTGAACGAATCCTACTGATTGCGCCATTTTTATATTACTTAAAACACAAGTCACTTTTTAAAAAAAATTGATTTAATTAATACACAAAACAATAGTTGAAAAATACAAAATATAAAGTTACTTGAATGAAATGAACTATCTTAATGAATGCCGTGGGATGGCAAGTCTCGCATTTATAACATTTACTTTGCTGAATTGCATTCCCACGGTTTCAACGAATTCAACGGATCCGAAGGAAGCTGTCAGCGAAACACGATACTTGATAACGTACACGTGCATAATATTCTCATCTAACATATATATATATATATATATATATATATATATATATATATATATATATATATACTGTAATGGATTTAAACAGACATGAGATAATACAAAAGTTTAGTTATTTGAATAATTAAATGATTGGGGAAAGGTAAATAAAATGCATACATATCTAACAGAAAGGAAATTGCAGAAATCATATCAAAGTTAAAGTTAACCTAAAAATATAAACCATGTAAAAAGAATGTTTCAAAAGCAAATTGTTGAAAGGATAAAAGGTGGCATATAAAGTTAGATAATCTATCATGTAGATTGTAATAGAATTTGAATACTTACATAAATAAATCTATGCAGGGAGTGACATTTAGGTCAAACAGCAAAAAGATTAAATTTACTTATGAAAATCACAGTACAGTTTGTAAAACAAGTATAGATCACATATTAGGCAATGACAACACTGAATATAAGACATTTTAGATCAAAATTAAATTTTAAATACATAAATTTGTTAAATAAATAGAGAATTGAAATGTCAGAATTGTAAAAACCGTTATAAACTTTAAGGAATGATGGAACAGTAAAGAGATTTATACCTTTAGAAAGAGCTTAGAGCATAGTTTATGAAAATTCAATAGTTCAAAAGATATTAAGTCTTAATTTTAGTAAAATCCAATTTTTTTTAAAGTACCTGTTAAATGACTGGTGACCAACAGGTTACAAGTGTCAAACCAAAATTTTTAAAACATGAATTAAGTGATGTAGATAAAATTAATGAGAGTAAACGGTAATGAAATTCAAATTAAAATTTGTTTAGATTTTTGCATATGATTTAGAAGGAACATATTTGGAAATTAATAAAATAAATTAAAGCGGAAATGGAAATAGCAGGTTGCAAAATATATTACATAAATAGAAAATCTGACATTGAAAGGCTCTCTTTGTTTCCCAAGCGTCGACGAGAGCAGTTCAAAATTTCATGCTTGTAAAATCACGTTTCCATGACAAGATATTTGATCTATGGAATCATTGATGTCAGTTTGACAAGAAATTGAGGTTGAAGCAAATTTTTTTTGAAGTATTTGGATAAACAATTTGAAATCATAAAGTAAATATTTCATAAAAAGTATTATTTGGACTCCATTGAATGGAGAATTAAAATCAATTTTTGTTGGAAGAATAGAAATATTGGTACAGCAGTAAAAAAATCAATTAACCAGCAGAATAATTTAGTTTTATAAAAAACAGAAATCAGGAAGTAGTATTCAAAACCAAAAGCAAGGAGAAAGGAAATTAAAGCCAGGCAACTGTGAGTTTTTGAAACATTATTTAATAAACACAGATTATTAAAAATTAAACAATCAATCAGTGATAGAAATACAGGGTTTTAAAATTTAGTATAATACACCCGTTCCTTATATTGATTCATGTTTGAATCCTGTAGACGTTTCGCCAAGGTCTCACTTGGCATTCTCAATGCGCTGTTACGGTGAACTGAGAGCTGATCTCAGTTCAGTTTCATGTCTTTATTGTCATTGTCTATTTCCCTAATTTGTTTTCCATGTTTCATATACTTGCTTTCGTCGTAGTTTGTGGCCTCTCGTAGTAGTGGGTTCCTGTGGTTTTCCATTCTTGTTATCTCCTTCTTAGTCCTCCTTATTATTTCCCCTTTTATAGTGCGTATCCCTAGATCTCTTCTTAGCTGCTCGTTTCTCATGTACCATGGTGCGTCCGTCATTCTTCTCAGGGCGTTGTGCTGAATCCTTTCTAATTTCTTGGTGTGTGCGTCCGCTGCTTGTCCCCATATGCTTGCTCCGTACATCATCAATGGTTTTACTGGTGCTTCGTAGATCGTCTTCTCCTCAGGTGTAGCCTGCTCCTCCGTCCTATTAATGCGTTTATCATGCTGATGCGCTGTTTGGCTCTCTTCGCTGTTTCCTCTATGTGTTTCCCCCATGTTAGCTTCCTGTCGATGTGGATCCCTAGGTACTTTACGTTTTCCTGCCAGTTGATGGGTGTTCCTCCTACAGTTAGTCTCCTGGTTGGCTTGTGCTTTTTTCTCCTTCCTATTGCTATTGCTTGTGTCTTTTCTGTGTTGATCCTGATCTTCCATTTCTTGGCCCATTTTTCCATCTCATCGATGTCCTGTTGTAAGTAGATTGTTGCCTGGTCTGCCCTTGCTGATGTTGCTGCTTTTGCTGTGTCGTCTGCGTATACGTAAGTCCTTGAGTGACTTTCCACTTTATGTCTGTTTCTGCAAATATAAACGAAAGCATTTCGAGTATAGATAGGTCTAAGTTATTTTCAACGCAGTATAGTTCGGAGTCAGTTAAAAGGTCTTTGCTCTTGTAAATTGAGGCAAATAATACCTCGTTCACAGTGTCGAAATCAGTTGGTAGGGGAATAATGTAATATCGTCTTTTTCGAACGCTTTTACTATTGAAAATGTTAATTTTGAATTGCTCGAAGTCGGCGTTCTTTTCGAAGATATCCTCAAGAATTTGGTTATGAAAATCTTTTAAATTGCCGGATTGAAAGAAAACTAAGATATTTTTTGTTTTCTCTATCAAGGAGTTGACAGTTGGAGTACTGAATTTTACTATAGTCGATAAGTGAGACGGTCTTATACCGTTCTACGAATGTCCGAAATTCTATAAAAATTGAGTTGTATTCGTCGTCAGTTTCAAGTTGTTCTGTCTCACTGTTTTCGTTTTCGTTTAAGGGAGTTATCGTGTAGTGTTGGAGTTTGGTGTTCGATTGGAAAGTCATACATTCATCAAAATGGTTGATTCGAATGCGTGAAAGGGCGTCTGCGTTCTTATTTACTTTTCCCGGTTTGTATATAATTTCATAATCGTACTCCTCGAGTTTGAGGCGCCATCTGGCAAGTCGACTACCTGGATCTTTAATAGAAAAGAGCCACGTTAACGGGCGGTGGTCGGTCAGGAGTTTAAACTTTCGTCCAAAAATTATTGGCCTGAAGTGTTTAACGGCCCAAACAATAGCCAGAAGTTCACGCTCTATTGTGGAGTATAGGGTCTCAGCCTTGCAGAGGGTCCTAGATGCGTATCCAATTGGCAGATCTTTGCCTATTGGTCCCTGTGAAAGCACAGCGCCGATTGCAAATGCGCTAGCGTCAGTTGTCAAAATAAAGGGCTCATTGAAGTCGGGGTAAATTAAAATTGGGGTCGAAGTGAGGGCTTGCTTTAATTCATTGAAAGAATTAACGCATTCAGAACTGAAATAGAATGAAACATCTTTTTGTAGCAATTTTGTGAGTGGTTTTGAAATTTTAGCAAAATTGGGTATGAATCGACGATAATACACGGCTAATCCCAGAAAGGATTTGATATCTTTTTGATTTTGGGGCTGAGGAAATTTCAATATACATTCTACCTTTGATGGATTGGGTTTAACTCCATCTTTGGTAATCAGATTTCCGAGATAGGCAACTTCTTTGCGAAGAAATTCGCACTTGTCGGGTTGAATCTTGAGGTTTGCCTTTCGTAGGCGTTTAAAAACATCAGCAAGACGAGACAAATGGTCGTTGATAGTGGGAGAGTATACGATTATGTCGTCCATATAGACGAGACAACGTTCGTTTTGAATACCTAAAAGAATGTTGTCCATAACCCTCTGGAATGTTGAAGGGGCATTCTTTAGACCAAAGGGCATTCTTACGAATTCGTAGTGCCCATTCTCAACGGTAAACGCGGTTTTGGAAATGTCTTTTGGGTCAATCTCAATCTGATGGAATCCTGAGGCGAGGTCAAGTGTTGTGAAATATTGGCATTTGCCAAGTTGATCTAATAAGTCCGAAATGTTAGGGAGAGGATATTTGTCATCAACCGTTAGTTCGTTGAGTTTTCGATAATCAACTACAACGCGCCATTTTTGTTTTCCTGAAGCATCCAGTTTTTTCGGTACTACCCATACAGGGGAGGACCAGGGTGAGTTTGAATGGCGTATAATACCTTCGTCTAGCATTTTCGTTACTTGGGATTTAACTTCCTCTTTATGAATCTGAGGGTAGCGATAAGATTTCGTGAAAACTGGTCTAGAGTTGTTAGTCTCGATGGTATGTTTAATTTCGTTGGTAAATGACAGATGGTCTCCTTCGAGATAAAATATGTCAGAGTAGTCAAGACATAGTTGCGATATTAAGTCGGATTCTTCTTCGTTTAAGTGGTCAAGTCGGAGTTGATTGAAAATTTGCTCTTGTCGTTCTAGTATGTTGTTGTCTGTTGGTTGGGTTTGTGAAATAGAATTCACACTGAACTGTTGTAAAGGTTCAAGTTTAATGTCAGTGAAATTTATAGTTTTAGGGATGGCATTTGCATTTAATACGGATGTCAGAAATTGGCCATTAATATCGACTTTTACTAGAGCATTCGGAAGATGGACTTTTTCAATTTCTATGCCTGTTAATAAGGCATCTGTATCTCTAAGGTTGCAAGTAAGTTTACAGATTTGCTCTGTACGTGGTTGAATGGAAATTGAGTTGACGGGGTTACATGAAAAGTTTTTAGGGGTATCTTTACTGATTAAATCGTCTGTTACTTTATACAAGGGAAGTGTTTTGAAATTGGTTACTAGTTGCTTCTTTTCGAAATCAATGATGCAATTATAATGTTCCAGGAAATCGGAACCTAACAATCCATCGAACTCGATATCGATATTGCAAATGTAAACCTTATGGGGATCATTGATATTAAACGGGACGAGAGTCGATTCGTTGATATGAATTTTCTCGTTAGTTATTCCCTGGATGACCACATTTTCTTGGAACCTTTCCCTGAAGCGTTTGCAAGTTTCTGGCTTAAAAATAGAGAGTCCTGCACCGGTATCCACAAGAAGTTTGTAAGTGTTGGATGCATCGGTGATGTAATATAAGTTCTTAGAGTTTACGGACAAGAGGGGTCTTACAGAAATCTCTGTTCGGGGATATTCAGGTTGGGGTCGAAGCTGTCTTAATTCAAGGTTTGAATGTCGGTTTGAAGGTCTGACATATCCGGGGGCTCTGTTTGGGGGGTAGTGTCCTGAAAATTTGTAGGAGAAATTTCTTCGTAGTTTTGAGAGTAATTTTCGCTCTCGAAGTCTGTTTTAAAGTAATCTTTAAAGTCGTTCTGGTAATTGTCGTAGGAACAATAATTCGTTACAGTCGAAATCTGTGTATTGGTACTCGTTGGGTGTTGGGTTCGAATAAGTCTGTTCACTTCTAGGATTTTCGAACTCATGATTATTTAGGTGATGAGTTCGTTGTTGGCGGTAAAAATTAGGGTTCGGTTTAAATTGGTCCGTATTTGGGGGTTGATTGCTTGTTGATGGGCGTTGTTGTTGGAAACTCCTATTGGGAGGAAAGTTTGTTTGGCGGGGTTGTTGATAATTTTGTTGATTAGAATTTTGGGCGAATGGATTAGGGCGAGGTCTTTGAAAGTTTTGCCCAAAACCTTGATTTTGTCCAAAGCTTTGATTTTGTTGGAATTGCCTCGATCTAGTGATGCATTCATTAATTGAATGGCCCATTCTCTTACAGAATGTACAGTGTTTTGGGGGTGGCAATTGATTGGGTCTTCTATAGGTCGGAGTTGTATTTTTGAAGTTAGAGAATTTTTGAGTTTCGAGATGATTTAATTGAATTTCTCTTTTAATTCTAGAGATCGCGGTTAAGATATCTTTTGGGTCGCTTGCTCGAATTAATTGTCCCATTTTTGGTTCTAGGCCTGTAAGAAGGCTGTTTAGTGCCATGGGTTCAATGAGGTGACTGCGGCCAACATTTTTGCCTGGTGAGTCTGAATTCTAGTCGAGAAAGTTAAGGGTGACTCGGATGATAATTGTTTCATTCGTTGGAGATCTTGAATGAGTGCCGATAGGTCTCGGGGGTCTCCGAAGTGGTTTTCGAGAAGAGTAATGATTTCAGTTAACAGGCTAGGGTTTCGTGAATTTACTAATTCCGCTGCCCTGCCACGGAGTTTATTTTTTATGTGGAGTATAAGTAAGACCTGTTGGTTATCGGTCGCCATACTGTGGGCGGTGTTACATGATGTGATAAAGGTATTTAGAAAGATAGGGTTACCGTCGTACTCCGGTACTATCGCAAAAATCTCGAAAATTTTATAGGGCTCCACAGTTGGAGTGGCTGCACCTTGCCTTGTAGTGGTCATAGTCAAAGTATTTGCACAATATTAAAAATTTAAATCAGATTATATTGTCGAATTGACAATGTAAAACGTATAAATCAATGTTTAAATAAATAAATGTGAAAATAGATAGATATTAAAATAATTAGATCAAGTTATTATAAGTTGTCGTTCAAAATAATGGTATAAATTTAATGTGTAATTATCAATATGTACCAAAATTGGTCAAAAATATTTCTTACCTTGCAATGAACTGAATATATCAAGGGTAGTGATGTAATATGTTTAAAATATTTAAGGAATATTAAAGGATTTATCTTTGATGATAGAAATGGTGATTAAGTGTATCAATAAATGGAAATAATAAAATAATAATAACGTAATCCTTACAATATAATTCCTGGCAACTGTTCTGTAAGTTGACTGCACTGGTTAGCCGTTGCGTGTTCCTGGTGCTAGCTCGCTTCCAGTTGTGTCTCCAGCAAGAGGTTGATTGTCCCACGAAGGTTTGGAAACCACCACGACTAGTTAGAATTCTCGTGTTCTAGTCGTTTTGGAACAATCCTACTGACTGCACCAATTTTATATCTTCACAAACACAAATGCTTTTTTAAAAAAAATTATTTTTATTTAAAGCACAAATTAAATATTTTACTTCAAAAATTACGTTAAACAATATAAATGAGATAATTGAATGCGATACACTTAATGACGCTCACAGCCATCGCATGTGCATTTATAAGCTACGTCTTGCATTGTCAGCATCAGCAGTTTTACACGTGCAATGGGCATTTGCGTATTTCCTGGGAATTGCTATATCGTGTAATATGACACCATGTGAACGACTCATTTGACCGGTTACACGGTGTTGTCATATTATTATTCTAAGTATTGTTTACGACGTATATAACATATATATAATTATATAATTCCTAACAGAACAGCTTTTTGCATTAGGTGGTAAAGATGTTCGTCCAGACCGAGGTATTTTAAATTGTGTAGTAGAAGACTACTCCTGTTGTTGACATAGCAATTGGTACAATTCGTGTGTTATTTATGTCCCACTATGTGTTTATTTTAAATTCCAAATATCTTTATTTGGCTATTTTTTCAGCCTGCTTAATATTTAAATTATTGTTTTTAGGGACTGCTATGTCAATTAAGGTTATTTTTCTAGAGGCTTTATCTACTAAAACTATATCTAGTCTACTGTGAGCAACAGCCCGGTCGGTCAGTATCGTGCTGCCACAGTACAGCTTGCAGTTGTTATCTTCTAAAACAGATTGTGGTTTGTATACATAGTATGGGACTCTTACTGACTGCAACAGTTCAAGTTTCAGTGCTAGTTCCTAATGAAGTATTTTGGTCACAGCATTGTGTCGTTTTTGCATTCAGCTGCAACGAACGCTTAACAGTCTCCTGTGATATGCTGGATAGATTTAGATGTTTGGCGACCTTATCTGCATCTGCCGTTGATAATAGAAAGTTCTTTATCTTTAGATAGTTCTTAGTTGGAATTACTTGATCTTGGATTGCCAACACAAATCCTTCTGTTTCAGGAAACATTTGACCAAAGATCAACCAGAAGTTTTACTCTGAACGGTCGACATAATCTTGGTTGACGTCATTTATATGTCTTCCATGAAAACGCTTCTCTTTCCATTTCAGCAGTTTCTGATCAGTTGACTGGTGGTGCAATTTTACTTGTTGTTTTGTCTGTCGCAGTGGTGTTGAAGCATATTAATTCTGCGAGTGTCTGGAAATGACTACGCAAATTAGAAATTTGTTGATCTATTACTTTGCTTATATCGACCAATCCACTCCCACCTTCACAGCGTGGCAAAGTTTTATGTTCGATAGAGCTCTTTGGATGGTGATATTGAGCTTTTGTTAGTAGAACTCGAAATTTTCGTTGTAATTGTCCAATATCAGTGTTGCCCCAGTTAACTATACCGTTGCTGTTAAGTTTGGTTTTCAACAGTCGTCTTAGCCTTCTACGGAACTCTGTTGCTAAGTGCTTTTTATGGTGGACTGATCAATACGATGAGCCTGCTTTATTCCAAGGTATTTATAAGTATGACTTTCCGTCATAGATTCAATTAAGGTGTCATCTCCCATTTCGTTGTGCTCATGCTGTATTTTGCCTTTAACTATATTAATAATTCAGCATTTGTCTAGGCCAAATTGCATATGGATGTCACTAGAGAACCCTTCTACTATTTCAAGCATCATGCAGCTGTTGTTTGGTAGCTGCCATCAATTCTATGTCGTCCATGTATAATAAATGGTTTATCCTTAACATTTGTCGTGGTTGTGTTTGAGAATGAACCCAAAATTAGTCGAATTGAGTTTGTTTGAGAGAGGGTTCATGGCAAGGCAAAACCACAACGGGCTAAGAAAGTCTCCCTGGAATATACCCCTTCTGATTGGAATAGTCAGTTTGTACTGTAACAATGGCTTCATTCAGTAAGATTTTGGTTTGCCAGGTGGACATGGCATATTCTAAATAGTTAATAATACAATACAATTCATAATGAAAGAAAACAGAATTTAACTTAGTTTTGATAATCACTTTTTATTTTCACTTTACTGTGACTAGTTTCGGCAAGAGGCTATGCCATTATCAAACAAGAGCGAACTGATGAATGAATTACAGATCCCCACACACACCCATGCGCGAGCCCAGGAACTAGATTTGCCCTTCAGAAAATTTTTACTGATGAGCACTTCTAGCCCTCTTGCCATCCACCCCCTGAGACTTAACTCAGGTCCTCACGCTAACGCAGTTTTCCTTCTGCATAATCGCAGTCTTTTTGTTGGGATAGCTTGGCTTTGGTTTGGTTCCGTTGCTTTACCTTATTGGTACTACAGCAACTGTCTTATTTGTGTTACGTGGCTCATTCTTTGCTATGATATATAGCTAATTGTACCCTTCTGTGGGCGTGCACGTTGTCGTCGTTTGTTTTGTGGGTGTGTGTTCTTCTGTCGTCTCTTTGTTTGGTAGGTTGGTTTCCCCCCGGGCCCCCCTTGTTGTCTCCTGAAAAAAAGATTGTTATATACTTCATTTTTTACTTACCTGTCCTCTATCTCTGGGCTTCTTCGTCCTCTTCCCCTTCGCTAAGGCAGAGCTGGTTCTTAGGCCGTTTGTATTTGTCAATAAATCTGGGGTCATAGTCGATTAGTTGTCGTAGGTGAAGGTTTGGGCGTTGTTCCAGTTTGGCGTAAGCCTCTCTGGCCCTCCTCTTCATTTCTGCAAGCACTGGTTGGTGTCGTAAATCGTTGAAAATCACCGTGTTACGAACGAACCAGGGTGCGTCAACTGTGAGGCATAGGCATAGGTTCTCCTGCCTTTGGATGGCCTGCCTGTTGCTCTTGCTGGTGTGTCCCCACTGTTGAAGCGTACGTCAGCATTGGCAAGATGACTGTTTTGATGAGAGTCAGCTTGTTTAAGAGTCCCAGCTTGCTTCCTCTTCCTATTAAGGGGTAATGTTTGGTACGGGCAGCCCGGACTTTATTACGAGTCTCTTGGACATGCCTCGTGAAAGTCAACCCCTTGTCGATGATGACTCCAAGGTATTTGACTTCGTTCTTCCATGGAATTTGTCTGCCGTTAACGGTCAGGTTTCCTGTCGAAACGATCGTCGATCGATGATGTTAGTGGGAAATCCTAATTGGTCCATCTTGACTAATAGTCCGTCATGCCATACTCGGTCAAAGGCTTTTGCTACATCCAAATTACAGATTGTTACAATGTTACTATTTATACACAAATATACAATGGCTGTTACTTAGGTATAATGATGGATTATTATATTTATGACATGAAAATTGGGAAAAACCCATGAAGGTATTATTTTATTACATTGTAAAAATGTTATTAAATTCTTAGAATACAGACATACTAGTTAAAAATAACGGTGGATTAAATTATTTTGGAAAAACCCTCAAAGATATTATTTCAATACTTCGAAGAGGACACTTTTTTGCAACTCTACCTGGTCATTTAAGATTAAACTCGAGGATAAAGGGTCGTTAATACTCTTGAAAATTTGAACTGATTCTAAATTGGTGATTATCGGTTTAAAACTGTGTACGTGAATAATTTCTGTATCTTCTAATTTTGGGAAGGGATGACCTGTTTGTAAGCAGTGATTTGCAAATGTTGAGTTTGTTTTGTTATATCTAAATGATCGAAAATGTTTATCGTAGCGGGTGTTGAAATTTCCGCATGTCATACCAATGTAAACATGAAAGCCTATAAACTCCAGATTTTAAATATTTGTTAACTGTTTTGTCTTTGGCATGGAATAAAAGATTACTAAGTTTGTGTTGTGATTTAAAACTGACTTGGATGTTGTGTTTGGACAAAATTTTGGCAATTTTGTCGCTCACGTTTCCAAAATATGTAAGTAAGACGTATTTTGATGGCTTGCCCACAGCCGATACAGTGGGATAAATTGTTGTTCTTTATGATAGATAAGTTTATTAATTATCTTTTGGTCATAGCCATTGTTACGGGTTATTAATTTAATATTTTCAAGTTCAATTTTTAAATTATTCTCAGAGAGAGATAATGTGTAAGCTCTGTGAATCATGGATCTATACGCTGATAGTTTGTGACTGTAGGGGGTGAAGGATGAGAATGGATGGTATCCGTAAAAGTGGGTTTCCTGTATATGTTGACTTCTATGGTATTATTTTGGCGTGTTAGGGTTAAGTTTGAGAGAAGGTGGAGGACATTTTTCTAAGTGTGTCATAAACATCTCTGCCAACAATGGACTCAGTGGGGAGCCCATTGCTAAACCAGTATTTTGGGTGTAAAATTTATTGTTAAATGTGCAATAATTTTGACTGAGACACAACTCGAAGGCCCTTTCTATGTCTTTTTGTATGATGGGGTTAACATGGCTATTAGTAAGGATATTGGAAATCAAAAGCATACATTCTACTGTTGGGATACTAGGGTACATGTTTCAGATGTCAAAGGATACTAGGATACCGTTGTTTGGAATTTTTTGTTTACTTGTTAACTGAGGTAGGTCTATTGAGTCTTTTATGACATATTGAGTTTTAAATTGACTTATATACTTAAATTCGGAATTTAATTTTGTGGCCAGATCTCTGGTGGGACTGTTTATATATGACACTACTGGTCTTACAGAAGCATTCGCTTTGTGGTTTTTAATAAGTCCATATAGTTTAGGTGGAGATGGATTTGAATTAATCAGTTTATATCTGTCATGGTCTTGAATGAAGGAAGGGTTGTTGTTCAAGAAGGTTTTGAGGCGGTTTTGAAAAATTTGAGTTAGGTCTTTTTTGATTTCTGTTAAGTTTGCATCAATGAAGGAGTACATTTTATCATGATAGTCTGTTGTCGGAATAATAACTAAAGCATTCGATTTGTCTGCTTTTGTGATGGTAAAATTGTTACTTTTTAATTTTTGTTGAAGTGACTTTAGGGTCGATATGTTTTTATAATTCACCCCCTACAGTCACAAACTATCAGCGTATAGATCCATGATTAACAGAGCTTACACATTGCTTCTTTCTGAGAATAATTTAAGAATTGAACTTGAAAATATTAAATTAATAGCCCGTAACAATGGCTATGACCAAGAGATAATTAATAAACTTATCTATCATAAAGAACAACAATTAGTCCAACGTTTAATTTATCCCACTGTATCGGCTGTGGACAAGCCATCAAAATACGTCTAGCTTACATATTTTGGAAACGTGAGCGATAAAATTGCCAAAATTTTGTCCAAACACAACATCCAAATCAGTTTTAAATCACAACACAAGCTTAGTAATCTTTTATTCAATGCCAAAGACAAAACAGTTAACAAATATTTAATTTCTAGGGTTTATAGCCTTTCATGTTCGGAATGCAACAGTTTTTCGATCATTTAGATATAACAAAACAAACTCAACATTTGCAAATCACTGCTTACAAATAGGTCACCCCTTCCCAAAATTAGAAGATACAGAAATTATTCACATACACAGTTTTAAACCGATAATCACCATTTTAGAATCAGTTCGAATTTTCAAGAGTATTAATAAGGATAAAGGTATCCTCGAGTTTAATCTTAAATAACCAGGTAGAGTTGCAAAAAAGTGTCCTCTTCGAAGTATTCAAATAATATCTTTGCGGGTTTTCCCAAAATATCAGGCTGTCATACTTTAATCCACCGTTATTTTTAACTAGTATGTCTGTATTCTAAAAATTAATAACCTTTTTACAATGTAATAAAATAATACCTTCATGGGTTTTTCCCAATTTTCATGTCATAAATATAATCCATCATTATGCGTAAGTAAGACCCATTGTAAATTTTGTGTATAAATTTTAACAATCTGTAATTCATTCATCAGTTCGCTCTTGTTTGACAATGGCATAGCCTCTTGCCGAAACTAGTCACAGTAAAGTGAAAATGAAAAGTGATATAAAAACTAAGTTAAATACTGTTTTCTTTCATTATGAATATGATCGAGTATCACAAAGTAACGGCTTCCGCAATCAATTTTTTACAATACAATTGTTAATAATAATGATTACTTTATAGAGTTTCAGTGCCTTAATGAGCCAATCATGTGGAACTGAATCGACAGCCTTTTTGTAGTCCACATATGCCATGTAGAGATTTCGTCGTTTGGCGTGGGCTTGATTGCAGGCAACGGAATGAAATATCAGTTGTTTTGCACCCCATCGAATTTTTCGCGCATCACTTTTGTTGCTGAGTAATTATAAGGTTCAACTAACAATGTTTGGAAATGCGATGATTAATGCATGATGTTATGAGTTTGTACAAGGTTGGGAGGCAAGTGATTGGTCGGTACTTTGCTGGGTCCTGTGTACATAGGTTGTCCTTTGGTAAGAGGTATATATCACTATGCGTAAGGAAACTAGATATCTTGTGTGGGTGGGTAATTATGTCATTTATAAGGATTGTTAGTGTTTCGTGGGTTTAAATTTCTATTCATTGCTTTATGTCATTAATGTAGCTATGACTGTCGTGGGTTTGTTTCATTACTTTCTATCGTGTCTTCCCTAAGTCTAATTTTTACAGAACTTTTTTAATGCAGGATTGCAAACACTTATACAAGTGTGCCAAGTTCAACAAAACAATAAAAGACTATAACAAACCTATCTAAATTGTTACTCTTGCAAAGGGTTGAATCTCTTAAAACTCAGGCTAACCTATATATGTAATTATTGAACTTTGTGCACGTGTTAAACTAAATACTAGGATTATAGACAAAAATTATAGAATTTATGGAACACGCTTAACATAAATACAATGTGCGGTTTGTTAATAAACTAATCAAACAGACAGATATTCGTGTACGATGGCTGTTAACGCCAATATTGCAAATCTATTCTAAACTAATGGACACAAAAGTTAAAGTTATATTGTTGGTGAAATTTAATTTTAAAAGATGTCTGCGTTTTGCACATCAGATTCTTCAATATATCATTCTAGACAAAATAAACTCAACTGAAAGTAAAAATGAACAAGTGAAGAGCTTGAATGTGAAGTAATTTGGTAAAGTACGAGCTGGACTCGCATACTAAGGGTTCTGTACCACCTTTGAAATTTGATACAACTGTGGGTGAATGAAAGTATATATTTTTTTAATATTGCAGTTTCAGAGAAGCAGGGTATGAGTGCATTTTCTTATATTTACCCTAATATATTTTAATGGAAGCGTTTTAAATTTATAAAAAACATATTTATTTTACACACATAGACTTTTTTGTTTTTATCTGCTACATGATTCGCTTGCTTTTTAAAAAAATATGTTCTTAATTTTCTAATTTGGCCGCAAAATTAACATTAGTTTTATTTTCCTAATAAACTCTCACGGAATCCTTATATAATCTACTGTGTGAATTTTAGGCTCTGTAGATTGGAATATAAAGGGGGAAATAGGTCAAGTCTTAAATAATAAATTATTAGATCTTGTAGACAAATTATTTAAAAATACAAATAAAATATATTTTTCATGTAGTTTCCAAACGGGGAATAAGTCGATGTCTAATATTTTTGTTAATATATTTTAAACAAATGATTTAAAAATATGAAAAAAATATATCTGTAATTTTCATAATAATTCTTTTATTTGATCTATTACATCTTGCCCTTGAAATTTTATTTTCACTTAATTCTATAATTTGTCCCCAAAATTAATATTGGGGTTTTCTACTAATTTTTATTATAAATTTTAAGTGAGCCCCAGTACTCCTAGATATTTTCAAAATTTTAGTTAGTATGCATTGAGAAATAAAGCTGGAAATGAGATTTTTTATATATTTTTGTTAATATGTTGTAAATAATTAATTTAAAAAATATGAAATATATATATATATATATATATATATATATATATATATATATATATTGCCTTCATTTAGTGGAGACATATTGGAATTTGGTACTTTTATTGATTCATTAATTCACAAGAATGAAAAACTCAATGCTATGCAGAAGTTCAAATATTTGCAGTTAGCTTTAAAAGGGCCTGCTTTTGAGACTATTAGGAATTTTAAACTAACACAAAACAATTACGTGAGTGCTTATGAAACACTTTTGAAAAAATTCAAGCGAACTCGTTTAATCGCGGAGTCTCATTGGTCAGCTTTAGAACAATTCCCCCAACTAACTTCAGATAGCCCTTCAGAGGTTCGGAAGTTATTGGATGACTTCAGTGATAATTTGGAAGCACTGAAAAATTTGGGTTTACCAGTAAATCAGTGGGATTTTTGTATCGTTCAGATGATGTTGAAACGAGTTCCAAAGAATTTAGCCGCTAAGTTTGAACTTTACCATGGTACTGTGACCGCTCAAGATGACTTTCCGATCCGTTCGGAAGTTGTGGATTTTTTGTCGAAGCATTGTGATGCCTGTGAACATGTTGCCCGCAAGGCAAAGCGAAGTGTTGACAAAAAGTTACCATTGAATTCAAAGCAACATTCTTCCCGTTTCACTACATTTTTGTTTGTCACTAAGAATAGAAATTGTTTAGTTTGTAAATCCGATCATGCGATTTACAAATGTTCTGAATTCTTGAACAAATCAGTATCCGCGCGGTTTAAGTTTGTTAAAGATTTTAGACTTTGTTTTAATTGCTTAAGCGATTCTCATCAGTCGAATCGCTGTAAATCTTTATCCACTTGCCGCAACTGCAAACAACGCCATCACACATTGCTTCATTTTGTAAATCGTGGTGATTCAGGCATTCGGTCTGAATCTAAAGCTCCCCCCGCAAACCTGGCTTCCACTTCTGGTTGATCCAGTACCATTAATACTGTTGAAAGTCCCGAAACTTCTCTACCGCAGACTTCTTGTCATAGTTCACTTTTGTCATACAATTCAAATGTGTTGTTATCTACCGCTTTAGTTGAGGTATTAGATAAGCACGGTTCTTATCAAACTTTGCGATGTCTGCTAGATTCTGGTAGCATGACATCATTCATTGCGAGCAAGGCTGTGAAACGCCTTGGCTTCCGACCTCTGCCCGCTTCGATTCAACTCAACGGGCTAGGTTCTGTGCAGAGTACCTCTGCTGAGGGCTCTCTTACCCTTTCTCTTCGCTCTATAGTAAAGCGTGAGTGCATTTGCAATGATATGCCTGTTGCGCCCATTAACATGGCTAATATGGCATATCTAACCAATTTGAAACTTGCTGATCCTGGTTTCAATACCCCAGGCGCTATTGACTTTTTGTTAGGTGCCGATATATTTTCTCAAATTTTGTTGGATGGACGTCTTCTGGGAAAGGCAGGTGTTCCTGATGCTATTAACACTGTGTTTGGTTACATCCTTATGGGTAGAGTGTCTTCGAGTTCTGTTAACTCTCACTCTGTCAGTAAACCCAACTTCGCTTTTTTGTAAAATTGAAGATGTAGTATCATTAGATGATTCACTCCAAAGGTTCTGGACAATTGAAATGTTCCTACCGCACTGGTTCAGTCCCCTGATGATCTTATCTGCGAAAAAATATTTTCCGAGGGATGCAGGAGATTGGATTCAGGTAGATTCGTAGTGCCCCTTCCTTTTCGAAATACACTTCCTGCTTTTGATGGAATGTATGATCTCGCCGTACAACGTTTTTGCTCTTTAGAAAGACGTCTTCTACAGCAACCAGATATCTACAAACAATATTGTGATTTTCTCAAAGAGTATTTGGAGCTGGATCATATGGAGTTGGTTCCTGATCCATCTACTGCTTCTGATTGTTACTACATACCGCATCATTGTGTTTTGAAACCTCATAGTAGAACCACCAAACTTCGTGTAGTGTTTAATGCATCCGCTAAGATACCTCATCGGTTATCTTTGAATGATTGTTTGTTTATCGGTCCCAAATTGCAACAAGTCATTATCGCTATTTTGTTGACCTTACAGAATTTAGTTTTACCTCACCTGCTTGCTATAGAAAACTTTTCTAGTTGTGAACTTCACGCATTTGGTGATGTTTCTGAGAAAGGTTATGCCGCTGTTGTTTATTTTGTGTTCGAAACCGCATCTGGATTTCGTCACAGTTTTTTTTGTCTTGTCTAAATCGAAAGTTGCCCCTTTGAAAACTTTGTCACTTCCCAGATTGGAACTGTGTGCTTCAGTTCTTACCGCTAAGTTGGCTCAGTATGTTTATGAGCAATTCAATAGTCGTTTGTTGTTGAAGGTGATTCGTTGCTGGTCAGATTCCACGGTAGTCCTTTCATGGCTTAGTTCTTCTCTGCACCGTTGGACATTTGTCCCACAATTGTTGATTACCGCTTGTTTGCCACATGCTTGCTCAGACTCAAGCATGTCACCGCTAGTCATCCTGGAGGTGATGGTGTTGTACGCGTTGCTACAGTTAGAACTGCAAGTGGTACTTTGAAGCGACCTCTTGTAAAGCTTTGTCCACTGCCAGTGGACCCTTAGTTTTGAAATAAGTAATTCAAGGCTGGCGGAATGGTGCGTTCCCGCAATTTGTTTAGTGTATTGTTTTCAATTTGATTGAATTACTTCATTGATTTTTAAACTTCTGCACCTTTTCTAAAACATTCCGTCGCGCTAATGTTAATTTTAAGTGTTTTTTTGCGTGTAAAATATAGACCGTATTGACATTCGTTTTTCGGATCCCTTGCTTTTTGGACGCTTGGGAGGTTCGTGTATTGTGCTCCGAACTATTCGGTCACGCTTTGATCCCGTCTGAAGAGACGGCGCTTATTGTTGTTTTTTGCGTTACGATTTCGCGAGTTGTTGGCTTCGTTCGTAACGACCGCTAAACCGCTTTCATTTTGTTTCTTTTGTGTTTACAAAAGCGCATCATTTGTTGTTAAACCCGCATTTTTTTGTATGCTCAATCAATGAACATTACGTCGCTATTTTTTGTGTAAGGTGTTATTCAGAAGAAGCTCTAAAAAACTGTTCACGGGGCTAGCCTCTGAAGAAAGAAGAACCAAGAAAACACCAGAGCTTCGACTTAAAGGTTAGTGATAACTTTTATTTGGTGGTTCGTTTATGTTTATTGATTGTTCCGCTAAAGGTCCTTCGTCAAATATATACTTGCATTGAACCAGCATTGAACTAAAACCGCAACATCTAATTCATACATTTTTTGAATATTCTCTATGGAATGTGCCAGCGAAGACATTTCAAGGGGAATGGATATTTTTGTTAATATATTTTAAAATGTTCATTTTAAAAATATGAAAAAAAAAATTTAATTCCATATTTTTCCAAGTAAAGTTCAGCTGCTGTCCTATATCACTATTTTTTTTCAAATTTTTATGTCTAATAGTTTCGGAGGTAAGGGGGGGGGGAATGGTTAATTCTTTTTATATTTTTGTTAATATCTTTTAAATAATTTATTTTAAAAATATGAAAAAAAAATTTTGTATTTGTCATAATGAGCCCTTTGATTTGATATATTAAGTTATGCGTTAAAAGCAATTTTAATTTTATATTTTCCATTTAATTCTGTAATTTGCCTCCCAAAATTAATAGTGAAGGTTTCTCCTTATTTTTCCGGTAAAATTCAGGTGAGACCCTATACATCCATTTTTTTTTAGTTTTTTACCCCAGATGTACCCCTAAAATAAAAATTTCTTCACTTACGATATGTACTCCTGATCGAGCCACCAAACTGTACATAGATACCAAATTTGAACCTTTTCCGTGCAGTAGTTTAGGAGAAAATTCCTGTGATGTGAAAGAAGTAGAAATCAAGAGTGATATTATAATTATAATCCGTATATTGTATATACGGAACCCTAAAAAACCTCTCCAGTTTGAAACTATACAACTACTATAACTTATAGTCAAATTACTGAAGCGCAGAATCAAATTTGGAGACAAACATTGAGATCTTCAATAACTAGGCACAAACAACAACCACTTGTAGAAAAAAAAAGAAGAGAAAAATCAGATAACTTTTAATTTTCTCCAGATCGGTATAATAACCACTCATAATATAAGACATATAAGTATGATTATTGAATATGAATATGATATTGAAAACTTAAAAAATGAAGCGAATTAAGGTGAACTACCGAAAATTAAACAAACGCCAATTAAAATTGCATAGATAGATAGCATCTCTAGTTGTTAGAAAGTCTCTATATTTTAAATGCTCTAAACGTTTAAGGGTCTAAATCAGATTCCGTTTTCAGTGCCAATAAAAGTTAAAAATTTAATTAAATTTCCTTATTCAGTTGTGTTCATTTTTTATTACCATTGAAACCGGGGTCCGGATCTACAGATTTTTCAGCAACTGTTTTGTTATTCCCAAGATTTTATGAAAATACATATTGTAATGATACTTAAGATGAAAAAACTAGTGTGTAGTGAACTTCCTCTATATATAGGGAATCTTTGTAGTACATCGTTACTCCAGAACCTTACGAGTGTGAAATATATATATATATATATATGTCTAGTCGTAGGTTTTCACGGATGGAACCGTATGAAGAAATACTTATCCGGGAATATATCCGTCCGTTATATTGATTCATGTTCGAATCCTGCAGACGTTTCGCCAAGGTCTCACTTGGCATTCTCAATGTGCTGTTATGGTGAACTGAGAGGTGATCTACCTGAGCTTTCTATTTTATATGCCTCCGTCGGAGGTTATATCGCGCCTGATTGGTCGGTGTTGATTCCGCTCTCTTTGCTGCCGTGTCGGGTTTCTCACTTGTTGACGTGTTTGTATTATGTCTTCCATGTGTTAGAAAGGTGCAGGGCGTCATCTCTTTTGTTTAGATATCCACTTTTCTCGATTTCAATGGTTTCTCGTATTAGTCTGGCTTTGTAATGAGTTGTTTGTGCGATCTGTGCGAAATTGATTTTATGACCCGATTATTGTTGGTGTTGGAACAGGGCCGATGTTGTTTATTTTTGACAGCTAATCTATGCTCATCTAAACGGGCTGAAATTCTCCTGTTCGTCTGTACGACGTATACCTTGTCGCACGTTCCACAAGTTATACTATATACCCCTTGGTTTTTAAGTTTAACGTTTGGATTGGGATTTCCTAAACTTGTGCCTATGGTCTGGTGCGGTTTGTATGTTGTCGCTATGTCATGCCTCCGAAGAATTCGGCCAATTCTGTCCGTTGTCTCTTTGATGTATGGTAAGACTGCTTTTGGTTTTAGGAAATCCCAAACCAAAAGTTAAACTTGAAAACCAAGGGGTACATAGTATAACTTGTGGAACGTGCGACAAGGTATATATATATATATATATATATATATATATATATATATATATATATAATTAATTTATATCTAACGGTCACCAAATTTTTATGTTGGGTATCTTAAGGGATATTGACCACAAATGCTTTAGTATTCTCTTTATTTCTTCACGAAGCTTTCAGAAACATTATTTTTTCCATCATCAGGGTTTTAGAAATAACTAAGGTTCGCAAAAGTTCATTGAAACATTAGCATTGTCAAACATGTAGGTTCATTTATATAATACATAAAATTCTTGTATTATTTCCCAATAAAAAAAATAATAATTCAAAAATAGAAACAACCAATAATAATTAGCTTAGCCAATGTGGTACTAACTGAAATAGATAAAAAAAATCACCTAATTATAATAATTGTCGATCCCAACCTGAGGCTTGCCTCTGTAGAAAAGTTTAGCAAAACAGGCTCCATAAAAAATTTCAGTATCAGATCAGAAAATTGGAAAGTAAAACTTGTAACCCAGTGAAATATTTATAAAAGAAAAATTACCCAGATTACTAACATAAAGAAGAATGGAGTATTAAAAGGTAAAAGCATTAATAAAATATGAGTACAGGTATAAAAATATACAGGGTAATCACAAGGTACATGTTTTGCTTGTCAACAAATTAGTTGATACCATATATTCGGGGAACTGAAATAAGATTTTGCAAAGAATTTAAAGTGAAATATTCCAGTCAATATAGATATTAATAATAGAAGTATGAAATATAAAAATAAATATTTGAATAAATATAAATATAAATAATATAACAATATTTAAAAATACAGGTAAACTAAATAAGATAAGTCATTATTTGTAAGGTTAAATCAAGTAATAAATAACAAAGAAAGAAAAATGGCAAACAAAAAAAGAACCAGGAGCAACGAAGATAAACCAGAAGATGTTGAAGAACATGATGAAGCAATGGAAGAACACCAATTGAAAGAACAAAATATGGAAGAGCACGATGAAGAAGATGTTCTGGAACCAGCAACAACAGCTGAGCAAGTAGTACAAGAGGAACAAGTGGTGAACGTCATTTCAGAAGAAAATGTAAGTGTAAAAGAAAATGTAATTAAAAAACCACAAGAACCTGAAATGGACATGAAAACTCTGATGATGAATTTATTTGGTAAACTCGAGGAAATAAAAAAAAGATAATGAGAAAAACACTAAGAAGAATGAGGAGAATGTCAGAGCGAATACAAAGGCATTAGAAGAATTAGAACATAATTTGACTAAGAAGAGTGAAGCCAATATAAAAGAACTTGAAATTAATTTAAAAAAATAAATTACAAATATACACAAGAATATTCAACAGATGGAAGAAAGAATAAAAACTAAACCCTGGATATGGAAAAAAGAATTAATTTAGGGATAGATTTGGAGAGAGCAGAGAGAATATCACAAATAGAAAGTTTAGAAAACAATCGTCAGGAGAAACTCAAGGAAGTGGATGGTAGGATCCAGAAAAATGAACAGCAAGTTTCACATATTAGTTAAAAATGGAAAGAAGCCATCATAAAATATGGGGAGAATTAGACAAAAAATTTATAGAAAGTCAAGATATTTTGAAAAGTCAATATGAGGAAAGATTAAAAAGAATGGAAGAAAGTAGGCTAAATTAAATGGGGGATAGGATACCAACAATAAGAGAGAGTTATTTAAAATTCAGTGGAAGAATAGTACAATTACACCCATACATATTTATCAACACCATGTAGAACCAGTTGAAGTACACTAACAACATGGATGAAACATGAAACCGAATGAGGCAGAGCGTGACTGAAAGTGCTTCATTATGGTTTGCTTCAATCGAAGGTGATATCAATTCTTTTGAGCAATTGGAAAAAGAATTTTAATCATATTGTTACGAAATTTACCCAAAGCCGACCCTGTGTCGTTTCAGCACGACAACAAACGCTTTAAGATAAAAAATACGATTCTCGAAAAGACTCGGCAGCGGAAGGAGCGATGATGATTTCTACTGGAGAATTCTACGCTGGTATTAAAGGAAGCACGCCACGATCGCAGATATAGTTATACCGCGACGACTAGCGTATATGAGAATGTATTGTGAATCAGCTGTTTTAAATGTCAATAAAGTTCTAGAAAAGTGAAAGTAAATATTAGTTGTTATAATTTTCAATTGAACCCACGAAGTATATTGCAATTTGGTGATCAGAAGTAAAGGATTAAGTGCAGTGAAAATTGATTTATGGAAACTCGTAGTATGGAAAAGATAGACGAAAAAATTGAACAGATTCTAGAAAAACGTGACAAGAAGGAGAAACAACATCAAGAAGAAATTCAACAAAGGTTAGTGAAATCTTTTGATGATAAACTTAAAATTGAGTTAGGAAATCTTGTCACTAATATCGATGAAAAACGTAAAATAGAATTAGAAAATCTTGTTTCTACAATGAAAAGCGAACAACAAAATCTTGTCACTGCCATGGAAGAAAAACAACAAAATCTTGTCACTGCCATAGAAGGATTATTCTCGAAATTTGTAGAAAAACAAGATCAAACTGAAGAAAAACGACAAAATGAATTTAAAATAACTGAAGAAAAAAGACAAAATGCAGTTTGAACAACTAATGCAAATAGTATCACAAGTTAACGAAACAGTTAATGAAAGAATGCAAATAGTAGAATCAGATATAAAAGAGATAAACGACGACATAAAGGTCCTAAAAAATAATGTGGAGGCCCTTGAAACCAAAGTAGATGACATCGATTCCATACAGAGCCAGGTGAAAATTTGAAATCAGTGCTATTCAAAACAAGGTAGAAACAGAAATCAAAAAAATGCAACGGGACTTACAGCGAGGAAAATACCAGAACACCGTGAGTACCAAAGGTTCCTTTAGTAAACCACCCACATTCAACGGCAGTTCTTCTTGGCCCATGTATAAACGGCAATTTGAGGCCGTGGCTACAGCTAATGGATGGGATAATCAAGAAAAATCTACTTCTCTGGTAATTTCGTTAAGAGGTCCGGCCCTAGAACTCCTCCAAAGCATTCCAGTCGATGAACAAGGCAATTTCGACAAGATCATCGCCATCCTAGACAAACGATACGACAATCAATCCTTGAGCCAGGTATACCAAGTCCAACTGAGTGGAAAAACGCAAAAATCCGGTGAAAGTCTTCAAGAATTCGAAGCAGAGATTAGACGGTTAGTTCACTTGTCCTATCCAGACCTGCCAGAGGAAACGAAAGACCAGTTGGCCACACAGAGTTTCATAAACGGCATCAGAGATGTGGAAGTTCAAAGAAATTTAAGACTGAGTGGCGTCAAGAAGAGTAATGAAGCTCTACTTCGGGCTTTGGAAGTAGAGGCCGTCATGAACATGTCCAAGCCGAGGGTCCGAGCAGTTTCCTTCAACCAGGAAGAGTCAGAGTCACCATTTCAAGCGCTGCTGGCTGGTCTGAACAAAATATTAGACCGGTCACAAAGAACTGGCACCAGAGGGGCAAGTTACCGCTGCGGACGGACAGGACACTTCCAACGTGACTGCCGAGTAAGGCTACCGGAACGATCACCAACCAGGGGTAGCCAACAAACCGACCTTACGAACCAGGGAAACTCCAACCAGTCAGCATAAGGGGGCGAATGCTGACTCACCCTCCACCAGCCCCCAGGACAGTATCCATCCGGGGATTTTGCAGAGATAGCGGCAGCCTAGTCATCAGAGGCACCATCAATGGGCGAGCAGTTACCATCACCATCGATACCGGCGCCGCTGTGTCCATTGCCAAGTCCAGGGTCTTGAGAGCATCAGAAATTCGGCCAGTTAGCAATAACATCCAGCTCAGAACGGTCACCGGAGAGTCCATGTCAATACAGGGTGAGGCAGATGTCGTGCTACAGATAGGGGACAACATGATCCGGCATAGGGTCTTGGTAGCGAATATTGAGGACGATTTTATACTGGGAATGGACCTAATTAGCCAGCATGGATTTATGTTCGACCCGAGATATGATGTTCTTCGGTTCCTAAATGAGGAATTTGTATTGACACGGCCCGTCAACACATCAGTCATCCCCATAAAAATTGTGGTAAAGTCTTCAGCTAGAATTCCCGGTCGAACGGAACAGATTATTCATGGGCAGCTAGACAGCAATCCTGGGAGCTGCGTTGGAATGGTGGAGCCCGTACACTCAGCTGATGACTACTTAGTTGGACGGTCTATAGTTAAAACCGGACGAGATATACCAATCAGAGTCTTGAATCTGTCCAACAACGACATCAGAATTACCAATGGTCAAGAGATAGCTTGTTTCGAGCCAGTAGAGATCATCATCAATTGCGAAGAAGAGTACCAGACGTCGGTGAAGGAGCCAGGGCCCGATAAAGAGTTCCTACAACAGTTTGCTGACCATTTGACACACTTGACACCAGAGAACCAGAAGAAAGCCAAGCAATTTATCACAAAACACTGGCAAATTTTTAACAGTAAAAATGGAACCACCAGTCGCACCAACATCATCCAGCATCGAATAGGTACCGGGAAGGCTCAACCCATCAGAATACCACCTAGACGACTACCATGGGGGCAACAACAGGCAGTCGACGAAAACATCGAGTCCATGTTACAAAATGGAGTTATTGAGCCATCCATCAGTCCATGGTCTGCTCCCGTCGTATTAGTTAAAAAGAAGGATGGAACCACCCGATTTTGCGTGTATTACAGAAAGCTGAATGATGTCACGAAGAAAGACAGCTATCCACTACCCCGAATCGATGACAATTTGAACACACTAGCAGGCTCCCGTTGGTTCTCCACACTAGACCTAAAAAGTGGATATTGGCAGGTTGGTCTACACGCAAACGACAGAGAGAAGACAGCGTTCTCCACCAGTAAAGGACTGTTTCAGTTCACGGTCATGCCCTTTGGGTTATGTAATGCACCCGCTACATTTGAGAGGCTAATGGAGTATGTACTGAGCGGGTTAACATGGAGGACGTGCTCAGTATACCTCGACAACATTCTAGTCATGGGCCAGACATTCGACGACCATCTGAAGAACCTGGGCGAAGTATTCTCCAGAATTAATAACGCCAACCTCAGACTCAATCCGAAGAAGTGCTCCTTGTTCCAAAAAGAAGTAGAGTTTTTGGGCCACGTCGTTTCCGAGTCAGGCATCCGCACTAACGAGGACAAGATAGAAGCGATCCGTGATTGGCCAGTCCCGAGGGATAAGCATGAAATCCGAAGCTTCTTGGGCCTCTGTTCATACTACCGGCGTTTTGTTGAGGGATTTGCCACCATTGCCGCTCCTCTACATCGGCAGACCACAGAGAAGGAGACCTTCCGTTGGAATCAGGATTGCGAAACATCATTCAGACGACTGAAGGCAGCACTATGTTCCAGCCCAATCCTAGCCTTTCCTACACAGTCCGGCAAGTTCATCTTAGACACCGACGCCAGCAACGCCGGTTTGGTGGCCGTCCTATCCCAGGTGCAAGATGGTGAAGAGAGGGTGATCGAGTACTACAGCCGTGGATTCTCGAAACCAGAAAGAAATTATTGCGTCACCAGAAAAGAACTTCTTGCAATAATAAGGGCTGTAGACCATTTCCACAAATACCTCTATGGTCGCCATTTCTTAATCCGAACAGATCATGCCGCACTCAAATGGCTGCTGGACATGAAGACACCGGAAGGACAACTGGC
This sequence comes from Octodonta nipae, assembly GCA_034190945.1. NCBI lineage: Eukaryota > Metazoa > Arthropoda > Insecta > Coleoptera > Chrysomelidae > Octodonta > Octodonta nipae. The sequence goes on from CM067219.1 coordinate 62,951,014, forward strand.
CAGGTGGATGGAGAAATTACAGCAATACGACTTCAAGGTGGAACACCGTGCCGGCCGTTTGCACAATAACGCCGGTGCCTTATCCAGAAGACCCTGTAGAGCGGAATGCGGACATTGTCTGAGGACGGAACAGCGAGAAGGTATCCCCATCAGGCAGATCCGAGTGCACGCCAATGAAGACTGGACAACGGAACAGTGCATCCAGGACCAAATGGCTGATCCAGACATCGAACCAATCTTGTCACTCAAAATGAGAGGGGCACCCAGGCCACGATGGGACGAGGTAGCTAGATACTCCGGCGTGCTGAAATCGTTATGGGCTCAGTGGGACTCTCTAAGAGTAGACAATGGAATGCTCAAGCGAGTTTGGGAAAGCGCTGATGGACGAGAAGCCAAGTCCCAACTGGTAGTTCCGAAGAAAAAGGTACCAGCCATCCTGACCGAAGTACATGATGGAATTACCGGAGGCCACCTGGGCATGAATAAAACCCTAGACAAAGTTCGCCAGCGGTACTACTGGGTGAATTACTTCGAAGACGTCAGAGCTTGGTGCCGTAAATGTGCCACATGTGCCGCCAGTAAGGACCCGAAGACCCGGACCAAGGGCAGAATGCAGCAGTACAATGTGGGCGTCCCATTTGAGAGAATTGCCATCGATGTCGCCGGTCCGTTTCCCAAGTCTGAGAGGGGAACAAATACATTCTGGTCGCAATGGATTACTTCAGCAAATGGCCTGAGGCATATGCGATACCCAACCAAGAGGCAACCACGGTAGCGACGGTGTTAGTAGAACAACTATTCAGCCGGTTTGGCGTCCCGATGGAATTACATTCAGACCAGGGGCGTAACTTCGAATCGAATGTATTCCAGAAGGTCTGCACGATGTTGGGGATCAGGAAAACGAGAACAACACCATTACACCCACAGTCAGACGGAATGGTGGAAAAATTTAACAGGACCTTGGAACAACACCTATCCAAGGTCGTCAGCAATAACCAGCGTGATTGGGATGAGCATATTCCCCTATTCCTGTTGTCATATCGCTCTGCTGTACATAATAGTACAGGCCTGACCCCAGCCAGGGTCCTATTAGGAAAGGAGCTGCGATTACCATGCGACTTGGCATTTGGCTCCCCCGAAGAACCTCCCCAAGACATCGACGATTATGTCGACCAGCTCCGACATAACATGCTGGCAATACACGAATTAGCCCGAACGCAGATGTTGGCCACCAGTGACCGGATGAAGACGCGATACGACCTCAAGGCCAATTCAGTCGGGTTCCAGGAGAGGGACAAAGTCTGGTTGTACAACCCCCAACGGAGCAAGGGTAAATCCCCAAAGCTTACACCCGCCTGGGATGGTCCATACGAGGTGGTCAAGAGGCTTAATGACGTCGTCTACCGGATCCGTCGAAACCCCAAGGCTAAATTGATGGTGGTTCATTTAGATCGACTAGCTCCCTACCATGGAGAGGATGTTTCTGATCGGGACGATCAGAATTAAAGGGGGGGCAGTATTACGAAATTTACCCAAAGCCGACCCTGTGTCCTTTCAGCACGACAACAAACGCTTTAAGATAAAAAATACGATTCTCGAAAATACTCGGCAGCGGAAGGAGCGATGATGATTTCTACTGGTGAATTCTACGCTGGTATTAAAGGAAGCACGCCACGATCACAGATATAGTTATACCGCGACGACTAGCGTATATGAGAATGTATTGTGAATCAGCTGTTTTAAATGTAAATAAAGTTCTAGAAAAGTGAAAGTAAATATTAGTTGTTATAATTTTCAATTGAACCCACGAAGTATATTGCAATATTTTTGGGAAGAGACACAACAATCAAAATTTCGAGAAAAGCTATACTTCGGAAGATATGATGACAGAAGAGGAAATATGACGGAATATGTACTGAAGTTAATTACTTAGGCAAAGTACATGCAGCTACCAGTGAAAGGAGAAGAAATAATCTTGAATCTAGCTAGACACTTCAGTACTGACGTTGCAGGAACTATATCTGTCCAAAATATAAAGACAATTAACCAATTTATAACCTATTGAGTAGAATGCAGAGGACAAGAAATTTTCAAAGAAACACACGAGAAGATAGTGGACGGCAAGCAAATAACCTAAATGTGTGAATGCATGAGGACAATAGAAATCAAGGAAATTACCGGAATAGAGGATTTCACAACAATTGTGGAATCAAGGTCAGGAAAGTTAGCACCGCCATTTTACACAATCTCAAATTAAAACATATGGGAATTACGAGCTATTTAGGAGCTCTTGATTTTTACCTAAATTGATTTTTGAGCTCAATATTTACTATGGAAAAAATACAAAAAATTATTTGAGACGCCTCACAAATTTTTTTTGTCTATTTTTCTGAGATGGCGGTGCTAACTTTACGTAAAGAAAAACAAACAAAAAATTTTTGTGAGGCGTCTCAAATTAGGAGCTATTTACGAGCTTTTAATTGACGTATTGAACGTCAACCCCTAAATTTGTCTAAGGGGCAAAAACCACCCCCGAAAAAATATTGAATTTTAATTTTAAATTTAAAATCTATTATTATTATCTACGATTTACGAGCTCTTTCCTGGTGTAATGCACATAAAACTCTAAAAATGTCTAAGGGGTGAAAACAACTCCCAAATATGCAGTTTTTTCGAATTTTATTATTATTAAATTTTGAAAAATACCAGCATGATCTACGATTTACGAGCTTTCCAACGGTATATTACACGACAACATTCAAATTACTAGAAGGGGTGCAAACCACCCCCAAATTATGCAGTTTTTTCAAATTTTATGATTTATAAATTTTCAAAAATACCAGCATGATCTACGATTTACGAGCTTTCTAAGCGGTATATTACACGACTACATTCAAACTACTGGAAGGGGTGCAAACCAGCCTCCAATTATGCAGTTTTTTCAAATTTTATGATTTATAAAAAATAAAAATACCAGCATGATCTACGATTTACGAGCTTTCCAACGGTATATTACATGACAACATTCAAATTACTGGAAGGGATGCAAACCACCCCCCAATTATACAGTTTTTTCAAATTTTATGATTTATAAATTTTAAAAAATACCAGGATGATCTACGATTTACGAGCTTTTCAACGGTATATTACACGACAACATTCAAATTACTGGAAGGGATGCAAACCCCCCAATTATGCAGTTTTTTCAAATTTTATGATTTATAAATTTTGAAAAATACCATCATGATCTACGATTTACGAGCTATCCAACGGTATATTACATGACAACATTCAAATTACTGGAAGGGGTGCAAACCACCCCCCAATTATGCAGTTTTTTCAAATTTTATTATTTATAAATTTTAAAAATACCAGCATGATCTACGATTTACGAGCTTTCCAACGATATATTACACAACAACATTCAAATTACTGGAAGGGGTGCAAACCCCCTCCCCCAATTATGCAGTTTTTTCTGAAGGGATCTACGATTTACGAGCGGTATAAACGACCCCTGCAAACCCCCCAATTATGCAGTTTTTTCAAATTTTATGACTTATAAATTTTGAAAAATACCAGCATGATCTACGATTTACGAGCTTTCCAGCGGTATATTACACAAATTACTGGACGGGTACCCCCCATTTGCATTGTAAGTTCCTTACTGGACTTGATCCTCGGGTGCAAACTCACAAAATACCCCCCCATGTAGTTTTGTAAGGATACTCGTTTTTTTTTTTCAATTATTTTAGTATCAAAATCTATTTAGAATGTAAGTTCCTATACTTACACTGAAAGTGAAAACAGTTCTCTGAGATTGTTACTATTATTTGATTGGTCCTCAAGGAAACTAAATTTTTTTAGTGCTGGATAAACTCACAAAATATTGTTTCTCAACTAATTCATTCATTTTTATGCTATAAAAAAATAGGATATATAAAAAATAATCTACAAAAGTAACTGTACATAAAACCAGATTAATTCTAATGCAAAGGTACCCTTCTAGTTTTGAGCCGATATGGTAGGAATATACTCAGACATAATGAAAAAGATATTACGTTTCATCTTATTAGTCCATCCCCAATATTTTTGCATAATTATTTTAGACATTCTATTTCTAACTCTTTTTCATTTACATCCGTGATAGATTTCAGAAAATTCTTTGCATCCTTGTCGTATCTAAATTTAGAACGTTATTTTTGGCCGATTATTGGGAGAAAAGAATTTTCATTTTAGCTTCTATTTTGATGATTCTGAATTCTTTGGCATTCGAAATCCCTGAAGTAATAAAATCATAAAGTGAAGTGAACAAATTGGTTGCAACGTCAGTGTTATTGCCTGAAGCTGTTTGTAATGGCCTTTTTTGTAGCATGAAAAAATAAATTTGAATACACTGATGAACCTATGTTCTGTTAAAATATAGTGAAAACAGTTCTCTGATAATTGTTATCTAATCACATTTGATTCTTGTTTGTGCCACTGAAGTTCTAGCTTTGTCCTCGCAATCTTTTAGGAATATCATGTATCTCTAAAAAATAAGATTTTATTAAAGCAGTAAAAAATTCGTAATGTGGTATTTTCTATTGCAGGGGTTACTTAAATTCTTGAATCACATACAGAATTTGCTGTAATAAGAAATACGCCACAAGAAATGGATCTGTACTCATTCATCCTTTACGTTCAAACTCATATATAATATACTTCATTATACAATTAATCGCTATCACTTGATTTAAGAACATTTCTTTTTGAAATTCAAGTACGTTGAAATTCTCTCAATAAGTAGGTATATTGAAGTGCATAGTTATTTATGTATTTATTATCAATAAACATTTTAACAAAAAAATCTAATATATTTTATGACATTAACCAGTAATTTCAAATGTGAAATCGTCCATCTATGGAAATTTTACTGAGTTATTAGTTACAGGTAGGAATATTGGCACCTAGATGGCGAGACAACACATTTGTTTAATTCATTGAAGTACCTTTGATCTTTTATGTCTTCCTATTTGTAATTTTGGTTTGCTATGAATAATTTGATTATTGTGGGTACAAAAATAATAGTTGAAAGAATAAGAACGAAATACAGATACCAAACTCCTGTTTTAAATTTCTTGTATAGATTATAGACTGGAATTAATCTGTGCATTTCCTAATACATAAAAATATTGCTATTTCTATTTGAAACAACTGTTTTAATATGTTAATTAGAAACAAAAAACTTTGAGGTAATTATTAAAACTTCAAGCAACAGATTTTGAAGCAGAAGCGAGTTGAATACAAAACTAGAAGAAACGGTAACAACACGTGGTCCATAAAGATGGTTACAATTTTTCGTTAGATTCAATACTTAATTAAAAGATCATAATTCATAATACAATTATTTATCCGAACAATGACTACCAACAGTAGTCGTTTTTTAACATATTGTTGGAAAGCTTATACATGGTAGATAATTACACCTTACACCATTTCCAAAATTTGTAAAATCTAGATTTTTAAACCTTTGCCGTAGTAAGGATAATATTTAATATTTTCATCCATTTCAAAACTCTGACAGTTTGAAATAATTAGTCATTTAGGTAGTTACTTGCACCTTTCAGGTGATTTTGAAGTGGTCCTGCAATGTATTATTGAAGAGGTACTAAATCATAATTTATGTTGCTAGTTTTCTAAATTTAAGAACTACAAATTTGGAAAAAATTGCATAAATTGGGGGGTGGTTTGCACCCCTTCCAGTAATTTGAATGTTGTCATGTAATATACCGTTGGAAAGCTCGTAAATCGTAGATCATGCTGATATTTTTCAAAATTTATAAATCATAAAATTTAAAAAAACTGCATAATTGGGGGGTGGTTTGCACCCCTTCGAGTAATTTGAATGTAGTCGTGTAATATACCGTTGCAAAGCTCGTAAATTGTAGATCATGTTGGTATTCTTCAAAATTTATAAATCATAAAATTTGAAAACACTGCATAATTGGGGGGAGGGGTGGGTTGCATCCCTTCCAAAATCTTGAATGAAAACGTATAATTTCCCGTTAAAAAGTTCGTAAATCGTAGATGAGGCCGGCAGTTTTTGAAATGAAAAAAATACATAATTTGGAATAACTGGTAAATTTAGTGGGTTGTTTGAACCTCTCCCAGTAATTTGAATGTGGTCGTGTAACATACCGCTGGAAAGCTAGTCAATCGTAGATTATGCTGGTATTTTTTAAAATTTATAAATCATAAAATTTGAAAAAACTGCATAATTGGAGGGTGGTTTGCACCCCTTCCAGTAATTTGAATGTAGTCGTGTAATAAAACGTTGGAAAGCTCGTAAATCGTAGATCATGCTGGTATTTTTGAAAATTTATAAATCATAAAATTTGAAAAAACTGCATAATTGGGGGGGTGGTTGCACCCCTTCCAGTAATTTGAATGTTGTCATGTAATATACCGTTAAAAAGCTCGTAAATCGTAGATCATGCTGGTATTTTTCAAAATTTATAAATCATAAAATTTGAAAAAACTGCATAATTGGGGGGTGGTTTGCACCCCTTCCAGTAATTTAAATGTTGTCGTGTAATATACCGTTGGAAAGCTCGTAAATCGTAGATCATGCTGGTATTTTTCAAAATTTATAAATCATAAAATTTGAAAAAATTGCATAATTTGGAGGTGGTTTGCACCCCGTCCAGTAATTTGAATGTTGTCGTGTAATATACCGTTGGAAAGCTCGTAAATCGTAGATCATGCTGGTATTTTTCAAAATTTATAAATCATAAAATTTGAAAAAACTGCATAATTGGGGGGGGGGGTTGCACCCCTTCCAGTAATTTGACTGTTGTCATGTAATATACCGTTGGAAAGCTCGTAAATCGTAGATCATGCTGGTATTTTTGAAAATTTATAAATCATAATATTTGAAAAAAACTGCATAATTTGGGGGTGGTTCCAGTAATTTGAATGTTGTCCTGTAATATATTGTTGGAAAGCTAGTAAATCGTAGATCATGCTGGTATTTTTCAAAATTTAATAATCATAAAATTCGAAAAACTGCATACATGGGGGGTTGATAATTTTAATAGATTTTAAATTTAAAATTAAAATTCAATATTTTTTTGGGGGTGGTTTTTGACCCTTAGACAAATTTAGGGGTTGACGTTCAATACGTCAATTAAAAGCTCGTAAATAGCTCCTAATTTGAGACGCCTCACAAAATTTTTTTGTTTGTTTTTCTGAGATGGCGGTGCTAACTTTACGTAAAGTTAGCACCGCCAATAGTTATTTGCACTTTTTCCATAGTAAATATTGAGCTCAAAAATCAATTTAGGTAAAAATCAAGAGCTCCTAAATAGCTCGTAATTCCCATATGTTTTAATTTAAGTTTCTGTAAAATGGCGGTGCTAACTTTACTGACCTGTGGAAATACCGACAACAGGAATAACAATTACGGACAACAAAATAATTATAACAGAGAATCGTATGAAAACAGAACTTATAGAAGGAATTACAAAAATAGCCAGAACTACAGCAATAATAATAATAATCAGTGGAATAATGGACACCAAAGTAGAACAAGAGACAGAGACCAAAATAGAAATACAAATCAAAGGATGAACCCAATGAGAAGAAAAAAGAGTGATGAGGATCTAAGAAGACCAGAGAGAGAAGTCAAAATACACGAAATGAAGAAAGAAGGAGCAGAAGTTTCAATAGACCACCAGGAAATAATAATACAACCAATCCTACAAATGGTAACAATACTCAACAGAGTAATCAAAATATTTAGAAGTGCAGTATGTTGAAAATATTAATAATTAGAACAAAGTAAATAGTAGTTTTAAAACAAATCAAATCTGTATATGCAAGCATCCAAGAGAGATAATTCAAATGGAGAAACCAATAGACAATGAAGAGGATGAATCTGAATTAATATTCATAAAAAGAAAGGTCAATGCAGTATCTTTCAAAATACTCATTGATATTGGATCAGGGGGAAGTGTAATTAATGAAGAACTGGTGAATAAATTAAATTTAATTATTTCGGTACATAATAAAAAAATGTTTGAGGCAAATAGAAAATAGATACGGAATTTTTAATGGTCAAGAACATGAGCTATGAAGCAATCATGGGAACTGATCAGTTAAGAAGAAATACAGCAGAAACATACATAGGAGAAAGAATTATTAAGCTACAGGAACAAGTTATTAAATTTGGAGAGAGAAGTGAAGAAAAGATGTAAGAAAGTCAAAGTGACAACGAAAATAAAAAGTGAAAAATTATAATAATATAAATGGTGCAAGGTCCATTTTAAATAAAATCAGTAATAAATGTGAGGATAAGTGTGAAGAAATAGAATATCAAATAAAATTAAATGTTTTAATTCCCATTATCTGCAAATTTAAGTCATTAATCAATGAAGAAAATCGCATAGCAAAGAAGTGTAGTCACAAAATAGAAGTCAAAATCATTAAAAATTTCAAAGCAAAGAATTATCGTATACCATATAAGTATCGACAACAAGTGAATGAAGAAATTAGAAAAATGCTAGAAGCCAACATTATTGAAAGAGCAGTAACAAGTTATATAAACCCCCATATAGTAATTGTAAGGAAGAACAGTAGAGAGCTATGGATTTGTGTAGACGCCCGAAAGATAAATCAGTATACCATCCCTGACTATTGTTGCAAAATTTACCTAAGCCGGCCCTGTCTTCATTTTAATACGACATCGATTGCTGGAAGGACAAAAAAAATTATCTCGAAATAACTCGGCGGCTGTACGAGAGTTTTCGATGCTGATTTTAAAAGTAGCGGCCCATCATCGCGGCAGTTAGTTAGTGCACCGAAGAGCTTATGTTGAATAATAATTGTGATATTCGAATCACCTGTTGTGTATATTTGATGTAAAGAAAAGTTCTAGAAAGTGGTAGTGAATATTAGTTTTTAAATTTTAATTGAACCCAGGGAGTATATAACAAATTTGGTGATCAGAAACGCAGAACTAAGTGCAGTTAAAATTGTAATTCGATTAATGGAAACCCGTAGCATGGAAAAAATGGACGATACTACCAAAAAAATAGTCAAGCAAGATACGGAGGGACTAGAGGAAAAAATAACACCGATTCTTGAAATACGTGACAAAAAAAAACAACATCAGGGAGAAATTCAACAACGGTTAGTGAATACTTTTGTGTTTTTTTTTTGGGAAATAACACGACAATCGAAATAAAACGACGTATATTGAAGGAAAATCAAACGTTTCAAAGTCTATTCTGACTTCGTTGACAATGGCTTTATATATAAATATAAAGCCATTGAAGCCACACAAAAGTAATCAAGAATATGCCACAAACAACGTTTAGAAGCCAAAGGTTAGTGAAATCTTTTAATGAAAAACGTAAAATTGAATTAGAACAAAATCTTGTCACTGCCATGGAAGAAAAACAACAAAATTCAATTGGGGGATTATTCTCGAAATTAGATGAACAGAGACAAAATCATTTTAAAATATCTGAAGAAAAACTATGCAAAACGGTACGGAACTATTTGCATTAATTGTAATTTGAACAATTGATGCAAATAGTAGCACAAGTTAATGAAACAGTTAATGAAAGAATACAAATAGTTCAGTCAGACATAAAAGAGATAAATGATGATACTAAGACCATAAAAAATACCGTGGACAATCATGAAACCAAAGTAGATTACCTTGATTCCATCCAAAGCCAGGTAAAATTTGAAATCAGTTCTATTCAAAACGCAGTTCAAGATAAAATTTGTACCATCCAAAACAAGGGAGAAATAGAAATTTAAAAAAATGCAGCACGACTTTCAGCGAGGAAAATACCAGAACACCATGAGTACCCAAAGGTTCCGTTAGTAAACCACCCACATTTGATGGCAGTTCATCTTGGCACTTGTATAAACGGCAATTTGAAGCAGTGGCTACAGCTAATGGATGGGATAACCAAGAAAAATCTATCTCTATTGTAATGTCCTTAAGAGGTCCAGCCTTAGAACTCCTCCAAAGCAGTCCTGTCGATAAACAAGGCTTTTTGACAAGATCATGGCCATCCTGGACATGAGATACGACAATCAATCCCTGAGCCAAGTATACCAGGTGCAACTAAGCGGCAAAACGCAAAAATCCGGAGAAAGCCTTCAAGAATTCGAAGGAGAGTTAGTACATTTGTCCTACCCAGACCTGCCAGAGGAAACGAAAGACCAGTTGGCCACACAGAGCTTCATTAACGGTATCAGAGATTTGGAAGTCTAAAGAAATCTAAGACTTAGTGGTATTAAGAAGAGTAATGAAGCTCTACTTCGGGCTCTAGAAGTAGATGCCATCATAAATATGTCCAAGAAAAGGGACTGAGCAGTTTCCTCCAACCAGGAAGAGCCAGAGTCACCATTTCAAGCACTGTTGGCTGGTATGAAGAAACTATTAGAACAGTCACAGAGAACTGATATCAGAAGAGCATGTTACCGTTGTGGACGGACAGCAGCAACCTAGTCATCAGGGGCACCATTCATGGCCGACCAATTACCATTACCATCGATACCTAAACCCTTGTTTCTCTCCAAAGTCCGGATATTAAACCATTTGGTCCATATGTATCAACTGTGTTATTTGGAATACTTGTATTTTCTTTTTGGCATATTTCTCCTGAGCAAATTATAGTGCTATTTCGTTAGATATCAGTGTAGATAAATACTTTTTTTTTCGTTTCATAGTTGCACTATATGGTAGCCGAATAATTCCTTGGCACTGATGGATCCACATTTGGTATTGATCGATTATAGACTTTATTTTTAAGTGTTTTAATATAAAAGTTTCTGTATTAATTTTTGTCATATTGTTGCATGTCCAATTCAGTATCTGCAATTCCTTCAACAAAGCTACACTTTCAGGCTGACGCTGCAGTTTAACGCCAAGAAAACGATCTTTTTCAAGATTGCCCTTTTGTTGAAATCATACCATACTATTTGAGTCTCCATTCTATTACACTTGACGCTTGACGCTGGCTTCTAGCGTCACATGAAAAAGCTACCTTAACAGAAAGCAAAACAAACAGTGTTCTATATGATAACCAAGTATGAATACACATTTTAAACAATTCTTAACATATTATTAAAGAAGAATATGGTTTTTCAATTCGTTTTTATTTTAATATTCCTATTAAATGAACTCCACAACAATTATAAAAAATATTATTTTTTTTTTGTGAATTTTTTGTTCAAAATATATCAACTGTATAACTTACAAAGGATTTAAATTTAGATGTGAGTATTAAGTAACTTATTTCTGAAATGTATGCGAATATTTGCAATATATTGAATTAACGGTTATGCTAATTCTCGTGCTTACTAGAACGTTCATCACCATAGAACGTTACTACAACTTCTGTTTAGATCTGATATTATGCTTAAAGTCTAATCATTTTGTTTCAGTCTGGTGTTGATCCTCTATACATTTATATTTCACCGACTTGGTAAATTTTAGAACAATATTTGGAGGATATAGAATAATAATCCCCGAAACGAAACTTTGCCAAACCGATGACTATTCATGAACTTAGAAATCCGCATACGTATATTATTAACATCATTATTATTTTTTTGCTCTAATCAAGAAAGTATAATGGAAACGAAAATGGCATATTAAGTTAATTAATTATATTATTTACATGAGCATTAATTCCCACATGCAGTGTTTAAAATTTTCAAATAGTTCAATATTCCAATATTTTCTAAATTAGCCTCAGCTTAAATAGTCATTGCTCCTCACTAACAGATTATTTAGATAGCTGGTTCAATATGTCTTTTTACGTTAATAAGAAAATTGCTGTGCCCCATATTAAAGAGAAGACTATACAGGTTCCATTCGTTTTATATTTTGACCAGGTTCAAATTTCGTGCACATATACTACACATCACAATACAATTTCACAGATATTATAATTCGCAGATCTCAACTTTATTGATGACGGTAATAATTTCTGAATTCACTTGTAGAGTTTACTACGCTCGAGAATTTTAAGCAACACATGAGATTCATTCCAATCTACACTACATGTAGAGTAATATAGAACATCCTGTTTTAATTGTACGCAGTATTTAACTAAAGGTAATATCTATCTCGTCATTACAAAACTGCATGATGTATTCTGGCATTCACCCCACTAGAGTCAAGCCTTTCTATGGTTTTATGTTTTCGGGTATTGCATTAAAAATAGTGGATAGGCAGTTTGGCGGTCTAAACTCATAGAAGATACTGTTTTCCAAGCCCTATGATTTGATATTTCCTCGTGTTAGCTTAAAACTTATTGATTTTGAAGTTTCTGGATGGGACCATCACTCCCATCATGCCCTGTGTAGATCCGACCCTGAATTGACCCGTCAATAAAAATAGAAAATGACTCTATATATCAAAATAATGTATCTCAATCTCCAAAACACAAACACACACACAGATATATAACAATAAATTCAAAAATCAATAATATTTGTATGTAATACTTGTATTATATAAAAAGTAAATTCCGTTGTAACATAAAAACCAATATTAAAGGGCAATAGAAAGTTTGTCAGGGTGATTCTAAACACGTAAAAGAGAAATGAAAACATCAAATGCAGTTACCTAAGGGTTACTAAATGTATAGAAATGATTAGAAAATGAAGCTAGACCATAAACTGATGATATATAAATGAAAAATGCAACCAATGTATGAAAGTAAACACATCTTTGAAAACTTACAAATATAACAGTTTCAACAAAATTTATTAGAAAGAAATTATGAATTTAAATAAGCATTTAAAAATATTCTATTGATTCGATACTTTATAATAAAAGGGATTAATCAATAGAAAATATAAAATTGTGCCTTGAGAGATAAACATCCACAATGGCAGTAGTAAAATTCAATAGTACCAAGTTGTAGTAATTTCATATTTTAGGCACAATAGGGGTAATAAATCAGAAATATAGGATCTTATTTGAATATTTCGGGGTATATAACTTTTGAAAACTAAATATTTTCACTTAAAAGATCCAATTTAAATTTCATATGTCTTTGGAGCGAAATTTTGACAAAAAGGCGGAACCCGGAATCGAAATATTACATTGTTGTATGCCAATGAAAAATTTTATAAGATTTTAAGGGAGGCTATGATTGAAACGACTAGTGGAAAAATGAGCAGAGAATATAAAATTATAATGCGGATTTTAAGAAAAGTAGAAGGTATTATGCAAAATTGATTAGATAGGGAATAAAATTTTGGTAAAAGGATTGCTGTTAAATAGAAAAATAGGATTTGAAATATGCGGATTTAAAAAGTTATAAAAAATTAGTTATATGTAAAAATTAAAAACTATAAAAGCGAGAACAGACATGATTGAAAAGAGAGTCCAAATTTCGCAGTGCAGCAGTAAGCTTTGTTGGTGGTTATAAAGTGACAGTAGTTGTCAAAATCAGAAAAGTTTTCAAAATTCAAAATTTTCAAAGCGTGATTGTAAATGTAAACTGAAACAATCATATCCGAAGAGTTGTGGAAGTTAACAGTGCAAAAATAAATATGATGCACTAAAAATATACCACGAGCAAGCAGATAGCAATCGAGCAAAGCAGTGAACGGTAGAGCAGCAATTTTACAACCAGATAATAATAATCCAGAAGAGAACCTGAGATTAAGAGGTGCAGATAAATACTTGTTAGATACCAGAGGTTGTGAAGATTGGTAGCAGATATAGAAACCAGTAACAAAAGCACAATCAAGAGGATAAAGTGAGAACACTTTAAAAATAATTTAAAGTGAACATTTGAAGTTCAATTAAACAATTTACTTTGATATTCATTAATAGTATAAAAATAGAAATTCACAGAGTTTATTTTTGGAAAATTATCATTTTAGTAACGGGATAATTTTTGATACATTAATAAAATTGTATTTTATCCATCAATGACCTTAAAATTTCATTGTTTGACAGTAATAGATTCATCGAAAAAAAAATCTTTTTAGATTAATTTGATAATTTAATCATAAGGTATTAATGATATTCATATTTGATTTTGATTTAGGTTTGATGTTGAATGATATTTGAGTTGACATAATTTTGGTGTTATATGTTTATTTGAAGAAACAAGAAAAAGAGTTTGGCAATACAAAATATGTAAGAGATGTAAGACCGACATCTAGGATTTTCGAGAGAATTAGCACACAGAGGTTCCGAATCTGGAGCCGTTCCGTGTAATTGCTGTTCTCTCTTTACTCCTAGGACAGAATGTCACGATCAAATTTTCAGGTTACTTCACCTGTCAGAGATATTAAATACTCTCTTCGAGGTGTCATTCCTTTGTACGCAAGACAGTATATATTAAATAATATGAAAATTTTATCGTGACATTCTGTCCTAGGAGTTAAGAGAGAACAGCAATTACACGGAACGGCTCCAGATTCGGAACCTCTGTGTGCTAATTCTCTCGAAAATCCTAGATGTCGGCCTTACATCTCGCGTCTTCAAATATAACTAAATGTATTAAATACATAAAGAAGTGTTCGAGACGACATTCAATTGTGGGAAGCACAACTGATGAAGGTTCCCTGACCAGAAACAATATATATATTTTATTTATATATTATATATTTTGGCTTGCATACAAAGGAATGACACCTCGAAGAGAGTAATACAAAATGTGTTCAACTTGGTGTTCTGTAGAATTTTTATAAAAGTGGAAAATTTGAAAGTTAAATAATAAATCAATAAAATTATAACAGAAACCACAAAAATAAAAATCCATTAAAATTTTTATTGGTCAGCTCAACGTGAACCGACAGAAAGTTTGTAAAAAAAATTAACAATTTTTATCGGAAAGCTCAACGTGTGACAACGGAACGTGGTCAATATAAGTTTTTAAATTTTATTGGTGATACCAACGTTTGACGACAGACCAGAAGTAAAGGGTTTGGAACTTGCGCAGAATTAATTCAAAAAAGATAAATAACTAAAAGATATTTCTCAAAATAGTTAATTGTAAAAAAGAGTTAAATTGAATATTTCATATTGGTTCTATATTTGGTTTGATTTAATTTAATATTATTGATTTAATTTGATTTGATTTATTTAATTTTGGTTTGATATTTTCTGGGAATTTTGGGCGACATTAAAAACATATAAATAACAATTACATTATTATTTTATCAATTTAATAAATATATAACTAAAAATTTTATAAAATGTCGATAACAAGAAGGACAAACAAAAAGAATATGAACAAAGAAGGCCAATAAGAAGAGCAGATGGCCCAGAAGAAATTATGGTGGAAATGGACCATTGAGATGAGGAAATAGCCGAAAACCAGGAAGTGGGGGATGATGAAGATGGTGTTGGAAGAATTGTGGAGACAGCGGTATAAGTGAATATACCGACGAGAAGAACACCAGAAACAGCAGTATGATATTAACAGCAATAATGGAATCCAACAATAGTATAAGAAATCTGAGGGAAGAGTTGGAGGAATTAGCTGGGAACATTAGAAGTTCAAACGCTGAATTAAAAGAAGAATTAGTTATAAAATTGACGAATCAAATAATAATTTAATTGCAAAAACGGAGTAGACCAAACAAGAATTGAATAACAAAATAGATAGCAAAATACAAAATTTGCAAGAGATTCGAAAAGAAATGCACCAGGGATAAGAAAAGGCCAACAATGATTTAGCAATGGAGAGAAGAGAACGTCAGTGCCAGATAGAAAATATGAAAGGGAAATTAATTCAAGTACAACAACAAACAAAACAAACAAAAGGTCCAGGATAATGAAAAGCAAATTCAAAATTTAGAAGAAAAGATATCACAAAATGGCAGAGATTTCCAGCAACAATGGCAAGAAGAAATTAATCGAAAAAAGAAACAAGATAACATTGATAACAGCGTGAATGGAGCAGGCACCTTTGTTATGGAAAAATGGACTTCCGCCAAATTATTTGAAATTTTGGTATGTTGGAGAAGCCGATGTTTTAACAAAAAGAGTCCATGGGCACAAACAAATTCTATGACTAGTTATCGAGATACGGGGCTTAAACACCGGAAATGGCGCATTTTGATATCAGATTTTGCATGATTGCCATAAATATTGCTGGATTACAGGGTATTCCAAAAATACGTAACATGTGCTTTTGGAAAAAATATATTCTTTTATACAACATTGAAAACATAAGAAGATGTTATTGCACAATTAAATTCTCGTTAAAATAGTAATTTCTTGGATATGCTTCATATAACATACAGTGTGAGGCATAAATATAGCTAAAAAAGGCATATATTATTTTTCCTATTAATGAGTCACCCTGTACGAACCATTCGTAAACTCTTTGCAAAAATTGTACATATTGAAAAAATGTCTTTTTTTATACTACCCTGTACTTTTAAGTTCTGTCCGTCAACTTTGTATGTTATTACATTTTTACGTTAAAAAATGTTCAGTGTTTAACTGAGCAAAATATTATTAAAATTGTAAGACTACTTACTTTATAGGGTCTTAAACATCGGAAATGTCTCCCTTTTCTTATGAGATTTCTTATAAAAGACGTGTATTATTTCCGTTTTTTGCAGAAAACGTAATTTTCGCATTATTTGACAAAAATATTGAACAAACCAACTACCATTAATTATCTTTGATTACAGTGTGTTTCCAATATATGTAATATGTTTTTTCAGAGAATTAATTTTTGTATTAGTACGACGTACGACGAATACATAAGATGTAATCGCACAATTAATAAGACATGAGCTCTTGGATGTGTCCATATATTATACATTCTTAGTCGTAAATATAGCTATAGGGAGCCTGTAGAATTTTGTCTGATAAGTAAATTTGATTAATTTAATATAAAAATTCCAGGACGCATGGTTTATACAGGGTTACTCATTAATGGAAAAAATAATAGATGCCCACTTTAGCAATATTTACGACTCACACTGTATAATGTATGAACACGTCCAAGAATTTATTTCTTTAACATTATCTTAATTGAGCAATTAGATCTTCCTTCGTATTTAACGTTATAAGAACAAATTAGTTTTCTAAAAAACATGTTACGTATATTGGAAACACCCTGTAATAAAAAATAATTAATAGTAATTTTTTGTGTAATATGTAATATGTCAAACAATGTGCAAACCAAGGTTTTCTGCAATAAACGGAAATAAAACACACCTAATATCTCGAAAACTAGTCATACAATTTTAATAATATTCTGCTCAGTTAAAAACTGAACTTTGTTAACGTAAAAATGTAATAACATACAAAGTTGACGGAGAGAATTTAAAACTACGGGGTAGTATAAAAAACTACCTTTTGTCAATATGTACAGTTTTTGCAATCAGTTTAACATCATGTTAAGTATAAAGAGACGGATCATATATATGTTTAATGTCTGATTAAAATTGCAGCACGAATGGTTCGTATAGGGTGACTCATTAATAGTAAAAAACAATATATGCCCTCTCCAGCTATATTTATGGCTCACACTGTATATTATATGAAACACATCCAAGAAATTATTACTTTAACGAGATATTAATTGTGCAATAACATCTTCTTATGTTTTCAACGTTGTAATAAAAAAAAAGATTAATTCCAAAATCACAAGTTCCTTATTTTTTAAATATCCTGTAATCCACCAAAAATTGTGGCGATTGTTTTGTGAAATATTTATGTCCAATAATGTACAAATCACAGTTTCTCCAATAACCGGAAATAAGACACGTCGATCATGCGAAAACTGATATCAAAAATGCGACATTTTCGATGTTTACAGCCAGTATTTTGAAAACTAGTAATAGAATCTGTTTGAGCCCATGGACTCTTTTTGTCAGAACATCAACTCCTTCAACATACCACAATTTCAAACAATTTGACGGAAGTCAATTTTTCCATAAGAAAGGTGCCTGATCCTTTAAAGGAAGTTAAAAAAAAATTAATCCATACACATCCATAAGAAAAATGAGGACACAATTACAAGGAATAAGGAATATTAAAAAAATCGAGATCAGGATGAGACAAGGTATGGTCGACAGTGAAGCGTTATGATTTGGGTCGATAGAAGGGGAAGTAACATCGTTGGAAGAAATTGAAGAAAATTGTTTAAACTATTACTGGGGAGAAATGGAACAAGCAGAATTCAGGGAAAAATTATATTTTGGAAAATTTGACGAAAAAAGGAGAAGTATGATGGATAATACTTTGAGATTAGTCACGTCGGCGAAACACATGAATTCTCCAATGCTGGAAGAGGAGATTGTGTTAAATATTGCAAGACACTATGGACGAGGATTTGCGAAAACCATAGTGGTTCAAAATATTTAAAAAGTAAATCAGTATATAGATTATTTAAATAGTATACAGAGCGTGAAAAATAATAATAATCAAGGGAACAATCAAAAACAAGTAGGAAGTAGAGGCCAGGAAACCAGGATAAAATGGAATGGGAACAGGAAGCCATTTAATTATAGAACAAACTATGGAGACAATACAGGATATCAAAATAGAAATTTTAATGGTCGAAGAACTAATAATCAATACAATGGAAGGAATAATTTTAGACACAACAATGGATTTCAAAATCAAAATTATTATTCAAGACAGAATGGAAATGGAAGAAATGCAAATGTATACAATCGAAGAAGTTATGATGGACTAAGCCAGCAGGATGAGGACAGAAGAATGAATAACCTCCAAAGAAGAAATAGCCATGAAGAAGTTAGACCAAGGACAGAGAGAAACAGTACGACGATAGCAAATAGAGAAAGCACCAGAATAAGCCGAAGTTGTGAAGCACAGCAAAGGAATAGATTACCAAGTGCTGATCAACAAGGATAACATAATAATCAGGATGTAACAGTATAAGTGAAAGTAGCCGAATATCAAAAATACTAACGTACATAAAATAATATATGTATGTACTTACCAACATTTGAAAGAAATAATTGAAGTTGAGGAACCAAAAGAAAAAACTTATGAAAATTGAGAATTAATTTATATTTATGGAAAAGTTAAAAAAACAAAATCCCCAAATTCCAGTGTATAATGATGCAACAGTATAACTGAAAATCTAAAATCTGAAGATAAACAATATCAAAATTTTAATAGATCATATCATCATCATATCGAAGGAAGTTTTATAGATGAAGAAATGTTAGAAAAATTAAAAATTTAAGAAAACAATATAATAAAACTTAAACGGATTAATATAGTAGAGGTAAACAACAAAAGGTTGTTTGAGTCAAACAAAATGGTACATATAAGGGTTAGATTTGGTGATGAAGAATTATCATTTGAATGTTTAATAATAGAAATCTTTCATACCAGGCAATTTTAGGCATAGACCTGCTAAGGAAACTCGATGCGGATATTAATATTCAACAGAAATAATTGTTTTGCAGGGCAAAGTCATTAGAATTGGTGTTGAATCACATAAAAAAGTCATAATGATAAAATTAATGTTGATTATGTAAATGAAAATAATAATTTAAGACTAAATAGTCAAATTAAGGTTGATAATTTGTTCATATGCCTAGTGAATAAAAAAATAAAATACTGAATGTAATACATAAATATGAAAAATTAAGTAATGAGGAAAATTTTGTTGTCAAAGAGTATGTGCATAAAATTCACGTGAAAGATTTAAAGAATTTTAAAGTTATAAAACCTACACAATACCATTTTAATACCGAGAACAAGTCAATGTAGAAATTGACAAAATGTTAAAAACTGGAATAATCGAAAGATCGAATTCTGGTTACATTAATCCTATGGTGGTGGTAAAGAAAAAGAATTCCGAGATTAGACTGTGTTTGGATGCAAGGTACATAAGCACGTATAGTATCCCGCAGTATGAAGCACCCTTGATCATCGATTTAATTTTTAGTAGAATAACAAATGCAATTTTTTTCACAAAAATAGATATAAAACATAGTTTTTGGCTGATTCCATTAGATGACGGGTCAAGAGACTATAATGGTTGCCCAATTGATGGAGTACTATACAGGTTTAAAGTAGGACCATTTGGTATACAGTCATGCATGAGCAGCGTTAATAAAGGCATTACATAATATTTTGGACAAATTTGAATTTGTATTGCATTATATAGACGATTTTTTAATATTTTCGGAAGAACCGACAAAACACTTAGAAGATATAGAAAAAGTATTACAGGAATTCCACAGGGCAGGTTTAAAAATAAACATAGAAAAATGCCAATTCTCTCAAGAACAAATTATTTATTTGGGTTTCAAAATTGCAAGGCAAAGGATTGAAATGGATGAAGATAGAGTATCCTAGGCCGAACAATTTAAAACAGTTAAGAGGATTATTAGGCGTCGTAGGATATTACAAAAGACTAAATTCTGATTTTTAGAAAGAACTAAAACTAACTGAAGAAAAATGTAAAATGGAATTGGACAGAAGAACATGAAGAAGAATTCAAAAATTTGAAGTTTTGTTTTATAGAAGGGTTAAACATATTTAAATACATATCAAGTATGATCAGTGAGGGAAGTGAGAAGAGATCAATTTGAAAAAGAGGAAGAAAAATTTGGAGAAAAATTAACATGGTATTTATTATTAAAATACAGTGGGATTGTATGCAATATCAAGAATTTTGGCAATGAAGGTGTAAATAAAGTTGTTTGTTTTGTATGGAAATATTGGAGTAAGGAAGCTATGGAAGATGGAAAGAAAAATCAGATCAAGTAGAATGGGTTATAAACAACACACACAACAATGTGACAGAAGAGACACCACACGTTGTTATGAAAGGAAGACATTCAGAGAGACCATGGATTTTTTGAGCCATTGGAACATAAGAAGATTTTAGAAATAGTCAACAAGAACATGGAGAAAATAGCTAGAAAGTATGTCAAGCGAATAAATAATAACAAAATTGAAAAAGGGAAATCTTGTAGAGGTAAGAAATCTTCGACAGACAAAACTGGAAACATCAACAATGTGCAAAGTTGATGTTACCATACGAAGGGCCATATGAAATAGACACAGAAGATGGTATGAATAGCTACAGACTAAAATAAATAGATACCGGAAGAGACAAAGGAGTTAACAACATCAATTGTATTTATAGATACTATTGTTAAAAAATACCAGACGGAAAAACAAAAACAAGAATAAAGTGATGCAAATAGTGGTGAATTAAAATTTGAACTAATATAAATAAATGAAGAGAGACAATTTAAATAAAATAATTTATTGCACAAGTTGTAAATAGTTAAATAATATAATTCATAACTTAAAATATTTGTTAAGTTTGATTTTCAAATCAGCATCCAGTTAGCTGAAAAATAAAAAAGGCTCTGTGTAGTGAAAATGAAATAGAAACAGAACTGACAAAAATCTAACAGTTATTAGTTTTATGATTTGACATTGTCCCCAATGTATGGCATTTTTATTTAAAAATTTTAAAAAATAAATTAGAAACTCTTAAAATATAATTGAAAAGTAATAGAATATTAACAAAAAATAAGTTTACAAGGTATGCCATATTGCAAAACACATATTTTAGCAGTTGTTAGAACTGACTAGTCTAAATAAAAGCCTTATATAACTTATGACAAAAAGTTTATGGTTTATGAGACAAAATTGTTCAAAGTAAAGTAAGCACTTACATGTGTATTCATACATTTATTTGCAAAAAGAGCTACCAATTTATCAGCTGACCAGAGCAAGAAAAAATACACGACCAATGAATGGCAAAATTAATATACATTTTCCATATTTCTCATTTTCAACAGAGTTAATGAAACAGAAAAAAGGAACATAGAGTTAAATTCGCCTTCCTTCAGCAAGCGTAAACCGTTATAAACAAATTATTGCGAAAGGTTCTGATTCCGTATTGAAAAAAACTTGGCTTATATAAAACAGTTTTTTTATTTCCATATTAAATTGAACACTTTTAGTTGATGTTTTTCAATTATGAATCCCACGTCGCTAACCACTGACGACCTGACAAGGGGTCCAACAGACTTAATCATTTTATTATATAGTATATCTGGGGTTTAGGGGATTTTGCTCTAAAGGCACGCTAGCTAGGGAGTGTGTGTGCGATATCTTGAATGATGAAGTCGTTGGGGAATTATTATTGTTATTATTGTATATAAAATTATATCAACTCCGTCCCTGGCGAAAGTACATAAAAACATCAATTTCTATAGTAGTCAAAATGAGCAAGAACTATCAATTTGGACTCTGTGCGAACAAAGCTAGAACTACCAGAAAATTCGGCGTACCCAATAAAAGGAGATTTTAATTTCAGTACTTAGTTAGTAGAACATACCTAATGATATGATTTCGATGTTATTATATTAGAATCAGCTCTTGAGAATATTTGATGTTTACATGTGAATAAAAGGTCTAAAAAGTAAAGTGTATATGAGTATTTTTTAAAAATTAAGTAATTGAAGCCCCGAAATTTGGTGTCGAAGTGCAGGATTAAGTGAAGTTAAAATCTCAATTTGATTTATGGAAACCCGAAGTACGAAAAAAGAAAAAATGGACTAAACTAACAAAAAAATATTCAAACAGATTACGGATGCACTAGATGAAAAAATTACCCAGATCCTGGAAAAACGTGACAAGAAGGAGAAACAACATCAAGAAGAAATTCAACAAGAGGTTAGTGAAATATTTTGATGATAAACGTAAAATAGAATTAGAAAATCTTGTCACTGCCATGGAAGAAAAACAACAAAATCTTGTCACTGCCATGGAAGAAATACAACAAAATTTAATGGAAGTATTGTTGTCGAAAGAAGAAAAACAAGGCTAAACTGAAGAAAAAGAACAACTGCAATTTGAATAATTAATGCAAATAGTAAATAAAGACCCTAAAAAGTAATGTGGAGACTCTTGAAATCCAAGTAGATGATGTCGACTCCATCCAGAGCCAGGTGAAATCTCCATCCGGTGTTTTTGCCGAGATAGCAACAGCTTAGTCATCAGGGGCACTATCAATTACCATCTCCATCGACACCGGTGCCGCTGTGTCCACTGCCAAGTCCAGGATTTTAGTTACCAACAACATCCAGCTCAGAACAGTTACCGCGAGTCCATCTCAATACAGGGTGAGGCAGATATAGTATTGCAGATAGCGGACAACAAAATCCGGTATGGTAGCGGAATGGTAGCGGATATTGAGGACGATTTTATATTTGGTATGGACCTAATCAGCAAACATGAATTTATGTTCGACCCGAAATACGATGTTCTTTGATTCCTAAATGAGAAATTTGTATTCACAAGGCCCGTCTACAGCTCAGCAACGTCGATAGAAATGGTAGCAAAATGTTCAGCCAGAATTCCCGGTCGAACGGAACAGATTATTCATTGGTAGCTAGAAAAAAATCCTGGGAGCTGCGTTGGAATGGTGGAGCCCGTACACTCAGCTCATGACTACTTATTTATATAATTAAAAAGGACTATAGTTAAAACCGGACGAGATATACCAATTATAGTCATGAATTTGTCCAACAAGGACATCAGAATTGACAATGGTCAAGAGATAGCTTGTTTCGAGCCAGTAGGGGCCATCATCAATTGCGAAGAAGAGTACCAGACG
Source organism: Octodonta nipae (assembly GCA_034190945.1). Classification (NCBI taxonomy): domain Eukaryota; kingdom Metazoa; phylum Arthropoda; class Insecta; order Coleoptera; family Chrysomelidae; genus Octodonta; species Octodonta nipae. The sequence continues at coordinate 62,974,635 of CM067219.1, forward strand.
TCAGTGAAGGAGACAGGGCCCAGTAAAGTGTTCCTACAACAGTTTTCTGACCATTTGATACACCTTATACCAGAGGAACAGAAGAAAGACAAGCAATTTATCACAAAGCACTGGTAAATTTTTAACAGTCAAGATGGAACCACCGGTCGCACCAACATCATGCAGCACCGAATAGATACCGGAAAGGTTAAACCCATCAGAATACCACCTAGACGACTACCATTGGGGCAACATCAGGTAGTCGAGTAAAACATCGAGTTCATGTTGCAAAATGGAGTTATTGAGCCATTCGTCAGACAATGGTCCGCTCCCGTCGAGCTAGTTTAAAAAAAAGATGGAACCACCAGATTTTGCGTGAATTACAGAAAGCTGAATGACGTCACGAAGAACGACAGCTATCCATTACCCCGAATTGATGACACTCTGACCACACTAGCAGGTTCCCGTTGGTTCTCGACACTAGAGCTAAAGAGTGGCAGGTTGGTCTACATGAATACGACAGAGAGAAGACAGCGTTTTCCACCAGTTCCCGGTCATGCCCTTTGGGTTATGTAATGCTCCCACTCATTTGAAATGCTAATGGAGTATGTACTGAGCTGGACCATCTGAAGAACCTAGATGAAGTATTCTCCAGAATTAAGAACGCCTGAGACTCAACCCGAAGAAGTGTTCGAGGTTCCAAAAAGAGTTTAGGGTCATGTCGTTTCCGAGTCAGGAATCTGCACCAACGAGGACAAGATAGAAGCCATTTCCGATTGGTCAGTCCCAAGAGACAAGCAGGAACTCCGAAGCTTCTTGGGTCTCTGTTCATATTACAGACGATTTGTTGAGAGATTTGCCACCATTGCCGCGTCTCTACATCGAAAGACCACTGAGAAAGAGACCTTATGTTGGAATTAGGATTGCGAAATATCATTCAGACGACTGAATGCGGCACCCTGTTCTAGCCCAATCCTAGCATTTCCTAGCATCCTATCCCAGCCGTGGATTTTCGAAGCCGGAAAGAAATTATTGCGTCACCAGAAAATAATTTCTGGGAATAATAAGGGCCGTAGACCATTTCCACAAATACCTCTATGGTCATCATTTCCTAATCCGAACAGATCACGCCGCCCTCTAATGGCTGCTGGACATGAAGACCCCGGAAGGACAAATGTCCAGGTGCATGAAGAAATTAAAGCAATACGATTTCAAGGTTGAACATCCTGCCGGACGTTTGCATAATAATGCCGATGCCCTTTCAAGAAGACCCTATAGAGCAGAATGCGGACATTGTTTGAAGACAGAACAGCCTGAGGATATCTCCATCAGACAGATTCGAGTGCAGGCCAATGAAGACTAGACAACGGAACAGTGCATTCAGGACCAAATGGCTGATCCAGACATCGAACCAATACTGTCACTCACAAAGAGAGGAGCACAATGGGACTCTAAGAGTAGAGAATGGAATGTTCTAGCGAATTTGGGAAAGCACTGATGGCCGAGAAACAAAATCCCAACTGGTAGTTCCCAAGAAAAAGGTACCAGCCATCCTGACCGTAGTACACGATGGGATTACCCGCACCAAAGGCAGAATGCAGCATTACAATGTGGGTGTACAATTTGAGAGAATTGCCATCGATGTCGCCGGTCCTTTTCCCTTGTCGGAGAGGGGGAACAAATACATTCTCGTCGCAATGGATTACTTCAGCAAATGACCTGAGGCATATGCGATACCCAATCAAGAGGCAACCACGGTAGCGACGGTGCTAGTAGAACAGCTATTCAGCAGGTTTGCCGTCCCGTTGGAACTACATTCAGACCAGGGGCGTAACTTTGAATCGAATGTATTCCAGAAGGTTTGTATGTTGGGGAAACGAGAACAACACCATTGCACCCACACTCAGACAGAATGGTGGAAATATTCAACAGGACCTTGGAACAATACCTATCCAAAGTCGTTTATTAATAATTAAAATACTTTGGTCCTGAACGAATATCTTTACCAAGTGATACAAAAAGCCCTCCTGTTAGGTATAGCCCGGACGGTCAGAAAATGCTTGGGAAACTTCAGACACGGCAGCAGTCATGGGCCTACAAACCTGCAAAGGCTCCCACAGAGCTAGATCTTTTTTGTTATCAGGTATATCTGGAGTTTAACGAATTTTACCATAGAGGTATGCTTTAGAAGTAGTTTATCCACCACACATTGTCTGGTCCCTGTTGTCCAAAGAGCTATACCGCAGGAACCACAACAATACTCACAAATTCACTCACAGCCCAACGCGACTATCACCAACGGAGTCTAACAAGAACGAGAACTCCGACCCCAGAAAGTGTTGCGCAGGATCAACAGCCAGCCCTTATTCATGTGGGACTGAAAAGAATGAATTTATATTACGCACGGTTTATAGAGTGGCAAACCTTGTGCAGAACATTTCTGGATGTCGACGAATACTTCATCAAGGCAGTTATTAAAAGAGAAATCATGGCAACATCGGATCATTGCTTTCGTTCGCAAACCGTAATAAAGAAATTGTTACGACAGGTTCGGTTTCGTATTGTAAAAAAGTAAGGTGACATTTATTTGTCCTGATTGTAAAATTTAACTATGTGTTATTCCCAATAATTGCATATAATTGCATAAACTTTAAGTAAAGATGAAACAACTATGATTCAGGAAACAATTGTGAAGTTTTTGTTTATGTTTACGAAATATGAAAAATGTTAAGCAAGGAATAAGAAACAACAGAATATTTGTGAGTTTTTTAATATATTGCAACGTCTCAATTTAATGTTAAGTCAGATATGATACGTTCTACGTAATTGCATTAACAGAGTTTAGTTCATACTAACCAGTACTATCACCTGCCAAATTATATGTTTTTTAACATATTGCAACTTTCTCTATTCTATGTTAGTAAAGTCAGATATGATACGTTCTGGGTATTTACATGAAGAGTTTTTAGTTCATGATTATACTAACTAGTACTATCACCTGCCAAATTACATGCAGTGCAATATGTTACACTCTATATATATATATATATATATATATATATATATATATATAGTGCTCCCGAAGGCACACTACTGAAATGTATGATTATATCTCGCGATCTCTACAATACTGATCCAAGCAAATTATGAAGGAAGGACCTTATCAGCAGATCAATCTGTTTAAAAAATGTAAAGTAGCCGCGCAGTAGAAGTCACTAATTAACACTAACCTTAAGAAGAAGCCCTGGGGGGACAATTTTCTTGGATTTGTTTACTTTTGAGAATAGTCTCGATGGTACCACTTGCAATATTAATTGTAGCAACGCGTACTACATCTCCTCCAGGTTATAGGTCAATATTACCCCCTAAATGTTAATTGAAAGGATGGGAAGTGTCTGGCTTCAAAATATCTAACAACAATGTAACTATCAGATCAGCCGTATTACAAAATCGTCAAAAAAAAAACAAAATTTATAAGAATCATGCAAGTCAGATATTAAAATAAGTTTTTTTCAATTAACTCATCTTACGATTCTCACTATTTCAATTATCACTAAAGTTTAATTATATTGACATCGACATTACAGAAAAGCTTAATTTGTCTTAAGTTTCACTAATCATTCGTTTGACAATTACTTGAAACATTGGAGTGTAATTTTATTTCAAAGTAAATTAAATTTGTACGTTGAAACTTTTCGGCCTTTCCTTTTTGCTCGAATCCTTTGATCTCAACAATGACATTTGTAATTCAATGCACGATCTAGTCAAGAGTATTATTAGTCGGCAGCGACGAGAGTATGGTTTAGATTTAGCGACCAAAACTGCTTGTTGATTTCCTGAACATAAAATTGTAACTGGTGAGTAAAAACGTTTGTGCGTTTTCGGCTCCTGTGTTAAAAATGTTTGAATGGAAATAGTTTTATGGTGAACCAAAATATATAGAAAGTGGTATAATTTAATCAGTCGTTATTATAGTAGGTATTGCAAACGTAATATATAATTTTGAGAACAACTACTTTATCTGAAAACAAACTTTCATGAAAAATTGGTTCCACGGCCTCTCAGTTGCTTTTATATTCACAACGAATCTTATAATTTGAACGAGTAGTATTTTCTCAATTTTGCTAAGCAAGATGGTTACGATTGCCCAAGAAGGATTCAATTTAAAATTCTTAAGGATTTATCTATTTAATGTAGTTGGGAACTTTATTTCAGCAGCAAAGTATTCAACAGATGTTCGAAATTTAACATTCCCTATAAAAATTTAATGGATTCATACGAAGAGTTCAACAAACACACACAGTTATTATAAGCAACCATGTTCTTGAAGTAAAACTGTTTCGTTATGGGGCTATATTAGGTAAAATTTTACAGGATTAGATTCCATTATTGCTTAGAATTGTATAAGTGGGGAATATTTGTAGAAGAAACTAAGTCCATTTTCCATATAATTAAAGGAGATGTTTTGAAAACTGCAGTCATACACACATATATTATGTTTTTTTTACTTATTAAATCCGAAAGTAACATTTAAGAGGTTTTGTCATCTATACTATTAAAAAATTGTAAGTTTTTCTGTTTATTTGTTTGTTTGTTCGGCCATCACGTAAGAACTACTGAACTGACTACTAAATTGACAGACGCGGTACATATAGCGAAAAAACTTCTAGCATGTTGGATAACACAATTACTTTATTGGTTCCACAGCAAGCACCAAATATTAGATACTTGAATCATCTTAGCTTTTATTTAAAATTCGGAATATGCCAATGTAACATGTTTCGATTTAAAAAAAATTAACTGATATATCAACCGTAATTTTACAGGGTGTTCTATATATAGGAAACTTAGTGCGGAGTAGAATGACATCGATTTAAAAAATCTAAAAAAAAGTTATATTAGGTGCACCATAAGCAGCTGCATATATGGTTGAAATAATAGGGAGTGGAATTAGTCATACGGGGTGGTTCCAAAAAGTTATATTGAGTGGGCCATAAATAGTTGCATATATCAGGTTGTTCATAAACGGGCGGAGTAGAATTATATTTATATAGGGCGGATAACAAAATAATATATTGTTAGGGTCATAAGTAGCTGCATATACAATATGGTTCAAATAGGGGTAGAATATTTATATAGGGTGGATACAATTTTTAGAAAAAAAAGTTTTATGTAAGGTATGATATGGGTTGAAGAAGTTGTTTATACAGGGTGGTTGAAATATGAAATTGAGTGGAATAATAGTTTATAGAGTTGTTAAACAATATTTTATGTCCACAAGTAGTTGCATATATAGGATGGTTGAAACATGTAGCGGAGTATAATTACAGCTATACAGTTGGTTAAAAAAATATTATCAAGAAATGTTATGATCTACAAGCTGTTCCATTTACCGGATGGTTGGAATATATGGGGAAATGAAATTATAATTATACAGGGTGGGTAATAAATGGTAGAAAAATTTTGTTATATAGCATTTGCATATATGGAGTATCAGTAGAGTTATAGTTACACAGTGTGATTCAAACAAAGTTAGAAAAAGTTGCAAATGAAGGGTGCTTCAAATGAAGTGTGGAGAGAAATTATACTTTAGAATGTGGTAAAAAAAATGAGGAAAAATGGCTCATAATCCGTCGCACATATAGGATAGTTGAAATATAGGGTGGAGAAGTTTTATGGTTAAGTATTTAAAAAAATCTTATATTGGTTGACAATAAGCAGCCGCGTATACCCGGTAGTTGTAATACATGCAAGGTGATTCAAAAAATAGTTGAACAAAGTTATTATATAGGATGGCCCATAGGCAGTTGCAGTTTTGCTGAAATATAATAGATAGATGGATAGCATAGATGGATTTATAGTTATACAGGGAGATACAAAAATGTTATACTGCGTTGCCGATAAGTAGTTGTATGTACAAGGTGGTTGAAATAGAGGGTGGAGTAGAATTATAGTTAAACAGGTTAGAAAAATTTTTTGTACTATAGAACATGAGCTGTTGTATGTATGCAATATCTAAAACGTGGATCGAGTAAATTTGTAGTTATAGAGTCTGATTAAAACAATGTTAGAAAAAGTTGCATATACGGTTGATCGAAATATAAGGTTGAGACAAATTATACTTTCAAGGTTGGTTAAAAATGGTTATATAGTAGTCCATAAGCAGTTGCGTAGATAAGATAGTGAGTGGGGTAGAGTTATAGATTAGTGTTTAAAAAATGTTATATTTGGTGGCCCCTATGCAGATGAACATACAGGATGGTTGAAGTATTTTGTTGAGTAAAATTATGGCTATACAGTATGGCTCAAAAATCAGTTATAATGTTTGACTGATTGGCAGCAATACATACAGGATGGTTTTAATGTAGGTGGAAGTAGAGTTATAGTAATATAGTTATATAAGGTGGTTACAAAAAATTTATTCAAATTGTTATATAGGGTGGCCAAAAAGCAGTGGCAGTTTGGGTGAGGGTTTAAATAAAGGTTTTTTGTTAGGGTGCGAAACTGGGTTTTTACATTTGTGACATCCCAAGGGTTCCACATGCATTTCCATTAGTTTTAAAAAATTGTGATACAGGGCATGAACAGATGCATCCTGCTATATGGAATACCTGAATCATGGGGCGAAGCAAGATTATAGTTTTAGAGTGTGATTAACAGAATGTTAGAAAAAGTTGCATATAAAGGGTGATTAATTGTACTTTGCAAGGTGGCTCAAAAATATCAGAAATAATTGTTATATAGCGTAGACCATAAGCAGTTACATAGCTGATATATAGTATGGAGTAGAGTTATAAGCAGGTGTTAAAGAAAAGTTATATTCGGTGACAAATAAACAGCATATACAGGATGGTTGCACTATAGGGTGAAGTACAGTTTCAGTTACGCAAGGTAATTAAAAAAATGTCGAATAAAATTGTTATATAGGGCGGCCCATAATTACTTGCAGTTTTAGTAAAATATATTCGGGATTGGTGGATTTATAGTTAAGTAGGGTGTTTCAAAAAATTTCTTTTTGCAAAGACTTGTACATTCAATACGCGGGTGAAACCGCGGTTAACAGCTTAAATTTTTATATGTCAATGGACACGTATTCTTTCGATTATTAACGATATATAAGACATATTCATGGGACTTAAAGAGATACGCAAGCAGTTCTAACTTGTTTTTATTAATTAATATTTATAACATTTGATCAATACTGGCAGTCCAATTTTTTTAAATATTGTACTATTCACTGGGATTCAGTAATAAAGCTATGTAGGTTTCCAGTAGTTGCAGGCTTCAACGGCAAGGTAAGGTTATGGAGTATATTTAGGGAAAGAAATAGATGTTGCCTTCTTTGTCTTTGTCTTCTTCTTTAAAAGAAGTATTGGTAATGCGACCCTTAAATAGTATGTAGGAGGAGCGTAAAAGAAAGAGAAAATATAACTTTCTTAGAAGTTAAAGCCAGTTGTAAAGCAAAATTTTGACAATATTGCTATACTTGCTAGAATTTAGAACCATTGTGATTATTCTCAAATAACGATAATTAAATAAATGGGTTTTTAAAATCGAAATCTGAACACCACCAAATCAAAGCCACTTCCATGATTTAATAGGAACGAATCTGAAGCGCATAATCTCCTTAACGCTAAGAATATCAGCTGATAAGAAATAATTATTATCAAGAGGTACTTATACTGTTAGAGTATAAAGCATTTAAGCCCAATAAATTTCAACAAAACTGCATCTGCTTATGGGGCACCCTATATAACAATTTTAAACACTTAACTACTTATATACTATCTGCGCAACTGATTATGAGCTACTTCATTTCACAATTTTTCCTCTATTTTTAACCACAGTATAGAATATAATTTTTCTTCACACTTCATTTAAATCATCCTTCATTTGCAACTTTCTCTAATCTTGTTTGAATCACACTGTGTAATTATAATTAACTTCGCCCTATATTTCAGGTACTCCAGATATGCAATTGCTCATGCTCTACCCTATATGACACTTTTTTACCCACACTGTATAATTATTATTCTACTCCACCCTATATTTCAACAATATTGTATGTGCAACTAGTTATGGGCCACCCAAAATAACATTTATGCACCACACTGTATACTAAAAATTCTAGTCCACCCTATATTTCATCTATCCGGTAGCTTGTAGATCATAACATTTCTTTATAATATTTTTTAAACATACCTCTATAGCAGTAATTATACCCTGCTGCATATTTCAACCACTCTATATATGCTACTTGTGAACTACTTGTGGATATAAATACATTTTTAACCACCCGATACACTATAATTTCACTCTATCTTATAATAGTTCAACCATCCTGTACAAACAACTGATTCCAAATTTTTTTTCAACCTATTTCATAACTATAATATTAGCTCAAGAAAATAATTCAAATATTCTAACTGCTTGCTAACACATTTTTTTATCCACTCTGTATAAATATAATTCTTATCTACTCTTATTTTAACCACATTTTATATACAACTACTTATGAGCTTATGAGCCTAACATTATAACATTTTGTTATCCACCCTGTATAAATATAATTCAACCGTTTTTCAACCACCTGGTATATGCAACTATTTATGGTCCACTCAATATACCTTTTTGAACTACCCCATATAAATTCCTCCTTATTTCAGCAACATTGTATATATGCAGCTGCTTACGGGTTACCCAATATAGGTTTTTTTTTCTCAAAAAAATTTAAATTCATGTAATTCTACCTTTATTTTCTTCCCACAAAAAATATTAACGCCATAAATCATCAAGGTACTTCAAAGTCTGTGGAATGGGTACACTAGGAAACAAAGCGGTGACATGAAACGATACTAGAATTTCCCCTGGCTATAGTGACACATTTTGTACTGATTTAATAAAATCTAAAGAGATTTTAACAATCAAGTAAATCGCTGAAACGATAGAACGGACTATTTTTCTCTGTTTGTGAATTTTTGGCAGATCATATAATTTCGGAATTGTAGGAATAGAAACATGTAATCTACGTTTCAGCTCAAGACTTACAATTGTTTTACATGTTTTAAGGAAGTTATTTAGTTCTGTTGTGATTTTTAATCATGGATTTCGAGCTGATTTTGAATATGAACCATTTGCAATTACGTTATTAATTCTATAAAAACAATCGGATTTCTCCAGGATTACTACTTTGTTACCTTTATCGGCGTTTAGGTAAAAATCGTCCGTGTTTCTATATCGTTTAATAACATTAGTTTTCATCTTAATTTTCTTTTGTTGTTTATTATTCAATGACAATTTTTTTGTAATTTGATTTCTAATATGTTCACGACACAATCCTTTCGAAGTGCCTGGTAAGTGCTATGCTGAACTTTCAACACTAACCACAACATGCTCGAAAACTTTACCATGTTCAGGAATGCCAAATCTTAATCCATTAACTAAGTTTAGTGACATTAGTGGTTTTCACTGCTTTACCTGCTAATCACAAAATAATCGTCTCCACTCTCATTATCATTAACAAACCACCAAACAGGCTGTTTCAATTCATCAGCATACCAATATATACCTGATACGTGTCATACCATCATCCAGCGCAAATTCAAACAATCGCCCTTATTTCCGGCTCATTTGAATTAATAGACCCCAGCACCAAAAAAGAAATTAAATTCGTAACAGAAGACATAAAGAGAAACGGATACCTGTGTAAGATCAACGCCGCTGTCCACTAGGGACAAAAATAAATCCAATATGTGTATGTTTGTGTTGTCAGATATCATAAGTTGTTAAATGTAGTCGTCCTAGTGCTATATACCATAATTAACTAATAAAGTTTATTTTATCTACATGATGTATGTTTAAGATATTATAATATACTAGCCGTTACCCGCGGTTTCACCCGCGTACGGAATGTTCAAGCCTTCGCAAAAAGAAATAACTTATGAAACATATGGGTTAACCTATATAAAAAAATTTCTAACTTGTTTGAACCACCCTACTTAACCATAAATCCACCAATCCCGAATATATTTCACCCAAATTGCAAGTACTTATAAGCCACCCAATATAAGAATTTTATTCGACATTTTTTTGAATCACCTTGAATAACTGTAACTCTACTTCACCCTATATTGCAACCATCCTATATGCTGCTGTTTATTTGACACCCAATATAACTTTTTGAACACCTGACTATAATTCTTCTCTACCCTATATTTCAGCTATGCAACTGCTTATGGGCAACGCTGTATACAATTATTTCTGATATTTTTTGGACGACCGTTTAAAGTAAAATTTCTCTTTACTGTATAATTTAATCAACCTTTATATGCACCTTTTTCTAACATTGTGTTAAACATACTCCAAAACTATAATCTTACTTCTCCCCATATTTCAGATATTCCATATAGTAGAATGCAACTGTTTATGTTCTACCCTATACAACAATTATTTTAAAAACTTTTTTGATCCATCCTAATGGGAATGATGTGGAATCCTTCGTGAGTCACAAATATAAAAACACAGTTTTGCACCCTAAAACTAAACTTTAATTTTTTGACCGGTTTGTATAACTAACTCTACTTCCATCTACATTAAAATCATCCTGTATACACCGCTGCCAATTTGTCAAACATTTCAACTTATTTTTGAATCACTCTACAAAATATTTCAATCACCCTGTATGTGCATCTGCTTAGGGGCAACCAAATATAAAATTTTTAAATACCTCTAATCACACTGTGTGAACTATAATTTTACTTTGATCGATGTTTCAGATATTGCATAAATGCAACAGCTCAAGTTCTATACTACAAAAAAAATTATCCAACCTGTTGGACTATAAATCTACTCCACCCGCTATTTCCACCACCTTGTATTTGAACTACTTATCGGCCACCCAGTATCACATTTTTTCTACCACCCTGTATAATTATAAATCCATCAATGCCAAATATATTTCACCAAAGCCGCAACTTCTTCACCCTATCTTTCAACTATACGATCCTTCCAGTCAGTGGAACAACTTGTAGATCATACCCTTACTTTGAAATATTTTTAAATCCACCTGTGTAGCTGTAATTATACTTCGCTATATTTCAACCGTCCTATATATGTAACTCCTTATGGATACAAAAGAAGTTTTTAACCACAACATAGACTATAATTCCACTCCATCTTATATTTCAAACACCCTGTAAATAACTGCTTCTAACATTTCTTGAACCCATTTCATAACTATAGTATCTTATGAACATAATTCAAATATTCTACCCTTTTTCAACCACTTGGTATGTGGAATTGTTTATGGCCCACTCAATATAACTTTTTTGGACCACCCCATATAACTAATTCCACTCCACCTTATTTCCACCACATTGTATATATTCAGCGGTTTATGAGGAAGAATCACGGAACGTCAACCGCATGGTGGCGACACTGCATACAAGGGTAAAATGGCCGCCATGCATGAGAATTTTGTATTTGTGGCGGCCATTGTACCCTTATATGCAGTGGCGCTACCATGCGGTTTACGTTCCGTGAATCTTCCTCATATGACACCAAATATAACTTTTTTTAGATTTTTTAAATCCATGTAATTCTACTCCGCTCTAATTTTCCTATATACACAACACCCTGTAAAATTACGCATGATATATGTTAATTTTTGTTAAATCGAAACATGTTACATTTGCAGATTCCAAATTTTGAATAAAAGCTAAGCTGATGCCAGTATCTAATATTCTGTGCGTGCAGTCGAACCAATTGAGTAATTGAATTACCCAACATGCTAGAAATTTTTTCGTTATATCTACCGTTTCTGTCAATTTGGAGAGATAAAATGTCTACCAGATTTTAAGTCAAACTATAGGCTTCGCAAAAAAAAGATTCAGCAAAATCAGTTCAGTAGTTCTTACGTGATGCCTGAACAAACAAACAAAAAAAAAACAAACAAACAAACAGACAAACTTACAATTTTATAATAGTATAGATTAATAAATTAATAATAAACTGTATAATTTAATGTAAACCTCTTAGTTTAAACGACAAATATGTTTTCGAAAGAAGGACCAAAATAAGTTTGGAAAAAGAGTTTCGGAGCCTGAATCGATCTCGGGGGCTCAATCTGCCTGGTCACCAAGAGTTACAAGGTAACTGAACTGATTCGTTGGGTGTTGGTGGGCGCGTCTGATTTGCTTAATTTACCTCATGCAAACGGTCTTAATATTAAAACCGGCCAAGCTAGACGAATCTAATCGAATAAGAGCGGTTTTCCTGGACCAGGTCTTGGTAACCCAGGCTGGTTTCTGATCCAACACATACTTAAGCAGGCTACCACGAAAAATGAAGACGAGAGTGGCGTTTGTTGACCTCAATGCTGCCTACGTTACGATCTGAAGAGGCCTGCTATACAAATTAGTGTAATCTCTTGCCAAACCACCGCAAAACTCATAAACAACATGAAAGAAAGTAGACAGGGTAAGTTGGACAATTGACGTCGACAAGGAACAGTATTGGCCCCTTTACTTTTTACTCTATATATATCCGACATGCCAGATACCGTCAGTCACACGTTTCGTTATGTGGACCACATAGCCATAGCTTTCTCTGATAAAAGCTTTGATTCTATATGTCGACTTGCTAGTCCTTAATAGCTACTTCAAGAAATGGAAACTAGTACCCACCCACAACAAAACTCAGGTTTCTTGCTTCCACCTGAGTAGCAGACTAGCTAAACATGAGCTGCAAATTCTGTTGACGGGCCAACCCCTCACAAAAAACACGTCACAAACGCTGCAAGAAAACGAAGAACATGCAACAACATTATCTAAAAGCTGTGTGGAACGACGTGGGGAGTTACGGGTACTACTCTACGAACCAGTGTCCAGTGTCTCTTGTCTATTCGTGTGCTGATCTTCCATCGAGCAATAACCACCAATGCAGAAACACTGAACACCATTTACAGTGTGCATTTATGGGAGCAGCCTTACCTACTGGATCTGAACTTCAACGGAAAGAGTGAGTAAAACTTAATAGAGTCTCATCAGGCCACGGTAAATGGGCACCATGCCAAACTATACACATTATCGTGAGAGACTGCGAATGTTCGCAGGAGTGCGAGAAGAGTTCTTCACAGCCACACCGTTGGCTCTGCACTGAATAAAACAACGGGACATCAATCTGTAATGTATTTTTAATTTGTGATGATCTTAATTTGGAGCTATATGTATATTGTAATAATGTCCTATTGTTTTGTATACCTTTATTTGTACACCGTTGTTCATTTAATCTATATCTCTTGATATTGTCATGTTATTTGCGCCATACAATAAATAAATAAACATTTTTAGAAAACTGATTTTCATTAACAGGTATACAGAGTGCCACGACCGCATTATTGTTATTTACTATGCACAAAGAAACTAGTTTCATTATTAAGCTGTTGCCTTCTATAACAAAGTTACGGAACTGAATCCGGCTACAAACAGGCAGTTTATTATGTGGTTCATGATGAGTAGATATTAGTTCAGTTAATAATTTCATATGAATATATAAATACAATATTGAGAGGACGGCCATTGAAAAAATAGGAAGATTAAAAATCTATACTAAATTGAGTAATTTAAAATAAAATATCTTGTAGCGTTTATATGTGTTTGTAGGTTCTGTCAATACCACCTGTTCAATCTTGTTCATGTAATCATGAGATATAGATTCTACACTATTTATGTCAACTGTGGCTTAACTTTAGCCGGAAACAATAGATTTTGCAAAAATCTCCATTAGGATTTTCGCTTTAATTAAAACTAAGACAAGGGTTTTCCTGAATATACATCTTTGTTAAAAAGTAATATTTTGCAACATATGCAGTTTAAGGGTTCTAACTATTTACTTCTTAATTTGGCAAACGTGAACGTACGAAAATAACAACATAAAACGAAAAGTGTTGCCAGAGTTGTTTTCTCTTAGGAAAATAACCGAGCTCCATTCCCTTATAACTGTCTCATAAAATGGCGAGTAATGAGTTCTGTGTTCACAGGTGTTCGCGTGCTAACGTTTCACTTAGAGTTTGCTTAAACATTACCACTTGGTGTTTTTGGTAATGGAATATTTACCACATGAGTACGTTTATTGGCTGAATTCGTTGCAGATTAAAATTTAAACCAAATGAGATTGAAAATTTACAGGAAAATAGCTTACAGAAGTCTATGATATATATATATATATATATATATATATATATATATATATATATATATAATTTGAAGTGTCACATCCAAGTTCACTTTGTTAACAGGGAGGAGCCAGAAGGCTAACAAAAAGTGTACTCTTTTTACTTTATTGTGAAAGCTTTCGAAATGATTTTATTTCTTCTTCAGTTACATACTAAAATTACAAACAACGTACTACTATTTCATGTATATAATGTAAATCAAATAGTGAAAAGTTACTGTAGTTGAGGTTGATTGTTAAATTGGCACCTGCTCGGAAATCTATATAGGACAAACATCTCGGAATTTAAAACAAAGAATGACATCTCACAAAAGCGACATCACATTAACTCGGAAATTCTAGCTATAGAAAGAAACAATTTTAAAAGAAACTTTTTGGAGATGGTAGATATCAACAATCAGGAAAATACCAGAACTTACATAATTAATTAAATATTATCTATTGCAATTTGTTGGAACAGGAAAGGAACATCAGTTTATAGATATAAAATGGCTTCTTTCCGCTTTAGGCTACTAATGCATTTCAGTAAACCTCTCAAATTTCCAAAAAAAATATATATTAAAATTTTACAATCTTACACCATAGTAATACTCCCAACAAGATATTTGAACTGAATTTGATGATTTTTATTTTCTCTATGTTATTGCAAATATCTATGATGATCTAGCTTTGGTTTTCAAAATTTGATCGATGTCAAATGTGACGTGTCAGACCTAGTTGACCTTAACCTTATTTCATATATGTGTTACTACCCAACACCCAAATGAGAGGGTTAGAGGGCCTGTTATGAAAATGATTGTCTTTAGGCAGTACCATACGTCCATAATTTTTTAATTTTTTATTTGAATGTACTATGTTGTGTTGTAAATGTGTTTTAAATCAACAACAATGAATTATATGAACCTCGAAGTTTTCTTGGACTTCCATCGTCTTGAAGTGGTTGATCTCACAACGTTTCAATAGCTGTGTATCTGCTATCGTCATCAGGTGAATGATTCACCTTCATTCAACAATCAACCTCAACTACAATAAGTTTAGAAGTATAAGAACCTTTCACTATTTACTTTGCATTATATACATAAAATAATAGTACGTTGTTTGTAATTTTAGTATGTGACTGAAGAAATAAAATCATTTCGAAAGCTTTCACAATACTTTATTGTGAAAAGAGTACACTTTTTTGTTAGCTTTCATCTCTGGGAGCAAAGTGAACTTGGATATATATATATATATATATATATATATATATATATATAGAGAGAGAGAGAGAGAGAAAGAGAAAGAGAAAGAGAGAGAGCTATACATATTGATAGCGAAACCTAATACGATGAAAAATCAATTCCAATTTGATATTACTTCTTACATTTTTCTGTTGGTTGGTGAAGTGATATTACGTTCATCTGATGGAATAATTCGCAAATTAGGAATACCAGTATATACTTTGAATGTATGTATTTTGCTCTCCTTCTACATTACGATGTTTCGTTTGAACATGAAAATTCGATTTTTTTACAAAATGCTTGTATTTCAATACTTTTTCATTCTCCGTTTAGAAAAATGTCACTTTTTAGTGTAGTATTTTCGTCCATACATGTACAAAAGTCTTAATAATCGAATTGGTCTTTAACTATATACGATAAATAAATAACTTTTTAGTTCATATTGACCAGTACTATGCTGCATTTTTTTGGTCTTCAAGGAATCGCTGAAAACCTTCAGAAAAGTGAAGACTATGGAAGGCTGGTCAATCCTGCAAATTTTCATTGGTTTTGATAGCAAAAATATGTTCAGCATGTGAAAATACATCGGAACCTATACATCACATGTGCAGATTCGACTAGTCTTCATTTTTCTGAAGCTTGTTAGCTATTTGCTGAAGACTGAAGGGTGATAGACTAAATCTGACTGCAGATTCGTGTTCAGGAGGCAAAATACTTCGGATATCATATGTCACATGTAAAGTACAGAAATATATTTTTTTGTAGACCTGTGTTATCTATAATGTAAAACATACCGTTTATTCGAAAATCGTAAAAATATTTGCAAAAACATATTAAACATCAATGTAAATGTCAAATTTTTATCATACATATCTAGTTTAAATGTCAAGATATGCAATGAAAGTATATCGTTCAGGGTGTTTGTAACGGTTTTCATTGCAATCGAGTAAAATGGCTCAAAATATTCCTTTAGTGTATCGAAAAGAATTTTTTTTAGGTGAGCGATGTTTTCTATATTGTATATGGTGGCAGGTGTGTGCGTGCCTCGAAATTCAAGCAGCAAGCAATGTGCGCAGTTGAAATGGAGGGCTAAGTAATATTACAGTTGGACAGGTGGGCTCAAAAATTCTTGCAAATAAATGTCATATTGGGGTGTACATAAGCAGTTCCATATATTTTTGAAATAAAAGGTGAAATAGAATTAAAGTTATACAGGGTGGTTCAAAAAATGTTGTACTGGGTGATACATAACTAGTTGCGCATACAAGGTGGTTGAAATAAGAGTGAAGTAAAACTATAGTTATACAGAACATATGCAGTAAGGATGTTCGAGTTATAGGTCGGAGAATTCAAAAAATGTTAGAAGCAGTTGCATATACAGGATGATGTAAATATAAAGTGTAGTGGAATTATAGTTATACAGGGTGATTAAAAAATGTTATATTGTGTGGAACATAAGTAGTTGCTTGTACTTGGCACATTGGGCGAAGTAAAATTATTGGTAAACAGGGTGATTTAAATAATACAATAATAGAAACATTCAATAGGATGGTGAGGATTAATACTTATACATAATCAGGGTGGTTGCAATATAGGGTGAATACTTATAGAGAGTGGGCCAAATAATAAAATAAATAAGAACGTTAAAAATATGTAGATAATATAAAAAAATACAAATTAGAGAGAGAGGGAGAGATATGAGTACGCTAACATAATTGCTATAATTGTACCTTAAATCAGTTAATAAAAGAATATTTGTCAGAAAATAGTTTTTGATTGCACACGGTTTCTAAACGGTTTTTATTTTAAGCCAGTTGAAGTCGGTTCTTTTTTAAATATAAATTATTTAATACTGAATGAAAATACTTATAACGATTGCTTTTGTAGAGATTCAAATGAAATTTGTTTTTGAAAATAACCCTTTTTGGAAAATTGACGGAGCCACGGAGGAGATTTTTTAAATTTTTATGGCAATGTCAGTGTCAACTTTGTAACAACTTAAATTCTTTGATAAAAGTTTACATGAACAAAGTTGAATATACACTTAATTAAATAAAATAGTGTAACTTATTTCTTAATTTTCCTTGTAAAAAATATTCACATAAATCGCTCACATTTTCGGCCGACACAGTGGCTATCCCCTTACAGAAGGTGACTTAGTAATACTAATTCTTATATATTAATAAGTATATAACCTGAGTATTTTGTTCTAGTCAGAAGTTGATTTCTAATGTGTGTACGTCACATTACAAATTTCTCGAATAAATTGTAAATACCGGAATCGTTTGGAAACCTTACACCTCTTACAAGCTCAGGCGTTCGTATACATAAATCAACTTATTTCGTGGAATAATCTCATTCATTGGATCGTACAGTATGTTGTAATGAGAACGAGTGAGGGTTGAAGTGATCGATTTTTGAATATAAATTGGAGACTTGAGGTCTAAAAATATTTTCGCCGGTGATTTTGTATTCAGTCGGTTTCCGATAAAATATGATTTTGTGAAGTGTTGAGAGAAGAATTTTCATTCGTGAGTTTTGAACCATCAGGGAATATTTATTTGCCAGGACTGCTCATCCCTCAAAATATTGTTACAAAAAATATCAAATTTTAAACTATGAATATAAATGAATATCTTATGACTATACCGGCGAATCTTTATACACCAGTACCATGAATAAAGTATATGATACTAATATATAAATTAAAACTAATTTAGGAAAATTATAATCTACTTATATAATTGGTAAACACTTCTATGTTGTCCAATGTACTAGATACCAACATCACACCAATTACGTAAACTTAAGTTGCTATTAGCTTATATTGCTATTCCATATCTAAAATAGTAATGTATATCACCACCCCTTTTGTATTTTATCTGGATGAATATGTCGTGGAATTGTCTTAAAAACGCTCATTATTACATCAAAAATCTAATTTCCGGCTGATCCGAACAGCAACTTTCATTTTCTCAGTCAAATACTTTAAATACCTTTTTTTATGTGTTCAGTATCAATATTTTTAGGAGTATAATCAAAATTAGTTGGCACGTTTTAAGTCATTTCCATCAGTGTCAAAGCTTTAGATTAGGATTTGTTCAATTCTGATTCTTAATATTACTTATTTATTCATCTGACAAATTTAAATGAGGGAAGTAATATAATACAAAATGCGTGTAAATCCTATAGAGGGAGATAGACTGGTACAAAGAGATATAGTACTTCAATTTACACTACAAAAATATGAAAGCATATATATATATACATATATATATATATATATATATATATATATATATATATATATATTATATCTTGTAAATCGCTTTTGAGTTTTAAAAAACTTATTTACTGAAATGTAAAAATTAAAACTTTGAATAAATCATTAAATTGAAAAATAAGAAATGAACTAATTAATGGTACAATTATACGTGTAATACTAATGATAAATGACTACCGTGGGACCGCATCCCTCTGATTTATAACCTTAAGAAAGCTGACTAATCAAAAGAACGGCCAAGTCGATGCGTTCCCACGTTTACATAATGAAGCAGAAAACTGGTCAGCGAAATATGATACTTTGTATCATACACGTGTATGATATTTACGCCTAACAACTCCCCTTTACCAAGAAAAGTTCATGCTGTAACATCAACTTTTGGAATTTACTGGACGCTAGCTAAATAAGCTAAAAATACAAATTTGGAAATAAATATATATACTTCTATAGGTCTGGATGTTCAGGTTCCTCTTCGATTTGGGGCCTGACTTTTGGTATCAGCGTGGAAAACGGTTTCGTCAGGGTTCTCAGACTCCCTGGGTTGGAGTTGTCGTTTTTCAGAGGTCTCATAACGTGCCTTCTGATTTTGAATGTATACAACAACAATTGTTATAATCATAATTATTGTAGCATACGTGAACCAGGAAATATTTTTATTAATGAAGGGTTGATTAATGAAATCCTCAAGATCTTTTGAATACTGGTCCAGCTTATGATTGGCTATGGATAGTTCTTCCATGTTTAAGTCGTTCAGCTTCAGGGGTTTAAAATCCGGAATTGCAAGTTTCTCGAGATAAGAATTGCAACAATTGAATGAAATTAAAACTGGGTGATAATTGTCCGAAATGTTCATGAAATTTTGTGGTTCGGCTTGGATTTTCGTAATCCCAACAAAGGTTCTACATTCTGTTTGCAACCGAATGATAGAGTTATTCGTTAGCATTAAAGTTTTAACATCTATTCCTGGACAATTAACCGTGACGTGTAAGGGTTCAGATATGTTTACAATCTACGCATTTGTTTCAAGTTTTTGAACATTGTACCTTTCACTGAAAACGATGGCACTTTTACAAGTTTCGAGGACACGATGAATGTTTTTCAGGAGTTTGAATGCACTCAAGTCCTTCATCGGTATTTTCATAAGAGAATCATCATTTCGCGCTACATATTTTTGAGTAAAAGAAAGGATGTGATTAAAAGCAGTTTTATCATCTAAAATCGGAATAAGATATAAATGATAAGCTGTATAAAGCTGTTGCTCTACTAGAGGGATTTTTAAAATGAATACTAGATCTGAGTGAGTTTGAAAAGCTTTTAGTTCAATTACTTCTAAATACTGTGCAATACTTGAAAATCCAACTGGTAACGGCAAATTATTTTTAAAAAGGTTTTGAGAAATCTCCTGTAATGCGGCAATCAAATGATCTGGTGTAATAATAGATGAGTGAATAAGTTTTAAACAAGCCAAAGTTATTGAATTTAATAAATCGTTGAGGTTATCCTCAAGAAACAAATAGTTTTTCACAAATTTCAACAAATGATTGTTTGGCTTGAATTGTGGTTATCTGGTCATTTAGTTCATGTATTGTGAGGTTGATTTCATTAATGTCTTCATTAAAGATTTTTTCGTCCATTTGAAGTTTTTGAATAGTTTCATTACAGTTCTTAATAATAGTGGTTGTAACGCTCATTTGATTGTGTAAAAGATTTTCCAATTGTAGTTGTCCCTGGTTTAGTCTGTTTATGCTTCTAGTATAGAAGTCGCCATCGGATGCGTCTAGGTTACCGGTTATTGCTTTAAAGATGGTTCCAGCACCATCTATTAAGCCGTGTTTGGGGCTTTTGGTGACTACAAATTCTTCTAAAAATTTTGTTGTGATGGAGTTTGAATTTTTTGTTAGAAGGCTACTGTATGTTTGGACATCCACACGAAATGCACCTGTATCGTGAAACTTGAAGCCAGGCATAGGATCGACAGGTCATTCTAATCGAGAATTCTGTTATTATTTTTAAATAGTTGGTTAAGGGTTCTGAAGTTGCGGTGAACTAATAGAGTCCATTTATAGTTCGATACAATTTTATTCGATTCTCGTCATGCTAGTAGACATCGAGAGTGTTGTTAATCGGTTTGATGTCGTACTGTGAAACTGCTGATCCTAGCAGCAGTAGAAACCTGAAAAGAAAGTTAGGTTTATTTCTGTCAAAGTTCACTTTCGATCGTTGGTTAGTTCTTATGTTTAGAAGTGTAGCAGAGTTATTGTGAATCTCGATAATTTGGAATGGACCATTAAGTTTGCTCTGGAGTTTGTCTTTTATTTGTGATTCTTTAACGTATACCTTGTCACCGATTTTGTATTCAGGAGGGTATTTTGAAACGTTTTGGTCAAATCTTTCTTTCGCTTTTTGTTTCTGTAAGTTAGTCTTTGCACGTGCAATTTTGTGATAGTGATATATTTTTTGGTCGCGTACGTATTTGCTAATTAGTTCTTTTTTAATATAAAGAGTCTCTGTGGGTCTGCTGGAGGTATGTCCGAATACGAGTTCGAACGGGGTAAAGCCATGGGTCTTATTAGTTCAGTTGTTATAGGCAATAACGGGTTTACACCGTCTTTAGTTATTAACTGTCCCAAATAAGCGACCTCCTTGCAGAGAAACTCGCATTTGTCAGGCTGTATTTTGAGGTTTGCCTTCTTAAGTCTTTTAAAAACGTCAGTTAGTCTTGCTAAGTGTTCGTGACTGGTGTGCGAATAAACGATTATATCGTCCATGTACACCAAACATCTTTCGTTTTGGATTCATATCAGAATATTGTCCATCACCCTTTGGAATGTTGAGGAGACATTTTTCAACCCGAAAGACATGCGAACAAATTTAAAATGACCGTTCTCTACAGTGAAAGCGGTTTTTTAAAAATGTCCTTGGACTCGTTTTCAATCTGGTGGAAACCAGAAGCTAGATCTAGAGTAGTAAAATACGGATATTTGTCGTTTATTGTGAGTTCATTAAGCTTTCTATAGTCCACGACTACGCGCCATTTCTGTTTTCGGAGGCGTCTAGTTTTTTCGGGACAACCTATACAGGGGAAGACCAGGGAGAGTTTGAGTGACGAATGATGCCCTGTTCTAATATTTTCGAAACTTGCTTAAGGAGTTCCTCTTTGTGAATTTGGGGATAGCGGTACAATTTATTGTATATGGGTTTGGCGTTGTTCGTGCCGATGGAATGTTTAATTTCATTCGTCAAACTAGGGTGGTTGCATTCTAAGTAGAAAATGTCGGAAAAGTCAAGACAAAGTTGTTGTATTAGTTCGGCCTCTTCCTAGTTGAGGACTGGGAGTTGATTGTTAATTTCCGTTTCTCTGTCGATATTAGAGTTGGTTGTGAACGAGATTTTTTTCGCAATGATTTATAGAGAAATTTTCAATGGGTTCTAATATGATATTGTTGAAATTTGTAGTTTTTGGACAGGCATTAGAGTTTAAGATGGATGTGAAAAATTTGCCTTTGTCGTTAACTTGGACTAGAGCATTTAGGAGTCTCACATTTTCTAAGACAGTAGTGGGTAGAATAGCATCTGTATTGCGTAAGTCACATTTAAGTTTGCAAATCCGTTCTGTTCGCGGCTCGATAGCAATCGTGTTTGAAATTCTTGGGTTAATTGTAGGAGATTTCTTGTTTGAAGAAATTGTTTCGTCTGTGACTATCATAAGCGGAATAGTTTTGAAGTTGGTAATGAGAAGTTTTTTGTTAAAGTCAATCACACAATTGTAATCCTCTAAAAAGTCAGAACCTAGTAGACCATCGTTAATATTAAATGGAACTAAGGTCGATTTGTTAATCAGGATTTTTTGATTAGTGATACCTTGTATCACAACATTTTCTGGGTATCGGTGTCGAAATTTTTCACAATTCTTTGGTTTAAAAATGGATAAACCACCACCTGTGTCTATTAGTAGTTTATGAGTATTAGATGCATCGTTAATATAGAAAAGGTTTTTAGAATTTACTTTAAGTGAGGGGCTTATAGGAAGGCTTGTTCCGGCAAATTCAGATTGGGGTTGAAATCGTCGACTAAACTCATTGTTTCGAGCTGGGTTTGGAGATTGCAGATCTGTGTATCAGGTGGTTTGTCAACTGTAAGTACCTCTTGAAAATTTTGTTGTTGGTCGTCAGGTAATTCAGGGGGGGATTCAGAGTAATTGCTTTCAAAAGTTTCAGGATAGTTATTTTGAGAATATTCGAAATCTGTATTTTGGGGATCTGAAGAAGAATAATTGTGTTGGTAATATGAATTAGAATAAGGATCATCGTTTGGGTAATTGTTCGAAGGATTGTAGAACTCTTCTGGGTTGAAGTGGTGAGTTCTTTGTTGTTGGTTTCAGTAGAAATTGGGATTTGATCGAGATTGATTAGGACTTTGATATTGTCCAATGGCAGAAGGTCGATTTTGTTTTGCGGGATACCCATAGGTGTGAATATTGGGCCTAGTTTGATTAGCCGATTTATAAGAAGGATTTGGTCTAAATTGTTGCAGGTTGTTATTGTTAAAGTTTTGGTGTGGTTGTTGTTGTCATTGTAGTGTTAGACATTCGTTATACAAATGTCCGGTACGTTTGCAAAAGGAACACTGTTTTACAAAAAGTTGAGGAGGTGGTCGTCTTTGTGGTTGATGTTGTTGAGGATTACGTTCATTTGAGACTTTTGGATTCTCCAAGTGACAGAGTTGGAGTTCTCTTTTTATTCGGGAAACTGCGGTAATTATATCAGGAGGGTTACAAGAGCGAATAATTTGGCCTCATTTTGGACATGGAATCGATAACACAAATTTGCGCGTCTTTTTCTTTGGTTGTTAGATTCTGTTGGTTAACAGTCGCGTGCATTTTTGCCTTGTGGCTTGGTAGTCTCAATGAGAAAGTTAGTGGGGATTCAGTTGGTAGTTGTCGCATTCTTTGTAAATCCTAGATTAGAGCAGATAAGTCTCGTGAGTCACCGAAATGATGTTCTAAAAGTGTTTTTATTTCGTCGCATTTCTTGGGTTAACAAGCTCGGCTGCACGGCCGCTTGTTCTTAATGAGCAACACTAAAAGAGCTATTTGATTTGCGACAGCCGTATTTTGTCCTGTCCAACAGGAGCAGATGAAAGTATTTAAGAAAATTGGATTGCCGTCATATTCGGGGATGATAGCAAAAATTTTCGCGAGTTTGTATGGTTCTACCGTACCTTGGCTTGTTTCAACCATAATTAGAAATATTGTGAACTAGTTTATATAAACAAATAGATCAAATTAAATATGAAAATAGAAAAATCAGTGTATGGCTATTTTTTGTATGTAAATTTGTTATAGAAATAATAAACAACATAAATGTAATAAAAGGAAGGTAAAAGGTAAATGGAATTAAATAAATTCAGTATTAGAAACATTCAAAATAATATCAAACACAAAAGCACGGAAGGCCTCTAAGTGTTTAAGTATATGTTCCAAGAATTGTTTTAAAATAGAAATGAATACGTGTAAATACTAAATGATAGAACTGTACGTTCAAGACACAAAATAGTATCGATTAAATCAATAAAATAATAAAAATCAATAACGTGATGATTGTAATAGTACATACGTTAAAACTCCTGGCATGAGACTGTTCTGGACAAGCTGAGGACTGGTTAGTTGTACTGTTGCTTGGTCCAGGTTCTCGCTGCCAGAGTTGTTGTCTCGGTCTGGAAGTTCTTGTCCACAAGGATTTGGAAATCGACACAACTAGTGAGTGTACACGTGTTCTGTGTTGGACAATCCTACTGACTGCGCCAATTTTATAGATTGTAAATCACTTTTGAGTTTAAAAAAATTATTTAATGAAATATAAAAATTAAAACTTTGAAAAAACATTAAATTGAAAAATAAAAAATGAACTAACTAAATGGTACAATTATATTTGTGATACTAACGATAAATGACGACCTTGGGACCGCATCGCACTGATTTATAACATTAAGAAAGCTGACTAATCAAAAGAACGGTCAAGTCGATGCGTTCTCACGTTTACATAATGAAGCAGAAAATATGATACTTTCTATCATACACGTCCATGATATTTACTCGTAACATATATATATATATATATATATATATATATATATATATATATATATATATAGGTTACAATACAAAACAGAGTAAAAGAAACAACCAAGACAGGCAAAAAATATAAGCTACTCTATCAGGTGTTTCTGTCGAGTTATTTTTTATGCACATATGCTAGTTATACAGGCAACTTTATATTTATCATATTTATCTCTAGATATTATTTATTTAAGACCGATTGAAAATAAGAAATGCACAGTAGTAAAATAAGTTTATTTCAATAAACAGAAGGTTCCAATTTTAGGCTACTCAATTCTAGAACCATTATTCCATATCCAGTTCTTGTTCTGACATTTTCATTTTCGCTTTTAGGAATCTATCCAGTACTGTTAAACGTTTTGAGGTTTAGATAATATGTGGTTGATATCTGACATAGTGGAACATCCATAAATTACGTAAGACAAATTTTGATGGTTTTCTGACCCCCACCCACCCCCATGTAAGAAACTGTAAGATACAAGGCATCACCCACCCACCCCCATTCCATAAGTTAGATATTCATTCTTTCAAAATTCTTAATTTTAAGGATAAAATGATGTACCTACATATAATGTAATATGACTATTATAATAACAAAGTCGTTATCTCATAATATTGTTACGAAATTTACCTAAGCCGGCCCTGTTTCATTCCAGTACGACATAGATCGCTTTTAGGACAAAAAAAATTGTTGTCGAAATGGCTCGGCAGCTGTAGAATTGATAATGAATTGTACGAGAGTTTTCGATACTGGTTTTAAAATTTTTTGAATCAGCTGTTGTATATATTTAATGTAAATAAAAAATCTAGAAAAGTGAAAGTGAATATTAGTGTTATAATTTTAATTGAACCCACGGACTATATAATAAAACAACAAACCTACTTTCATTATCAGTATTACTACATTTTTTAATATACTATATTTTTAGAATTAAATCTTATTAAAATTATAAATACATATAAATACTGACTGACTTCTAGAGTTTTTATAGAATTAGACCTTTACGTGTTTACGGTTAATAGACCAGTGGCTAAAGCCTTTGAAAATGGTAAAAAGTGAAAAAAATAGTAGGATAAAACCCATAGAAAAGAATGAAAATGCAGCAAAAATGAGAGCAAAAATAATTTACGGGCGATCTAGGGTCTGGGATGGTCAAGGGGTGGGGTTTTAAAGTTAAAAAACGGTTTATCTCGATTTCCGGCAAAACTACAAGTCGTATTAAAAAAGTTAAATGGCATAGTTGTAGGTAATAAAAATACAATTTTTGTGTTTATTTTTTTTTTCACATAACCCCAAAATTTATGTGAAAAATTCAAAAAAATAGGTTTTGGATTTTTTTTATTCTTACAAAAAAAATTCACGAAATTTGGTAAAAACTTACCTTTTTATGTCCCAAACACACTGTATTTTTTTTTATTTAATATATTTATTTTTTCACTTGATTTTGACTTAATATCGAAAAAGAACCCTAATTTTCAACCGAAAATTCTCAAGCCAAAGTATCTGCTTTTTTACAAAAAGTCTTTGTTCGTTGAAATCTCTACTTGCTGATGGTGTAAGAAATATATACAATACCATGCTAAATGTTCTCAGAAAAGAAGTTAATATTTAATAATACATCTACAGTATTTTGAGAACGTTATAGAATTCTTTAAATTGTACGTCTAGATGTCTATTAATTGCTATTTTAAGATTATACTTACATACCTCCGTGACCTACGGAAAATTTTAGCTCATCAAAAGGTATTTCATAGAGAAGTGAGGAAGGGGCTAGAAGGGTCTGGGCCTTACCACTATATTTTCGGATTCGAATTTCTTTCGTTTCTTTACATTTTCTGAAAACATTTACCATAGAATTGTATATATTTTTTCACACCAGAAAGTAGAGATTTCAACGAATAACAAACCCACCGACTTTTATGAGAAAGCAGGTGGTCTGAGAATTTTTGATTGAAAATTAGGGTGCTTTTTGGATATTAAGTCAAAATAAAGTGAAAAAATAAATATATGAACTCAAAAAAAATACAGTGTATTTGGAACATAAAAAGGTAAGTTTTCACCAAATTTCGTGAAAAAACATTTTTTTTTGGAAAAGAAAAATAAAACTTTTTTCTATAGGACTTGTGGTTTTGCCAGAAATCGAGATAAAACGGTTTTTTACCCTTTAAACACCACCCCTTCCCCCTTCCCGAGCTCAGATCGCCCGTAAATTATTTTTCCTTTTATAGCTGTTGTTTTCCAATGAGTTTCATTCTACTATTATTTTTTTGGTTTCAAAAATTATCGACCCTGTTAATTCTTATGTTATTGTAAGTAAATGAATATAATAAATAATTTGGTCAATTGCGAGTTGGACTCGCATACTAAGGGTTCCGTACCACCTCCAAGATTCTAATATTCCCGTTTCAGACAAGTTGGGAATGAGTGCATTTTCTTGCCCTAATATCTTTTAAAGGAAGCGTTTTAAAATTATAAAAAATATTTACTTTGATTTCCCACACATAGGCTTTTTATTTTATCTGCTTCAGCATTCGCTTGATTTTTATAAGAATACATATGTATTTAATTTTCTAATTTGGCCTCCAAAAATTAACTTTAGGGTTTTATTTTACTAATAAACTTTCAGCGAAGCCATTTATAATCTACTGTCTGAATTTTGAGGCTCTGTAGATTAGAAGATAAAGCCAAAATAGGTCAAGTTTTAAATTATATATTATTAAATATGTTATTCAAATTATTTAAAAATACAAATAAGATATATTTTTCAAAATTTAAATAGTGTAGTTTCTAAAGTGGGAATTAAGTCGATGTTAAATCTTTGAAACAAATGATTTAAAAATATGATATATTTGTAATTCACATAATGAGCCTTTTATCTGATATATTACATGATGCGTTTGAAAATTGAATTTTTATTTTCCATTTAATTGTATAATTTGTCCCTAAACTTAGTATGGGGGTTTTTGTAATAATTTTTCTTATAAATTTCAAGTGAGCCCCAGTACCCCTAATTATTTTCAAAATTTTAGGTAGTATGTCGGAAATAAAAGCCAGAATTTAATTTTTTTTATATCTTTATGTTAGCATCTTGTAAACAATTATTTTTAATCATTTGATGTATTGCATGATGCGTTAAAAAAATATTTTGTTATTTTCCGTTTAATTCTATAATTTGGTCCCCAATATTAATATTAGGGATTTCTTCATATTTTACTGTAAACAAAAAAATTTAGGTCTTATAGCTTAGGGAATAACGGGGGGAATGGGTAATTTTTTAAAAATATTTTAAAATATTAATTTTAAATAAATTTAAAAAATATATTTGTAATCGTCATAATGAGCCCTGTGATTTGATATATTACATGGTCCGTTAGAAACAATTATAATTTTCTATTTTCCATTTAATTCTATAATTTGCCCCCAAAAATGAATATTAGGGGTTTCTCCTTATTTTTCCAGTAAAGTTCAGGTGAGGGGCTATACCTCCATTTTTTTCAAAATTTTGCAGATTATGGTTTCGGAGATAAGAGGGGAATGGGTAAATTTTTTTATATTTTTGTTAATATCTTTTAATTAATTTATTTAAAAAATGTGAAAAAAAAATATTTGTTTTCGTCAAAATGAGTCCTTTCATTTAATATATATTAAATGAAAGGATGATGGGTTAGAAACAATTTTAATTTTATATTTTCCATTTAATTCTGTAATTTGCCCCCCAAAAGTAGAGGTTTCTCCTTATTTTTCCAGTAAACTTCAGGTCAAACCCTATACCTTTAATTTTTTTCAAAACGTTATGTTTTATAGTTTCGGAGATAGGGCGGGGAATGGGTAAATTTTGATATATTTTCGTTAATATATTTTTAACTAATTTTCATTTGATGTATTACTTGATACGTTTGAAAACTTTTTTATTTTTAAATTTTTATTTAATTCTATAATTTGCTCCCCAAAATTAATATTAATGGTTTCGGGCAACGTTCTATATTTCCCATTTTTTCATAATTTTAGGCTCAGTAGTTTCGGAGATCAGGGGGGAACGGTCGATTTTTTTAGTTTTTCCCTCCAAAAGTACCCATAAAATCAAAATTTCTTCTTTTACGATATCTACTCCTGGGTCACCAAACTACATATTGGTACCAAATTTCAACCCCTTCTATCCAGTTGCTTAGGAGAAAATTGCTGTGATGTGACAGAGGCAGAAATCCGGAGTGATATTATAAGGGTATCCGTATATTGTTTATACGGAACCCTAATAAGGGTCTGGGTATTATATACTTTATTAATAGTTAATGTTATAACTATATGTATTTATATTTGATAATGCTTAATCAAGTTAATTCAGGCAAATAAAAGTCATAGGCAATGAAAAAATAATATTTAAATCTCATGTAAAAGTAATTTCAAACATCCCCCTCCCCATATAAGCAGACACCCACTCACCCGAAAATGTATTACGTAATTTATGGATGGTCCCTAGTGACTAATAGGGTCTAAGGATTGTTGCTCGCGGAACTACAATCCATATATTTTTAACCTCCCTTTAATTACTACCTATTCTCACCACATGATGTCTATTGATAAGATACGTATTAAATACCATAGGCCTTTCCCCTACTTCCAAAAATTTTCCACTATTTCTGCTCTTTCAAATACTTCAATGTCATATTGAAAGTAATACAGCAGTAAGATAGTGAAATAACATTTTCAGTAGTAGTATGCAATTACAGACTAGAAGCAAGAAACCTAGAATAATTATTTAATGTTATTAGTTCAACAATGAATGGCATATACCTCAATGTTTATATACCTCAATGTCAACATTAAATTATTAGCAACTTGTATTGTTTCTCTGATATATGACTTTTTTGATTAAATTTAAATTAGGAATTTTATAGGTCATATAACATTGAAAAAAATGAAAAACAACTAAAAAGTCTACAAAAACCATATAAAATTCAACAAAACTGTTATATATTAGAATGAAGTGTTTTTCAGTTTATGAACTAATAATACATCCATATGGTTAGATGTAATTTACCAAGAAGTGGGTGAAACTCACCAGGATACAATAATTGAAACAAAATTGAAAAAAAATTGAAAAAACAGAAAATAAGAAATATCCCGTATATTAACTCAGACACTATCAAACTATCACATTAACGCATTTAAATTTCACCATAAATAGGAAACTTTTCATTAATTTCAATAATTACCGTAGCTATTAGTGGTAGTTCAGGTAGGCCATGATTTTTATTGTTAGTTTATTATTATATGGCATTTATTCACAGTTTACTGTTAACTAATTTTCTTCCTCGCAATTTTGCTGATATCATATCTTAGTTTGGTGAACACTTCAAACTGATTTCAAATAAGTTCCTCTTCTTTGATCTTTCCTTTCACAATCTTCAAATTATCACAGCTTATGTTATGTACAATTAGAGAGTGTTTATACATTGTTAGTTGTTGTTTCGCAGAGAATTTTTCAAACCTTTGCGTTGGCAGTATTGATACTAAAGCAGAGGTGGAAATGTTGCTTGAAAATCGATTCTTTTTTGACGTAGGAAAATTTGTCGTTTCAGGACACCTAAAATAGATATTTTTTAAAAATAAATGTGTGAATTAAATTATTTTTCAAATTTCAAAATTCAGATGAGCCAAAGACAAGGTGAATATTTCCTGAAATGTGAGGCAATTTGGTTTTGAAAAGTGTTTCGGTTAATATGGCCGATTGCAATATTCCACACTATTAGTTTATTGAAAATTGTTTTCATTAAAATTGGGTCATTTTTAGAATATACTCAATATATTCTAAATCAACTTATTCTTTGACTCTTTTATTCAGTCTTGCAATGAATAAATAGTCCTTTTAAACTTATTATATTTTGGACCTAGTACCACAATTTTTTTCTGCCTATTTGCAGAAACTGATTGTAAAGTCACAGTAAACAGTTGCATGTTATGTTTAAATTGTTTACGCACTCTATGTTTGACATAATTTAACTGCCCCTGTAATTATCGGTTTCCATTTAGATTTTTAGTATTTAGAAAGACACTCCAAAATCAAAATCACAGGCAGTTAACTTCTTAACAAATGTCTATTTAAAATAATTATATTTTATCATTTTATCGCATTACATAAGATAAATCTAATGCATGTGTGACTATATTCGTGCATTGAAAACAGCTCATTGATTATAATTAATTAATTAATAAGTTGATGGTGGAAGCCATTACTTTGTGATATACTATCATTATGATTGTAGAAAAACGAATTACTTTGTTTTATATGACTAATTTATTTATTTATTAAATAAACATAAAAAAACCGTGACTAGTTTCGAGAATACTATTTCATTTTCAAACGGATACAAATTCATGAATGACAACAAACAGACAAACAGACCGAAGGGTCTTGTCTACAACAGTAGGTATGTGTTAAATTCTCGGAAGGATTACATAAATATGGCATTTTTGTGTACAAGAATGTCGGATATTAAGGATAGACATTCAAATGATACTAGAAAAAAATATATATCCCTGGGAATAGTATTCTAGTATTATATGACGTATCGAACATGTTTCCAAGTATCCCACCCAAAGATTGTCTATCCTTAATATCCGACATCCTTAATAACTCCTGACTCAACCCCATAGTACAAATTGACATGAAAAAAGCCTTTTTATTTCTGATATCTTCTTTATTTTAACCGTATACTTTTAATTTAGAGTCCTTTTATTTTTGTCACGTAACTTTTTTATAAGTTGAACTAAGATTACAGAAAATTGTGAAATTATGCCCAAATTCACGATAAATAGGTAGATCTGACAACACTGAATGCTTAGCCATTTGCCGGAAATTTTATTTAAATTTTGACATTTCATTACTTTTGAATGTGCTTTTGTAGCGATTAGGTTGAAAGTTTTCAATTCAGTAAGACAAGATTTCAAAGTATTTTCAAGGTTTCAATTTTAATTCACAGAAAAAAAATTCTCAAAAATAGGTGTATTACTATTAATTAACAGTATGGTATTCCTATTTCCTTATGTTGTCTACATAAAACAGAAACGTCATGGGTTATGTACTACGTTGGTAAGTAAATTTTTTATATTGAAAATCATACTGAAAATTAATGTTTTCTGACAATGTGGGTATCTTATAGTTAATTAATTTTACATTACATGGTCCCATTGGTGCAAAGTTCTGACTGTTAAAAACATTTTAAAGATTTGCTTGAATATATTAAGTTATTATTTATTCTGGAGTAAAATAAATTTTTTTACATACATATTACCTTTGAACCGTATACTGCTGACTTTTAAATTTACAACCTAAATGTTCAAAAAATTTAAACTCCAAAACGCTCTACACGACAACAGAAACCACTGCGTAATCATATATGCTAGGTTGGTTTTCAATTGATAAACACGGCAGTGGCTGGGTAACGCTTTTTCAGACCAAGTGATGACCATCTGTTACTATCTTTGGACTTGCCTATAGTTCAATACGAAAATATTTAGTGTTGTAAATTATAGATAAATACTAACTTTCGTTGAAAATAAGAAACGGAAACTTTTAGGTTAGAAAAAAAATCTTCCGATAATTAGATCGAACATATTGCATAGACACATTTATGTAAAAATAATCCTACAATTATATACATGAATAAAAAAATATTTCGTAAATTATTTCTATAAATGTAATTTAAATGAAATTAAAGGGATAGCAAAGGCATGGCCTACTTTTCTAACTTCGCCTCAACTCTATATCTTATATAGACAAAATAACGTCAATAATGATCAACTCATAATTTTAATGAATTAGGGTCGAATTAATTTCGACCACTGGGCGACCGTTAGTACATATTTAATTAGTAACAAAATAATTGAATTCGTACTATAAAAGCGATATTTTTTTCTTTTAGTATTGGGGCAGCGTTTACATATTATCAAGATTAAGTTAGATAGGAATACCTTGGTCTCTCATTTTGAACTTGGACTCCATGAGAACTTTTGTTCTACAATTCACAAACAACATCGTACTATAGATTCAGCTAATTTGACAGAAATCCAGTTTGCATAAGCTATTGACGGTGTCATTTATATATTTTTTAAATAATATGACTAATAATATTTATCACGAAATGAATTCCAACATCAAGGAGTTTCAGGAAAATCTACCTCACAGAGACTCCAATTCGTGAGTCGTACTGTGTGTAACGCCGTTTCCCTGTTATTCCTGGGATAGAAATGACAGGAAAAAATTCGTAGGTTTACTAAAACTTGTAAAAGAAATTGCGATACTAACTTTTCGAGACTTTTCAATCCATTGAACACAAGACAATATATTGTTTCTATTCGAGAATCTTCATCAGTTGCGCTCTCCTTAACTGATTGAATTGTCGAATAACTGAATTTAATAATATTTTATCGTGAAATGAATTCCGACGTCCAGGGGTTTCAGGAAAATCTATCTGTTAGAGACTCCAAATCCGGAGTCGCACTTTGTGTAACGCCGTTTCCCTGTGATTGAATTCAACTGATTGAATTATCGAATAATTATTTATGTATATCTATACATATTATAAAATAAAGTCCTCCGCCGCGTCTGTCTGTCTGTCTGTTCACGATAAACTCAAAAACCACCGCACCGATTTTCATGCTGTTTTCACCCGTGGATAGAGTGGTTCCCGAGGAAGATTTTAGTATATGATTTGTTAAGTTTTTATATAAATTGACTGAAATATAACGATATTTGTTGGAGGTGTCGGAAAAAAATAAGCTGTCTGGGAGTTTTCAACGAAAACGCTGCCTAAACCCTTTGAGATATAACAAAAAAAAAATGTTGAAATTGTGTATCTTATAGAGTCTACAAAAAAGTCCCCGAAGGCATATGTCTATCTCTTAAGGATAACATGCAATACTCATTTTAATACTTTTAAAAAATGGGCAATTATAAAGTGGTAATTGGAACGCTATTTAGACAAATACGGTATTACTCCTTATCATTTTAAATACGTTAGTTGGCTTGATCATTTCCTGAAGAATATTTTTCCTTTACACCATGCAAATTAAATGAATAGCTTAGGAGATATATCAAAATATGTAATCCCCAACGAAATTAATTTCGTGTCGCCGTGATTTGACCGGACCGGACGGGCTCCCCGTGACTCCGCGCCTGGCGTCCGAGCCGTAGATATTACTCCACTTACTAAATGGCCCTACTTCTTTCCGTAGTCTTTGTATTAGAGGGTAGGGGTAAGAAAATTTTGTAAAATTTTAACTCTGAAAATAAAGATATGGTAATTTTAGTTGTCAAACTACGTTTCAAGGTATACCTTATGAAACATTTCAAGGACTTTGTAAAGCAATGAGTCTGTCATTGTCTGTCATTGGGAAAGTACACTTTCTTAACCTGCCTTATGCTGTTCAGCTAAATCAATTAGTTATTTATTTACCATCATGATATCCTTCAGTCAAGTTACCGACCCACATCTTCTTTGACAAAATGATCGTCAAAGCGTGGCTGAAGATTTCTGTGTGTATGCATCACACACATCAAGAACTTTCATTAAATCATTTTGATTCAACTATTGTACCAAGCTTTATTTACATTGAATAAACAAATGGAATCTCTGTCCGGAAAATCTATAAAAGTTTTTGATTCACCATGACATCAAATTTCAATTTAATTGCAACAGTCAATACAGAGTATTTGCGAGAGACTAAATACAATCATTTGAGACTTTTACCAGTCATTCAAGGTGAATGTCGCTTGAATGCTGAACGAAAATGTCCTCAAATAATAATAGTAATATGAAGGTAAAATGTTTTTAGAGGAGGCACAGGTAAAACATTTTTAATAAATTTATTATTAGTAAAAGTACGATCCGACAGAAAAAATGCCCTAGCTGTGGCATCGTCCGGCATAGCAGCCACACTTTTGGAAAGTGGGCGAATCGCCCATTTCACATTCAAACTGACAATAAAAATATTTAGTGATGAATTGATGATTGAATTGCATTTGCAATATTTCTAAACAGAGTAGTGCCGGAAAATTAATGAGGGAATGCAGTTTGATTATTTGGGATGAGGCTTCAATGTCTCATAAAGCTTCAGTTGGCGCACCAGACAGGGCAATGAAAGATCTGCGCAACAGTAACTGACCAATGGGTTGTATTGCTTTATTCTCTAGAGCTTTCCGTCAAATTTTGCCAGTTATAACTAGGGGAACGTGAGCAGATGAATTCAATGCATCGCTCAAAAGATCGCATCTTTCTCACATATAACGAAATGTGAACTTACAACAAATATGAGGATTTTATCTTTTAGCGAAGATAATTGGCAATTTTCCAAATAGGAAATGGTGAATTTTAAGGAGGAAATGTCTATGTACATTTTAACAATATTTGTGTTTTGTGTTTTGGTACTATATTTTATCTCGATATTAGTAAAATATCCACTGAGAAACTAAATTGGTTTCAAATTAATATTAAAAGTAGGTGCTCCTATTATACTACTCAGAAATTTGAGTCCACTGAAACTGTGCAACGGTACAAAATTCAAAGTCAAGGCCGTAGCCAGGAAATTATTGTCAGGTGGGTTCGATAATTTTTTCGGGGGTCTTGAATAATTTTTTGTATTGATGATGGGCTGATAAAGTATTCACGTATTTCCAGGATATATAAAATTGTTTAAACATAATATTTATTCTTATGAAAAAGATTATGAGGGGGTTAAAATTTAATCTTGAAAACAAAAATTCCACAATTTCAGAGGATGTTTGAACCCCCGCTATTTACGGGCTTGGCAGGAGTAGACTTAAGCACACAGTGCTTTTCTCACAGACAATTGTATATTGCCCTATCACGTGTTACTTCGAAACAAAATTTGTTCGTTTTACACGTGATCAGGTTATTAATGTCCTATAAAAAGAATGTACTTATAAACTAATCTCAATGTTTTCTGTTTTGTTTGCCTCATTAATAACTGCCACTCAAAAAATAATCTAAATTAATAATATATATAACGAGGAACAATAATTGATTTTTTGTTTGTTACAATTTCACTAAAAAATAACTTAACCAATGTTATCGAAAGCTGCATCTCATTAGAGTAACAAAGGGTATTTTAAATTTTCTGTAAAGAACTCGAGCGAAGCAGGGATGGGTTGCTAGTAGTAGTAGAATTTAAAAATATTTTATAGGGAAATGAATTACCCAGGAGTTTCAGGAAAATCTATATCACACTAACTCCAAATCGGGAGTCGTACTGTGTGTAACGCCGTTTCCCTGTGATTCCTAGGATAGAAATCACACGAAAAAAATTCGTTGGTTTACTAAAACCTGTCAAAGAAATTGCGATACTAACTTTTCTAGATTTTTCAATCCATTGAACCTAAGACAATATATTGTTTCTAGTTCAGAACCTTCATCGGTTGCGCTCCCCTTAACTGATTGAATTCTCGAATAATTATTTATGTATGTAGTATATATAACTGAATTTAATATTTTATCGCGAAATGAATTCCGACATCCAGGAGTTTCAGGAAAATCTAGCTCACAGAGACTCCAAATCGGGAGTTGTACTGGGTGTAAAGCCGTTTCCCTGTGATACCTAGGATAGAAAACACACGAAAAAAATTCCTAGGTTTACTAAAACCTCTCAAAGAAATTACGATACTAACTGTTCGAGATTTTTCAATCCATTGAACGCAAGACAATATATTGTTACTAGTCGAGAACCTTCATCAGTTGCGCTCCCCTCAACTGATTGAATTATCGAATAATTATTTATGTATATAGTACATATAACTAAATTTAATAATATTTTATCGCGAAATGAATTCCGACATCCAGGGGTTTCAGTAAAATCTATCTGTTAGAGACTCCAAATCCGGACTCGTACTGTGTGTAACGCCGTTTTCCTGTGATTCCTAGGGGAGCACAACTGATGAAGGTTCTCGACTATAAACAATATATTGTTTTGCGTTCAAAGGATTGAAAAATCTCGAAAAGTTAGAATCGCAATTTCTTTGACAGGTTTTAGTAAAACTACGAATTTGTTTTTGTGATTTCTATCCTAGGAATCACAGGGAACTGGCGTTACACACAGTACGACTCCCGATTTGGAGCCTCAGTGAGCTAGATTTTCCAAAAACTCCTGGATGTCGCAATTCATTTCGCGATAAAATACTAATAATTTGGATTTTACAAGTTGTAACTTGTAGAATAATTTTGATGTTGCAAATTCTACAAGTTACAAAACTACAAGTTACAAGTTGATTATGAAACAGGCCCCTGGTCGTAGCTTAGTGATGTTGTTATTTTGAATTAATTTCTGCAATGTGAAAATATTGAAGGTTCAATTATAGAGTTAAGCGGTTTAATTAAAGACTATACATGAGCAAATTCGTTAAGTGCAATATTGGGGTGAGCATTTTACAGGATTCTCCATATTTCAATGATGTTCACACTTGTATGAAGCAACAATCAACACAACCTAATAAGTAAATAAATAATGTCATATAGTAAATGATAAATATATAATTTACGTTTTAATTAATAATTATTTACTATTTAATTTAGTTTGAAAATTCTTGCATTATTTGTAATTAATATTAGATTGTAACTAAACATAATCTTAATAATATTTGTTTAGTAAGTCATTACAGGATGGTTAAAAAATTGGTTGAGATATAAGGCGGTATTGAATTATAATTATACAGGGTGCTTCCAAATATGTAACAAACCAAATGTTTTATTAGGTGTCCCATAAGCAGTAGCATATACAGGGTGGTTAAAATATAAAGTGGAGTGTATTTTGCTCATAAGGGGTGGTTTGAAAAATAATTATATGGGGAGCCATAAGTAGTTAAATATATATGACCGTGAAATTATAGGGCGGACTAGAATAATTGTTAATCAGGTTGGTTAAAAAATGTTAATAGAAGGTGTAGTGAAGTTTAGTTACAAGTTGCGCAGAATTGTCTGGGAAGAATTATTATTTAATAAGTTGATAAAAAAAAGGTTAGATAAAGGAGTGATTTAAAGGATCGCCGACAAGGAGTTGCATATAAATGATGGTTGAAATATAGGACGGAGTATAATTATAGTTAAAGAAGGCAGATCAAAAATTTATGGTGGCACGTAGGCAACCGTTTATACAGGATGGTGGGAATTTAGGGTGGAGTACAATTTTGGTTCTAAGGGATGGACAAAATATACTGGATAAATTGT
Organism: Octodonta nipae; assembly: GCA_034190945.1. Lineage (NCBI taxonomy): Eukaryota > Metazoa > Arthropoda > Insecta > Coleoptera > Chrysomelidae > Octodonta > Octodonta nipae. The sequence continues at coordinate 63,012,703 of CM067219.1, forward strand.
TCCAAACTGAGTTCCATGGACAGTTTCACATGAAGTCGGGAGTAAAATAATAGTTATTCATGGTGGTTAAAAAATGTTAAAATAATGTATTCGCAAATTCGAATATATTGGGAAGGGTAACGCATTAGCAGTTACATTTACAGGGTGTTTGGAATATACGGTGGAGTGCAATTATAGTTATATAGGATTATTCTAAAAATGTTATATTGTGTGGCCATAAGCAGATGCGTATACAAGGTCGTTAAAATATAGTTTTAAATCGTGATTCAAACGTAGGCATTTTCCAATTTACTTGGCATTTTCAATGACAAATAATAATGTCGGTCTTTACATTTCGAGTCTGCAGACAAATAATAAGTCACAGTGCCAAACTATGTAAATGTTGGTTGGGATTTATAAAATGCATGCTTTTAGGATAGTCAATTTTATGTTGCCTGCTCAAGAGTTTTCAAATCATCAAATTTGTTTGTTTATACCCCTTAGGGAATGTACCTTAACTATTCAAAAATATTACTACATTTACATAATACAACCAGGAGTTCTCTAATAGCCATTCCTAAATAAAAATCATCATAATTTCTAACATATCCTCCCAACCAAATAGCAGCTATAAATACAAACAGGTAAGTTCAATCTTATAATGAGAGTTGTCTAGTAGGCAGGTTAAGCTTTCGATATTCATCATTTTTGGGTCAATTATTCTTTTTTAAACGGGTAAAAAGCAAGAGCTGAATTGTGGATAACATATTGAATAGTGTAGTATTAAAGAACATTGGATGGAAATACTGTTAACTTAATTTAACTGAAAGATTATAATAACTGGTTGATCTCTGATCATAAGTTTCCTAAAACGGAAGGCCTTATATTGGCAATCCAAGATCAAGTAAATCCAACTAAGAACTATCTATAGTACATCGTCAAAGACCTTTCTATCAACAATGGGAGATGCAGATACGGTTGCCAAACATCTGAATCTATTCAGCATATTACAGGAGGTTGCCAGGCGTTCGCTGCAACTGAATGCAAAGAACGACATGATGTTGTGGCAAAAATACTGCACCAAGAACTAGCGTTGAAACTTGAGCTATCACACTCGATAAGAACACCCAACTAGTACTAGTACTACATACAAACCACTAGTTTTGGAAAATAACAATTACCTCGGTATGGACGAACAGCTTTACCAACTATTGCAAAAAGCCGTTCTGTTAAGAACAGCCCGGACGGTCATATTCAGGGGAAGCTGCCACGACTCCAACCACGGGCCTGATAACCTGGCAAGGGCTCCCACAGAGCTAAACCCTTTTGATATCTAGGATACCTGGGGTTACTGCGCTGCCATACACTGTATGGTAAAGTAGGAAATGTATAATAATAATCAAACTAATTTGAAAGTTACAAATGTAGTTTAATTATGTTTAGTCAAACACGACTTAATTAAATAATTTTCATTCTGTTGTTATTGATATCATTCCACCGATTTCATCAAGGGGTTGCGCATGGATGTATAATTATATGTATTTGTCAGTGTTCAATAAACATAATTATTTCATAAAATGTGATAGTTATAGTCAGATTTATAGATCTATTTTCTACATTTTCGTCTATACTTTATATTTAAATTAAACGAACTAAACGAACCAATATTAAGAAGTCAACCTATTTTATATATCTACTAATTATTTAGTGTCCAGGATATACAATCTCATGTCAATAATATCATAAATAATTTGTCGGTCCCGTTGTCTCAGATAATTCTGTATTTTGATAAAAGTAAGAAAATTAATCGTTGGCCTATAAATTGTGTATATGTCTGGGAGTGAGATATAGATCTTACTGCTTAAATATGTGTAGACTCGTTGACCAACCGATTTTTGAGCAGATACTGTGTGAACTATTAGTTTTTCTTTACCTTTTGTATTGTACTTGTGATTTTGTTTTTTCAAGTATGTGTTTCTATTTCTATATGTGAATATCAATACATTGTATGTATATAATTGCCTAAGATCGAGGAGGCTCGCTTCTTTGTATAGTTGGTTATGCAATATATTTTTTCTGTAAATTATCTTTATTGCCCTGTTTTGTAGCGTCTGCAATTTTTTTTGTGGTTTTTAGTGGTTCCAACCCAAGCAAGTATTCTATATTGTAATCTACTCTCGATTAGAGCAAAAATTATGTATTATTTTGTCGACAATTACTGGCACTTTTGTTTACTGTTATAATTTTCTCTGCATGTTGTCATTCTGTTATCACTCTAGAATGCAACAGGATCTCCTGTATATTATAATTATATGTCGAATGTACTAGTATAAATATTTAGACAGTTCCATAAAAATTACGAGTATGTCTTACTAATATTAAAATTGTTTCAACTAAACCTAAATTCTAGTATATTTAACCCATAAATTGCATCAACTCAATCACAATCTGTACATAAATTGAGGAACTCTAATTCTTTCGAAAGCATTTGGTCGTTTACGTAGTCCCAGTTTACAAATAATGCATAAGAACTTTCAAGAGTATAACTGAATATATTATAACATGGGTTAAGAGGTCGAAGTCTCACGTTTTTAAGGGTACTTTGAATAAAATATGAAAATGTACATTTTTGACCATGGGTTCGCAAGTTTTATATGCTCAGGAAAGGCCAGGTAATTTGTATGACTGGATAGTGCAGTTGAATTGGTTTATCTATCTTCGTACGTGGCCCCAGGAATTTACCGACCAAAATGAAAAGTTAACAAAGTGAATAGAAATTAGTTTTTTAAACAGTGAATGCATACATTTTTATAATAGATCTGGACTGACGTTCTAATCGCATTTCATCATTCAAAATAAATCATAACTCAAACTTTTTATCCAGTTATTTGAATTTAAGTTTTTACTTTTATAAATTAAAACAAATTCTCCTTGTGACTGAAGTGAATAGGTGGAAATGAATTTTTGATTTGAATGTACTGATGTCTAGATTGTTGAGATTATAATATTTATAAAAACAATTCAGCAACAGTTTTAAATGTGTGGTCCCAAACAAGAAGAAGAAAAACAACAATTTAATTATTTGTTCTTATTTATCAAAGTACTTATTAACGTTATTTAAACTTTCTAAACGTATAAAAGTGAAGTGTTTACATATAACCAGAATAACAAAAGAATAAATCAGTTTTATTTTTATGCATCTTTTCCAGGTTAATCTTTTCTCTCATCTTGATATGCTGGACAATTGTATGCTGCACTTTTATACATAACAACATTTCATTTATTTCATTATTTAGTGACCTACCACTTCAATTTATTCTTTAGATCTATATTATTTAAATTTAATAGCATGAAAACTTTGACATCATTTGGTAATTTTGTCGATATCTATATATCGCAAAGGCTATTGCAGCTGTTGGTTTAGGCACAAAAGAAAAAAAATGTCCTAGACAGGGGCAAATCAGGAACAATTTTACCCTAGAAAGAGGTACAAATCGGAAGGGGGCAAGTAGGCAAATTTATGGGAAGTTTTGTACGTTCACGTCAGATTTTTCAGATCCTCGCGGGGCAGCTGCCGTCCTCCTTGCCACCTCCGTCGGTATGCCCATGATCTATGATTACGAATTTTACAAGTGCTAATATATTTAATTGCCCAAGTAAATTTAGTGGGTTGGTTACTGCTGACAGTCTAATTTGTGACAGTCTAATACATGTATGAAAACTACATAAAATTCAGAAATTTTTAATACTTTTGTTTAATTTCATATTCACTGAGAAATATTTGTTTAAAACTCTTGCTCTGACAACTGTTGTAAATTTCTATTTATTCTACCTTAATGTTTATTGCAATTCCTTCTCTCCGCCTAATTTACATTATTGATGAAATTAACAACCCCTCGATCTCTATCAAAACTATTGGTCACCAAGGTTCACTTGCTGCAATAATTATTTTCATAGGAATAGTTAAATGATTCCACCTTTTTCATATTAATCTTCTTTATATTGGAATTTTAACTGTAATTTTAATTATAATTCAATGATGACGGGATATCATTCGTGAAAGAACCAAATTATTTTTATTTACTTATTTTTCTTTTGTCGTGATTTAACTTTTCTGGCTTATAATAATTACCCAAATCCTGATTTTAACATTTGATGTTGTTACCTGTACTAATTACCTTTTCAATTACTAAACAAATCATACTTGTCCATTATTCTAATAATAAATGGATTCATCATTATTTTCTCTACATATCTTCTAAATGTTATTTGTGGCACATTTTTGATTATTTTTGTGTTCTTGGGAATGAACACCACAATCGAAACAAAAATCTCTATATGCAAGGACGTTTCCAGACCTCTTGTGAGCTCGTTTTCAATGGGTTTAAACATGTATTGAAAATATAAAATGTCTTTAAATCTTTAAAGTAATTGAAAATGAGGTCACAGTAGACCTGGAAACGTTTGGTGTTTCCTTGAATATACCGATTTTTGTCTCGATTGTGGTGACACGAAATTAATTTAGTTGCGTGTTACATATTTTGATTTTGCTATATCTCCTAAGGTATTCATTTAATCTGCATGGTGTAAAGGGAAAAAATATTCTTTATGAAATGCTCAATCCAACTAACGTATTTAAAATGACTAGCTGTCGCCCAGTGGTCGAAATTCGACCAATTGTGTCAATATCTCTGGCAGGTTAAGTAACATGAAAATTATATCGTGACATTCTATCCTAGGACTTTAGGGAGAACAGCAATTACACGGAACGGATCCAGATTCGGAACCTCTGTGTGATAGTTTCCTCGAAAATCCTAGATGTCGGTCTTACATCTCGCTTCTACAGATAAGTAACGAAATTCAAGTTTTTTTCAGATATAATTCATAGAACTTTATTTGTGTTCAAATTCGTAATTCTTAATTTAATATGACAACAATTCAACTGCTAATGGGCTACCCTACATATTTATTTTTTCTAACACCCCTGTATAGCTATAATTGCACTCTCTAACATTTATTAAAATCCTCATTAGAATAATTCCATGTCATTATATATTTCCACCACCCTGTATATGCAACTGCTTATAGACCACGCATAATATTTTTTAACATTTTTCAACCACCGGGTAAACCATTCTGTATATGCCACTGCCTATGACCCACCATATTTAAACTTTTTGTTTATGAAATTTTTAATTATCTTCTGTAACTATAATTCTACTCCGACCTATATTTCAATCATTATATATATGGAACTCTTCGTCGGCTACTCTATAAATCAATTCCTATTCTAACATTTTTTATCACCATCCTGTATATCTATAATTCCTCTTACCCTATATTTCATCTTAACTATATATACAACTGCTTATGGGTTACGAAATGTTGCATTTCCATTTCCATTTCCGCCACCCTGTATATGCATCTATGTATAACATTTTTTGCACCACCCTGTATAACTGCAATTTTAGTGCACCTTCTATTCCAAGAACCCTGTAAATTCAACCGCTAATGGGCTTCCCTATATAATTATTTTATTATTTATAATTGCACTCTACTCTATATTTTAAACACCCTAAATATGCAACTGTTTATGTGCCACCCATTAAAAAAATTATCTCGAATCGCCCACTAAACAATAACAACCCTTGCATGCCACCTCCAGAAGTACATGCTCTAAGTATATAATAGCATTGGTCTGTCTATATATAATTACTCAATGGTTTGAGTCTGGCGGCAGCGGCACGCGGCACCTTCATTTGTTTGGCATTGACACTATTGACGTAAATAATGAATTTTTATATTTTATTTAATGAATGAACCAATATTATAAATTAAGATTAGCATTCTGCACTGAAGGTCGTCAGTAGCTACTAAACAAAACAAAAATGAAGAAAATCGGTTGAGAAACAGAGGAGAAAATGGTACCTAATCGTTTTGTCTTAGCCTATTTATATATAGATAAGGATTAATACCGTATTTGTCTAAATAGCGTTCCAATTACCGCTTTAATTGCCCATTATTAAAATGAGTATAGCATGTTTTGCTTCAGAGATAGTTATACGCCGTCGCCGAATTTTTTGTAAACCTCTATAAGATACACAATTTCGCTATACAGTATTTTGTTATATATCAAAGGGTTTAGGCAGCGTTTTAGTTGGAAGCTCCGAGACGGCTTATTTTTTCCAACACCTCCAACAAATATTGTTATATTTTAACCAATTAATGTAAAAACTTATATACTAAAATCTTCCTCGAGAACCACTCTATCCACTGGTGAAATCAGCCTGAAAAGCGGTGCGGAGGTTTTAGAGTTTATCGCGAATAGACAGACAGACGCGGCGAAGGACTTTGTTTTATAATATTGTTACGAAATTTACAATAGCCGACCCTATTTCATTTTAGTACGACACCGATCGCTTCTAAGTTAAAAAATGTTCTCGAAATGGCTCGGCGGCTGTGGAGTTGATGATTAATTATACGAGAATTTTCCATGCTAGTTTTAAAAGGAAGCAGCCCACGATCGCAAGTTAGTTAGACAGCGACGACTAGTGTATATTGTAATGTTATTGTGAATCAGCTGTTCTGTATAATTTAATGTAAATAAAAGTTCTAGAAAAGAGAAAGTGAATATTATTTTTATAATTTTAAATTGAATCCGCGGACTATATAACAAATTTGGTGATCAGAACTGCAGGATTAAGTGCAGTTAAAATCGTAATTTGATTTATGGAAACCCGTAGCTTGGAAACAATGGACGAAAGTACCAAAAAATAGTCAAGCAGGTTATGGAGGGACTAGAAGAAAAAATAGCCCAGATTCTAAAAAAACGTGACAAGAAGGAGAAAAAACGTCAATAAGAAATTCAACAAAGGTTAGTGAAATCTTTTGATGAAAAACGTAAATTAGAATTAGAAAATCTTGTCACTGCCATTAGATGAAACGAATGCAAATAGTGGAATCAGACATAAGAGAAATAAACGACGATATAAAGGTCCTAAAAAATGCCGTGGATACTCTTGAAACCAAAGTAGAGGACATCGATTCCATCCAGAACCAGGTGAAATGTGAAATGAGTGCTATCGAAAGCCAGGTAAAAGTTGAAATCAGTTCAATTAATGACGCAGTACACAGTGAAGTACAAGATAAAGTAGAAACAGCAATTAAAAAATTGCAACAAGATTTGCAGAGAGGGAAATACCAGCACACTGTGAGCACAAAAGGTTCCTTTAGTAAGCCACCCAAATTTGGTGGCAGTTCATCTTGGCCCATGTATAAACGGCAATTTGAGGCTGTGGCTACAGCTAATGGATGGGATAATCATGAAAAATCTACGTCTCTGGTAATTTCGTTAAGAGGTCCGGCCCTAGAACTCCTCCAAAGCATTCCAATCGATGAACAAGGCAATTTCGACAAGATCATCGCCATTCAGGACAAGAGATACGACAATCAATCCTTGAGCCAGGTATACCAAGTCAAACTCACTGGGAAAACGCAAAAATCCGCTGAAAGCCTCCAAGAATTCGAAGCAGAGATCAGACGGTTAGTACACTTGTCCTACCCAGACCTGCCAGAGGAAACGAAAGACCAGTTGGCCACACAGAGTTTCATTAACGGTATCAGAGATGTGGAAGTACAACGAGATCTAAGACTAAGTGACGTCAAGAAAAGTAATGAAGCTCTACTTCGGGCTTTGGAAGTAGAGGGCGTCATTAACATGTTCAAGCCGAGGGTCCGAGTAGTTTCCTTTAACCAGGAAAAGTCAGAGTCACCATTCCAAGCGCTGCTGGCTGGTCTGAACAAAATATTAGAACGGTTACAAAGAACTGGCACCAGAGGGGCATGTTACCGCTGCCGACGGACAGGACACTTTCAAAGTGACTGCAGAGTAAGGCTATCGGAACGATCACCAACCAGGGGTAGCCAACAAACCGACCTTACGAACCAGGGAAACTCCAATCAGTCAACATAAGGAGGCGAATGCTGACTAACCCTCCACCAGCCCCCAGGACAGTATCCATCCGGGGATTTTACCGAGATAGCAGCGGCCTAGTCATCAGGGGCCCCATCAATGGCAGAGCAATTACCATCACCATCGTAACAGGCGCCGCTGTGTCCATCGCCAGGTCCAGGGTCTTGAGGGCTTCGGAGATCCGGCCAACTAATAACAATCCAGCTCAGGACATTCACCGGCGAGTCCATGTCAATACAGGGTGGGGTAGATGTCGTGCTATAGATAGGGGACAACATGATCCGGCATAGGGTCCTGGTAGCGAATATTGACGTATATATTGGGTATGGACCTAATCAGCCAGCATGGATTTATGTTCGACCGGAGATTTGATGTTCTTCGGTTCCTAAATGAAGAATTTGTATTGACACGACCCGTCAACAACTCAGCGACCTCCATAAAAATTGTAGCAAACCTTGGAACAACACCTATCCAAGGTATCAGCAATAACCAGCGTGATTCGGATTAGCATATTCCCCTATTCCTGTTGGCATATTGCTCTGCCGTATATAATAGTACAGGCCTGACCCCAGCCAGGGTCTTATTCGGAAAGGAGCTGCGATATGGCTTTTGGCTCCCCCGAAGAACCTTCCCAAGACATCGACGATTATGCCGACATAACATGCTGGCAATACACGAGTTAGCCCGAACGCAGATGTTGGCCACCAGTGACCGGATGAAGACGCGATACGACCTCAAGGCCAATTCAGTCGGGTTCCAGGAGAGGGACAAAGTCTGGCTGTATAACCCCCAACGGAGTAAGGGTAAATCCCCAAAGCTTACACCCGCCTGGAATGGTCCATACGAGGTGGTCAAGAGGCTTAATGACGTGGTTTACCGGATCCGTCGAAACCCCAAGGCTAAGTCCATTTAGGTCGACTCGCTCCCTACAATGGAGAAGATGTTTCTGATCGGGACAATCAGAATTAAACGGAGGGCAGTGTTACGAAATTTACCGAGCCGAAAGCCGACCCTGTTTCATTTCAGTACGACACCGATCGCTTCTAAGATAAAAAATGTTCTCGAAATGGCTCGGCGGCTGTGGAGTTGATGATTAATTATACGAGAATTTTCCATGCTGGTTTTAAAAGGAAGCAGCCCACGATCGCAAGTTAGTTAGACAGCGACAACTAGCGTATATTGTAATGTTATTGTGAATCAGCTGTTCTGTATAATTTGATGTAAATAAAAGTTCTAGAAAAGTGAAAGTGAATATTATTTTTATAATTTTAAATTGAACCCACGGACTATATAGCAATATGTATATATATTTAGCCTATGAGCTGTCGAGTTATTGTACAATCGGTTGTGGGGGAATAACTCAGGTTTTAAAGCACGCAAGTTGAAAAGTTTGTGTGATATGTGGGAAAATTACTGAAAGAAGATTAAAACAGTGATAATATATTTTATTTACTCTTATTAAATTAAATATTACAAAAATACTGTTTAAAAATTTCTGTTTACAAATGTACAGGTCTCGTCTGCACACAGTGCTTTTGATTCGCACAACTTGTTTTCTGCTAATACTTTATGAAAAACGGTGAGGCACGCTGAGCTCCATTGATTTTGAGAAGCAGGTCTCTTATTTGTCAACTGTCAGTATACATGTGGTGGTAGAACTCGGGGGGTTAGTAGAATTATAGTTTCACAGGGTGGATTGAACAATGTTAAAAAAATGTTTTATAAGGTAGACCACGGGCAGTTGCATCCTTCTACATGGAATACTTGAAATATGGGCGCAGCAAAATTAAAGTTATATATTGTGTTTAACACAATGTTAGAAAAAGTTATAATATATAAAGTAGTATATAAAGGGTGGTTAATATACTTTGAATAGATATGTTATAAATAATTGAAAACAGCTATAAACCACTGATTGTGTGGCTGTTTGGTAACATTTTTATGTGTCCCACTCTCTATTTATTAGTTCAACTGTAGTGACATTATAACAGTTCCAATTTTTTAAGTTAGGTCTTTAGGTCTTCGCTAACATATTATTCCGAAGATAAAAGGGTTATCTACAATAAGGTAATAAACTTTCTATCGAATATTGCTTAAATATTTGTAATATATTGCATTTTAAAGACGTATTTTCCTCTTATCAAACTTTACCTATGTACATACAGTGTGGAACTGCCAAATGGAATAAATTCGATAACGAATAAAGGAGGGCGTGTTGGGAAAAACGCTTGGACACGGCGAATTGTATTTTTTAATACGCATTTTTTTCCACAAAAAAAATATATAGGGTGTGTCATGTGACAGTAGCCAACACCAACTTTCTTATTTTAAATGCAAACCTATTATTTATTTTTTGGAAAATTCTAGATATAATTCATGTACAATGTCCTCCATCTATCTTCAACTGTTTTGGAAATATTAAGTGTTTTCAGATTTATTACAAAAATTAACATTAAAGAAATAAAACTATTTTATTTCACAAATTCGCTATATTACAATAAAAACCTAATAAGTAATACTGATTATTTCTTAATAATATAAAAAAACAAAATACCATTAATGTCAATGTAGGAAATGTTAAAAATGTTTATCTAGTATAGAAATGTCTTCTAATGTTATTCAACATCTCAGGCGTGATTGAGCTAATCGCAAGCGTGATTCGTCTTTTTAGGCCATCTAAGTTGAGAGGTATAGTTTTGAATATAGTATTTTTGACATCACCACAAAAAGTAGTCCAATGGCGTCAAATTCTATCGATCCACGCCTCCCAATCCACCGATTTGGAAAAATTTGGTTCAGGTACTGTCGGACATTGATTTTGTAATGGGGCGGTGCTTCATCTTGCTGAAACTATATTGTATTGGCAGGAACTTGTGGGTTTACTGGATCAGGATATACGTTTGTCAAAGTTGGCACCACTTTATTTTGGAGCAGTTCCAAATATTTATCTCCATTCAAGTTGCCATCAATGAAAAAGGGACCTACGATATGATTTCCAACAATTCCTGCCCAAACATTAAAACAGTACTATGGAGTCAATTCGAAGGCATCAGAGGTTGGTGCTGGAAATGTGACACCTGTGCAGCCAGTAAGGTGCGAAGACCATGACCAAGGGCAGAATGCAGCAATACAATGTGACCGTCCCATTTGAGAGAATCGCCATTGAGGTCGACCCTCCAAATCTCCAAAGTTGCCTGGTATGGCTCATACGAGGTGGTCAAGAGGATCATTAACGTTGTCTATCATATTCGTCGGAATCCAAGAACTAAAATGATTCATTTCAGTCGACTCGCTCCTAAAGATGGAGAGAATGATTCTCATCGGGCAGATCAGAATTAAAGGGGGCATTGTTATACAATTTATTTTTTGCCGCTAAAATTTAAGAAACCTTCTAATTTAATCATTCGGATACAAACATTGCGAATATGAAACAAGAACGGCTGAATATAAAAAAGCATCAATAATGGCATTCCCGAAAACTCGATTAACGTAAAAAACTAATGCTGATTTGATTCTGAAATACCATCTAGACTGACCTTAATTTGCTTGTCTAGATGGTATTCGACTGAAAATTTCATTCAAATGTATATACACTTGGAGGCGAGGCATTTTGAGTTGGGTGTAGCACACCAGCTGATAGTATTTGTCATTTTGTAAATAAGTTTATTTTGATAAAGATACTGTCTGTGCTTTAGTTACACAATTTGACATTGAGACGCACTGAGAATTGACTCATGTCAAGATTTGTGCAGTCTGTGCGCCTCCTCTGGTCGAAGTAAGTTTACTGTTTTTAAATGAGATAGGATCCGAAAAAAAAACAAGGGAATCTTAGTCCGAATTATGTATTTTAAACAGATGTTTCTGATTTTGTGGTCAATTGGTCATTTGTTCTAAGTTAGAAGGATTTGGTTTTTGATATTCTTCATAAACGCCCTTTTATATAAGGTGCGACCAAATCCCCGATTTGAGGTGAAGTACTTTGTAAAATCGATTTAATCTTCAGGTCAAATATTTGTAGGGACGAATTGTACAAAATATTTTCCCACGGCGATTTGTGCAAGGGAATCCCATTGCAATAGATTTTGTTGTAGAGAGATTTTTCCATTAATGAAATTTTTGGGGCTGCCGTTGTTGATGCTTTTTATATTCAGACGTTTTCATTTGGTATTCGCAATGTTAATATTAAAATGACTAACCTATAAGTTTCCTTACTTTTTTTGGCGGATTAAATTGAATGTTATAACACTAGTGAGTATATTTGGCCTGAAATAAAAAGGGCTTCTCCTTTTATAGTATAAGATTGTGGGTTGATACTTTGGATTTGTGCAACGTGGTATTGTCTGAGTGTTTACATAAGATATGTTGGTCCATGTTACCTTTTTGATATAAATTCTTAGATAATGTTTGATCAAAGGATACCCACAAAATTTTATTTAACATAATCTAATCATTATGTTGCATACAAAGCTGTGAAGAATGGAAAATTGAAAAAGGGAAAATAAATTGTAATATGTATGTTTCAAAGCTAGGAATCACGGAGTCACGGCAATGATATGTATAGCCAATTTTTCTAGATTTCATTCATTGACGAAAATATTAACGATTTCGTGACCAAAAACAATATTTAATAATTCGCTTAAGCAATAATAAAATTTCGAATATAATATGCTCTTTAACGAGCCTGCTTATCTATACCGATATAATAAAGATGAAGAGTTTTTTTGGCTCTTTGAATGGGCTAATCTCTCGAACATCCCGTCGAATATGAAAATAATTTTTGTATTTTATTATAGTTAGTTTGCTAATTGAGGTCATATTCACAGAACATATTTGTTTTGTCTGTACGACAGATTGACCAATTGAAGTGTAATATTAACACAACGTGTGTGTTTTGTCGAGGCCATAGTTTATAGCTACGCAAGACTACTCAGGTGGCGCTGCACGGATGTCAGGTATTGTATAACTTTTGAACGGCTTGATAGCCTCAAGTCATATTCACACTTTGTCAAGGTGGTGATCTGTGACCATGCGACAATCCATTAGGTGGCATTGTAGTAAAGTTATTAGCCCGGGTAAGAGTAGAATAACGTCTGCTTGAACAAGGCCTTCTCCAAGGACACAAGTAGAACAACGTCTGTCGCTCCAAAAGTTGCATCTGTTAGCCAGACCAAAAGCATAACAACGTGTGCTGGCCATAATATCTTGCACAATTTTTAGATTCTTATGATAATTTTAAAATATATGTTATAATAAAGTTTTAATGTTAAATAATAAATCGTAGATAAATTTATTTTCATCTAAGCTGATAGCTGACGTCATTTGCAACATTGTAAACTTGGAAATAGGCGATATTGAGATAATTAATTTTCATGCGTCGGCAAGTTTTATACTAAACTTTCATAACTTTATTTTGCCTAATCCCGAAAATGAATCTTAGTTTTTTCAACTACAAAGGCTACATTTATTATAATGGCAGTACAATTAATAGATCTGATGGAATAATTGTGTATATTAAAGATGACATTTCTAATGATACAGAAATAATTGAATAGAGAAATTTAAAAATTATATATATGTCACGATTTACCTGAAACTGAATTTTTATGTAATGCAAATAAATTCACGGAAAAGGATTTTGTTCCTGAGTCAAATAATAATAAAGGAGGAACACGCATTGATAACATTTTTATAAAATCAAATTCAATTTCCCCTAAACTTTAAAATGGTTCCTAGGAAGAAATGGATAACTTCTTGTATCATGGCTCTTTGTAAAACTAAGGAAATACTTTATAATATATGGAAACCTGATCGAAATAATGAGCAAGCCCAAACAAATATTATGTAACAAGCCTAGACACAATTATAATCCGAGCAAAACTGAAGTATAAAGAATTAAGTGAAAGAATTCATCAACCGCCAAACTCTAGATTTAAACTACCACCATAAGACAATAAAACAATGTACCTACATCCAACTAACATAACTGAAATAGACAACGAAAGAAAACATTTGAAATTTAGAAATGGTGTAATAGATGAAATTCATGCCAAAGTAATCAAAAGTCTCTTCTGGTTTATTGTAGAACCGTTACAATATACAGGGTGAGTTTTTTTTGATGATCAGTATGAGGATCTCGGAAACTAGCGGAGATAGAGCAGTGGTTAAATCGGGAAAGATTTGCAGTTTTACTGGCCCAATTTAATGACACTTTCGGATTTTTGTAAAAAGTCTAGCTCCTTTGTTTTTGTGTCAATATCAAAATTGAACGGAATTGTAGCACGAATATGATTGTCATGTCCTCGTTTGCGCGACAGCTCTCGTTTTCGAGATATGACACAAACTTATCTTTTTTTGAATTAGGTATATCAGATATAACAAAAAAACTAAATAAGTAGGTACTTACTAAAAACTTAAGAAATTAAAATACATAATATTGGTTACAATGTATGTTCGAAAAGTCCACCATTGTTATTTAGACAAAAATTGCATCTTTTTAAGATTGACATTACCGCATATCAATTTCTTCAATTGCTTGTAATACCGCCTCCCTTAGGTCACCAACTGTCTCATACTTTCTTTTGTGTACTTTGTTTGAGGCGCACCCCATTAATAGAAGTCTATAACTGCCAAATAGGGAGACCGGGGTGGGCCATTTCTTCCTATTCAAGAGTTTGGATAGATAAGTGTTGTCTTACTAATAACGAGTTATGAGCAGGTGCTCAATCATGTTGGAACCACTCAATTTCTAAACGAGTTCTCAAATTCAAATTATGCAACGTGTCTTGAAAAGTGTATTGCAAGAAATGCAAGTAGCGCTCCCCAGTAAGCGATGCGTCATAGATAAAAGGCCCCAGACTAGTAGACCCTATGATACCACACCAAACATTACAACCAAATTTTATCTGCTCATTGTGTCTATTGAACATACCGCAGTTAGTAAATCTAGTTTCATCTGACCATAACACCTTTAATGGACACTGTGGATTGTCAAGAACATGTCTCTAAACCATGTACAAAACAAAATACGTCGATGTTCGTCACCAGCATGCTAATTTTGAGAAACTGAAAGTTTGTACGGGTGGAACTTGTGTGCTTTCAGTACCATAACTACAGTTCGTTGAGATGTGCCAGCTTCTGTAGCAATCTCACGAGTTGATGTAGATTGATTTTGATTTACCATTGCCAAAACATTTATTTGTGCTGCTTCGTTAATTTGATTACGTTCCTTTGGTGCTTTAGTAAAAGATCCATATCTGCGTAAACTATCGTAAAGCCTCTTAACTATGAAAAATTCCTCAGCAGCACGAATTGAATTTTTATGGCATATGATATATCATTCCACCATATTCAGTTTTTCTTCGTTAGAATATTCCATTTTATCACGAAAACTTGTCAATATCGACTGTCAGTTCACCACTACTAATGGAATTACTCTCAAATTAGGAAACGTCAAAGTGAAAACAATCCTTTTCATGGCTACCTACGTTAAAAGTGAAAATAAGAGAGAAAAGCATCCATAACTCCGTTATTTTTATAAATAACTATATCGAGTATTATATCGTTGAAAAGCTCTAAAAATGTCCGCTTTTTTGAGGTCATAGCCAACTATGGTTTCTATTCAAAAAAGATAAGTTCGTGTCATAACTCGAAAACGAGAACTGTCACGCAAACGAGGACACGACAATCATATTCGGGATACAATTCCCTTCAATTTTGATATTTACACTTTTTTTTATAAAAGCAAAAACAAAGGAGCTAGAGGGATTTGACTAAATCGACAGAATTTGGTTTTTTCAAAATATCTAGTAAGCTATGACTTTTTACAAAAATCCAAGTATCATTAAATTGGGCCAGTAAAACTGCAAATCTTTCCCAATTTAATCATTGCTCTATCTCCGCTAGTTTCCGAGATCCCCATACTGATCATTAAAAAAAAACACCCTGTATAATTAAAATAAGCATTTCACAATCTACATGGCCTAATGTATTAAAAATGCTGAAATAACACCAATTATGTTCTTTAAAAAAAATGCAAAATTTCATTGAAAAAGCAATTTGGCTATATTAAAAATAAAGGTACAATTGATGCACTTAATGTGGTCACAAATCTGATTCTAGAGAATACGGATACTTGCTTACCAATAGCTACAACTATTTTTGACCCAGCAAAAGCTTTTGATGCAGTAAATCACAAAATCCTACTTAAAAAACTAAGCAGCTACGGAATCAGAGGTCCTACGAGTAAATTCTTACTGGGTTATCTTGGAAACAGACTATAAAGAGTAAAAATTAATAATACAGTGAGTGACTTTATGCCCGTAACGACCGGTGTTCCTTAGGGAACAATACTTAGACCTCTGTTGTTTATATTATATGCGAATGACCTTCTAAAAATATGATTGATGACATGATCTTTTCTGACGCCGATGATACTGTGATAATAACTTATGCCAAAACTTGACAAGGTGTAGAATCAAAAATGAATCACTGTCTGAATGAAATATCGGAATGGCTAGCCGTAAATAAATTATCCCTGAATATAGATAAAGCAGTTTATATAATATTCTGTAATCGATGCGATAGTTTACCACATTCCATTGATGTTAAGATAAACGGAAAGAACGTGAAGGTGAATGAGTTTAAATATTTAGGTGTCATTCTTGATTATCATCTAATATGGAACGAACATATTGAATATATTATAAAAAAACCTATTTGGTGTTTATTTTTTATGAAATATTCAGATATATGGACACTGAAACATGGAGAATAGTTTATTACTCTCTGGTCCATAATATAATCAATTATGACAATATAGCATGGGGAGGAGCTTCTGACAATAATCTTAACCTGCTGCATGGGTTACAAAATAAAACTTACAAATAAGAATAAATACCTTTCCAACAAAAACCCACTTAATTTGGATCAGATTTGCTAGATGCAATCTTTATTATGTCACTATAGAGAATTAAGTAATAGATACACTACATCCAATTCGAAGACCAGATGTTGAAGTCTACAATTGTCTAAAATAAAAATAAAAGTCTTGTCATGGCAATATAATTATTTAATGAACTCCCAAATGAGTCCAATACACTTAGGGAAAACCACAGAAAAAAGGAATTAAAATAATAGATTCTGAACAACGTTTCATTATTTTCATGATTTTCCGTTCAATAAATATCAAACAAGAGTATTAAGAATATAAATATGATGCAAATATCATGAAAATATTAAATAAATATAAAACAAGAGAATAATAACAAATATTAGAGTAAGTTTGTACAGTTATTTTGTTTTTATATAATTTCCTATATTGGTAGCATTTATTAGTTTTGGGTCTTAGTTTTAAGACTAGTAATCAGTAATTATATTCCAGTCCTACACATAGGTAACTAGATTGCCTCTGTAGGTGCAGTACATTATAATTCTATTTCTTCCAATTCTTTTGTACATTGATGATTCTTCATTACAATTGATTAACTACTTATTAGATATATAAACGCGATTTAAATACGACATGTAGAATTTTCTGTATAGCGGGTCTCTATAAATATTATATATTTGAAATGCATAACAAATTGTTCGTGTTTTTGTTATTTTAGGATAGCGCAATTGATTAGGGTCTCACCTCTTGAATTAGAAACCCTGCAACATTTCGAAACACTAAGCACATAATTATTTAGTAAGATATGTGAAACTGCGTGTTTTGTTAAAAAATATGCCTTACGCTTATCTGCTAATACTTTCGTATACTCGATTCTTGCTGGTTCTTTTAGTCTGTTACGCTATTATTACTCTTAAGAAAATTACGTTTCCGAGAATCTTATTGTTATAAATATATAAGGCTAAACCCTTGCCTTATATTATGTTTTGTCGGAAAATGTTGAGTAAGTGTTGACTTTGTCCTATTATTAAGTCTCACAAAATCATCTCTCCTACCTAACTTCCAGCAGTTTAATGGACTTCTGCATTCATTCTTACCTGAAACAAAAATATTTTACAGTTAGATACCCAGAATATGCAAGTATTTAATAAACTATTCTGATATGGCTATTATATAGAACATTCTGTTCGTTGGGTACGGTTTTTAATTAGCAATATTATTTTGTAACAATTATTTGAGTTTGTAGCCTGTTCAATGCATGTGTAACAAAACTCGAAAATTTTGATAAAAATCAAACGCAGCTACTAATGTGTTGTGAAAGTTCAAAGAGAAATGTAAAAATTACTTCCAATTGGAGGCGAATCTCTATTGTGATTGATGAAGACTATAAAAAAATAAACATATACGATAGACTATTAGAACTATTAGGTTTAAGGAAATACAAAAACAACTATAACCTTATTGTTAATTTTCTTATTCGTAAAAATTTATAATTGATTCCTTTTTTAACAATTCTATTTTCACCGAATCTTATTACTAGCAATATCAGAGGACAAGGAAATTCGTTACTTAGTCAGAGCTAATAACAAGTAACTGAAAGAATAGAACACTGCAATTCTAAAGTTAAAAATAAACTTCAATATTGGTCTGTTTTAGTCTGAAATCTCTGAATAGATAACAATAAGTCTTGACAACAAAGAGTATAATATGGATTAGATTTTTTGATACAAATAACAAATTGAAAGTGATTAACCAGTCTCAAAGCAGGAGTAGTATGTGTCAGCTTTTGACTCTGTTCAATTTTTGATAATTAGTGACCAACAACATATGAATCTAGATTATTATTTAAATGTTTATCGTAAATATCTAAAGAAACACTGTCATGCTGCATTTTTGATGATGATGGTAATCAGTTTCAATAATTCTTTACAGCATGTGCCGGTTCCCGCAGCCAATACTCCATTGTGTTCTATTTACTGTATCTGCTGTGGACAATTGTCTGGCAGCTATCGCCGTCCACTGCAAAATCTTTTTAAGTCATCTGCTTTGACTTTTTTTCTCTCTAATAGGTTTATTATGTCTATATCTTAGTCAACATTCGTTTTTTATTAAAAAATTCACACCCGTACAAAACAATGTTCCTAGATTGTATGGCCTTCTAAAAATCCATAAATCAGATAATTTCTTAGAGATACCGATTAGACCTGTAGTTTCGTTTCCATTTTCACCTACATATAACCTGGCGAAATGGTTAAACCAGAACTTGAAGCAATTGTATACTGATAAACTTACCTTCAAGAACAGTTCCCAACTCATTGACAAACTTAGATATACAATAACAATGATATCCTAATTTCCCTAGATGTTTCTAATTTGTTCACAAATATACCAGTTCCTGATGTTTTGGAATTAGTTTATAAGGAACTAAAAACGTCATTTTCTACAGTATAACAATCAGAATATATGGAACTTATAAAGATTTGTTTACTCCAAAATTGTTTCTGCTTTGATAGTAAAATATATGAACCTTGCCATGGGCTCACCACTTTCTCCTATTTTGGCCGACATTTTTATGAATAACTTTGAAAATGTTCATATTAATAATAACAACAACATTTATTTTGCATGTATCAAATTTTAGTGTAGATATGTGGATGACCATCCTATCCCATTTTCTGAACTCTTTGAATTCACTCCATTCTAGCATTAAATTTACGCTAGAAATACAACACAATAATGCATTACATTTCCTTGATCTCACTTTAATGTTAGAAAATGACAATATATGGTATAATATTTACAGGAAACCTTCCCATACAGGTATTATCATTCATAACGATTAAAACCATCCTCTACAACATAAACTAGCGGCATTACACAGTTACATAAATAGGCTTTGTACTTCACTCGTGGACAAATTGTTGAATAGAAAAATAAATAGAATGGTTGAATGCTCTACCTAACAAAATCACATGACAATAATAACTTCCAGCAACAGAAACCTTATAGATCATTAACATTCCATGGCAATATTTCTTACAGAATAGCCAACCTTTTCAAACCACACATAAACATTTCCTTCAAAGCCAAAAATACCCTAGGGAACTTCAATTGAACAATAAAGACCCAACTGATATTATGACTCGCAGTGGTGTTTATCAACTTACATACGTTTAAAAGCACATCTTAGATGTCTAAACCATAACTCTTCGAGTTTCTCGCATTTTGAAAAGCATCTCTTAGATAACAACCATAAATTTAATGAGGCAAATGGTATTAAGATTCTACACCGAGCGAATAAAGGATTGTACTTTAATAATTTAGAACAACTGGAAATTTTGAGATCACACAAAAATCATAGTCAGGCATTTTGAATGCACAACTCAATCTTGATTTTTCGCCCATATATTCAATTACAATTTAAAACTTGATAGGCCATCTCTGTGCGATGTACATGATTATTAGATACTGTCTAAGTAAATCTATAGTTATTGTTTATACAACTTTTAAGATTACAATGATTACAATAGAGATGTCAGTATTAACCTGAAATTTAACAAAAAATTTTTCCATTTGTAGTTTCTTTTTTTTTATTTATTTTTTTTTAATAAAAAAAATTCTTTTCTGGCTAAAATAATTGTGAATTATTTGGAAGCATACCGTCTTGACACATAACCTTTCGAGATATTAGTTTTAATAATTTTATTCATTGAGACTTGAATGTATAGTATGTGGGAATATGTTACTTTGTTAGTCCTGTATGTAAGTTATCATATAATGTTTAACGTATGTTTGTCTTATTTTGATTTCCTATTATCATTCGTTATTTGCTTAATGATCTCAATGGACACATCTTGGAGTGTAGATATCAAGCAACACCGTCGAAAAGCTTTCATTTCCAGGGCTTGTAGTCTTATGCTACAAATTTTTGAGATATCCTATGTTTCAGAGAAATATAATATAATACATCCTACTACAGTTTGGTCTATTTTCAGGTTAGTGCACATCCTTATTCCATATGAACACCATATTCTATTAATTATGCCCCTCTCGCAGTTTGGAGTTGTACTGATTAGTGTTCTTAAACTCTTTACAGCCCGGTACTTTACCACCGTGTATATCCAAATCTTTTGCGTCTGCCTCTAACGATAAGTTTTCTGTCTTTGCTACATTACGGTATTATAGGCAATTTTAAGGTCGATGAAGACTAAGTGTGTTTGTGCATTACCCCTGGCCCTAAAACCACATGCCACTTACGACATACCCGAATAAATGTTATGAGGAGTATTTGTTTATAGCATGATAATTGGTAAATTGACACTCCTTTAAATGAACAGAGTTATTTTTCGTCAATTTGCCGGTACTGAATGCATAGAGGAGGGGGAAATTAAAAGTCTTCACTATCCAATTAAAATGAAAAGTTAATACTAACATACACCAAACATCACAAAAATGTAAAATAGTCAAAATTGCCAAAATTACTCGGTCAAACACCTGATATGACATAAATATAAAAAATTAAAATGTACAAATCGATAAAATTGCCAAAACAGAAATAATTAATAATGTCAATGTCACCGTGACTTTTTGACTTTTGTTCACATGAATGTCAAAAATGACAAAAACGTCAAAACGTCAAAATGTCGAAAATGCCAAAATTTTCAAGTCAAAAACATGAAAAATGCTGAAAATATGAAAATTGTTGAAAATATCAAAAATGTAATAATTGCCTTACTGCGTATGCTTGACCTGTCTGCCTCCCTCCGCATTGAGTGTAGTCGAACCCAGATAATTATAAATAAAAATCCAAAGAGAATATGTAACTTATTCATGCAATTTGGGTCACGCGATCGGAGTATTGTACGCTACCTCAAGACAAATATTAAAATGTTATGCACATAATGCCAATATCAAATACATAAAAGCAGGCAGCGCTGGCAGATTACCTGAAGAAAAAAATTGTAAGTTGGAATGTCTAATATGTGAAAGATAAAGTAAACTTCAAATAAAGTTAACACATTCTGACACGTTTGTAACACTCATCGTGTTGTAAATGTTGTTTCCAGTTGAAGATCTTTCAAGTATAAGTTGTTATGTTAGTCTGAGATGGTAGACAATTTATATATATATTTATTCAATTTTAATTTATATATATATATATATATATATATATATATATATTTAATTTTAAAATATTCTGAAAGATTTCGGGGAAGTACAGAATGTTGATGACCGAAATCAATTAAATTATGGCTATACTTGCGTCTTATAACTTGTATCATGGATATGGTGTAAAATATTTAAAACAACTTTAACCGTGAAATTTAAATAATATTTTTATCTGTAATTTATAATTCTAGAAGTACAGATTCTACTAGAAATATGCAATTAGCTTGATCCTGTAAAATTTTCATTTTCAATGTTATTTTAAGATATTCCCTGGTCTTGACAATTTAAATTGAAAGTTTCAATACACATTTTAGAAAAATTTTTATTTCACAATATCAAAAATAATATTTGAGAAAACTCAATTGAAACAAATTATAGGTTGGATGTCATTAATATTTGAATATTCTCATTCTTAATGGAAATTAAAATTTACAGTTTTGTGAAACAAATTGTTTGCAGAAACAAGTAGCGAATAGTTTTGAGTTATTCCCCTGTTAGACTTATTAAACCATGTGTTTTTGTTTAACGTTATTTAAAAAGATGAAGTTGCGTACTATAAAAAACAGTTGATTAACTACAGTGATATTTTATTTAATAGTCTCACATCAAAACTGATTTGTTTTGTCTTATAAATATTACCGCTACCTTTTTGAAGTTTTTTGTTCCTCTCTTTGGCATTTTATTAGATACGAATTTCTGAAAGTCTGTTTTTTTTGAACACTAAATTAATAAAAACCTCATTACTAAAATATATTTAGTTTGTTTTTATTACCTTCAGTTTTTTTTGTGATATGATAATACCAAAAATTGTCTACGTTCATATTTTTTTTATAAAATACGTTGGTTTTTGGGTTTCCCATTAAGACAAAGCTTGCGTGCTACATATCTATTGTGGTACATGTGTTCAATACCCTAATGACAATTAACCTATTCTAGTCCAATCTGCATGATTTGAGATTGATGTCCACA
Organism: Octodonta nipae; assembly: GCA_034190945.1. Taxonomy (NCBI): domain Eukaryota; kingdom Metazoa; phylum Arthropoda; class Insecta; order Coleoptera; family Chrysomelidae; genus Octodonta; species Octodonta nipae. Next base: position 63,035,679 of record CM067219.1, read on the forward strand.
AACAACATTTTCAAGCTTCTTAATAATGTTTCTGATTTTAAAGAATTTAAGCCATATTTGTTAACTTAGAAGACCTAAATGATCTGGCTTGTGATTTGAGTTTGTCAACGAACAAGCAGATCGCGTTTGAAGGCATAGAACTGGATTAATCATGAAACTAGAATGTGCCTATTTCGAAATCGTGATTAACAATTCATGTTAATGATGGAGATTTGGAGTATTTTACAGATACAAATTCTATTATGGGCTTTTTGGAAACAGAATTCGATCCCCTCAGTGGCATTCATTTATCGCCTTCTCCAAATTGAATATAAAAGCAGTTCTACTGACGTATTCCTGTCCCTGTAGGATACTCTTACTGATATGAAAGGAACCAATGACATAATGAAATAAGTACCTGCAAAAATACAATAAAATAGATGTTATTTGTAAATATGGGGGTGATTAGAAGTTATTGCTCTAATATTTCAAATGCAGCTAGGTTATAGGTAGATCTTTATGAAACAGCTGTAAGGCGATCGCAATGAAAATAAATGTAGTTCATATACAAAAATTTTCTAGAATAAGTGATGGTAAAATCAAACAGGGCATTTTCGAAAGACTTCCAATCAGGGAAATAGATAAATAGTTCGAACGCAAAGAAAATTATTCGAGATTTCAATCAGTTGAGGGAAGAGCAACTGATGAAGGTTCCAGTCTCGAAACAATATTTGTCGTGCTGTAAATGGATTGTAAAATCTCGAAAAGAAAGTATTTCATTATTTCATGAAAATTCATGTTTCCATACTATAAAATAAAATTCAGTTGTCATAAAAAATTGGAATAGCTTATGTTTATTGCCACCATCTTACATTTTAAGAAAACACAAAAAGTTCGTGTCGTTACCTTAAATTTTGTATTCCATTTTTTTTAGTATGCTGTGTGCTCCTCCAATTCCGTACAGAAAAGAAGTCGTTGGTTTTGTAAAAAACCTTTGTCTCCAGTACATATAGAAAATATAAACCAGTCAAGTTTCTGCGGTTCTTCAACCCAGCAAATTGATGAAAATTTGTACAACAATGATTTGGTAAAATTAGAATGAATGCAAAATATTCTATACTAATAAAAAATTAAAGTTGTTACGTATTTGTGATTATTTTTTATATTCTTAGTTTATGAGTTTTTTATTCATATTTGACAATTTTGATATTTTTAGGGTTCTGTATATAAAAAATATGGATACCCCTATAATATCACTCCTAATTTCTTCCTCCTACACATCACAGCAATTTTCTTCGAAACTACTTGACGGAAAAGGTTGAAGTTTGGTAACATTGAGTAGTTTGGAGACCCGATCAGAAGTTCATGACGTAAATGAAGAAATTTTAATTTTAGGGGTACTTCTGGGAGGAAAAACTAAAAAAATCGACAATTCCCCCCTTATCTTCGAAACTATTAAACCAAAAATTATGAAAGAAATAGGAGATACATAACATTGCCTAAAGTTTAAGAGAAAAATAAAGAGAAAAACTTTAATTTTTTATTTTGGTGAAAATGAATGAAAAATCAAATGAAAGGGCATATGCTTGAGAACACAAATATATTTTTTTTCAATTTTTTAAAATAATTAGTGTGGAAGATATTAACAAAAATATACAAACATTTATACATTGCCTCCCTTATCTCCGAAACTATAGGACGTAAAATTTTAATATTGGTTTTGGGGGGAAAATTACATGATTAAAAGGAAAATATAAAATTAGAACTGCTTCTAACGCATCATGTAATATATCAACCCAAAGAGCTCATTATGACGAATACAAATATTTTTTTTTCATATTTTTTAATAAATTATTTAAAATATATTAAAAAAATTTAAAAATTACCCATTTCCCCCTTATCTCTGAAACCATAAGCTGTAAAGGTTTGAAGAAAGTAGAGATATAGGGCTTTGCCTCAATTTTACAGGAAAAATAAGGAGAAACCCATAATATTAGTTTTGGGAGGTGAATTCCAGAATTATACGGAAAATATACAATTAAAATTGTATCTAAAGCAATCATGTAATATATTAAATCAAAGGGCTCATTATGGCAAATGCAAATATATTTTTTCATATTTTTAAAACAAATTATTTAAAAGATATTAACAAAAACCTAAAAATATTCTCTTTCCTCCATTATCTCTTTCCTCACGTAAACATATTATGAGGAATACAAATATATTTCTTCTATATTTTTAAAATCAATTGTTTAAAAGATATTAACAAAAATATAAAAAACACCCTTTTCCCCCCTTTATTTCCGAAACCACACGACCTAAAATTTTAAAAATAATTAGGGGTATAGGACCATACCAGAACCTTATATGAAAAATAAGTAGGAAACCCCAATATTAATATTGGGGCCAAATTACAGATTTAATTGATTTTTTTTTCAAACGCATCATGAAATATATATATCAAGTGAAAGAATGAAGTATACATGTATATTTTTCATATACTTAAAATAATTTGTTGAAAACGTTATAAAAAATATAAAAAATTCGGCCCATTAAGAAAAATATAACACAAATTGTAACAGTAATTTATAAACTTTTTGGAAAATCTTTTTTTTAAGTGCGTCCGTAATGTAATGTATCAAATGAAAGGAATCATCATAAAAATACAAATATATTTTATTTGTATTATAAAATTTATCCCACTCCATCTCTGGCGAAAGAACAAAAAACATCAATTTCTAGAGTCTTCAAAATGAGCAAGAACTATCAATCTGGACGCTGGGTGAACAAAGGTAGAACGACCAAAAAGTTCGGCGTACGCTATATAAAGCGATATTAATTTCAGTAGTTTGTTAGTAGAGCTTATCTGATTGTTATTATCTCGATGTTATTGTCTTAGAATCAGCTGTTGAGAATATTTGATGTTTACGTGTGAATAAAAGTTCTAGAAAGTGCACTGAATATTATTTTTTTTTTAATTTAATTAATTGGAACCCACGAAATTTATAACAATTTGGTGTCGAAGTGCAGGATTAAGTGAGGTTAAAATCGCAATTTGATTTATGGAAACCCGAAGTATGGAAACAAACAAAATGGACGAGACTACCAAAAAAATATTCAAACAGGTTACGGATGGACTAGATGAAAAAATAACTCAGATCCTGGATAAACGTGATAAAAAAGAGAAAAAAGAGAAACAACAGCTAGAGGAAATTCAACAAAGGTTAGTAAAATCTATCGATTGTTGTAAACAACATAATTTAATTGAAGGATTATTCTCTAAATCTGAAGAAAAACAACAAATTAAATTAAAAAGATAAAATGAATTTAAAATACTAGAAGAAAAACGACAAAATGATTTTAAAATATTTGAAGAAAAACAAGGCCAAACGGAAGAAAAAAGACAACTGTAAGTTAAACAATTAATGCAAATAATAGCACAAGTTAATGAAACGGTTAATGAAAGAAGGCAAATAGTGGAGTCAAACATAAAAGAGATAATGATGCCATTAAGACCATAAAAAATACCGTAGATACTCTTGAAACCAATGTAGAAGACCTCGATTCCATCCAAAGCCAACTAAAATTTGAAATCAGTTCAATTCAAAACACAGTTCAAGACCAAATCAGTTCCATTAAAGAAACAGTACAAAGTAAAGTACAAGATAAAATCAGTGCCATCCAAGACAAGGTAGAAACAGAAATTAAAAAAATGTAACAGGACTGACAACGAGGAAAATACCAGAACACTATGAGTACTAAAGTGTCCGTTAGCAAACCATCCACATTTGATGGCAGCTCATCTTAGCCCATGTATAAACGGCAATTTGAAACCGTGGCTATAGCTAATGGATGGGATAACCAAGAATAATCTACGTCTCTTGTAATTTCCTTAAGAGGTCCGGCCTTAGAACACCTCCAAAAGCATTCCAGTTGATGAACAAAGGCAATTTTCACAAGGTCATCGCTACCCTGGACAAAAGATACGACAATCAGTCCTTGAGCAAAGTATAGCAGGTGCAACTAAGTGGAAAAACGCAAAAATCCGGAGAGAGCCATCAAGTATTCGAAGCAGAGGTTAGACGATTAGTGCACTTGTCTTACCCAGACCTGCCGGAGAAAACTAAAGATCAATTGGCCACAGAGAGTTTCATAAACGGTATCAGAGATGTGGCAGTACAAAGAAATCTAAGACTAAGTGGCGTCAGGAAAAGTAATGAAGCTTTACTTCGGGCGTTGGAAGTAGAGGCCGTCATGAACATGTCCAAGCCGAAGGTCCGAGCAGTTTCCTTTAAAAATGAAGAGCCAGAGTCACCATTTCAAGCGCTGTTGGCAGGTATGAACAAATTACTAGAACGGTCACGAAGAACTGGCGCAAGTGGAGCATGTTACCAATGTGGACGGACAGGACACTTCCAACGTGACTGCAGAGTATGGCTACCGGAACGATACCCAGAAGTAGCCAACACAACAACCACACCAACCAGGGAAACTCCAATCAGACAGCATAAGGAGGCGAATGCTGACTAGCCCTCCACCAGCCCCCAGGACAGTATCCATCCGGGGATTTGGCTGAGATAGCAGCAGCGTAGTCATCCGGGGCACCATCAATGGCCGAGCAACTACCATCTTCATCGACACCGGCGCCGCTGTGTCCATTACCAACTCCAGGGTTTTGAGGTCATCAGAAATTCGGCCAGTTGATAATAACATTCAGCTCAGAACAGTCACCGGCGAGTCCATGTCAATACAGGGTGAGAGAGATGTCGTGCTACAGATAGTGGACTACATAATCCGGCATAGGGTCCTGGTAGCGAATATTGAGGACAATTTCATACTGGTATGGACCTAATCAGCCAGCATGGCTTTATGTTCGACCCGGGATATGTTGTTCTTCGGTTCCTAAACAAGAAATTTGTATTGACACGGCGCGTCAACAGTTCAACCGCCTCCATAAAAATTGTAGCAAAATCCTCAGCCAGAATTCCCGGTCGAACGGAACAGATTATTCATGGGCAGCTAGAAAGCAATCCTGGGAGCTGCGTTGGAATGGTGGAGCCCGTACACTCAGCTCATGACTACTTAGTAGGACGGGCTATAGTTAAAACCGGATGAGATATACCAATTAGAGTCCTGAATTTGTCCAATAACGACACCAGAATTGCCAATGGCCAAGAGATAGCTTGTTTCGAGACAGTTGAGACCATCATCAATTGCGAAGAAGGGTACCAGACATCGATGAAGGAGACAGGGCTCAGTAAAAAATTCCTACAACATTTTGCTGACTATTTGACACAGCTGACACCAAAGGAACAGAAGAAAGCCAAGTAATTTATCACAAAGCATTGGCATCAACATCATCCAGCACCGAATAGATACCAGGAAGGCTCAGCCCATCAGAATACTCCCTAGGCGACTACCATTGGGGCAACCACAGGCAGTCGAGGAAAACATCGAGTCCATGCTACAAAATGGAGTTATTGAGCCATCCATCAGCCCATGGTCCGCTCCCGTCGTGTTAGTTAAAAAGAAGGATGGAACCACCCGATTTTGCGTAGATTACCGAAAGCTGAATGACGTCACCAAGAAAGACAGCTATCCATTACCCCGAATTGAGGACACTCTGACCACACTACCAGGCTCCCGTTGGTTCTCCACACAAGACCTAAAGAGTGGATATTGGCAGGTTGGTCTACACGAAAACGACAGAGAGAAGACACTAGTAAAGGGCTGTTTGGGTTATGTAATGCTCCCGCTACATTGGAAAGGCTAATAGAGTATGTACTGAGCGGGTTAACATGGAGGACGTGCCTAGTATACCTCGACGACATTCTAGTCATGGGTCAGACATTCGACGACCATCTGAAAAACCTGGACGAAGTTTTCTCCAGAATTAATAATGCCAACCTGAGACTCAACCCGAAGAAGTGTTCCATTTTTCAAAATGAAGTAGAGTTTTTAAGCAACGAGGAAAAGATAGAAGCCCTCCGTGATTGGCCAGTCCCAAGAGACAAGTATGAACTCCGAAGTTTCTTGGGCCTCTGTTCCTACTACAGGCGATTTGTTGAGGGATTTGCCACCATTGCCGCGCCTCTACATCGGCAGACCACTGAGAAAGAGAATCAGGATTGCGAAATATCATTCAGACGACTGAAGGCAGCACTATGTTCCAGCCCAATCCTAGCCTTTCCTACACAGTCCGGCAAATTCATTTTAGACACCGACTCCAGCAACACAGGTTTTGTTGCCGTCCTATCCCAGGTGCAAGAGGGTGAAGAGAGGGTGATCGAGTACTACAGCCGTGGATTCTCGAAACCGGAAAGAAATTATTGCGTCACCAGAAAAGAACTTCTGGTAATAATAAGGGCTGTAAACCAATTCCACTAATACCTCTATGGTCGTCATTTTCTTAATCCGGGCAGATCATGCCGCCCTCAAATGGCTGCTGCACATGAAGACACCGGAGGGACAACTGGCCAGGTGGATGGAGAAATTAGAGCAATACGATTTCAAGGTGGAACACCGTGCCGGCCGTTTGCACAATAATGCCGATGGCCTATCCAGAAGACTCTGTAGAGCAGAATGCGAACATTGTCTGAAGACGGAACAGCGAGAGGGTATCTCCATCAGACAGCTCCGAGTGCAGGCCAATGAAGACTGGGCAACGGAACAGTGCATCCAGGACCAAATGGCTGATCCAGACATCGAACCAATCTTGTCACTCAAAACGAGAGGGGCACCCAGGCCACGATGGGACGAAGTAGCTAGATACTCAGGCGTGTTGAAATCTTTATGGGCTCAATGAGACTCCCTAAGAGTAGACAATGGAATGCTCGAGCGAGTTTGGGAAAGCGCTGATGGACGAGAAACCAAGTCCCAACTGGTAGTTCTGAAGAAAAAGGTACCAGCCATCCTAACCGAAGTACATGATGGGATTACTGGAGGCCCCCTGGGCACGAATAAAACCCTAGACAAAGTTCGCCAGCGGTACTACTGGGTGAATTACTTCGAAGACGTCAGAGCTTGGTGCCGCAAATGTGCCACCTGTGCAGCCAGTAAGGGCCCGAAGACCCGGACCAAGGGCAGAATGCAGCAGTGACCGGATGAAGACGCGATACGACCTCAAGGCCACTTCAATCAGGTTCTAGGAGAGGGACAAAGTCTGGCTGTACAACCGCCAACGGCGCAAGGGTAAATCCCCAAAGCTTACACCCGCCTGGGATGGTCGATACGAGGTGGTCAAGAGGCTTAATGACGTCGTCTACCAGATAGATGATTGATTTTACGAGAATTTTCCATTCTGGTTTTAAAAGGAAGCAGCCCACGATCGCGAGTCAGTTAGTACAGCGAACAGCTTATATGTTATTTTGATTTGAATCAGCTGTTCTGTATAATCTGATGTAAATAAGAGTTCTAGAAAAGTGAAAGTGAATAGTAGTTGTATAATTTTAAATTGAACCCACGAAGTTGATAACAGTATATATGTAATTGAGTTCTGGAAAAGCTCTAACTATTTGACGAGATTTATGATTTAGAAGATTTCGAGGTCTAGAAAACTGTCTTAATGAATGCGCAATGACAATTTGTATTGTGAAAAATTCATTAACAGATGACAATAATCGCAGGTGATGAAAATTCTAAGTGTTCAATACAGTGTAATTTGATGACCTAGGTACTTTCGAGCAAAACTGCTTCTAAAAATTCTGTGTAGGAACATGCAAGTATTCTATGATTGAAAACATGGTTCAAAATATGTCTGTACTAAAGGTTTTATTGTGTGGGCCACAAACAGTTGCATTTACAGGGGGTTAAGACATAAAGTGCAGTGGAATAATTACACAAAGTAGTAAAAAAATGCTGGAAAAAATAATTATATGGTAGCATATAAGCGGTTCATATATAGGATATTTGAAATATAGGGAGGCGTAGAATTATTGGTTGGAGTTTAAAATGAAATATATGGTGGACTATAATTATAGTGATACAGCATGATTAAAAAAATATTACATTTGGTTGCCCATAAACAGTTATATAAGATGATTGCAATATAGGGTGAAGTAGAATTATAGTTATTCAGGATAGTTAAAAAATATATAGGAAGTAATGTATTATAGATTAGCCTACAAGCACTTTAATATTTATGATGGTTGAAAGCAGCTGCATTTGCAGGGGGTTAAATTACAGTTACAGAGGGTGCTTAACAAACTTGGGAAAAAGTGTTTATAGGATGGCCCGATGGCCCATAAGCAGCCGCATATGCAGGATGATTGGAATATGAGATGGAGCGGAATTACATATATGTTGTGCAGTAGAAATATAGTTATACGAGTGTTACTAAAAATGTTAAAACGAATTTGTATATTTGGTAGCCCATAAAATATTGTTTATATGAAACGGTTGCTTGATAGCGTGGAGTGAAATTATAGTTATACAGGGTGGCTAAAAAATCTTAGAGAAAGAAATGCTGTATAGAATAGCTCATTATAACATTTTTTTGTAATTATTTGGACCACCCTGTATAAGCATAATTCGATTCCACTTTACATTCAAACCATCCTGGATAGGCGACTGCTTACGGAGCAACCTACTGACACTTATTGTTATTAAGATTTTGAACCACCCTGTATAACTATTATTTCTCTCCACCCTATATAGCATCCAGCCTACAAGTGCAACTGTGTACGAGCTACCAAATAAAATTCCATCTCATATTCCTGCCGTCTTGTACATGCGGTTGCTTATGGGTAGAATACATTTCTTCTTCAAACATTTTTTAACTATTCTATACAATTCTACTTTATATAAACAACTATTTATGTGCTACCAAATGAAGCATTTTTGTTCTGACACTATAATTTTAGTCCACCAAAGATTTCAACCACCCTGTATATGCATCTGCTTATGACCACACCATATAACATTTTTTTAACAATCCTGTATAACAGTAATTCCAGTACACCTAATAGTCCAACCACTTCTAAACATTCTTTTAACATTTTTTTAACAACCCCATATAACAATAATTATATGTCGCCTGGTACTTCAAATATTCTATATACGTAACTGCTTGTAGGCTACCCCATATAATTATTTTTTTCAAATTTTTTTAACGGCTATTGTGTAATTATAATGCCACTGCACTCTAAATTTTAATCCCCTGTATATGCAACTATTATTGATAAAAATGTGATGATTTCATTTTATCCTCAGGTTTCAGACCATGCAGATTATCTACAAAATGAACTGAATAGACAACTTCGTCCTTTTTTGAAGTTGGTGAAAAAGAAAGTTTTCCTCTGTATCGGAGTTAAATAATTGTTACTTTTTGTTTTGTTTCTACAATTGAAAAAGTTAATTGCAATTGATTTAGTCAAATAAATTAATTTCAACATGCAGTTAACAATTTAATTGCGATTAAATTAATCCTAATTAACTTTAATTGCAAATAAATCAATCGTAATTAATTTTTCAATCAATTAATTAATTGTATGAAAATTTATTTGACTAACGCCCAACACTGCACCATTGCAACGGTTCATGCTAAGCCATGTGAACTGTTTGGCGTCTTAATTTGTAATTGTCATTATTATGTTATGACAGATACTATATATTTGTTACTAAACATTGGATATATTTCCATGGTTACATATATTACAAAAATTTTGCACAAATTTGCATGTTTTATATCATTTAAAAGTGTATAAAAGTTTGAATCTAACTGTGTTTTTAGTTTTTTATTTACTTTGTTGACAGTAGAGTTCCAGATCTTCAAAGTTGATCTTTTGAAATTTCAAAAATTCTGAATTTCTTCTTTGGTTACTTTTTCTGTATCTATAACTGAATAAATTATGTTCTCCTTGTTAATTTATATCTAATATTCTACATTACTCTCCAAATAACTCCTTTCTCTAGTCTAAAATTGAAGTTATGTCCGAAATCAGGTTACATTTTTTACTTTTTTATGACCCTCTGTACTATGTTTGTTCTGTTTTTGAATGGTTAATCTTAATTACTATTATTTTAACTTCATATTTTCCAAATTTCATCTTTCTTCTACTTAAAACTCATTATTCTTTATTGAAATACTACATAATTATCCATTCTAAGGTTTATTTTTTAATTTGACTAGGTACTCTACTTTCTCATATTAACAGGAATATTTCTGAAGAAACTCTCTTGTCATTATAAATTGTTGTAGAATTTCCTATTTTAATACACTTTAACTATTTCTTAGACTGATCACTTTTAATTAGATTGTAATTTTGTCTCTAATTAGTTTGATTTTTTTAAATTTTATCTTTTGTGGTATAATCATTTATGTTATTTTTCATTTCATAAGATTAGTTCTCCCTACGATCAAGTTTTTTGTATTTATGGTAAATTATTTATTTTGTGCATTTTTAAACAATTCTTCTTTATTTTAAAAATATTTTTATGCTCTTCATTTTATAATGTGTGCATTTATTACACTAATATTAATTTTTTCCTTGTTTTAGTGATTTGTTATACTACATATGTTTACAAAATGTTAATCAATAATCAAGTTTAGCAACTTCTATCTAAATTGGAGCATGAGAACATAAGTTATAGCTGTCTAATATGTTTGTCAATTTAATACATATGGATTTGCATGGTTCTTAGCAAGTTGCAAATTTGTTTAATCATTTCACTAAAATAAAGTCAACTGAATATAGCCTCTCTTTTAAACTCATTCATATTCTTGTTATATTATTTTAATAATTCCTGATAACTATATTTAAACCGTAACATATATATATATATATATATATATATATATATATATATATATATATACATTTACTTTGATTCAAATCACTTTTTAAAAAAATATATTTATTTAGAAACATACAAAATTAAAAGTGAACAATTAAAATAGTTAAATTACTTGAATAACTTAATAGTATAAATGATAATATTTGAATGACAGTATTTGAATGACAACACGAGATCGTTTCCAGTTGCTTTTATAACATTGACAAAAGTGCTGATGCAAGTCAGCGATTTTACTGGGTAAACGGACTCGTGTAGGTTTCCGGGAAGTTGTTTGCATATAATTCGAGATGAAACATGATATCCCTGAGAAGTCACGTATGCTTTAAATTCCGTTGACTTCTCGACTGTGTGAACTAAGTGCTGATATATTTTGCATATAACAAATCAACATCAACTTTTAGAAACATAAAATAATATAAAATGATGTTTGAATGGTATACATAATAAGTAATAAGTGTATAAAACGAAATATGATTAAAATAAAATAATAGGTAAAAATCAAAAAATCAATTTGTAAAATAAAATTAAAACATGTTAAAATAAATGAGCGATAAAATAATACGAGTAATAATTAAATGCTTAACCTAAACATATCAAAATAAAATATAAAGTAAAAGGAAATGTGAATAAAAATACTGTGTAAAAAAATAAAAAGGTTAATAATATAAATCAATATTAAAATAGGTGTTTTTAGAGAACATAGAGGGTATACCTAAACTTGCGTCTCTAAGCTTTGTTCTGTTTTCAAAACAGGCCTAAGCTTGGGGAAGAATTTGAGTCTTGGCTGAGGCACTGAAGTCTGGTCAGGATTGCAGTCCTTTGGAGGTTTTACCATCCTCTTTTTGACAGCTTGGAAAGTGATGAGAGAAAGTGATCATGAGAGCAGCTATGGTTGTATAGGTAAACCAAGAGATGTTTTTGGTTACAAACGGCTGGTTTATGAGACCATCGAGGTCTCTGGAATATTGTTCCAATTTGTGATTTGCTACGTCTAATTCTTCTACATTAAGTGTGTTCAGCTTTAGGGGCTGAACGAATTATAATTTATTCTGGCTCTGCATCGCAACAGTTGAATGGCACTGTTACTGGTTGAAAGGTTTCTAGAACATTGGTTCGTTTACCAGATTCGGCTTGAACTTTTGTAATTCCTATAAACGCACTACACTCTGATTGAAGAGTCAATATGGAGTTGAGGGAGATTGTAAGAGTTTTTGGGTTTGTTTGAGCGCAATTCACTGTAACACTTATGGGTTCAGAAGTAATTATGAGCAATGTATTGGGTTCTAGTTTTTGAACGTTTATTCCTTGAGTGAATATTAGTGAGCTTTTACAGTTGTCGGGTACCTTCTGGACGTTCTTTAGAAGTTGAGCTTCACATAACGCGTTTGTGTCAATAGGATATGCGTAAAGTTCAGAACACAGTTTCTTACGGGTGGCTAACGGTTTACACGCACTTAAGTCTTTGATCGGAATAAACATTAAAGAATCATCATTCTTTGCAAGATATTTTTGACTGAAGGATAGCATATGATGTAAACCTGTTCTTTCATCGTATATAGGGATAGGATATAAATGAAAGACTGTGTAACGATGTTATTCGACTAAAGGGATTCTTAACACAAATATAAGATCTGTATATGTTTGAAATGCCTCTACTTCAATGATTTCTAGATATTGTGCGATGCTCGAGTACTTTACAGCCAATGGAAGGTTACTTTTGACTAAATTTTGCGATATTTCCTGTAATGAGGTAATAAGATGTTCTGGTGTTAAAATTGAAGAGTGAATTATTTTCAAACGCGCGAATGTGATAGAATTTAAAACATCATTTAGATTATCTTCTAAGTAGAGATAATTCTCCATAAGATTTTCACACATTTCAAGTAATGCGAGTTTTGATTCGACGTAGGCGACCTTATCATTAATTTTTCCGATAGTGTTTTCCAGCTTTTTCATGTTATCGTTAAATAGTTTTTCGTCAATTCTAAGATTTTGGATAGTTTCGTTGAAGTTTTTAATTACGGATGTGGTGACAAATAAATGTTTTTTTGTAAGTTCTCAATTTGAAGTTGGCCTTGATTTAAACGGTTTATGCTTTCGGTAAAGTTTCCGTCGGCGGCGTCTAAATTGCCGGTGATTGCCTTTGTGTCTTTTAGTGTCCATGTGAATGTCAGTAAATTTCTGTTTGATTGAGTTAGAAATTTGATTGAGAAGGTTAATGTGGGTTTGTATGTCTGCGCGAAAGTAGTTCATAGCAAAAGAATTGAAGTTTTTACAAGAGTTTGTAATATTCTGTTATTTGTTGTAAATACTTCTTCTAGTGTAGAAATGTTTCTGTGTACTAAAAGTGTCCATTTATCATTGGATACAGTTATTTCTGCTTCGTTATGGAAGTAGATACCTAAAGTATTGTTTATTGGTTGTATGTGAAATTGGGCTACTGCTGACCCGAACAGCAGGCAAAACCTGAAACAGAAATTAACTTTCTGAGAACGGTTTCATTCGGTCGAAATTTAGTTTTGATTTTTGGTTGGTTTTAGGGTTTAGTACTGTTGCGCAGTTTCTGTGAATCTCCAGGATTTCGAAAGGACAATTGAATTTATTTTGGAGTTTGTCCTTGATCTGGGATTCTTTAATATAGACTTTATCGCCTATTTAATAGTTAGGGAGATTTTCAGAAAGGTGTTCATCAAATCTGATGTTCGCTTTATGTTTTTGGATTTCCGTTCTTTCGCGAGCAATGTTATAATAGTGAGAGATACAATTATTGATATCTCTGATGTACTTAGTTATCAGGGCTTGTTGGTTGTAGATAGTTTCTGGAGTCCTAGTCGAAGTATGTCCATAAACAAGTTCGTAAGGGGTGAATCCATGAGTTTTGTTTACAGAATTGTTATATGCAATTATTGCATAATGGAGGATGTTAAAAGGGTGTTCGTCAGGATTTTCTAGTTTATGGATTCTAATCATCTCTAATAGGGTCGAGTGGAATCGTTCTAATGAACCATTTGACTTGGGATGTCCCACACTAGAATAAGATAGTTTGATGTCAAATAGTCTACACAAGTCTCTCATTAGTGTGTTGTCGAATTCCCTGCCATAATCACAATGTATCCGTAATGGAGTACCGAAGTGTTGGAAATAGAATAGTAAAGTACTAACAACGGTTTTTGCGGATTTGTCGGTTATGGGGTAGGCCTGAGAGAATATTGTTAGTTCGTCCCGGATAGTTAATTGCACAGTTTTTTGTCGGGACTCGATGTTGACACGTTCAAAGGGTGTCCCTGGGGTTTCAGTAATGACAAGTGGGCTGTCGAGATTTTTCCGGTAAACCTTTGCTCTCTGGCAAGTTTGACAGTTTTGGATAAAATTGTCAACGTCCTTAGTCAGTCCTTGCCAATTGTATATTTCTTTTATTCCGCGGATAGTTTCATTGATGCCTCGATGTATATTATTTTTGCCGTTATGGAATTGGTGGAGAATGATAGGTATTTGGTCTTTCTCAACCGTTTGGACGAAATTTTGGCAAACTTTCCATTTGATATCGATTTCGGAAAAGATAAACGAAAGCATTTCCAAAATGGGCAGTTCAATGTTATTCTCTACACAGAATACTTCGTTTTCAGTGAACACATCTCTACTATTATACAAAGATGCGAAAAGAATCTCGTTGACTACTTCTGGGTCAGAAGGGAGAGGGACACTTTACATTTACTCTAGGGGTACGGAAATCAGCATTTTCCTCAAAAATGTCTTCGATGATGTCGTGGTGAAAATCTTTCATGAGAGAGCCTTGGGGAAATACTAGGATGTTTTTGTTTCCTCGGTCTAAGAGTTGGCAATTAGAAAATTGAATTTTGTCGTAATCTATGAGTGAGACGGTTTGATATCGCTCGACAAAAGTTCTAAATTCTTCAGAGATTTGTTGGAGATTAATGGGACTTCTCGTCTGGGGTTCTTGTGAGTCATCGTCAGTTTCGTTTGTTGGGAGTACTGTAAATGGTGTTAGATGATTGTTTGCTTGAAATGATATGTATTCATTAAAGTTGTTAACTTTAATGCGAGAGAGAGAGCGTCGGCGTTTTTGTTTACTTTGCCGGGTTTGTAAATTATTTGATAGTCGTACTCCTCGAGGTTAAGGCGCCATCTTGCAAGTCTACTTCCAGGATCCTTTATAGTTAGAAGTAAAAACTTACGGCCGAAAATTATCGGACGAAAGTGTTTAACCGCCCACACTATTGCAAGAAGTTCTCGTTCTATGGTTGAATACTTAGTTTCAGCGTTGCAGAGAGTTCTGGAGGCATAGGCTACGGGTAAATCTTTACCTACGGGGCCTTGAGAGAGCACTGCACCGATAGCAAATGAACTGGCGTCGGTTGTAAGAATAAATGGCTCTTCAAAATTAGGGTATATGAGTATGGGGGTAGAAGTAAGGGCTCTTTTTAATTCGTCAAAAGATTTGACGCATTCTGAATCGAACTGGAAAGGTATGTCTTTTTGAGTAATCTTGTCAAAGGTTTCGAAATATTGGCGAAATTGGGGATGAATCGCCTGTAATAACCAGCTAACCCTAAGAAGGGTTTTTTGGTTGGGGAAAATTTAATATACAGTCTACCTTTGAGGGTTTAGGCTTCACGCCTTCGGGAGTTATAAGGTGGCCAAGATGCGCGACCTCTTTGCGAAGGAACTCGCATTTGTCGAGTTGGATCTTTAGATTAGCTTTTCGCAAGCGTTTGAAAACTTCGGAAAGTCGGGCTATGTGCTCATGTATAGTCGGAGAATAAACGATAATGTCGTCCATATAGACTAAACATCTCTCGTTTTGAACACCAAAAAGAATATTATCCATTACCCAAGAGTATGGTATATGTTTTGGCCTTCATATACTTAAATTACTCACTAAGGTGGATGGGGCGTTTTTAAGACCGAAGGGCATTCTAACGAATTCAAAATGACATTATCACCTGTAAATGCTGTTTTTTGGATGTCTTTTGTATCGATTTCGATTTGGTGAAACCCTGAAGCTAAGTCGAGTGTGGTGAAGTATTGGCATTTGCCAAGTTGGTCAAGTAAATCCGAAATGTTCGGTAGGGGATATTTGTCGTCAACAGTAAATTCATTTAGTTTACGATAATCGACGACGACACGTCATTTTTGGGTACCAGATGAGTCTAGTTTTTTGGGAACTACCCAAACCGGGGATGACCATAGCGAATTAGGCGGACGTATAATGCCTTGGTCAAGCATATCTGACTTTTTACCTCTTGTTTGTGTATTTGGGGGTAACGATATGACTTTGTGAAAGAGGGTTTCGCATTCTTAGTGTCTATTGATTGTTTGATTTCGTTTGTAAAGTTCGGCTTCCTCATCGTTCAGATGTTCTAACCGAAGTTGTTCCATGATTGTAGTTTGTCTATCAGGCTGGGTTAAGTTTTGTGAGTAGTTTTCGGAAAGAGTGTTTACGGAAAAATTGTTTATCGGTTCGAGTTCCAACTTGTCGAAATTAACAGTTTTGGGGATAGCATTTGCATTTAAAATTGAAGTAAAAAATTCGCCTTTTCATTAATTTTAACATGGGTACGGGGAAGATAAACTTTTTCTATTTCGGCAGACGATAAGAAAGCCTCAATATTAGTGAGGTTACATCTTAATTTACATATTTGTTCTGTTCGGGGTTCTAAAGAGATTGGATTAACAGGGATGCAGTTATTGAAAGTTGAAGGGTTCTGAGTACGCACGACAGTATCATCCGTAACTTTGTAGAGAGGTAAAGTTTTAAAATTAGTGACAAGTTGTTTGCTGTTAAAGTCTATAACGCAGTTATAGTGTTCAAGGAAATCTGAACCCAGTAATCCGTCGAATTCAATGTCGATGTTGCAAATATACACCTTGTGTGGGTCGGCGACATTGAAAGGTACAAGGGTGGAGTCGTTGATTAAGATTTTCTGATCAGTGATTCCTTGGATGACTACGTTTTCAGGAAATCGTTGTTTGAAGCGTTGGCAGGTTTCAGGTTTAAAAATTGAAAGTCCTGTACCCGTATCGATAAGAAGTTTATAAGTGTTTGAAGAATCAGTAATATAATAAAGATTCTTGGAGTTGACGGAAAGAAGGGGTCTTACAGAAAGTTCTGTTCTGGGAAGTTGACATTCGGGCTCAAGTCGTCCAGATTCATTGTCTGAATTTGGGTTTGAATTTCTGAAATTTCTTGGTCTGGGGGTTCTGACTGAGTGGGGTCAAATGAAAATTTACTTGAGAAGAATCAGGTTCGTCAGAATAATATTCGTTAAACTGTTCAGTGTTGAAATATTCTGGATTCATCGTTTTGTTCGAAATCATTAGGGTAATATTGTTGTACGTTTCCGTAGGCAATGGGTAAAGGGTTGTATTGCTTTGAGAATAGTTATAGTCATTGTGATATGGTCCGAATTGCAGATTGTTCAAGTGATGAGTCTTTGGTTGTTGGCGTTGTTGATGTTTAAAGAAACTCGGGTTCGGTCTGTAATTGCCAGACATTTGGGGTTGTCTACTGGTATATGGACGAAATTGTTGCTGTGAAAATTGTTGACTGGGATTAACATTTGTAGATTGATTAGCAGGTTGATTGGAAAAATGAGGGCGATAATTGGAATAATTCTGTTTGGAATTCGGGTTGTGTTGAAATTGTCTCATCCTTAATAAGCATTCATTGCTTAGATGGCCCATTCGTTTACAAAATGTGCATTGTTTTGGAGGTGGGACGTTATTTGGTTTACGAGAGGGTTTTTGGAAACTTCTATTCCCTGAAAATTTCTGGGTTTCTAAATGTGATAGTTGTATTTCTCGTTTAATTCTGGAAATGGCAGTGAGAAGGGGTCGCTAGCGCGAACGAGTTGACCAATTTTGGGCTCTAAACCCCGTGAGGAGGCTATTAAGAGCCATTGACTCTACCAAGTCAATCTGCGCTTGCTTTTCTTTGATGGTTAAATTTTGTTTGTTTATAGCTGCTAGCATTTTCGCTTGGAGCGTCTGGGAGTCTAGCAGAGAAAGTGAGGGGGGATTCATTAGGAGTTTGCCGCATTCGTTGCAAGTCCTGTATGAGAGCCGAGAGATCTCTAGGATCTCCAAAATGATTTTCTAGGAGGGTTTGAATTTCAGCTAATTGACTAGGGTTTCGCGAATTAATTAATTCAGCCGCTCTACCGCGTAACTTATTTTTAATGTGGAGAATTAGCAATACTTGCTGATTATCCGTTGCCATGCTGTAAGCAGTATTACAGGAGCATATGAAAGTATTCAAAAATATCGGATTACCATCATACTCAGGAATTATGGCAAATATTTCCGATAGCTTATAGGGTTCTACGGTTGGTGTAGCTGCTTGTCTAGTGGTGGCCATTTTTATAATTGTATAAATTCCCACAATAAATAAAAATTAAATGTTGAGGTTTTAAATGTAAATGGTAAATATCTAGTTTATCAAAATCCAATATCGAGCAATGTTTAATAGAGTAATAACAATTTGAAATAGGAATGTATAAATGGTAAATTAATAATAAACTTGAAATAATGTTTCAAATACTTCGAAATATATAAGTCAAAGTAATGGAAATAAAATAATATGATTATGTAAAATATATAGTTTCAAAATTATTTAGGAAGAGTAAGGTTATGAGGAATAAAATATTATATAAATGAAAGAACTGGTGGTCATTCAAAATAAAATAATAAAATAGTTACTTTATGTGATTCTTACGTTATTATTCCTCGCATCGGACTGTTCTCCGCGTCACTTAGCACTGGTTAGCCTGGTTGCGTGTTCCCTTGCTAGTACTTGGTAGTTGTTGTCCTTTTCAAGTAGGTTCTATTCTGTAAAGGCTTGGAAACCACCACAACTAGTTAGAAATCTTCGTGTTCTAGCTGTGTCTGGAATATCCTACTGACTGCGCCAATTTTATATTCACTTTGATTCAAATCACTTTTTTTAAAAAAATTATGTTAACCTAATGTTTTCCTGATAAAAACCAGCTAGCTCCGCAAACGAAATAACAATTCTCAGAACAGCCCTTTATAAACATACAAAATTAAAATTGAACAATTAAAATATAAAGTTAAACTACTTGAATAACTTAATACTATAAATGATAATATTTGAATGACGGTATTTGAATGACAACACGAGATCGTTTCCAGTTGCTTTTATAACATTAACAAAAGTGCTGATGCAAGTCAGCGATTTTACTGGGTAAACGGACTCGTGTAGGTTTCCGGGAAGTTGTTTGCATATAATTCGAGATGAAATTTGATATCCCTGAGAAGTCACGTACGCTTTAAATTCCGTTGACTTCTCGACCGTGTGAACTAAGTGCTGATATATTTTGCATATAACATATATATATATATATATATATATATATATATATATATATATATATATATTTGTTTTTAAGTTTTCGCGGGCACTAAATGTTTTAGGTGGTTTCCGGGAATTCATCCGCGTAGTTGATAACTGATCCCTGCCGGGATCGATGGTAAAATGACGACGTTTCGGCAGAGTCACATCTGCCTTCTTCAGGTCGGTCCGCATAATTCTCGTAGCCTTCTGCTTTCGCTTCTAGTTACTCGAATACTCTATTCTATCCGGTAAATGGAACAGCCTGTAGATCTTACCATTACTTTAAAATATTTTTAAACCCATCTGTATAGCTGTAATTATACTCCGCTACATATTTCAACCTGCCTATATATGTAACTACTTGTGGATATAAAACAAATTTTTAACTACAACATAAACTATAATTCCACTCCATCGTATAGTTCAAACACCCTCTATAAACTGCTTCTAAGCTGCATGCACTTATGGGCCACCCTATATAACTATTTTATTCGACATTTTTTGAATCACCTTGAATAACTGTAACTCTACTTCACCCTATATTGCAACCATCCTGTATATGCTGCTGTTTATTTGTCACCCAATCTAATTTTTTGAACACCTGGCTATAACTTTTCTCTACCCTATACAAATCTGACATATGCAACTGCTTATGGTGTACCGTGTATAACAATTATTTCTGATATTTTTTTAACCACCTTTTAAAATAAAATTTCTCTTTACTCTATATATTAATCAACCTTTATATGAGCTTTTTCTAACACTGTGTTACACACTCTAAAACTATAATCTTGCTTCTCCCCATATTTTAGATATTACATATAGTAGAATGCAACTGTTTATGGTCTACCCTATTTAACAATTTTTTTTAAACTTTTTTGATCCATCCTAATGGAAATGATGTTGAACACTTCGTGAGTCACAAATATAAAAACACAGTTTTGCACCCTAACACCAAACCTTTATTTAAACCCTCACCCAAACTGCAACTGCTTATTGGCCACCCTATACAACAATTTTATTCAATTTTTTTTAACCGCTTTGTATAACTAACTCTTCTTCAATCTACAATAAAACCATCTTGTATACACCGCTACCAATTTGTCAAACATTACAACTTATTTTTGAACCACCCTGTATAACCATAATTTCACTCTAAAAAATATTTCAACCACCCTGTATGTGCATCTGCTTAGGGGCAACCAAATATAAAATTTTTAAATACCTCTAATCACACTGTATGAACTATAATTTTACTTCGATACATGTTTCAGACATTACAGATATGCAACAGCTCATGTTCTATCTTTCAAAAAAATATATCCAACCTGTTTGACTATAAATCTACTCCACCCGCTATTTCAATCACCTTGTATTTGCAACTACTTATCTCGGCCACCTAGTATAACATTTTTTTACCACCCTGTATAACTATAAATCCATCAATGTCAAATATATTTCACCCAAACCGTAACTGCTTATGGGGCCCTAGTGCGTTCCCGCAATTTGTTTAGTGTATTGTTTTCAATTTGATTGAATTACTTCATTGATTTTTAAACTTCTGCACCTTTTCTAAAACATTCCGTCGCGCTAATGCTAATTGTAAGTGTTTTTTGCGTGTAAAATATAGACAGTATTGTCATTCGTGTTTTGGTTTCCTAGCTATTTAGACGCTTGGGAGGTTCGTGTATTGTTCTCCGAACTTTTCGGTCGCTTTGATTCCGTCTGAAGAGACGACGCTTATTGTTGTTTTTTGCGTTACGATTTCGCGAGTTTTTAGCTCCGTTCGTAACGACCGCTAAACCGCTTTCATTTTGTTTCTTTTGTGTTTACAAAAGCGCATCATTTGTTGTTAAATCCGCATTTTTTGTATGCTCAATCAATGAACATTACGTCGCTATTTTTTGTGTAACGTGTTGTCCAGACGAAGCTCTAAGAAACTGTTCCTGCTGTTACGGGGCTAGCCTCCGAAGAAAGAAGACCCAAGAAAACACCAGAGCTTCGACATAAAAGGTTAGTGATAACTTTTATTTGGTGGTTCGTTTATGTGGCGGCACGTGTTTATTGATTGTTCCGCTAAAGGTCCTTCGTCAATTATATACTTGCATTGAACCAGCATTGAACTAAAACCGCAACATCTAATTCATACATTTTTTTGAATTCTCTATGGAATGTGCCAACGAAGACATTCCATAATTTGGTCCTTCGAGCCGGATGCAATTTGAGTTAATTTAGTGCAAAGATTATCGAATAAATTACATAATTTGGTCCAACTCCGGGCCGGATACATTTGAGTTAATTTCGTGCAAAGTTTAACGATCAAAGAAACCATTGATCTTTTCGTTGCAATTATTGTTGAAAACCGCATTGAATTTTCGTTTCTTTATTTGTTAAAAGAGAAAGCAAGTTCGGGATATTCACTCATTCCGTTGGAAATTAAACGCAATTTTTTTGTTGCGTTAAAAACCTTACAAGAGCTCGTTTTGTTTGTTTGGTTATTTTGCTAAATTGTTTTGAATTTATTTGACATTTGGTCAGATATTTTCTACTTCAACTGTAAAAAATTGTACATTTTTGGAATAGTATTTTGTTTTCGTTCTATCGTGTTAGATTTGTTCAGTGGCGTTACAGTGATTTTAATTTATTGTTAAGATGTCAAAAACCGCTGAAAATTTACGAAAATTTTAAAATCATCCACAATCGGAGTTTAAAAGATTAGAAGATATTTATTTTGCTGCCGAGAAAGCCTTAAGAGGTGACGAAGTTGAATTGTTTTTTAGCATGATTGATATGATTGATTCAATCCATTCCGAATTTTTTAAACATCACAATTCCATTGTTGGATTAATTTCAGATGCAAACGATGATTTTGACTTTGAGGATGACATTCGCAATAAATTTGAAAAATTGTTTTATTCAATTAGGTCTATTTTTGCTAAACTGAAATCTGTTCAGAATTCTACGCCACAAAATATAGCTCGGGAACAGGAAAGTGTTACTTTGCCGCGAAGTGATTTGCCTTCATTTAGTGGAGACATATTGGAATTTGGTACTTTTATTGATTTGTTTGATTCATTAATTCACAATAATGAAAAACTCAGTGCTATGCAGAAGTTCAAATATTTGCAGTTAGCTTTAAAAGGGCCTGCGTTTGAGGCTATTAGGAGTTTTAAACTAACACAAAACAATTACGTGAGTGCTTATGAAACACTTTTGAAAAAATTCAAGCGGACTCGTTTAATCGCGGAGTCTCATTGGTCAGCTTTAGAACAATTCCCCCAACTAACTTCAGATAGCCCTTCAGAGGTTCGGAAGTTATTGGATGACTTCAGTGATAATTTGGAAGCACTGAAGAATTTGGGTTTACCAGTAAATCAGTGGGATTTTTGTATCGTTCAGATGATGTTGAAACGAGTTCCAAAGAATTTAGCCGCTAAGTTTGAACTTTACCATGGTACTGTGACCGCTCAAGATGACTTTCCGATCCGTTCGGAAGTTGTTGATTTTTTGTCGAAGCATTGCGATGCCTTTGAACATGTTGAATTATCCCGCAAGGCAAAGCGAAGTGTTGACAAAAAGTTACCATTGAATTCAAAGCAACATTCTTCCCGGTTCACTACATCTTTGTTTGTCACTAAGAATAGAAATTGTTTAGTTTGTAAATCCGATCATGCGATTTACAAATGTTCTGAATTCTTGAACAAATCAGTATCCGCGCGGTTTAAGTTTGTTAAAGATTTTACACTTTGTTTTAATTGCTTAGGCGATTCTCATCGGTAAAATCGCTGTAAATATATCCACTTGCCGCAACTGCAAACAACGCCATCACACATTGCTTCATTTTGTATATCGTGGTGATTCAGGCATTCGGTCTGACTCTAGAGCTCCTCCCGCAAACCTGGCTTCCACATCTGGTGGATCCAGTACCATTAATACTGTTGAAAGTCCCGAAACTTCTCTACCGCAGACTTCTTGTCATAGTTCACTTTTGTCATACAATTCAAATGTGTTGTTATCTACGGCTTTAGTTGAGGTATTAGATAAGCACGGTTCTTATCAAACTTTGCGATGTCTGCTAGATTCTGGTAGCATGACATCATTCATTGCGAGCAAGGCTGTAAAACGCCTTGGCTTCCGACCTACGCCCGCTTCGATTCAAGTCAACGGGCTAGGTTCTATGCAGAATACCTCTGCTGAGGGCTCTCTTACCCTTTCTCTTCGCTCTATAGTAAAGCGTGAGTGCAATTTTATTGTTGATACTATTGTTTTACCCCGCATTTGCAATGATATGCCTGTTGCGCCCATTAACATGGCTAATATGGCATATCTAACCAATTTGAAACTTGCTGATCCTGGTTTCAATAGCCCAGGCGCTATTGACCTTTTGTTAGGTGCCGATATATTTTCTCAAATTTTGTTGGATGGACGCCTTCTGGGAAAGGAAGGTGTTCCTGATGCTATTAACACTGTGTTTGGTTACATCCTTATGGGTAGAGTGTCTTCGAGTTCTGTTAACTCTCACTCTCAGTCAGTCATAAACCCAACTTTGCTTTTTTGTCAAATTGAAGATGTAGTATCATTAGATGATTCACTCCAAAGGTTCTGGACAATTGAAGATGTTCCTACCGCACTGGTTCAGTCCCCTGATGATCTTATCTGCGAACAAATATTTTCCGAGGGATGCAGGAGATTGGATTCGGGTAGATTCGTTGTGCCTCTTCCTTTTCGAAATACACTTCCTGCTTTTGATGGAATGTATAATCTCGCCGTACAACGTTTCTACTCTTTAGAAAGACCTCTTCTACAGCAACCAGATCTCTACAAACAATATTGTGATTTTCTCAAAGAGTATTTGGAGCTGGATCATATGGAGTTGGTTCCCGATCCATCTACTTCTTCTGATTGTTACTACATACCGCATCATTGTGTTTTGAAAGCTGATAGTTGCACAACCAAACTTCGTGTAGTGTTTAATGCATCCGCTAAGATACCTCATAGGTTATCTTTCAATGATTGTTTGTTTATCGGTCCCAAATTGCAGCAAGACATTACCGCTATATTGTTGACCTTGCACAATTTAGTTTTGCCTCGCCTGCTTGCTATAGAAAACTTTTCTAGTTGTGAACTTCGCACATTTGGTGATGTTTCTGAGAAAGGTTATGCCGCTGTTGTTTATTTTGTTTTCGAAACCGCATCTGGATTTCGTCAAAGTTTTTTTGTGTTGTCTAAATCGAAAGTTGCCCCTTTGAAAACTTTGTCACTTCCCAGATTGGAACTGTGTGCTTCAGTTCTTACCGCTAAGTTGGCTCATTATGTTTATGAGCAATTCAATAGTCGTTTGTTGTTCAAGGTGATTCGTTGCTGGTCAGATTCCACGGTGGCCCTTTCGTGGCTTAGTTCTTCCCCGCACCGTTGGACATTTGTCAGTAATCGAGTTGCTTACATTCAGGAAAAATTTCCTTATTCGCATTGGTTTTACATCCAATCTTGTGATAACCCCGCTGACTTGGGTTCCCGCGGCACTTTGCCATATGAGTTATTAGGTAATACACTTTGGTGGAAAGGCCCACAATTGTTGATTACCGCTTGTTTGCCACATGCTTGCTCAGACTCAAGCGGTGACATACCGCTAGTTATGACTGAAGCCCGTATAGTGGCGCTTCAAGTCACCGCTTCACCAAATTTATTTGGTACTTTGTTAGAAGAACATTCTTCTATTAATCGCAGTACCCGCATTATAGCTCATATTTGTCGCTTTGCTGATAACGCTCGCAATCCAGACCGTAGTGGCTCTGGATCATTTTTGGCTGCTGAGTTATATCAGGCTCAGCTTCGCATTGTTCGCTATGTTCAAGATCAATATTTTTCTAAAGAGATTTACCTTCTTCGAGAACGAAAACTTTTGCCCAAATCGCTTCGTAAACTTTCGCCGTTTCTTGATGAACAGGGAACTCTTAGAGTTGGTAGTAGATTGGCTAATGCTCCATTGCCTTTTGATACTAAATTTCCCGCATTGCTACCAAGCAAAAGTCGTTTGACTAATCTAATTGTCGAAGATTGTCATGTCACCAATCTTCACGCAGGAATCCAAACCGTTCAATTTCTTTTGCAGCAACGATTTTGGATTCTATCCGCAAAGAAAGTTGCACAGGTCGCTGCAGTTTTAAACTCGCGACCTATAACCCCTTGTAGCAACGATCCATCGGATCTTAAAGCCTTGAGTCCTGGAATGTTTCTTACCATGGAACCTTTTACAGCACCTCCTGAATCTGATTTTTTATCTGTCCCATCTAATCGTCTCAACAGATTGCAGTTACTGAGTCGTTTGCATCAGGCATTCTGGAAACGTTGGTCGCAAGAATATTTACATACTCTTCATCAACGGAGTAAATGGACTGATCCCTCGGAGGTTGTTAAGCCAGGTACTCTTGTGAAGCAAGACACTTCACCTCCTTTGAATTGGCCATTAGGGCGCATTATTGACGTACATCCTGGAGGTGATGGTGTTGTACGCGTTGCTACAGTTAGAACTGGAAGTGGTACTTTGAAGCGACCTCTTGTAAAGCTTTGTCCACTGCCAGTGGACCCTTAGTTTTGAAATAAGTAATTCAAGGCTGGCGGAATGGTGCGTTCCCGCAATTTGTTTAGTGTATTGTTTTCAATTTGATTGAATTACTTCATTGATTTTTAAACTTCTGCACCTTTTCTAAAACATTCCGTCGCGCTAATGCTAATTTTAAGTGTTTTTTGCGTGTAAAATATAGACAGTATTTGACATTCGTGTTTCGGCTCCATAGCTGTTTGGAGGATTGGGAGGTTCGTGGATTGTTCTCCGAACTTTTCGGTCGCTTTGGTTCCGTCTGAAGAGACAACGCTTATTGTTGTTTTTTGCGTTACGATTTCGCGAGTTTTTAGCTCCGTTCGTAACGACCGCTAAACCGCTTTCATTTTGTTTCAGCGCATCATTTGTTGTTAAACCCGCATTTTTTGTATGTTCAATCAATGAACATTACGTCGCTATTTTTTGTGTAACGTGTTATCCAGACGAAGCTCTAAGAAACTGTTCCTGCTGTTACGGGGCTAGCCTCCGAAGAAAGAAGACCCAAGAAAACACCAGAGCTTCGATATAAAAGGTTAGTGATAACTTTTATTTGGTGGTTCGTTTATGTGACGGCACGTGTTTATTGATTGTTCCGCTAAAGGTCCTTCGTCAATTATATACTTGCATTGAACCTGCATTGAACTAAGACATTCCAGGCCCCGAAAATAACAATTTTGTTCAACATGTTTTTGAATCACCTTGAATGTATTACAACTACCCTATATACGCTACTGCTTATTGAGCAACCAATCTAACATTTTTTAATTAATTATCATAACACTTCTTCACCCTATGTTTCAACTATCCTATCTTTGCAACTTATTTTGAACTACGCTATTTCACATTTTTTCCTTATATTTTTTCAAGATATATTAAAGTATAATTTCTCTCCACAGTTCATTTAAACCACCCTTCATTTACAACTTTTTCCAACCTTGTTTGAATGACACTGTATAACTATAACTTCACTGCGCACCATACTTCAGGTACTCTATATATGCAAGTGCTATATAACAAAATTTTTCTAGCATTTTTTACCCACATTGTATAGTTGTAACTGTAAGCCACCCTATATTTCAACAACCTTTTATATGCAACTACTTATTTGGCACCAAATATAACATTTTTGTACGACCCTGTATCTTTGGAATCCTACCCCACCCTATATTTCAACCATCCGGTAAATGGAACAGCTTGTAGATCATACCATTACTTTAAAAATTTTTTAAACCCACCTGTATAGCTGTAATTATACTCCCCTACATATTTCAACCATCCTATATATGTAACTACTTGTGGATATAAAACAAGTATTTAACCACAACATAAACTATAATTCCACTCCATCATATATTTCAAACAGCCTGTATAAACATCTGCTTCTAACATTTCTTTAATAGACAATAGACAATTTATTCATCTTTTTGCTACAACAGTAGATAAGATATGTCAATAATTGGGGGTATAATCCAATCTTACAAGAAGTAAAAATAAGAATTACAACTATTCATTATTAAAACCAATATATCACTTTAAAAACACACTAATCCTTAAAAGAGTATAGCACAATTACGATCTATTTAGAGCAAACAATTAAACACATACCTATATTAAGTCAAACAATTGCTACTAATAAAAACATTCACCCTCTTCCTAGTAGATATATTTCAAATTCACCTATGGTCTAAAAAGTTTCATTTAGCAGTAAAGTTCTTATTTGTTTTTTATATAGTGCTAGAGTTTTAATCTTTTTTATATTTTCTGGTAGTGAGTTAAACAGTCTGCAACCTAGATAGTGACTAGTTTTCTTAATAAATTCATGATTGTATTTTTCTATACAGAAATTTTCCCTGTTGCGCGTCGGATAACTGTGAAAATAGTCATGCGAAATAAGTTTGTGATAAATATACACTAAAAGTTTGTAAATGTATATGCTTGTAACAGTTAATATTCCTTCTTTTTTGAAGATTTCTCTACATGTTGTCCATCGATATAATGGGTAAAATTCATATGAAATGCAATGGCGGTAGGCAATCTGAAAAACTACCACATAAATATATTCAAAAGATACTTGTACATGACATGTTGTAAAACTCGCTGTTTTCATTGAAGATTATAGTATCCATTAAAAATTAATCTCATTATTCTTTTTTGCATTACCAGCACTCTGTATAAGTCATGCGCACTTCCCCACACCGCTATAGTATAGGACATGGCTGGATACGCATTACCGTAATAGACAGTTATAAGATTAGAATCGCTTAGTGAGTTTTTTAAGGATTTTATCATAAAAAAACATTTATTTAGTTTTGAGCAAACATCATTAATGTGCAAATTCCATTCAAGGTTAGAATCTATTGTGATTCCTAAAACCTTTGAGCTATGACTAACACGTAAATTCAGATTGTTGAATAAAATATTTAAGTTTATCGGATTGCGTATTTTTGTCTTAAATTCCATTGCCACAGTCTTTGACAGATTTATAATAAGGTTGTTCTTTTTACACCAATTTGAAAATTCAATCATTGTTAAATCAATTTTCTCCTCCAAGAGTTTCTGATCTTTTGCGGAGATAACTATGGTTGTATCATCAGCAAACATGATAACATTGCCACATGAAATGTATTCCGGTAGGTCATTAATAAATAACAAAAAAACTAGAGGACCTAGGACACTTCCTTGAGGGGCCCCCATGTCACAGTTCATAGATTGTGAAAAAGCATAGTCAATTTTAATTTTAAATTTTCTACCCTTTAAAAAAGATTTAAGCCATTTATTTAATGGTCTCTTAATTCCCAATTTCTCATTTTTTTTACAACAAATTCAGGGTCAATGGTATCAAAGGCCCTTGTTAAGTCGAAAAGTAGAGCGACTAGTTTTTCATTATTATCTAGTCTTTTATATATATCTTGTACGAGATCAACTACTGCGGTTTCAGTTGAATGTTTTTCTCTAAAACCATGCTGGTGAGAAGTAATAATTTTGTTTTTTTTTAAGAAAAATAGCTAGCTTGTTGTAGATAACTTTTTCGAAAACCTTTGAAAAACAGTTAAGTTAAGATACAGGTCTATAATTTTCGATTAACAGGGGATCACCCTTTTTATAAACAGGTAAGACATTAGCTTCTTTCAGTCGCGAGGGGAAAGTACCTTCATACACCGACATATTTATTAAATAGGCTAAACAGGTAAATAGTTTAGAAGAACACTTCTTTAAAAAAGTCATTGGTACTTCATCGGGTCCTGTACATTATTTATTTCGTAACTTTTTTATGGCCGAGCTAACATCTTGTGGGATTACGTCATAGTATTTAAAATTATTAAAATATTTTTTGAAACGGTGCAGTCATCTGACAATTCGTTATTAAAGTGAGAATTTAATGTATTTTTTACAACACTTGCAAATTATTTGCTATTTCCTTAGGATTTGTTACCGTAACATTATCTATGCATATTTGTCTAATTGTTTTCTTTGAATTGCTTTGGTTTTTGCCATTTAATGAGTTAATTATATTCCATGTGGTCTTTGATTCATTTAATGAAGTATTGATTTTTTATTGAAATAATTTACTTTTTCATTTTTTATTCTTCTGTTGATATCTTTTTTAGTACTTTATATTGGGTTTTTAGTTGATAATCTTTAGACTGTTTCTGTATCCAATGAAGGTTTTTTAATTTTTTAAGATCTTCTAGAAGGGCACTGGAAAACGTAACTTTTTTGTTTTGTAATTTTTCCTCCTTAACCTTTTTATTTGGACAGCTTACTTGAAAACACAAATTAAATGCATCAAAGAAAGTTTCAAAGTTATTTTCTATATCACTTGGATTAAAGTTTATTGCAAATGAATTAAAATGAAATTCAAATTCGTTAATTGAGTAACTGTCAACTACCCTGTGGTATCGTTCCGAGTTTTGCGTACTCACACTTGGCGTTTTTGCCTGCTTCTCATTACAGTATATAAGTTGACAAAAATGATCGGATATTCCAGAATCAAAATTTTCGCAGGAGAAATATTCCGGTTTTGATGTAACTACATAATCAAGACCGGAAATACTGGTAACATTATTCTTGTTAGTAAAAACTTTAGTTGCTTCATTAAGTAAAGATGTCAGCTCATTTGCATCAAATATATCCTTGAGCATATTATAACTTTTACGATTTTTACTACTAGGTAGATGATCAATGTTAAGATCAGAGCAGATTAAAATATTTTCATAAGTTTCCAAAATTTTTCTCAATAGTTCAGAAAAAATGCTAAGAGAAACCTCAATATCCGTCGGACTAATAATATGTAACAGTTTTTGTGTTCTATAGCACAACATTCTAATAGCATTTCAATAGAAAATTTGTTATAATCATGTAATATTTTGCAGTTTTCAGAAACACTATTTTCTGCATAAATCACAGTGCCACCATGTTGGTGGTTGCTTCTATTAAAGTCACACAATTTTTGGTATCCGTTTATTTTTAAACAATTTATAGCATCACTAGTTTGCCAATGATCAGAAAGACACAGAAAAGTCGAATTGTATTCATGAGTGTTAAGTTCTATTAGGTTGATTTGCTCAATAGCCATTGTACGTTAAGATGTAAAGCTGACCAATTATAGGTGTTTTTCTTACCTATGAATGTACTTCCATAGTTGAGACAGGGTTGGAAAAATCTTTGGGAAATTTGTACCTCCTGACTGGTGCCCCTTGAGGCCAAATTGCTGGGTCATACACTTTAACCCATTTCATAACTATACTATTTTATGAACACATTTCAAAGTCCTAACTGCTTACCTAAGACATTTTTTTAAGTTTTTTTATTCACTGTATATATTCTACCCTATTTCAACCACTTGGTATATGGAACTGTTTATGGCCCACTCAATATAACTTTTTTGGACCACCCCGTATAACTAATTCCACTCCCCTTACTTCCACCACATCCTATATATCCGGCTGCTTTATAGGACACCAAATATAAGTTTTTTTTATATTTTTTAAATCAATGTAATTCTACTCCGCTCTAAGTTTCCTATATACAGAACACCCTGAAAATTAGGCATGATATATGATGATTTTTGTTAAATCGAAACATGTTACATTTGCACATTCTGAATTTTGAATAAAAGCTAAGCTGATGCCAGTATCTAATATTTTGTGCGTGAGTTGGAACCAATTGAGTAATTGAATTACCCAACATGGTAGAAGTTTTTTCGTTATATCTACCGTTTCTATCAATTTAGAGAGATAAACTGTCTACCAGATTTTAAGTGGAACTATAGGCTTTGCAACATAAAAACATTCAGCAAAATCCGTTCAGTAGTTCTTACGTGATGCCCGAACAAACAAACAAACAAACAAACAAACAACCAGACAAACTTCCAATTTTATAATAGTATAGATACAAAGTCAAAATTAACAAAAACAATATTTCTCAATTTCATAACCTTATTATATATATATATATATATATATATATATATATATATATATATATATATATATATATATATGTTTTCACTAGTATAAAATGTCATTGAAGGTTCTCGGGATTGTCGTGTGTATTGTTTAGTTGTCTTAGAAAAGACAGTTTGCCGTTTCGATGTATACTCACTTATCTTTTTCGGAATATGCGATGTTGTTACTCACTAAGTGTTGTACTACACTGCTGGACAGTCATCTTTTTGAATATTATTGGTCTATCTTCCAATGGGATTTCATCTAATAAGATCGATCATCCTGCATTTTTTGGAAAAAACAATCATTCTTTGCGGTAGCAGCCGGTTTGAACAAAATTTATAACAAATTATTGCAACTTGATGTATGTTTTATTTTTTGTACTTCTTACATTGTAAATTACAATCTCAAATTTTATTATGATAGTGATTACTTTCCAATACGTGTCATATATCGTTGGAGAGGGGTTGAAGTAGAGAACTTTTTGTAAGCCTTCGATGTTCTGGATGTGCTTCTTATTTTTTTTTAAATCTGATAAATTGTTTAACTTAATGCCTTTTTTATGAATATCGCCATTTGTAGACTCATATAATTTTTTTAACCAATTATGTGTGTCACATATCGAATGCAAGAGAGCAAACAAACATCATAGATTAGACTTAAGTTTATTTGGTGAAGATACGGTGAAAAATACAAAAGTTACAAAAGTTTATATGTAAAAATGTGAGAATTAAAAAAAAACGCAAGCTATCTAGATGTTATATTGACATATTGGCTACATAATATTGCACATGAGCCCACCTAGTTGCCCTCAATGTTTGGCCAACCTCCTACAAAACACCCTATATATATATATATATATATATATATATATATATATATATATAGGTTAAAATTGTATTATTATTAGTTTGACAACATTGTAACAAGAATTTTGATATACCTTGTCTCTCAGGATATCTCAGATTTTTATAAGTGTCGGTATTTCCTATATACCAGTGATGATAAGTATAGTAATCCGAAATTTTGCGCATTAAACAAATTGTAAAGTTTGAAATGGATTTATCAAGTTCCGTTCCAGTTTTAAACTATAAATATCCTTCAAAACAAATCCAAGAACATTTTCATGCAAATGTGCTAAACAAACGAAATTTTCCACTATAAAGACAAAATTTATATGTTCGCGTAAATTCTCGCCATAGAATTGTCTCAATAATTAGAGTCTTGCAAAGTTCTGGGACTATTAAGGCTTTAACAACTTCAACAACAGACGCAATAAACAAAAAACCTGACACCATAATGCAAAACTTCTGCCCGACTTCCCAATTCGGTTTATTTTACCCCTAACTTGATTTATAATATTTAATTTCCATAACTCCAAAAAAGTTATGGACTAAATCCGAAAATATCTAAGGTAAACGTAACTTACAGGCGACAAAATTAAATTCAAAATTATAAATAAATGGGGACAGGTTCAGAAAGCAATTTAAAGAATAGTGCTAAATAGTTTCGGTAATTGATATATTATGGTGATTGTACATTTATATAAGAAACTAGATTTTACCATCGGCTTCGCTAGAGTTAAAGCTCTTAAATAAATATCAAAGATCATACATTCCAATAGAACTGGATCAGTGTGATTCAGTATTTAAAAATTACTACATACTGTTATAAATTTCGTGGGTTCAATAAAAATTTAAAAACTAATAGTCACTACCACTTTCAAGAA
This sequence comes from Octodonta nipae, assembly GCA_034190945.1. Classification (NCBI taxonomy): domain Eukaryota; kingdom Metazoa; phylum Arthropoda; class Insecta; order Coleoptera; family Chrysomelidae; genus Octodonta; species Octodonta nipae. The sequence goes on from CM067219.1 coordinate 63,068,603, forward strand.
CTTTTATTTACATCAAATATACACAACAGTTGATTCGAATATCACAATAACAATTCAACATAAGTTCTTCGCTGCACTAACTGACTGCCGCGATTATGGGTCGCTCCTTTTAAAACCAGCATCGAGAACTCTAGTACAATCTATTATCAATTCTACAGCTGGCGAGCCATTTCGAGTTCAATTTTTTTGTCCTAAAAGCGATCGATGTGGTACTGGAATGAAACCAGGGCAGACTTAGGGAATTTCGTTACACCGCCCCCCTTTAATTCTGATCGTCCCGGTCAGAAACATCTTCTCCATGTTAGGGAGCGAGTCGATCTAAATGAACCACCTTCAACTTAGCCCTGGGGTTTCGACGGATCCGGTAGACCACGTCATTAAGCGTCTTGACCAACTCGTGTGGACCATCCCAGGCGGGTTTAAGCTTTAGGGATTTACCCTTGCTCCGTTAGGGGTTGTACAGCCAGACTTTGTCCCTCTCCTGGAACCCGACTGAATTGGCCTTGAGGTCGTTTCGCGTCTTCATCCGGTCACTGGTGGTCAACATTTGCGTTCGGGCTAATTCGTGTATTGCCAGCATGTTACGTCGGAGCTGGTCGGCATAATCGTTGATGTTTTGAGAAGGTTCTTCGGGGGAGCCAAAAGCCAAATCGCAGCGTAATCGCAGCTCTTTCCCTGGCTGGAGTCAGGCCTGTACTATTATGTACGGCTGAGCGATATGCCAACAAGAATAGGGGAATACGCTTATTGCTGGTTATTGCTGACGACCTTGGATAGGTGTTGTTCCAAGGTCCTGTTGAATCTTGCCACCGTTCCGTCTGACTGTGGGTGCAATGGTGTTGTTCTCGTTTTCCTGATCCCCAACATCGTGCAGACCTTCTGGAATACATTCGATTTGGAAGTTACGCCACTGGTCTGAATGTAATTCCATCGGGACGCCAAACCTGCTGAATAGTTGTTCTACTAGCAGCGTCGCTACCGTGGTTGCTTCTTGGTTGGGTGTCGCATATGCCTCAGGCCATTTGCTGAAGTAATCCATTGCGACCAGAATGTATTTGTTCCCCCTCTCAGACTCGGGAAACGGACCGGCGACATCGATAGCAATTCTCTCAAATGAGACGCCCACATTGTACTGCTGCATTCTGCCCTTGGTCCGGGTGTTCGGGCCTTTACTGGCTGCAAGGTGTCACATTTCCGGCACCAAGCTCTGACGTCTTCAAAGTAATTTACCCAGTACTATCGGTGGCGAACTTTGTCTAGGGTTTTGTTCATGCCCAAATGGCCCCCGGTAATCCCATCATGTACTTCGGCCAGGATGGCTGGTACCTTTTTCTTAGGAATTACCAGTTGGTTTCTCGGCCATCAGTGCTTTCCCAAACTCGCTTGAGCATTCCATTTTCTACTCTTAGAGAGTCCCATTGGGCCCATAACGATTTCAGCACGCCTGAGTATCTAGTTATCTCGTCCCATCGTGGCCTGGGTGCCCCTCTTGTTTTGAGTGAAAAGATTGGTTCGATGTCTGGATCAACCATTTGGTCCTGGATGCACTGTTCCGTTATCCAGTCTTCATTGGCCTGCACTCGGATCTGTCTGATGGAGATACCCTCTCGCTGCCCCATTTCCAGAAAATGGCCGCATTCTACTCTACAGTGTCTTCTGGATAGGGCATCGGCATTATTGTGCAAACGGCCGGCACAATCCTTCCGGTATTTTCATGTCCAGCAGCCATTTGAGGGCGGCATGATCTGTTCGGATTAAGAAATGACGACCATAGAGGTATTTGTGGAAATGGTCTACCGCCCTTATTATTGCAAGAAGTTCTTTTCTGGTGACGCAATAATTTCTTTCCGGTTTCGAGAATCCACGGCTGTAGTACTCGATCACCCTCTCTTCGGAGTTCATGCTTGGCTCTTGGGACTGGCCAATCACGAATGACTTCTATCTTGTCCTCGTTGGTGCGGATTCCTGACTCGGGGATGACATGGCCCAAAAACTCTACTTCTTTTTGGAATATGGAACACTTCTTCGGGTTGAGTCTCAGGTTGGCGTCTTTAATTCTGGAGAATACTTCACCCAGGTTCTTCAGATGGTCGTCAAATGTCTGACCCCATGACCAGAATGTCGTCGAGGTATACTAAGCACGTTCTCCATGTCAACCCGCTCAGTACATACTCCATTAGCCTCTCAAATGTAGCGGGAGCATTACATAGCCCAAAGGGCATGACCGTAAACTGAAACACCCCTTTACTAGTGGAGAACGCTGTCTTCTCTCTGTCGTTTTCGTGTAAACCAACCTGCCAATATCCACTCTTTAGGTCTAGTGTGGAGAACCAACGAGAGCTAGTGTGGTCAGAGTGTCATCAATTCGGGCTAGTGGGGTAGTCTTTCATGGTGACGTCATTCAGCTTTTCGTAATCCACGCAAAATCGGGTGTTTCCACCTATCTTTTTAACTGGCATGACAGGAGCGAACCATGGACTGATGGATGGCTCAATAACTCCATTTTGTTACATGGGCTCGATATTTTCCTCTACCGCTTGTTGTTGCCCCAATGGTAGTCGTCTAGGCGGTATTCTGATGGGTTGGGCCTTTCCGGTGTCTATTCGGTGTGTGTGTGCTTTACGATAAATTGCTTGGCTCTCTTCTGTTCCTCTGGTGTTAGGTGTGTTAAATGGTCAGGAAACTGTTGTAAGAACTCTTTACTTGGCTCTGTCTCCTTCACCGATGTCTGGTACCCTTCTTCGGAATTGATGATGGTCTCGACTGGCTCGAAACAAGCTATCTCTGGACCATTGGCATTTCTGATGTCGTTGTTGGACAAATTCAGGACTCTAATTGGTATATGTCGTCCGGTTTTGACTGTAGCCCCTCCAACTAAGTAGTCATGAGCTGAGAAGGCGGGCTCCACCATTCCAACGCAGCTCCCAGGATTGCTGTCTAGCTGCCCATGACTTTTAAAGGAGGTCGATGAGCTGTTAACAGGCCGTGTCAATACAAATTCCTCATTTAGGAACCGAAGAACATCATCTCTCGGGTTTAACATAAATTCATGCTGGCTATTTAGGTCCATACCCAGTATAAAATGATCATCAATATTCGTTACCAGGACCCTACGCCGGATCATGTTGTCCCATATCTGTAGCACGACATCTGCCTCACCCTGTATTGACATGGACTCGCCGGTGGCTGTTCTGAGCTGAATGTTGTTGTTAGCTGGCCTAATTTCTGATGTTCTCATAACCCTGGACTTGGCAATGGACACAGCGGCGCCGGTGTCGATGGTGATGGTAATTGCTCGGCCATTGATGGTGCCCCTGATAACTAGGCTGCTGCTCTCTCGGCAAAATCTCCGGATGAGTAGTGTTTTGGGGGCTGGTGGAGGATCAGTCAGCATTCCCCTTATGCTGACTGGCTGACGGTCCCTGGACATGTGGCTGTTCTGTTGGTTACCACTGGTCGTCGATCGTTCAGGTAGCCTCACTCGTCGTTCACGTTGAAAGTGCCCTGTCTGTCCACAACGGTAATATGCTCTTCTGGTATCAGTTCCCTGAGACTGTTCTAATAGTTTGTTCATACCAGCGAACAATGCTTGAAATGGTGACTCTGGCTCTGGTTAAAGGAAACTACTCGCACCCTCGGCTTGGACATGTTCTATACTGTTAGTCTGCAGCATCTCCACCAAAAATTATTTTCGACAACGTTAACTTTGTTTTGCAATCTCTTATTTATTGTTCAGACTTCTGAGCCATAGGTAACTGTGCTTTTTACACCAACGTTGTAAATAATATATTTTTTGATTTTTCCCGAACGTCTTTACTCCATAATATTAAATTTACCTGGCTTGTAATGACTCTCCCTCTACATATTTTTTGTATTATGTCTTTGTCATCATTTCCATCTTCCGTAGATGTACCTCCCAGGTATTTACAATCTTTGGTATTTCTTATAATTTTGCCATCTATGTTTAACTCTTCTCGGGTGCCTCATATTGTCATAAATAAGGTTTATCCATACATGATCTTCCTAGTTTGAAGCCACTTTGTTACTCCCAATCTTCAGACTACGATCTCGTAGTACTCTGCGGTATAGTCTACTTGCGGAAACTATAACACTAAGTGCTCTGTAGTTTATACAGTCATGTTTCTTTCCTTTTTTTGTATACAGAACTGATATAAGCATTTTTCCATTCGGATGGTATCTCTTCCCCATACAGGCATTTGTTAAATATTACCGTTAGATTTTCCAATACTACATTCGTGGAAAATTTAAATAATTCCACAGGTATACCTCCTGGGCCGGGTGATTTGTTGTTTTTCATTCTCGATAATGTCTTTTTTATTTCTTCTGTTGCCGTTTTCATTTTGTGTATTTTCTCCATATTATTGTACTCTGCTTATTCTTTCCAAGTCATTCATTAAAATCCCCAAAAGTGTTTATTAGTTCACCTATTTCTTCAAAAAAAAACCTTTATATATATAGTTGCGTCATCAGTTGGAGCGTATATACCCTCTATTACCAGCATTCCCCTTATGCTGACTGGCTGACGGTCCCTGGACATGTGGCTGTTCTGTTGGTTACCACTGGTCGTCGATCGTTCAGGTAGCCTCACTCGTCGTTCACGTTGAAAGTGCCCTGTCTGTCCACAACGGTAATATGCTCTTCTGGTATCAGTTCCCTGAGACTGTTCTAATAGTTTGTTCATACCAGCGAACAATGCTTGAAATGGTGACTCTGGCTCTTCCTGGTTGAAGGAAACTACTCGCACCCTCGGCTTGGACATGTTCATGACGGCCCCTACTTCCAAAGCCCGAAGTAGAGCTTCATTATTCTTCTTGACGCCACTCAGTCTTAAATTTCTTTGTACTTCCACATTTTTGATGCCGTTTATGAAATTCTGTGTGGCCAACTGGTCTTTCGTTTCCTCTGGCAGGTCTGGGTAGGACAAGTGTACTAACCTTCTAATCTCTGCTTCGAATTCTTGGAGTCTTTCACCGGATTTTTGCATTTTTCCACTGAGTTGGACTTGGTATACCTGGCTCAAGGATTGATTGTCGTATCTCTTGTCCAGGATGGTGATGATCTTGTCAAAATAGCCTTGTTCATCGACAGGAATGCTCTGGAGGAGTTCTAAGGCTGGACCTCTTAAGGAAATTACAATAGAGGTAGAATTTTCTTGGTTATCCCATCCATTAGCTGTAGCCACTGCTTCAAATTGCTGTTTATACATGGGCCAAGATGAACAGCCATCAAATGTGGGTGATTTGCTAACGGAATCTTTGGTACTCATGGTGTTCTGGTATTTTCCTCGCTGTAAGTCCTGTTGCATTTTTTTTATTTCTTTTTCACCTTGTTCTGGATGGCACTGATTTTATCTTGTACTTCACTTTGTACCGTGTTTTTAATGAAACTAATTTAAAATTTCACCTGGCTGTGGATCGAATCAATGTCATCTACTTTGATTTCAAGGGTCTTCACATTACTTTTTAGGATCTTTATGTCGTCGTTTATTTCTTTTATGTCGGATTCAACTATTTGCATTCTTTCATTAACTGTTTCATTAACTTGCGATAATACCATTTGCATTAGTTGTTCAAATTGCAGTTGTCTTTTTTCTTCAGTTACTTTAAAATCATTTTGTCGTTTTAATTCAATTTGTTCTTGTTTTCCTTCAAATTTTTTAAGTTCATTTCGTCTCTGTTCATCTAATAATTTAAATTCATTTTGTCTTGTTAATTTAAATTTCGAGAATAACCCATCAACTAAATTCTGTTGTTCACTTTTCATCGTAGTGACAAGATTTTCTAATTCTATTTTACGGTTTTTACCAAATGATTTTACTAACCGTTGTTGAATATCTTCTTGATGTTGTTTCTCCTTTTTTCGTCTACTCCTTCCGTAACCTGCTTGACTATTTTTTTGGTAGTTTCGTCCATTTTTTCCATGCTACAGGTTTCCATAAATCAAATTACGATTTTAACTACACTTAATTCCGCACTTCTGATCACCAAATTGTTATAAATGTCGTGGGTTCAATAAATATTTAAAAACTAATAGTCACTAACACTTTCTAGAACTTTTATTTACATCAAATATACACAACAGCTGATTCGAATATCACAATAACAATTCAACAAAAACTCTTCGCTGCACTAACTGACTGCCGCGATTATGGGTCGCTCCTTTTAAAACCAGCATCGAAAACTCTCGTACAATCCATTATCAACTCTAAAGCTGCCGAGCCATTTCGAGATCAATTTTTTTGTCGTAAAAGCGATCGATGTCGTACTCACATTGACTAAGACTACCAACTTGCAACTATTAAATAGTTCATATGATTTGATTTTGTTAATATCAGATTTTATGCTAGCCAATAATGAAAAGGTTATCTAAAATTACAACCTTGGCCGTTTATCGCAATTCGAACGCCATTTTTGTTTATATTGCCAGGAGTTTATTTCAATACCTCTTCTACTCATGGCTATATTAATTCCTTGTTCCCAAGGCTTCTTTGGTCTTCCTTTCTTTCTTCTTCTTTGTGGAAACCATTCCAAGTTTTTCTCGGTAATCTCTCATTGCTTATTCGTCTCAGGTGTCCGTACCAAGAAAGTTGTTTTTTCTCAATAGTATCTGTTAATGTTGTTTCTATCTTCATCATCTATTTAATTCTATCTGTTCTTACATAATCCTATACTGTTAGTCTGCAGCATCTCCACCAAAAATTATTTTCGACAACGTTAACTTTGTTTTGCAATCTCTTATTTATTGTTCAGACTTCTGAGCCATAGGTAACTGTGCTTTTTACACCAAAGTTGTAAATAATATATTTTTTGATTTTTCCCGAACGTCTTTACTCCATAATATTAAATTTACCTGGCTTGTAATGACTCTCCCTCTACATATTTTTTGTATTATGTCTTTGTCATCATTTCCATCTTCCGTAGATGTACCTCCCAGGTATTTACAATCTTTGGTATTTCTTATAATTTTGCCATCTATGTTTAACTCTTCTCGGGTGCCTCATATTGTCATAAATAAGGTTTATCTATACATGATCTTCCTAGTTTGAAGCCACTTTGTTGCTCCCAATCTTCAGACTACGATCTCGTAGTACTCTGCGGTATAGTCTACTTGCGGAAACTATAACACTAAGTGCTCTGTAGTTTATACAGTCATGTTTCTTTCCTTTTTTGTATACAGAACTGATATAAGCATTTTTCCATTCGGATGGTATCTCTTCCCCATACAGGCATTTGTTAAATATTACCGTTAGATTTTCCAATACTACATTCGTGGAAAATTTAAATAATTCCACAGGTATACCTCCTGGGCCGGGTGATTTGTTGTTTTTCATTCTCGATAATGTCTTTTTTATTTCTTCTGTTGCCGTTTTCATTTTGTGTATTTTCTCCATATTATTGTACTCTGCTTATTCTTTCCAAGTCATTCATTAAAATCCCCAAAAGTGTTTATTAGTTCACCTATTTCTTCAAAAAAAACCTTTATATCTATAGTTGCGTCATCAGTTGGAGCGTATATACCCTCTATTACCAGCCTTGTTCTCTTATTTTTAATTCTTTCGTTTATGGCAGACCAGTTTTTAATATTTTTTATATGCGTTTTCTTGATAGCTATAGAGACTTCAGCTGTTGCCCGTTTTTCTTTAAAGACTTCGCTATGAAAATGTACATAATCTAGTTTTATTTCGCTTTCCTCTCCTTTCTTCTTTGTCTCACTAGCTACTGCAATATCAATGTTATTTGTTGATATCCGGGGAATTTTTTGAAAATTATCATGTTTATACGGAGAATGCGGAGCAAACCCATAGCTCCAAACCCAGTAGTGCAGGACCAGGAAGATTTATGTACGGGCCTTCTACCCTTAACTGAAAGATCCAGTTAGGAGGCGCCGGATTCACGCCCTCATCCTGTTCCCTTTTGGAAAGGGATTTGCTGGTAGAACTGACAGATAGTTGATCAGTCGGTTGGCATTATGTTGTATTTTTAGAGTATTTTTATCGTCATCAACACACCCCACCACGACCTTACCAGCCCCTTTCTGTCTCTCATGCTTTAGCAACCGGCCTTGGACCGGCTGTAATCGTCGTCTTAATGAGAGAATTTTTCATGTGATAAATTATGCGGTGTGTCGGTGTTCCTTTGGGCCGATTTAAAAGTCAGGTATATATTTTACATATTATAGGATAATCGGTAAACTATAGCTCAAGTAATAATAATATTAATTTTTTTAATGATCTTAAGTATTTCCTAAATATGGGAGTGAGCCGAAAGTATATCATACTAATTACACAAGTGCATGGGTGAAATATAGTGAAATAAATTCAATTAGGAAGATAAATAATGAATTCACTATTGGCATTTTATAAGCTACAAATACTAGGTTACTACTTATAATTTTAATTTATTGAATGAGGCGACCATGCACCTGTGTAAAAATGTAAATAAATTGCCAGTAAGTAACATATTAGTAAAATTAAAATACTAGACAGTTTATACATGTAACATAAACTTGAACAAATAAATAACATGGCATAGATATATAACTAGTTGATAAAATTGCAATGATGATATAAATAATAAGTACTTAATAAATAGCTAATAATCTATACATATGATCAAGCAAGTAAGCAACCTTAAAACAACTGCTTGGGACACAAATATCCATTCGCTATAATTGGTTGTTTTTGAGCTCTACGAAAGGTCCGAAAAATTATCACAATAACAATGAGGCATACTTGTAAGTTTATCTGTACAAAAAACTAGAAAAGATACTATGCCTCAAATGTTATTTTCTTTAACAGCTATTAAAAATTTGAAATTCATTTTGGTTGGAGAAAGTAAATGTTTATTACTGAAATAATTTTTTATTTGCATTTAATAAACTAAAATATTCACCAATGAGGGAGAATATATATTTTAATATTAAATTAAATTCTTATATATAGAATCCTTAATATAAACTCAAGTTACTGTTAAGTAAATAATAAATTTTAAATCATCTTCTCTCATTAAAGGAGGGAACGCATTAGGCGGTTGCAGTCCTATCGCATCGCGGTCGGTTCTGGGCTGAGCTGATCGTGGTCTCTCGAGATTCTTTGGAAAAGATCAGAGAAGAACGCGATGCGAGCGAGCGTAGCCCGAGAGTGCCAAGTGCGAATGCATACATTATAAAACATAGGAAGAAACTAAATCGCGGGCGGTCGAGATTGGCATGGTCCGCAAAGCGATGGGACTGCGACCGCCTAATGCGTTCCCTGCTTAAATGTCCCATCTACAAGTGTTTTAGTCCATTAAAAAACGAAAACAAAGAGATTACATATTTTAAACAGTACTTACCTTATTATAACAGGAACAATACTACTGTCCAATTGTTCCAACTCATGATTGCTCACCGCTGCCAATAGTGCTGCTTTGCTATACTCTATTATCGGGTCATTTTGTTCTCCAACCAAGTGAATGGGGTAATAGTACCAATTTTCTACGTTGTTCTCAATGCGTCATATATTGTTTGTGAATTTATGTTTCTTATACAGAGTTTATCTGAACGTCTCTTTTATAAAATATCGGGCTAATTAGGTTGATTTTTGTATAGTTTTGCTACTATATTTTGCCGTTTGTTTTAATTGCCTGGAATATAGGGTGAGAAAATAGTTATTGAGTTACCTTAATTGCTTCAAGTGTATTATTACAACCCTCGACAAATTATTCTGGATGATTTGTTATGTAACTGGATGTTTAGATGATTTTGGGGGATATGCACACATATATGTTTTATGCACAACAATTTAAATTTTTCACATTAATTTTTCAGGTATTTATGTCTATTGTAACTGAACTATTGAAAACTGGGTATTAAACTGAAACGGATTTTGATCACTGGTTAAGTTCCTTTGACAAACTAAAGCAATTTTGCATAACAATGACTTTTAAAACACTTAAAGTTTTATTATGCACTGGTGGTATTCTTGAAATTGCACTTTTTAGACACAAATGGGCGATATATTGTAATGTTTACTACGGTCTTCGTGTTGCCGGAGCGAAAATACGTCCGATCGCCTCGATGGTCAGATGGTATAAAATTGATACATGAAATTAATTAATAAGATATATATTTAAAAAATGAAAAAAATATGTATATAGTGGGTGGCGAACCAAAGAGCATAAGATTATCAGCCGAGCGCCTCAAACGCCCGACCCCCCTTCTATTGTGTGATACTTCTATAAAGTAGTATATACGTGTCGCATTAAAATGAAACACCAGCGCCTCTACCGGGCGGGTAACATACCTTACTGTTTACTTAACAAAGCGAATACAAGTAGTAATATAGTGCAAACCATTCAAGCAAACATTGTTCGACAACGATTATTGATAAGAAATCGAAACGTCACAAAAAAAAAACAGATAAGTACAACACAAAATACACAAGACATTATACTGGAATACTAGTTGACAAATCTGTAGACCTACTTTCTCACAGTTAATCCTGCGGGAGAGTTTTTTCTATAAGAGGGCAACTAGAGTTCCGGGCAGTTTCCACAAACTGCCCTTAGATACTACACCTTGATATTCAAGTACTTAACTTATATGTATTTTTCAATTTTCAATAAGACGTGCCCTTTTATAATGGTCTATATTCGTTGTTATAAGAGACAGAACAAAATAACATTAAATGTAGAATAGTTCCAAACTGGTGAAGCTATAGTCAATAAGATATTAGTTTGATGTCGGTAATACAGCACCTAGGGCTCGAATTTTATTGGTTTTGAATGTGCTAGATTTTCAAAATTTTTTACAAACCTGATGTCTGCCTCCGTAAAAAGTATATATTGTCAATAAAAAGTATCCTATGTCCTTTGTAACATTTCTCAGAATACTTGTACACCGTTTCATGATAATCAGTTGAGTAGTTTTGGCGTGAAAGCGTAACAAACAAACTTAAATTTACATTTTTAATCTTAGTAGGTAGGTATTACTACATTCAATTTGAAGCAGTAATTTAATTTGATGTTTGTTCCTATTGGTTATGAGGAATGTATAATATGATAAATAAATTATTAAACCATTTAAATAATGATTGTTTCTAAGGTAAAATGGGGATGTCTGTAGTTTATTCACTGAGGGGCAAATCTCTTTTTTTTGTAGAATTAGGCATTCTGCACACGGAGCGTATTGTTATAGGACGCGTATTAGATGCAACATACGCTTTTATGCTGCTCACTTGTGTTTTATACAGAACAACTATACATGAGGCGTCATCGTCGAGGATTCGTCAAAGCAGACAAGCTGTAAATCGCCTGGCGTATAGCAGTGTCAGTCGCTTACCTGCATTTGTAGGTTGAAAGGTAGTATTTTTAAGAAAAAATGGCTGATAAAACCAGGAAATTTGTCCAATTAATTGAAAATCACCACTAGTGTTTGTACAATAATATCTTACAGGACTCTTCCAGAAAGGATATAACAGAAAAAGCTTGGGCAGAAATATCAAGAACTAAAGATTAGACAGGTAATATGAGCTTAATTAAATAAAAATCTAAATTAAATTGTGATTTATTTCTATTGTATAATATTTTATACATAATGGTTCCATTGTCAACGTAAAGCAACATGTGGTATTGAAAAATAATTTTCAACTGTCATTAACTTTGAATTTTGTCTATACCTGTACGTTTAATGTATGCTACCTGTACATTCTTATAGGCGTCGCTGCAAGACGAATCTTCTACGCGTTTATGACGAGAAGCTCCCTGTGCAGTCAGCCTTACTCATAAAATTTTAATTAAACAAATATTTTTTATTGCAATTTATTTATTATCATATAATTTTCTTTCTTTTATAGAATTTTCACCAAATTTTCAAATGAAATAACTCCCATATTGAACAAGCTGTAAAACTCTATTCGGATTAAATGCACATCTGCCAATGTTATGTAATAAAATTAAAAGAAATTCAAATTGTCAATAGTCGCAACTCGAACTTCAATAGTTTAATTGATGTGTCATAAATAATAAGCCCTTTTGATTTAAATGATGCCTTTTACCCGCGGCTTCGCTCGCGTTGAAGCCATTAAATAAATATCAAAGATCGACATTTTTATAGAGTAAGCTTTGATGGAGTTCTGTTCGGAACTTGGGATAAATTGTAAATAAGATGAATTAATCAAAATAAATGTCAGTTAATATGTATATACAGTGTGTATTCATAAATGAAACGATTTCTTTTCAATAATAATTTTTAGAGAAAACGTTATTCTTCACAAACAGACATACATGGTCTAAAACGTAAATACAATTCCATGTCACGTTTTTATCTGTAGACAAGGTTTGTCATCACAGAGGACTTTTGAATATGAATAAAATATCTTAATTTTTGTTAAGAACTAAAATTGTTATCAAATAGAAGTAATTATAATAAAAAATTCATCTACTTATGACATTGCACTAAAAATTGTTTAATAGGTATTTCTGTAACTTTTCCAACTATGTACCAGGTTTAATATATATATATATATATATATATATATATATATATATATATATATCAATTTTGTTTAAAAGTGAGGTAACTTTATTTTTTATATATCTCAAATTGTAATCAAGCAAAGTTTATTAGAATTGAAAACTCCATCCAATTGTGCTGTATTATTAAAAAGTTTAATAAATTGAAAGTTGTTTGGAAATAAATCCAAATAAATGTCAGTTAATTAACTTCAAGGTGGAGGGTCTCATATATATATATATATATATATATATATATATATATATATATATATATATATATGTGTGTGTTTTAAATGGTTTCCGGGAATTCATCCGCGTAGTTAATAACTGATCCCTGCCGGGATCGATGGTAAAATGACGACGTTTCGGCAGAGTCACATCTGCCCTCTTCAGGTCGGTTCGCATATTTCTCGTAGCCTTCTGCTTTCGCTTCTAGTTACTCGATTATTCGATTATTGTTTGCTATAAAGACAAAATTTATTTCATATGTGTGTGTATCATTATGTCTGTCATCTAATTTACGCTAGCCCTCTCTTATGCAATGTGTTTTACAAACCAGTGTAGGCAAAGAATTAATAAAATCAAATTAGTAATATACGAAACGTTAATAATAGAATTGCCAGCTACATGAATTACATTATCCTCAAAATTATCTTGCAAGTCAGCTTGTGAAACAAGGGAAGTAATAACAAGCCAAAAAGTCTTTTAGTCTTTTGATAGTATGCTGCAAGAGCTATTATACAGAGAACCTTCTTAAAGGGAAGTAAACGTTGCGTAACGACAATTTGGCTTCAGATAATAAACAAGGAAGACTTAAAAATTCTGCTAAAGGCCTTGCAAATCGGAGATAAACTTAGTAAATAGATCCAGGGAAGATCTAATATATTGAAAATGGTCTAAAAATGAAGCTAGAAATAATACCATAAAAAAATAATTTAAGAATAGAATATTACACAGCAAGAAATTTAAAACCCATAGTTATTAGAGCGCCTAAAAGCTTTAAATCAAAAAACAAGGAATATATAAGTAAGAATATTTAGGCGACAGAAAAGGGTTTTTCTATTTATAAGTTTCAAAATGTCACTGAGCGAAAAGATTTCTGTTGGTCAAGTTGTCGAAAATTTTCTTGGCAAATGCAAATCTGGAAAATAGGTTAAGCTGGTGAACAACACTCTTAAAATAATAGCATATGTACATTATGGTAAACTATTTATAGAGCAACATAGATCATTATCCTGAAATTCAAACATGATGGTCGATTACTGCACCAGTTTAAAAAGCCTCAAAAGTGTTCAGTGACTTACATGTTTAATCTATAACTTTTTTTGTGTGCAAAAAATTTTCATTGCAATACAGGATTTGTATAGCATTTGTTAACAAACGGACTAAAACTAAACAATTTATCACCTTAAGAAAAATTAACAAGCTAATTAAATAAAATTTGAATTGATTTCAACAGCTTTAAATAGTAACTGAAATATTTATATTTATTTAATTATATTGAAAAAACAATCGACTTCTACTGATTTAAAATAAAAGCCATTTAGCAACCGTGTGCAATCAAACACTATTTTCTGACATATCTTTTTTATCAGATTTAAGGCACAATTCTGTCTCTCTCTCTCTCTCTCTCTCTCTCTCTAATTTGTATTCTTTTTCTAAATTTTCCACATATTTTTTTATTTTTTTTATTCGCTTTATTATCTGAACCACCTTCAATAAGTATAACTCTAATTCACCCAATTGGCAACCACCCTCCATATGCCTCTGTGTATTGGTCACCCAATATAACTAATTTTTCTATCATTTTCTGAAATATCCTGTACAATTATAATTCAACTCCACACACTGTTGCCATCGCCATGATATTTTTAAACCCACCCTTTATAAGTATAAATCCTTTCCTACCTATTGACAGTTTCTATTTTTCTATGGTTTAAACCACCCTGTATACCTGTAATTTTATTTTGCCCCATAGAGCAAGTATTTTATTTATACAACAGCTGATGGTCTACACTTATAACAATTTTTTACATTTCTGAAGCACATTGTATAACTATAATTTTACTCTACCATTTATTTCAACTAACCAGTATATGCAACTCATAACCTAACCTAACCTAACCAGTATATGCAACTCATGTCTATAATTCTATTATATATACCCCGTCCTATAATTCAAATATCCTACCTGCTTATGCTTATATAACAAATTTTTGATACAGCCTGAATAACTACAATTTTACTCTAAATACTTATGCTTTACACTATATAATATTTGTAATCACCCAGTATAACTATAATTCTACTCCAACTTATATTTGAACCATCCTGTATACGCAAATGCTTCTAACGTTAATACAATGAAGTTTTTGAACTGTAATTATACTCCGCCCAATAACTCAAATATCCTTACTGCATATGCTATTTACGTTTTTTAATCCACTCTGTATCACTATCGCTTTACTCCACTCTTTTTTCAATCACCTTGTATATGCAACTAGTTATGTGCCACAGAGTACAACATTATTTGAACCACCCTGTATAACTATAATTGTATTCCACCTTATATTTCAACCATCGTATATATGCAACTGCTTATGTACCACCCAATATCACATTTATTTATTAGATTTTTTGATCCAGCCTGTATAATTGAAATTTTACTCCGCGCTATATAAAAAGATCACTGGCATAACAATTTTTAGTTCCGATACACCAATCGAATATTTTCTGCTATTTCGGTCAACTATAATAGACCAATCAATAGAGCAAAAATTAACTGACAATCTGTAAAAAATACTATCAGGATACCGACTGTACCATCACATTAACAAAGAATCCTAGCGATATTTTGCTATGTTTTCCACTCGCAACTATGGTTTTTTACTTTGTTATAAACAATTGAAGCAAGAAAATTACGTTTTTTTTCTTAACATGTTTATAAAATCAGAAATAATAAACTAATCTCAATGGTGTCAACAGGTCAATTGTAAAGCATGAAAATACCAATGAAATGAGCCCAGGCTCGATCCGATTGGATCATTAGTAACAGGGAATAAGAAAAAATACTGAAAAATGTAGCATTTTTTAAAAAAAATCGTATCTTCGTCACTTTAGAAGCTGTAGAAATGGGCTTTTAGGAACTGATAGTAATTTACATCTATTTTATGTATGCCAACACCAGACGCTACCGGTTTATTAGTTTTTGAACAATTTTGATATAAAGTTTTTTGTACACTATTTTTGCATTATATCTCCATGCGTCGTAGATAACCAAATTTCAATTTTGGAAAAAGTTGTTGAAAGTAGAGGTGTCATTCTACAAAGCCTCTATTCTCATTTTTCACTAAATGTCTGTGAAATATCTGAAAAATGTTAGCAAACATGACAAAAAATGGGCGAGCGTATGAATGTATCCAAGGAGTGGGGGAAACACCGTTGTTGAGGGGAAGCGTATAGTAATATATGGTAGAGGCACATATATAGATCATTTTAATATTTATAATCCTCATAAGTAAGAATTTTTCTAATGACCGCTCTCTTTCGATGTTCCGTAAACCCAAAATCCACAAATTAAAGCAAATAGGAGAAACCATTTACATATAAATATATTAATAAACAAACAGTTCTCATTTGATATAATAAAATCGAACAAATCACTCTGTATAGAAGTTTTTTTAACGATTAAATTCTTTCACCATCTGTCAGAGTGACAGTTACTGTCGATAATAATTATTGTTAGCAGTTCCCCTCAACAACTGTGTTCCCCCACTACTCGAACACATTCATACGCTCACCAAATTTTGGTTATTTTTGCTAACATTTTTCGTATATTTCACAGACATTTAATGAAAAATGAAAATAGAGGCGTTGTAGAATGATACCTCTACTTTCAACATCTCTATTCTGAATTGATATTTGACGATCCATGTCGCATGGAGACACACTGCAAGAATACTGGACAAAAAACTTTAGATCCCAATTATTCAAAAACTAATAAACCGATAGCGCCTGGTTTAGTCAAGCATAAGGTAGATATCAATTACTATCAGTTCCCACAATCCCAGTTCAACAACTTCGATAGTGACGGAGTTTGATAATATAAAGAAAACCGCTAAATTTTCCTGTACTTTTTGTTTTTCTCTGTTACTAAAGATCTTATCGGATCGATCCTGGTCTCATTTCATTGGTATTTCCATGCTTTACAATTCACAGGCTGACACTATTGAGATTACTTTAGTATTTTTCATTTTATAAACATGCAACGAAAAAAAACGCAATTTTCTTGTTCCAATTGTTTATAATAAATTAAAAAACCATAGTTGCGAGTGGAAAAGGTAGCAAAATATCACTACAAATCATTCTTAATGTGATGGCACAGGCAGTATATTGATAGTATTTTTTGCACGAAAAAATCTCTATTGATTGGTCTATAAGCCCCGTAAAAGACTTCGTTTCAAAATTAAACTAACTTCAAATGCATCAAAATGAAAACCGTTATAGACATCCTGTACGATATACTATCATGGCATTTAAGCTAGATATTTATTATGAAACTTTGAATTTACATTAATGCATTGATGTTTACCGTTTTTTGCACATATTTTTCCAATTTTCAGAATAACGGTATGTTTTACGTTATAGAAAAATATACAGAATCATAAATTCATAGTAATGTAGTCCCTTAATTACTGTATTTTTCTGATTTTCTAGAAAATGGTAAATCTTACGTTATCGAAAATTATCTGGCACCTTTTTGTAATAATCCTTAATACAATGCAGTATAAATCTTCAAAATTTCTTACTATTTAAATAGAATACTCCCTTGGCGCCTTCAATCACTTTCATTCGAATATAACCAACTAAAACATGATAATATAATATATGTATCATAAAAATTGTAAATAATTGTATACCTAACTATTTCTGGATTTGTTACAGATGATATTAGCATATACAACAAATAGTAGAATATTATTGCCTATTTTCAGTGTATTCTCACGTCACTAAATAATGTAAACTAGTGGTCGCCCAGTGGTCGAAATTCGACCCCATGTTCATCATCATTTTCATAAAATTGTAACCATTATTGGGTTTCTTTTGTCAAAAGTATATTTTTATAAGAAATAAAATTGAGAAGAAATCGGAGAAGTAGGTGTGTTGACCAAAATTGCTCACGTCATATTGCCAAATCTATTGAAATAAAAAGAAAATAAAAATTCAATAAAATATAGGTATTCCAAATAATTTAGACAATTGCGTGACCTCTGAAATTTTTGGCTGAAACCGGTTCTGGTAAAATGTTGGATATAATTATTAGAAGATTGTTCTTTGTCTACATCTTTGTTCGTCATTTACGGTTTCAATCAAGTTCATGAATATTAAATAACCAACAACCCTATGAGAACTTCAATCTTTAATATATTCTCTATTGTCCACTGACTGTCATTTTGTTGACGACACCTACGCAATCCTTCGTAGGTGTCGTCAACAAAATGATAATGGCAATAATATATTAATAAAAAAATAATTACATTCACATCAAACACAGAATATTTAATATAAAAATTACTGCAACTTGTCCGAAAAATCAATACTGATCTACTTTGACTAATTTACCACTAAAACATAACAACCCTTTATGCTGAACTATCAAAGATAATCACCTGTCAACCAGCCTAACAGCATACAACACTCCCTACATATATAATTACTCCATGTTTTTACCCTCAAGATGTATCATGTATGATCTGTGGAAGATGTATAGGTACCTAACTTACCATAACAAATCAGTAGATGCATTGAATTTCTTAATATTTTAAATAATACATGTCTTAAAATACTAATAAGATGTTTATTTTACTTCAAAGACAGTAACCTTGTAATTTGTAATAGACGCCAGAATTTTGCAGGAATTTGCCCACCTAAAGTATAATAAATTATCTATCAGATAAAATACATGGCCGGAAAACAGTAAAAATATTTGGCCTTTAAATATATTTTTAAATATATTGCTATTGCTGTTTTGTATAGAAACTATGAAGAAATACAATGCTACTGCTGTTAATTAATGTTAAATAATAACTATTCTTGTTAGAAACATTTCTCAGTGAATCTTGAACTTTACTCATTGAATTAAAAACTTACCTTTACCATGGTTCCCTAATACCATACCAATATTATGAAATGTCAAAATTGAAATCAAAGTCCCTACCATAGATAAGAGATTTATACATATATGTATATTACATTGAGTAAAGATGTATTTATTCAATGGTATAGTCCCTAAAACAAAGATAGTCATGACTATCGAGACCACGAAGTATAGATACCAGGAGTCCGAACGTAATGTTAAATAAATGGTAGCATTTTAGGGGACAGAATGTTTTGCCGGTAGAGCGCGCTACTTTTTAGGAAGTACTCGTTTAAATCCTTACGCGGTTAATCTTGTTGATACTGACAGTCACCTGACAGCTCTGAAAATATTATTTCGATAATCTTGGAAGCTAAAATGTGTGATATTAGAAAATAAATAAATACAATTAACCAGTAGCAAACAATTTTATTAAAAAATAAATTAATGTTATCAACAGGTCTTTAAGAATTAAAATTATAGTTCATCTTTTGTCTCTACGTGTTAAACTATTAAACAAACCGTAAGTGAAGTAAAGAATTTAAACATAGTTTCTGCAAATTAAGTAGTAAAGATAAATTCAAAAATGGTTAAATACCTATTTATTTCAGTATTACAATGCTTGATAATAGGAAAGTAATTAATTGATTACAATCAAATATATTATTTATTAATCGTATTAGTTATAAATAAAAGACGTTTAACATTTAAATACCAAACAGTTTAGATTTGACAAATACACTAGTGTATACAATACAATATTTATTAACAACACTGATGTTTAATATTATTTTTAGGTTACTCACTTTCGGAACTTTGAATATACCCACTTTAGCCACATTTTCACTTGCCTTTCGGCCACTGAGGCAATCATGAACAGCACAACACCTTTCCATTTTTTTATTAAAACTATTTTTAAACAATTACATTAATATGTTATACTTAGTTTTATAATTTTAATAATTTCGACATTCGACAGCGCGTATTTACGTTTGATAATAATAAAAACATCGGTACGTCCTGAACATTTGCGCAGCTAGTGGCAGAAAAGATAACTATGATCTGGGTTTAATATTGTATACCACAAATACTGCGGAAAAGCCTATACCGTTCGGACTCCTGGTATCTATACTTCGTGATCGAGACTGACAGATCTAACTGTTTATCTTGAATATTACGGCCTGTGTAAAAATTCACAAATTTTGTAATCTTAGTCAAATTCCATGAAAATTCACAAAATCAAAAGTATATTATTAAAATTAATAAATTGTTATTAGCAATTAATTGATCATAATTCTGATTATAGTTGACAAACCATATTTATAAAGCAATTAAAGTTGCAAACTTGTGAGAGCCCAGTAGATGGGGAATATAAAGTAAATTTTTCTGGGTTCTATTTCAATTGCATGGCGATGTGGAATAACTTTAGGTTTCAAATTTGTTAGTTTCTCGACTAATTTAGTTTAACCTCACATTCGAGTCAAACATCATCAAGTAAGCTAGCGGCACTGTTAGTGTTATTTGTTTGACATTGACAGTGGACGTAAATTATGAATTTTTTATTCTATTTTACTTAATGAATAATGAATTTATATACAGGCAGTTTTTTTTGATGATCAGTATGGGGATCTCGGAAACTAGCAGCGGAGATAGAGCAATGGTTAAATTGGGAATGATTTGCAGTTTTACTGGCCCAGTTTAATGACACTTTCGGATTTTTGTAAAAAGTCATGGCTTACTAGATATTTTGAAAAAACGAAATTCTGTCGATTTAGCCAAATCCCTCTAGTTCCTTTGTTTTTGATTTTATAAAAAAGTGGAAATATCAAAATTGAAGGGATTTGTATCCTGAATATGATAGTCATGTCCTCGTTTGCGTAACAGCTCTCGTTTTCGAGATATGTCACAAAGTTATTTTTTTTAATGGAAACCATAGTTGGCTATGACCGCAAAAAATCGGACATTTTTAGAGATTTTCAACGATATAATACTCGATATAGTTATTCATAAAAATAACGGAATTATGGATGCTTTTCTCTCTTATTTTCACTTTTAACCTAGGTAGCCATGAAAAAGATTTTTTTCACTTCGACATTTCCTCATTTGAGAGTAATTCCATTAGGAGTGCTGAACTAACAGTCGATATTGACAAGTTTTCGTGATAAAATGGAATATTCTAAGGAAGAAAAACTGAATATGGTGGAATGTTATATCATATGCCATAAAAATTCAGTTCGTGCAGCTGAGGAATACTTTCATAGATAGTTTAATCGTCGTCAACCTGCTCTGTGTACATTTAAGAGGCTTCACGATAGTTTACCCAGATATGGATCTTTTACTAAACCACCAAGGGAACGTAATCAAATTAACGAAGCAGCACAAATAAATGTTTTGGCAATGGTAAATCAAAATCCATCTACATCAACTCGTGAGATTGCGGCAGAAGCTGGCACATCTCAACGAACTGTAGTTAAGGTACTGAAAGCCCACAAGTTCCACCCGTACAAACTTCGACATATTTTGTTCTGTACATGGTTTAGAGACATGTGCCTTGACAATCGACAGTTTCCATTAAAGATGTTATGGTCAGATGAAACTAGATTTGCTAACTGCGGTATGTTCAATAAACACAAAAAATACAAAAAAGCAAGTTAATTTATATTTACGGAGGGACACATTTTACACGTATCGGTCACTATGCAGTTTTATCCCCTTAGCGGGGGTGAATCTTACTTCTACAAGTTTAAATACAAAAGGGTATCATGTGATACCTCTTGTATCTTTTTTCAAATCTTTTGACACATCGTTTTTCTAAAATCAGATTATTTTTATTGTTCCGTATATACAATAAACGGATACCCTTATAATATCACTCCGTATTTCTCCCTCTTTCACATCACAGCTATTTTCTCCTACACTAATGGACGGAAAATGTTGAAATTTGGTATCAGTATACAGTTTGGTGACCCGATCAGGAGTACAAATTGTAAATGAAGAAATCTTGATTTTACTGGTACTTCTGGGAGTGGGGGGAAATCTAAAAAATCGACCGTCCCTCCCGCTTATTTCCGAAACTATAAGAAGTAAAATTTTGAAAAAAAAAACAGAATTTTATCGGAAAAATATCGAGAAACCATTACTATTAATTTTGTTGGGCAAATTACAGAATTAAATGGAAAATATAAAATTATATTTTTTCTAACACATCATTTACTATATCCAATGAAAGGGCTCATTAAGAAGAAAACAAATATATTTTTTTCACATTTTTAAAATATATTAATTAAAAAATATTAGCAAAAATAGAAAAAATATTACCCATTACCCCCCCCCCTCCCTTATCTTAGAAACCATAAGCCATAAAATTTTGAAAAAATTAAAGATATAGGACCTCACCTGAACTTTACTGAAAAAATAAGAAGAAACCCCTAATATCAATTTTAGGGGCAAATTACAGCATTAAATGGAAAATATAAAAATAAAATTATTTCTAACTCATCATCAAATCATATCAAAGAGCGAATACAAATAAATTTTTATTCATATTTCTAAAATGTATATTTTAAAATGTATTAGCAAAAATATAAAAAAATTACCCATTCCCCCCTTTATTCCCCAAACTCTAAGATTTAAAATTTTTTGTTTACAGAAAAAATACGAAGAAATTCCTAATATTAATTTTGGAGGCGAAATTATAGAATTAAATTGAAAATAAAAAATATTTTTCAACGCACCATGCAATACATCAAATGAGGAATACAAATGTATTTTTTTCATATTTTTAAAATAAACTGTTTAAAAGATATGAACAAAAAATATTAGAAAATTATTCATACCTCCGTTTTATTTTCGAACTATAAGAAAAAATAGGCTTATATGGGCTTACTTGAATTTTACAGGAAAAATAAGGAGATTGCCCTAATATTAATTTTGGGGGAAAATTATAGAATTGAACGGAAAATAAAAAAATAACTTTTTAAACGCCTCATGCAATACATCAAATGAAACGGCTCATTATGAGGTTTTAAAATTAATTGTTTACAAGATATTAACAAATAAATATAAAAAATTCTCATATCCGGCATTATTTCCGAAACCATACTACTTAAAATTTTGAAAATAATTAGGGGTACAGTACTCACTTGAAATTTATAAGAAAAATTAGTGGAAAACCCCAATATTATATGTCGGGACAAATTATAGAATTAAATGGAAAATAAAAATTTTCAAACGCATCATGTAATCTATACTATTATAAAATTGTAAGTTTGTCTGTTTGTTGGCTTGTATGTTTGTTTGTTTGTTTGTTTGTTTGTTCGGGCATCACGTAAGAACTACTGAACTGATTTTGCTGAATCTTTTTTTGTTGCGAAGCCTATAGTTTTACTTAAAATCTGGTAGACATTTTATCTCTCTAACTTGACATAAAATGTAGATATAGCGAAAAAACTTCAACCATGTTGGGTAATTCTATTACTCAATTGGCTCCACCGTATGCACAAAATATTAGATACTGGCATCAGCTTAGCTTTTATTCAAAATTTGGAATGTGCAAATGTAAAATGTTTCGATTTAACAAAAATCAACATATATCAAGCGTAATATTACAGGGTGTTCTGTATATAGGAAACTTAGAGCGGAGTAGAATTACATGGATTTAAAAAATCTAAAAAAAGTTATATTTGGTGTCCTATAAGCAGCTGGATATATACGATGTGGTTGGAAATAAGGGGGAGTGGAATTAATTATACGGGGTGGTCCAAATAAGTTATATTGAGTGCACCATAAACATTTACATTTAACAAGTGGTTGAAAAAGGGTAGAATATCTATACAGTGAATAAAAAAACTTAAAAAAATGTCTTAGGTAAGCACTTAGGATCTTTGAATTATTATGAAATGGGTTAAAGAAATGTTAGAAGCCTTTGTTTATACAGGGTGTTTGAAATATAAGATGGAGTGTAATTATAGTTTATGTTGTGGTAAAAACTTGTACAAGTAGTTACATATATAGGATGGTTGAAATATGTAGCGGAGAATAATTACAGCTATACAGGTGGGTTAAAAAATATTTTAAACTAATGATATGATCTGTGAGCTGTTCCATTTACCGGATGGTTGAAATATAGGGTGGAGTAGGATTCTAATGATACAGGTTCATACAAAAATGTTATATTTGGTGGCAAATAAGTAGTTGCATATAAAAGGTTGTTAAAATATAGGGTGGCTTACAGTTAGAATTATACAGGATGGGTAAAAAATGCTAGAAATTTTTTTTTATATAGCACTTGCATATATAGAGTACCTGAAGTATGGGGCGCAGTAAAGTTATACTTATACAGTGTCATTCAAACAAGGTTAGAAAAAGTTGTAAATGAAGTGTGGAGAGAAATTATACTTTAATTTATCTTGAAAAAAATATAAGGAAAAATGTGAAATAGCGTAGTTCATAATAAGTTGCAAAGATAGGATAGTTGAAACATAGGGTGAAGAAGTGTTATGATAATTATTTAAAAAATGTTATATTGGTTGACCAATAAGCAGTAGCGTATACAGGGTAGTTGTAACACATACAAAGTGATTCAAAAACATGCTGAACCAAATTGTTATTTTCAGTGCCTCATTAGCAGTTGCGGTTTTGGTGAAATATACTTGGCATTGATGGATTTATAGTTATATAGGGTGGTAGAAAAAATGTTGTACTGGGTGGCCAATAAGTAGTTGCAAATACAAGGTGATTGAAATAGCGGGTGGAGCAGATTTATAGTCAAACAGGTTGGATAATTTTTTTTGTAGGATAGAACATGAGCTGTTGCATATCTGCAATATCTGAAACATGGATCGAAGTAAAATTACAGTTCATACAGTGTGATTAGAAGTATTTAAAAATTTTATATTTGGTTGCCCCTAAGCAGATGCACATACAGGGTGGTTGAAATATTTTGTAGAGTAAAATTATGGTTATACAGGGTGGTTAAAAAATAAGTTGTAATGTTTGACAAATTGGCAGCGGTGTATACAGAATGGTTTTAATGTATATGGAAGTGGAGTTAGTTATACAAAGCGGTCAAATATTTTTTAGAATAAAATTGTTATACAGGGTTGCCAATAAGCAGTTGCAGTTTGGGTGAGGGTTTAAAGAGAAGTTTGGTGTTAGGATACAAAACTGTGTTTTCATATTTGTGGGTCACGAAGGGATTCACATCATTTCCATTAGGATAAATCAAAAAAGTTAAAAAAAATTGTTATATAGGGTAGACCATAAACAGTTGCATTCTACTATATGGAATATCTGAAATATGGGGAGAAGCAAGATTATAGTTGTAGAGTGTTTAACACAATGTTATAAAAAGCTCATATAAAGGTTGATTAATATATATATATATATATATATATATATATATATATATATATATATATATATATATATATATAGAAAGGTGGTTAAAAAATATCAGAAATAATTGTTATACAGGTTACACTATAAGCAGTTGCATAGCTGAAATATAGGGTAGGGAAAAGTTATTAGTCAGGTGTTAAAAAATTATAAAGCAGCAGCATATACAGAATGGTTGCAATATGGGGTGAAGTAGAGTTACAGTTCTTCAAGGTGATTCAAAAAATGTCGAATAAAATAGTTATGTAGGGTGGCCCATAAGTACTTGCAGTTTGGGTGAAATATATTCGGGATTGGTGGATTTATGGTTAAGTAGGGTGGTTCAAACAAGTTTTTTTATATAGGATAACCCATATATTTCATAAGTTATTTCTTTTTGCGAAGGCTTGAACATTCCGTACGCGGGTGAAACCGCGAGTAACGGGTAGTGCTATTATAAAATTGTAGTTGTCTGTTTGTTTGTTTGTTTGTTTGTTTGTTTGTTTGTTTGTTTGTTTGTTACCTCATCACGTATGAACAACTGAACTGATTTTGCTGAATCTTTTGTTGTTGCAAATCTTATAGATTGACTTAAAATCTGGTATATATTTTATCTCCATACATTGACAGAAACGGTAGATATAAGGAAAATCTACTACCATATTTCGTAATACGTAGGTACACAATTAGTCAATTCGTTCCACCGTATGCACCAAATTTTAGATACTTGCACCAGCTTAGCTTTTATTCAAAATTCGAATATGCCAATGTAACATATTTCGATTTTAAAAAAATTCGAACTGATATATCAAGTGTAATTTTACAGGGTGTTCCATATATAAGATATGTAGAATTAAATGGGTTTAAAAAATCTTAAAAAAGGTATATTAGGTAAGGAGTTATAAACAATATTGTTGAAATAAGGGGTAAGTTATACGGGGTGGATCAAAAAAGATATATTGAGTGGACAATAAACAGTTGCATATACCAGGTGGTTGAAAAAGGGCTGGAGTTGAATTATATTTATTCATGGCGGATAACAAAATGTTATAATTGTTAGGATCATATGTGGTTGCATATATACAATGTGGCTGAAATAAGGGTAAAATAGAATTATATTTATACAGGGTGGATAAAAAAATATGTTACGTAAGCAGTTAGGATATTTGAATTTTCTTGAGCTATTATTATAGTTACGAAATGAGTTATAAAAATTTTTAGAAGCAATTGTTTATAAAGGATGGTTGAAATATAATTTGGAGGAGAATTATAGTTTTTAGGGTAGTTTTATAACCACAAATAGTTCATAAGTTCACAAGTAGCATATTAAAGGATGGTTGAAATATGTAGCAGAGTATAATTACACCTATATCTACAGGTGGGTTTAAAAAATATTATAAAATAGTTATGAACTACAACCAGTTTCATATACTGAATAGATGCAATATAGGGTGGACTAGAATTCTAAGTATACAGGGTGGTGAAAAAATATTATATAGGGTGGCCCATAAGTAATTTCATATACAAGGTAGTTGAAAAATAGTGTCCAGTACAACAATAATTATACAGTAAGGGTAAAAAAAGTTAGAAAAATTGCAAATGAAGGATGGTTTTAATGAAGTGTTGAGAGAAATTATATTTTATACTATGCTTTAAAAATTGTGAGGTAATAGCGTAGCCCATAATTAGTTGCACAGATAGGATATTTGAAATATAGGGAAGAGTAGAGTTAAGAAGTTTAATATTTAAAAATTGTTACACAGGGTGACCCATAAGCATTTGCAGTTTTTGTGAAATGTATGGAAAATTGAAGGATTTACATTTATATAGGGTGTTACAAAAACTGTCAAATTGGGTGGCCGCCGATGGAGTAGAATTATAATTAACCAGTGTGGATAAAAAATTGTTGGAATTTTTTTTAAGATAGAACATGAGCTGTTGCAAATATGCAATATCTGAAACATGGGCGAAGTAAAATAGTTATATAGTGTGATTAAAACGTTGCATATAAGGGGTGATTGATCCATAAGGTGGAGACAAATTATATTAACCATGATGGTTAAAAAATATCTCAAAAATGGTTATATTTAGCCCAGTCCTTAAGCAGTTGCATAGATAAGATAGTTGAAATATAGAGTGGATCAAATTTAAGTGTTTAAAAAACGTTATATTTGGTGGCCCCAAAGCAGACGCATATACAGCGTAGTTGAAATATTTTATTGAATTTTAATTATGGTTATACAGGATGGTTCAAAAACTGATAGACACATAAGTTATAATGGTTGACTAATTGGCAGCAGTATATACAAGATAGTTTAAATATAGATGGAAGTACAGTTATAGCTATTTCTATGTTCTTAAAATGTTGAATAAAATTGTTAAATAGGGTGGCCATGTACAGTTGCGGTTTTGTGAAATATGTTAGGGATTGGTGAATTTAGTTATACAGAGTGGTTACAAACAATGTTATATTGCGTGGCGCATAAGTAGTTCTATATATAAAGTGGTTGAGATTGGGGACTTAGTAGAATTATAGTTTTATAGGGTGGATTAAAAAATGTTAAAAAAATTGTTATATAAGATAGACCAAGAGCAGTTGCACCCTCCCATATGGAATACCTGAAATATGTAGCGAAGCAAAATTATATTTACATATTGTGTTTAACACAATGCTAGAAAAGTTGCATATAAAGCCCTGTTAAAATAATAGTTTACGAAGTAACCCAAAAATTATCAGAAATAATAGTTATATAACGTATGGGATGGAGTATAACTATAGTTAGGTAATTAAAAAATGTTATATTTGGTAACAAATAAACATCAGCATATACAGGATGGTTGCACTACAGGGTGAAGCAGGGTTACAGTTATACAAAGTGGTTCCAAAAAATGTTGAGTAAAATTGTTATATAATGTGGCCCATAAGCACTTGCAGTTTGGGTTAAATGTTAGAAAAAGTTGTTTTATTGGATGGCCCATATAATTCATATATTATTTCTTTTTGCAAAGAATTGTACATTCCATCGCGGGTGAAACCGCGGGTAACAACTAGTATATCAAATAAAAGGCTCATTATGTGAATAACCAATATATCACAATTTTAAATCATTTGTTTAAAAGATATTACATTGTCTACCAGCCTCAGACTATTTTCAAATCATCTTTGTGAGTTCTATATCTTCGAGAGCTTCCTGGAGTCTAATACTTGTACGTCGTCTGGAGAGAAATCTGAAGTTCCTGGTTTCGTTACGACAAGGCATTGGTGAAGGTGACGGTGAATCGTCGCCGGTTGTTGTTTTGGCTAACAATCTGGATTGTCTTCTTGGTTTGCATTTATAGAAAATTTAGTTAAGGATTAATAAAACGATTAATGTAATTGATAAAATTGTGAACCATAGCATGTGTTTTTTAATAAACAGTTGGTTTATTAATGTATCTATCTCTTCTGAATATTGGTCCAGCTTATGTTGGGCTATATTGAGGTCGCCTGCATCGATCTTGTTTAGTCTGAGTGACCTTAGACCTGGGACATAGTGTTTCGGTGGTGTAGATTTGCAATAGTTACTGTTTTGGAATTGTCGATTAACTTGCTTGAATGAATTATAGTGTTGCCAATGAATGCGTTACAATCGGCCTGCAAATTTAGGACTGAATTCGTTGCATTTGTTAGCGTTACACCCCTGTTTCTACTGTATTTTATGGTGGTGAAAAATCAGAAACAGTAATTAGCCAAACGTTTGAGCCAATCTTGTATACGTTGTTGTCCTTGGTGTAGAATATGGAAGTCTGACAAGCCTTTGGCAGGAAGATGGACTGCTTCAACAAATAGGCCTCACGAATCGAATCATTGTTTTTCGCAATGTATTTGGTTGTGGTTGGTAAAATGTGATGAGACACTGTTTGATCGTCAAGTATCGGAATTGAATATAAACGAAAAAGCGTAAAACTTTTAGGGGTTAGTGAGGGGGTTCTTAATACAAAAAATATTCTCGTGTTACATTGAAACGCTTCTAATTCAATAGATCAGGACAAATGTTTTTTTGTGCAGAGTCGATCAAATCTGCTCTTGTAATGATTGAATTATGTAACATTTTAATGCGAGCGAAAGATATTGCTGATAATACATCATTAATTGCATCTTGAATAAAGACATATCGTGTCATTAAAGACTGACATAAATCTAGAGTTTTGACTAGTGTCTCAAAGAACTGAAGATCGTCCGAGATAAACGCAATGGCTTGCCTGATTACATTAATATCCTTATCAAAGGTTTCGTCTTCTATATGGAGTTTACGAACCGTTGAATTGAAATTTTTGATTACGGACGCCGTAACAGAGATTTGGTTCTCCAGTAGATGTTCGATATGTTCTTCGTCGTGCGTGGTCTTAACACAGTTTTAAAATATTCACCATCGCTTGCATCTAGAGTACCAGTTATTGATTTCCTAATTGTTCCAAATCCATTAATAAGTCTGCGTTTCTGTCGGTTTAAGTGAAGTTTCGTGTCCACGAATATCTCTTGATATTTCAAGTTTACTGTGTGTGATATTCGGTTCAGAAAACTGACTTGTGTTTGTAGTTGTGGGTTGTATGAACTAAGTAGAGTAATTAAGTTTGAATGGATAGTGTCAACTAAAGTGTTTAGAATTTGTCATTATTGAAAATTGCGTCGCCGATTGGGTGGAAATCTCTGTAGACAAGTAGTGTCCACTTGTCATTTCAAATTTTCCTTGGTAATGGTTCCTTCTTCAAAAAAAAGAGTCCTACGGTGTTATTTATGGGTGTTATCGAATATTGAGATGTTGTGAATGAGGAGTTTGAAAAGAAGTAATTTTCACTCAAAATACGGTTTCAATCTGTCAAAATTTGCTTTTGTAGACTTATTTTGGGATTTAAGAAATTTGCGATTCTTTAAAAAATACTTTATCGCCTATGTTATAATTTGGTCGGTTTTCAGGTACTTGTTGATCGAATCGATTTTTGCCTCTTTTTTTTGAAGTTTTGAACGCGCTAGATTGTAAAAGTACTCCATATGATTGTTGAGATCTCTTACGTATTTGGAAATGAGGTTCTGTTGGTCACAATGGGTTTCCAGGGATCTACTCATAGGGTGTGAAGCCATTCGTTTTATATTTGCTATTGTTGTAACAGATTACTGCATATGGCAAAACGTTAAACGGATGTTCGTTTGGGTTTCGGCTATATTTCCTCTGGTCATTTCCGATAATGTTGACTGGAATCGTTCGCGGAAACCGGTGAGATCTTTGATTAATATATTATCAAACTCATGGCCGCAGGTGCGGTGAATTCCCAACGGGGTGCCGTTATGTTGGAACAAAAAGATAAGCGTATTAAAGGTTTTGCCGTTTTGTCCTTTATTGGATATGCCTGTGTGAATTTTGTTAGCTTGTCTCCAACTGTCAAAGTGTAATTTCGGAATGGGTATTTAAAAACATCAATATTAATTCGCTCGAAAAGTGTTTTCGGCTTTTCTGTTATAACTACAAGGGAAATTAAGTTTTTTCATCATGTTTTGACTTTTAGACAAAGGAAATGCACCTTTCTTATGGAAAAATAGACTTCCGTCAAATTGTTGAAATTTTGGTATGTTGTAGAAGTTAGCGTTCTGACAAAAAGAGTCCATGGGCTCAAACAGATTCTATGACTAGTTTTCGAGATACAGGGTGTTAAGCATCGAAAATACCGCATTTTTGATATCAGGTTTCCAATGATAGACGTGCTTTATTTCCGGTTATTGAAGAAAAAGACATAAATATTTCACAAAACAATTTCCATAAGTTTTGGTGGATTACAGGGTATTTAAGAAATACGTAACATGTGATTTTGGAAAAAATCTTTTTTTATTACAACGTTGAAAACATCAGAAGTTGTTATTGCCCAATTAATATCTCGTTTAAGTATTAATTTCTTGGATGTGCTTCTTATAATATACAGTATGAGCTATAAATATAGCTATAGAAGGCATATATTATTTTTCCCTGTACGAACCATTCGTGCTGCAATTTTAATAAGACATTAAACATTTATATTATCCGTGTCTTTATACTCAACGGGATGTTAATCTGACTGCAAAAACTATATATATTGAAAAAAAATGTATTTTTGAATACTACCCCGTAGTTTTAAATTCTCTACGTCAACTTTGTATATTATTTCATTTTTATCTTAACAAATGTTCAGTGTTTTACTGAGCAGAATATTATTAAAATTGTATGATATAGAGTGTTAAACTTCGCAAATGTCACCTTTATCGTATTCGATTTCTCATAACAGATGTGTTTTTTCCGTTAATTCCAGAAAACGTGGTTTGTACATTGTTTGACATAAATATTGCACAAAAAATTACTATTAATTAGTTTTTATTACAGCGTGTTTCTCATATACATAATATGTGTTTTTTCAGAAAATACATTTTTTATTAAAACGTTGAATAAGATCTAATTGGTCAGTTAATATAATGTTAAAGAAACTAATTTTTTGACGTGTTCATACGTTATACAGTTTGAGTTGTAAATATTGCTAAAGTAGGCATCTATTATTTTTTGCATTAATAAGTAACCCTGTATAAACCATGCGTCCTGGAATTTTTATATCAAATTATACAAATCTACGATGTCTAAGTACTTCTTGGAAAATAACACCATAGTTAAGAAAATTGCTGTATATTCCAAACGTTTCGGGGTCTAGGTTAGGTTAGGTTGTCAATGATTAAGCAACTATGGATAAAAAGGCACAATTCTAAGATGTAAAATTAAAATATTTGACAATATGTATTATTTGATTTCTGAAATCTTAATCATTGACAACGGGTTTTGACCTAGACCCCGAAACGTTTGGAATATACAGCAGTTTTCTTAACTGTGGTGTTATTTCCCAAAAAGAACTTAGACATTGAAAAATATGCCACAAATATCATTCAGAAAACAACAAATCTACGACTCATCACACTAAATTCTACAGGTTTGCAAAAATTGTACAAATTAAAGTATTGTTGATACAGGGTTACTCGTTAATGGTGAAAAATGGTATATGCCCACTATAGCTATATTTGCGACTTACACTGTATAATATATGAATACGTTCAAGAACGCATTTCTTATTAATTGTGCGATTACATCTTATATATTCATCGTTGTAATAAAAAAATTAGTTTTCTGAAAACATATATTACATATTGTAACGAAATTTCCTTAAGCCGGCCCTGGTTCCATGCCAGTACGACACCGATCACTTTTAGGACAAAAAATTGTTCTCGAAATGGTTCGGCAGCTATAGAATTGACGATTGATTGTACGAGAGTTTTCGATGCAGGTTTTATAACGGAGCGACCCATAATCGCGTTAGTTAGTTAGTGCAGCGAAGAGCTTATATGTAGAATTGTTGTTGTGATATTCGAATCAGCTGTTGTATATATTTGATGTAAATAAGAGTTCTAGAAAGTGGTAGTGAATAATTAGTTTTTAACCGACTTCCAAAAAGGAGGAGGTTATCAATTCGTCGCGTATTTTTTTTTGCTTTTTTTGTATGTATGTTACCTGATTTCTTTTCCCGTGGTGCACCGTTTTGAATGAATATGGTCTTGTTTAATAGAGTATATATCCGGATAGGTGAAACTTCAAATTTTGGAAAAGAATTCTATTGGTAAAGTGATAAAATTTGTGAATGAACACATGCGAGCATGGAAATCGACCAATATCCCTAATATTTTAGTCAAACTCGTTATGGATGTGTATAGTTATTTAACGTTTAATCTATTAAGGAAGATCCTTAGGTGATCTCATACTTTTCTGCGACGTGCAACTTGAAGTTTTGCAGAAAATCGCCGAAAATTCCAAAATTCTTATCAAAAATTTCATCGAAATGACATAACGGACATTTCCTCATAAATATTTTAATTCAAGGTAATAGTGCAGCAATTTTAGGCACTGGAAGTTTCAATTGCGAATTTGAAAATTTTCTATATACATCTCAAGCATATAGGTAGTAAAGCATAGTATTGTCGGCTCCTTAAATCAATGAGTACCAAGCTCGTTATGTTTGTATACCAGGCAAATACCTATTTAAATGCAAATTTTTCCATTTTGCTAACACGGTGCTTTTGGTTGTCACATTCTCCCGGCCTAATAGAAAATTCAGTGACAACACATGTCAAACTTTAAACTGCTATTTGGTGCGTATATAGACAGGTTGTTTAGTTATAGCAAACAAATCACAAAGTAAAGTGATAGAAGGAGTTGCATTTATATGAAGATTGAAATATAGGGCGGACTAAAATAGTAGTGGTCCGTAGGCAGTCGTATATACAGGATGGTTGGAATATAGGGTAGACTGGACGTTTGGTGGTATAAAAATGTTGGAAAAAATGTGAAATTAAAATTATATAGGGTGATTAAACTGTTATATGATGTGGACATAAGCAAATCATATACAGGATGGTTGAAATATGTGCTGGAGTTGAATTATATTTATACAGTGTGACTAAAAAAATATTTCTTTTATAGCCCATAAGAAGTTGCATAAAGTGTGGAGAGGAATTAATGTTACACAGAGCGATAATATAAAATGTTAAAAATGAAATAATTTATGGGGTAGCCCACAAGGAGTTATATATTATGGTTGAAATATAGGACGGAGTTGACTCCGTAAATATAGGATGGATTCTACTCCGTTCTATAGTTTACAGAAGGCAGCCAACAAATTAACAAATTTATGCTTGTCCGTGGGCAGTCGTATGTATAGGATGGTTGGTACATAGGTTGGAGTGGAATTATCTATAGTTATACAGGGTTGTCAAAAAAAGTTGAAAAAGGTTACATGGCGTAGTCCATAAGGCATAAATATATTTTGGGCTTATTAAGTCAACGCGTACTAGTACATTTTGTTCGTAAAGATTTACCTGTCAATTTAAATGAAAAAGTATCATTGTGTAATGTTGAGGCTTTCGATGTTACCTGGTTCTGTCTATTAAGGTTATACATACAAAATAAAAAATAAAGAATGAAAACTACCTGAGCTCAAAAAAAACTAAAAGGTTATAAATAAAACATTTTAAAAAAATATAACCGACTTCTACCTACAACTAAAAAGCTAAAAATAATTATAACAAAATACAACTCTAGCAAATAAATAACACATTCAATGTTGTTAGGTACCCACCCAGGAAGTAAAAAATGTAAACATTAAAAGGTGCTCATTCTGTACAAATTAATTGCCTACCAATCTACTATATTTTTGAAGTCGGTGGCAAGCAACAATCAAGTTTGATGAATTAGTAGATAAGTACGCAATGAAGGATTTTAGATTTGCTTGGCACCGGCTTCAAAATATACTAGATTGGTAGATACTTAATTTGTACAGAATGAGCACCTTTTAATGTTTACATTTTTTACTTCCTGGGTAGGTACCTAACAACATTGAATGTGTTATTTATTTGATAGAGTTGTATTTTGTTATAATTATTTTTAGCTTTTTAGTTATAGGTAGAAGTCGGTTATACATTTTTTAAAAATGTTTTATTAAATTTTAATTGAACCCACGAAATGTATAACAATATATTGGAAACACACTGTAATCAAAGCTCATTAATGGTAATTGTTTTATTCAATATTTTTGTCAAATAATGCGCAAATTATCTTTCCTGCAATATACGGAAATAAGACACCTCTGTTATGAGAAATCTGATATGAAAAAGGAGACATTTTAAAACTACCGGGTAGTATAAAAAACTACCTTTTTTCAATATGTATAGTTTTTGCAATGAGTTTAACATCATATTGTGTATCAAGAGACGCATCATAAAACTGCTTATTGTCTTATTAAAATTGCAGTACGAATGGTTCGTACAGGATGACTCATTAACAGGAAAAAAAAATAAATGCCTTCTCTTGCTATATTTATGGCTCGCACTGTAAATTATATGAGGCATATTCAAGAAATTATTAGTTTAATGAGATATTAATTGTGCAAAAACATCTTCCAACAGCACATGTACGTATTTTTGAAATACCCTGTAATCCAGGAAAATTGATGGCAATTGTTTTGTGAAATATTTATGCCCAATAATGTACAAAGCACAATTTTTCCATTAACCGGAAATAAAACACATTTATCATTCGAAATCTGATATTTAAAATGCGGCATTTTCGATTTTTAACATCCTGTATCTCGAAAACTAGTCATAGAATCTGTTTGAGCCCATGGACTCTTTTTGTCAGAACATCAACTTCTACCACATACCAAATTTTCAGACAATTTGACGGAAGTTCATTTTTCCATAAGAAAGGTGCCTGGTCCTTCGCAATACTCGTTGTCGAAAATTTTTTCGACATTTATTGTCAAACTGGTTCAATTATATTTTTCCTTTATTTGTCTGACCGTTTCTTTGATTCAGAGATGTGGATTATATTTTTCCCTGATGATAGTTTTCTAATAATTGGGGTGTTTCGTCCTCTGAGGGTGTTGTTATAATGTTTTGACATATTTTCAGTTTAATGTCTTTGTCTGCAAAGATTTAAGAAAAAGTTTTGAGGATTGGAAGACCCAAATTGTTTTAGACATAGCACGTGGTTTCGGGATCAAATTTATTCTGTGATTTGTAAATGATGAAGAACAGAAGTTGCACGACTGTGTCTGGGTCAAAGCTTTGACTGATTACTGGCAAAGATGTTGGGATCATAGTTCTCAAAATTAATATCTTCTTCGAAGATATCATCTATGATCCGATCGTGTAGATCAGTTAACTTGTTTTACCAAAAGAATGTAATAATTTGTGCATAAGATATGTCCAGAAGTTGAGAATTTGTCGTTTCGAATTTCGAGAAGTGAATGATTGATCTTGTTTTATATAAGTCGACAAATTTGTTATATTCGTTAGTTAATAGTTTCTCATTAAGTTCGGATTC
Source organism: Octodonta nipae (assembly GCA_034190945.1). Lineage (NCBI taxonomy): Eukaryota > Metazoa > Arthropoda > Insecta > Coleoptera > Chrysomelidae > Octodonta > Octodonta nipae. The sequence continues at coordinate 63,104,551 of CM067219.1, forward strand.
TGGTTCGGGTTCGTGGAAACCGAAATTAAACAACTACAATAATATATGAAGAGAGGGAAATACCAGCACACCGTGAGTACCAAAGGTTCTTATAGTAAACCACCCACATTTGATGGTAGTTCATCTTGGCCTATGTACAAACGGCAATTTGAAGCCGTGGCTAAAGTTAATGAGTGGGACTACAAATAAAAATCTACCTCTCTTATAATTTCTTTAAGAGGTTCGGCATTAGAGCTCCTCTAAAGCCTTCCAGTCGCTGAACAAGGTAATTTCGACAATATTATCGCCATCTTAGATAAAAGATATGACAATCAATGCTTGAGCCAGCTATACCAAGTGCATCTCAGTCGAAAAACGCAAAAATTCGGCGAGAGTCCGCAACAATTCGAGGCAGAGAGTAGACGATTAGTACACCTGTCCTTCCCAGACCTGCCAGAGGAAACTAAAGATCAATTGGCCACACAGAGTTTCAAAAAAAAAAGCATCAGAGATGCGGAAGTACAAAGAAATCTAAGATTTAGCGGCGTCAAGAAAAGTAATGAAGCTCTACTTCGGGCTTTGGAGGTGGAGGCTGTCATGAACATGTCCAAAACGAAACGAGGTTACGAGCAGTTTCCTTCAACTCGGAAGAGTCAGAGTCACCATTTCAAGTGTTGCTGACGAGTATGAACAAACTACTGGAACATTCACAGAGAACTGAGACCAGAAGGGCATGTTACCATTGTGGGCGTACAGGACACTTCCAACGAGACTGCAGAGTGAGGTTATCGGAACCATCACCGACCAGGGGTAACCAACAAAACAATCACATGTACAGGGACCGTCGCGTCAGCCAGTCAGTATAAGGGGCCGAATGCTGACTAACCCTCCACTAGGCCGCAAAACACTATCCATCCGGGGATTTTGCCGAGAGAACAGTAGCCTATCCATCAGGGGCACCATCAATGGCTGCGCAATTACTATTACCATTTTATATCAGCGCCGCTGTGTCCATTGCCAAGTCCAGGGTTTTGTGGTCATCGGAAATCCGGCGAGTTAACCGCAACAGCCAGCTCAGAACAGTAACCGGCGAGTCCATGTCAATACAGAGTGAGGCAGATGTCGTGATACAGATAGGGGACTACATAATCCAGCATAGGGTCCTGGTAGCGGATATTGAGGACGATTTCATACTGGGTATGGACCTAATTAGCCAGCACGGATTTATGTTCGACCCGAGATTTGAAGTTCTGAAGTTCCTAAATGAGGAATTTGTATTGACACGGCCCGTCAACATGTCAGCGACCTCCATAAAAATTGTATCAAAATCCTCAGCCAGAAATCCCGGTCGAACGGAAGTAGAGTTTTTGAACCACGTCATTTCCGAGTCAGGGATCCGTACCAACGAACACAAGATAGCAGCCATTCGTGATTGGCCAGTCCCAAGACAAGAATGAACTCCGAAGCTTGTTGGATCTTTGTTCATACTACAGGCGATTTGTTGAGCGATTTGCCACCATCCGCAGTTCACTGAGAAAGATACCTTTCGTTGGGATCAGGATTGCGAAACATCACTTAGACAACTGAAGGCGGCACTATGTTGCAGCCCAATCCCATCCCAAATGCAAAATGGTGAATCGTGATCGAATACTGCAGTCGTAGATTCTCGAAACCGGAAAGGAATTAATGTGTCGCCAGAGGAGAACTTGGGTCTGCTAATGAAAGGGTACGTTAAAATCGATAAATTATTGAAACAGATAATGAGAAAAATAATGGTGAAAATACGTAATGTATAACAAATAAATATTAATAGGAGTGGATCTATATATCGCCGCAGATAGATCGCTCCGCGTTATTATCTCATTGATAAGCTAGGACTTGTGAGCTGATTGGTTAAGAGTGTATCTGGTTGGTGTTGTACCAGATCGCTCCGCTGTAATATTTCATTAGCTAGTGACAGATTTGTATCAATTTGGGACCTGATTGTATGTTTATATCGCCATTATGATTATTTATTGTGTTTAGTTGTGATCTTTAGGTAGAAGTAATATGTTCTTTGTTTCGTTGAGTGTTTGAGTATTTTCTACTGTTTTTCCAAGTATTTCACATTGTAATTACAATGGAAGTGAATAAAGTTGAGGACATATTTGAGTTGTTTAGACTAGACGATTTGCAAATTATTGAAGCTTTGCAAAATGTGGATTTGTTAAAAAGTAACATTCGTTTCAGCATAAAGATCTGCAGAAGATACATGTTATTGTGGAGAAGAGTAGGAAAACCTTTGAACCACGCATTTGTATGCCCGAAATGTAAAACCCAAAAAAGCATTTTGTAATTAAGGGGGTTCTATACATAATGTGGATGTGAGCCACAGAAAGCAGAGTTGGTATCGCAAGTAGAACATTAAGTATGCTAGTACAAACTGTGTGTGTTCTTGGAAGCTTTTAAATGAACATAACATTCATTGACTTGAGGGTGTGTAGTCCAGACTGAGAAAAGCGTCATAACCAAACGTAAACACAACGTAGGGCTTTTAGTCAGAGAGAAATGGATATTAGGAATGTACGATGTACAGCAGAGAAAAGGAGTTATTAAGTTCCTAAGTGGGGGTCAGAAATTTCACTCTAAAACATGTTCTTCCAGAGACATAGATCCACAAGATGGTGAACCATAGCAAATATATCAAAAACCAGAAACTGGTACTTGTAGAAACATTGAGGAGAGTTTCTGGGGCAAACTCAAATTACATCTCAGGCAACTTAAAGTCTTGGAGTCAGAAATGTTGCCTCAGTATATAGATCAGTTTATGTGGAGGCAAAACTATAAGGGAACTACGCAGAACAGTTCCGAAATATTGTCTCTCAAATTGCTGAGATATATCCTGTAGTATAGTTTTTTCGATGTCAAAATTTTTTTGTTAATGTTAGTTTTTTTAATGTTAGGATTTAATGTCAGTAACTTTAAGTCAGGGACACGTTGTTCTCTTGTTGGATCTTCATTTTTGTTAAAGAAAATGCTGTGAAACCCTTAACGAGAGTGCAGATTCATACACTACTATAGTTATTTTTAGGGTTCCATATATACAATATACGGATACCCTTATAATATCACTCCGGATTTCTCCCTCTCTCACATCACAGCAATTTTCTCCTAAACTATAGGACGGAAAACATTGAAATTTGGTATCAGTGTATAGTGTGGTGACTAGATCAGGAGTACATATCGTAAATGAAGAAATTTGGTTTTAGGGGTACTTATGGGGGAAAAAACTAACAACAAATTAGAGAATTAAATGAAAAATATAAAATTTAAATTATTTCTAACACATCATGTAATATATCAAATGAAAGGGCTCATTATGACGAAAAGAAATATATGTTTTTAAAATTTTTAAAATAAATTATTTTAAAGATATTAACAAAAATATATAAAAAAATTGAAAACAACTAGAGATCTAGGGCCTCACCTGAATTTTAACGGAAAAATAAGGAGAAACCTCTACTATTAATTATGGAATTATATGAAAAATATAAAATAAAAATTGTTTCTAACACATCATGTAATATATCAAATGAAAGGGTTCATTATGGCGAAACCAAATATATTTTTTTCGTATTTTTAACATAAATTAGTTTAAAGATATTAACAAAAATATAAAAATGTGTACCAATTCTCCCTACCTTATCTCCGAAACTAAAAGCCGAAAAATTTGGAAAAAATTAGAATATAGGACCTCACCTGAACTTTACTGGAAAAATAAGGAGAAACCCCTAATATTATTTTTAGGAGGCTAATTAAGGCGATAAATGGAAAATATAAAATAAAATTATTTCTATTGCATCACGTCAAAGGGCTCATTATGACGAATACAAATATATGTTTTCCATATTTTTAAAATATATACTTTAAAATATATTAACAAAAATATAAAAAAAACCCATTCCCCCTTTATTCCCCAAACTACAAAACCTACAAATTTTTATTTACAGGAAAAATATGATGAATTCTCTAATATTAATTTTGGGGGCCAAATTAAACGGATAATAAAAAACTGTTTTTTAAAACATCATGCAATACATCAAATGAAAGGGCTTATTATGAGGAATACAAATATATATTTATCATATTTTTTAAATTAACTAGCAGTCGCCCAGTGGTCGAAATTCGATCCTAATTCATGAAAATTATGAGTTGAACATTATTGACATTATTTTGTCTGTATAAGATATAGAGTTGATGAGAAATTAGAAAAGTGGGCCAGGCCTTTGCTATCCCTATTATTTCATTTAGATTACATTTACACAAATAATTCACGAAATATTTTTTTATTTATGTATATAATTGTAGGATTATTTCTACATATATGTCTATGCAACTTGTTCGATCTAATTATCGGCGGATTCTTTTTGTAACCTAAAATTTTTCGTCATTTACAAACAACCGATTTTAAAAACAGAGATGACAAACAACTGAATGAAAACTCTAATATTTAATGACATTTCCATTATCCGCTGATTGACAATTTGTTGCACAACACGTTCGGAATATTGTGAAAATTATTTTATATTAATGATAGAATTATAATCACATCAAAAAATTACAAATATTATTTTCAACGAAAGTTAGTACTACTTGTCCGACAAATCAATACTGATCTGTAAGTTACAACACTAAATATTTTCCTATTGAACTATAGGCAACTCCAAAGATAGTAAAAGATGGCCATCACTTGGTCTGAAAGAGCGTTACTCAGCCACTGCCGTGTCGAGAGTTTTGGATCTCAAATTTTTTGAACATTTAGGTTGTAAACTTTAAAGCCAGTAGTGTACGATTTGAAAGTTAACATATGTAAAAAAACTATATTTTACTCTAGAATAAATGTACCTAACTTAACCTAAAAAAACAAATTTTTAAAATGTTTTAACATTTTACATGTAATGTAAAATTAATTCTAGAGCATATTTTCAATGTACCTAACGAAAATTAAAGAAATATGAACCACATACTGTTAATTAATAGTAGTTCAATACACCTATTTTTTTGAGAATTTTTTTCTGTGAATTGAAATTGAAACCTTGAAAATACTTTGAAATTTTGTCTGACTGAACTGTAAACTTTCAACCTAATCGCTACAAAAGTAATGAAATGTCAAAATTTAAAACAAATTTCCGGCAGATGGCTAAGCATTCAGTGTTGTCAGATCTACCTATTTATCGTGAATTTGTTTGTACATAATTTCACAATTTTAGTTAAACTTATATGGAAGTTACCCGACAAAAATAAAGGCCCCTAAATTAAAAGTATAAGGTTAAAATAAAGAAGATAACAGAAATAAATTGATGAGGTGCAACATAATTCTGATTTTAGTTGACAAACCTTATTTACAATGCAATGAAAGTTGCAAACGGCAAATTTGCGGACCCCCAATGAACGGCCATTATTATGTATTATAATTTTTCGTTGGTTCTATTTCAATAGCATGACTATGTAGGATAACTTTAGCGAAGGGCCCAAACTTTTAGTTTTCCATTTAATTTAGTTTGTCTTTCACATTGGAGTCAACCTATCTAATGATTTTCTCTCCAAGCAATCTGGCGGCACTGTTTGGAATTTTTGTTGGCAGTATGCATGTAAATAATTTATTTTATTATTTAATTATTGAAACAATATTATAAATTAGTTTTAGCATTCTGCACTGAAAGTCGTCTATAGCTACTAAACAAAACAAAAATAAAGCAAATCGGTTGACTGACTGAGGAGAAAATGGTACTTAACCGTATTGTGTTTGCCTATTTATATATAGATTGTTTACAAGATATTAACAAAAATATGTAAAAAAATCTCTTTTCCCGTTTTATTTCCAAAACCATACCACCTCAAATTTTGAAAATAATTAGGGGTACTGGGACTCCAGTCAGTGTATTGAACCTAATAGATGTCGGTGACATCTACTGTCTATTGAGTAATTTAAGTATATGAAGACATACTATGCTATAACATCATATACTTAAATTACTCAATAGACAGTAGATGTCACCGACATCTATTAGGTTCAATACACTGACTGTTGTCTTACTGATGTGTATAACATCCAAGTATTTCACTTTAGAACTTGTCATTCAAGGAAGCGTGTCTGACGAGAACTCCTGGTTCGAAACGGCTGTCATACGTTGAATGATATAGTTCTAAATATGTGGATATTTATCTGTATATATATATATATATATATATATATATATATATATATATATATGTACTGGGACTCACTTGAAATTTATAAGAAAAATTAGTAGAAAACCCCAATATTAATTTTGAGGATAAATTATAGAATTAAATGGGAAATAAAAACTAAATTTTCAAACGCATCATGTAATATATCAGACAAAAGCCTCATTTTGTGAATTACATATATATCATATTTTTAATTCATTTGCTTAAAACATATTAACAAAAATATTAAACATCGATTTAATTCCCACTTTCGAAACTACACTATCTAAAATTTTGAAAAATATATTTTATTTGTGTTTTTAAATAATTTTAATAATTTATTATTAAAACTTGAACTCTTCTTCCCGTTATTTTCCAATCTACAGAGCCTAAAATTCAGACAGTAGATTATAAAAGGTTTCCCTGAATGTTTATTAGTAAAATAAAGCTATAATGTTAATTTTGGGGGCCAAATTAGAAAATTAAATTCATATTATAGTAAAAATCCATGATTCGCTTGATTTTTATAAAAATATGTATTTAATTTTCTAACTTGGCCCCCAAAATTAACATTAGAGTTTTATTTTACTAATAAACTTCCAGGGAAGCCTGTTATAATCTATTATCTGAATTTTAGGCTCTGTAGATTGGAAGATAAAGGGGAAAACAGATAAGATAAAAAGTCTATGTGGTACGCAACCCTTAGTATGCGAGTCCAACTCGCACTTGACCAAATTATTTTTGTGTGTTTTCCGCCCTTGAATGGAGTTTAGTTTAAAAAAAGGAACATCTTGCAATAATCAGGGCTGCAGACCATTTCCACAAATATCTCTATGGTCGTCATTTCTCAGTCAGAACCGATCATGCCGCCCTCAAATGGCTGCTGGACATGAAGACAACGGAAGGTCAACTGGCAAGGTGGATGGCGAAACTACAGCAATACGATTTTAAGGTTGAACACCGTGCCGGCCGTTTGCATAATAATGCCGATGCTCTGTCAAGATGACCCTGTAGAGTAGAATGCGGACATTGTCTGAAGACGGAACAGCGAGAGGGTGTCTCCATCAGACAGATTCGAGTGCAGGCTTATGAAGGCTGGACCACGGCACAGTGCTCTAGGACCAAATGGCTGATCCAGACATCGAACCAGTCCTGTCACTTAAAAAGAAAGAGGCACCCAGGCTACGATGGGACGAGGAAGCGCGATAATCGGGCGTCCTGAAATCGTTATGGGCCCAATGGAACTCTCTAAGAGTAGAGAATGGAATGGTCAAGAGAATTTGGGAAAGCAAGTCCCAATTGGTAGTCCCAAGGAAGAATGTAGTAGTCACCGAAATACATGATGGGATTATCGGAGGTCATCTGGGCATGGATAAAACCCTAGACAAAGTTCACCAGCGGTACTACTGGGTAAATTACTTCGAAGACGTCAGAGCTTGGTGCCGGAAATGTGACACTTGTGCAGCCAGTAAGGGCCCGAAACCCGGACCAAGGGCAGAATGCAGCAGTACAATGTGGGCGTCCCATTTGAGAGAATTGCCATCGATGTCGCCGGTCTATTTCCCGAGGGGGAACAAATACATTTTGCTCGCAATGGATTACTTCAGCAAGTGGCCTGAGGCATATGCGATACCAAATCAGGACGCAACCACCGTGGCGACGTTGTTGGTAGAACAGCTATTCAGGAAGTTTGCATCCCGTTGGAACTACATTCAGATTAAGGTCGTAACTTCGAATCGAATGTATTCTGTACTGTAATGAAGGTCTGTACGTTGTTGGGAATCAGGAAAACGAGAACAACACCATTGCATCCACTGTCCGACGGAATAGTGGAAAGATTCAACAGGACCTTGGAACAACACCTATCCAAGGTCGTCAGCAATAATCAGCGTGATTGGGATGAGCATATTCCCCTATTCCTGTAGTCCTATCGCTCAGCTGTACATAACAGTATAAGCCTGACTCCAGCTAGGGTGGTATTTGGAAAATACCTGAGATTACCCTGCGATCTGGCCTTTGGCTCCCCAGAAAAACCGTCCCAAGACATCAACGATCATGCCGATCAGCTCCGACATAACATGCTGGCTATTCACGAACTAGTCCGAACGCAGATGTTGGCCACCAGTGACCTAATCAAGAGACGATATGACCTCAATTCAAATTCAGTCGGGCTTCAAGAGAAAGATAAGGTCTGGCTGTACAACCCCCAGAGAACTAAGGGTAAATCTCCAAAGCTTACACCTGCCTGGGAAGGTCCATACGAGGTGGTCAATGAGGTGGTCAATGACGTTGTCTACCGTATTCAGCGAAACCGCAGGGCTAAGTTGAAGGTGGTTTATTTAGATCGACTCGCCCCCTACCATGGAAAGGACGATCGGGTCGATAAGAATTAAAGGGGGGAGAGCAGTGATAAAAATGTATCTAAGCCGTCCCTGACTAAAGCAAGATAAAACATCAATCGCTGGGATATTAAAAAAAGGACTGGAAGTTTTGAATGGGGCAAAAACTACTGATCTCGACGCTGGGCAAACAAATGTAATACCCATCTAGATCGACTGGAAAATTCAATGTACGCTATATAAAGCAATATACAATTCATAACTTAGTAAGTTAGTTTAGCTTAGCTAGTGTTATTATCTGATGTAAATAGTATTTAGAATCAGCTGTTGTATATATTTGATTTTTAAGTGTAAATAAAAGTTCTAGAAAGTGAAGTGAATATTAGTTTTTAAAATTAATTAAACCTGAACCCACGGGGTTTATTGCAATATAGTACAGATTTTTGGAGTTTACATTATGGAGAGTAGTTACAGAAATGTTTGTTCGGGAAAGTTTATATTCGGGTTCAGGTCGGCCAGATTGATAGTTTGGATCTGTTTTGTTGGTCTAGATTTGGAAGACATCCTAATAATTTTGATTCTCTAGGGGATCCTAATCGAGAGTTAGATAGTTATCAGCAGTAATTATTGTTAACTGGATTGTAGGACCGACCATTATCTCGATAATAATTATAATCTCTTTGATCATCACTGTTATGGTAATTATCGTAGTGTTGATCATTAGCTGTGTAATAATCATCGTCCTGGTTGAGGAAATTTGTATAATTTAAGTAAGTTGTTGCGTACTTTGATGGAACGTTCTTGGTTGGTTAGAAAATTGATTTTGCCTGAAGGGTCACTGATTTTGCCTAGATTGTTGACTGATTTTGAGGCAACTTGTTAGCGAAAGGATTTGGTCTAAAATTAGTATTATTGCCGCTATTCTTGTTGTCGACTGACGTCTGGTAGTTTCAAGAGCGACATTCGGATGTGTCACGTCCGATTCATTTGCACGGTAGGCATATACTAATTTGCGGATTAGGCCTTCAAAAGGATTGCTTGGGCTTAGGGAGAATTTGTTTAGGTGTTTCTGGTTTTCAAAGTGGAACAGTTGTAGTTCACGCCTAATTCGTAGGTGAGCTTCTAACAGGTTTATAGGGTATGGATATGTCAGAAATACCTCACAATTTTGATATGGATAGATCTTTTATTTATTTATGATATATGAATTTTAATGGACTAAATTACAGTAAGTCTTTACCCTATTTTATATTTCTACACTTAGTTCGCATGTATTTGGTAAATTTTTCCTGATATTTGACTATTTTAAAATTTCTTCTTACTAATGTCGGAGACTATCTAAAAATGAAAAATAATATTTGTAATGGATAAAAAGTATCACACATTAGTGGCAAAGACAGTTAACAAGTAATTTAAACAAAAATGGAAATAGGAGACAACTACAGAAAAAAATTCACTTAGGTAGTTGATAAACAATCAAAGTAAGCCATGATTTAGACATTTTAAATTGTGGTGTCTGACAGTTTAAAGTTCAAAATCGCAAATTTTGTGGAATAAACTAAAGTGAATATATAAGCAACACTCAAAACAAACTGATTTAATTGAAGTGGTGTCAAAATTTCCAAGGTAGTGGAAAGTGAACTTTTAAATTTATAACTGAAATAGATGAAATATAAATGAATGGATAATTAAAATAAAATTATTAAAGTAATGAAGAAAAGAAGAAAAGCTAAGGAAGAAATTGAAATGGTATTTTTAGAAAAAGGAGAGACAATAAACCAATACAGAACAATGCAAATAATTTTAATATCTAAAATTATATGTTGTTATAATAGGATAATGAATGTTGTTCATAAATTTAGTTACGGAAATATAGCTTAGATAGATAAAGAAAGATAATTCTCAAAAATAATAAGTAGAATAGGAAATATTATATGTTGATAAATGAAGTATGTTAAATTGTTCTTTTGAAAAGTGAGTTAAATTAGAAACTATAGAACATTTAAAGAAAGAAATCATGAGTTAAAATACGAACAGTTCAAAGAAAGCATCAATTACAGTTTGTTTTTAAATAAAAGTTGAAACTGATAATTAGATAATAAAAAAGTTTAAGAAAATTTGAAATAGGAAAAAGGGCCTGCGAAAGGTAAGATAATGAGAGTGTCTTCTGCCGAAGCTAGATGAGAAATTGAACAGTAAGTACAAAGATTTTTTGTACGTGAATTGATTTGATGTTAGTTTTGTTCTATATGAATTTAAAAAAAATGTTGGTGTTAAATATGAATAAAATAATCTAAAATTGGCTAAAGCCTGTCTACTTCGAACTAAATAGCCGGATCAACAAGTGAAATGAAATAACCTAGACTAATTTTTTTTGTATAAATCTCAAAAATAAAAATAAAAAGTTAAAACAAATAAAAAAATAATTAAGCAAATTAAATTAATATAAATGTCATTACTTTACCCATACAGCATGAAATATTTCTAAAATATTTATGCAATATTTCTGGTTTGATTTGAAACATTTCAAAATATTTCTTGAAATATTTCAGCAATATTGCTATGTCCACGACAAAACCCCATTTGAAATAATTCATGAAATATTCCTGAAATATTTTATGAAATCTTTGTGTCATATTTCATGATATATTTCAAAAGATCGTTTGTTGTAGATATAAAAATAGTTTAAATGTATTTTAGTGAACTATTTAAAAATATTTATATAATATTTGATGTTTGTTTTGAAGTAGTAAAATATTTCAGAAATCTTCGTATTTTAGCTACAAAAACGTTTTGAAATATTTCATGAAATATTCTGTAATATTTCATGATATATTTCAAAAGATTTGTTTGCCGTGAGCATACGAATATTTCAGTAATATTGGAGTCCAATATTTTAAAATAGTGCTAAAATATTTGATGTCTAAAGTATCTATTGAAATTTTTTCCAAAATATTACTATATTCAAGACTAAAATTCTCCTGAAATATTTCATGAAATATTGGTGTAATATTTCACGAAATTTTTCTCTAAGATTTTATGAAATATTTCAGTAGGTGTTTTGTCGTGGACATAGGAATATTGCAGAAATATTTCAGTGAAATATTTCTTCAGATATTTCATGCTGTGTGGGTAAGTAATGTGGCTCCCAAGCAATTAAAATAATAACCGTTTTACCAATAAACATTAAATAAATATATAATAATAAAGGCAATAGACCCCGTTTGGTGTCCGGGTTAGAATAGCACCATGGTATCTACCGCCTGTCGTAAGAGGCGACTAAAGCGGCGGCTGTCCGCTGATCTACTACCTAGCCTTCCTCCCTTCCCCAAAACCAGCACGGGATGATCTGGTCAAATCGTTTCATCTGGGAAGTGACAATCCCACGGTTCCGAGTTAGCCGGGTCCCAGGGTCAATTGGTGACACAACCCATGAAAATGGAGCTAAGGAATAAATGCCTCGGAAAAGAGCCGCTGCCTGGGGATCGCCAGGGCATGTCTGGAGCTGGCGCTGGACATGAAAGCATGGGGGACGTCGGTGGCAGGGTGCTGAGGAGGCGGGCTACTGTCGTCGAAAGAGCTACAGCCCAAGAACCTCAAGAACCACAACAACACTCACTTATACGGTCACAGAATCAACGTGACCATAACCAACGGAGTCAAACGAGAACGAGAACTCCTCCCGCAGAAAGTGTTGCGTAGGAACAACAGCCAGCGCTCACTCCAGCGGGACTGAAAAGACTGCGCATGAAATGGACTAGCGCCATGAATGAATTTATAATGCGCACGTTTTACAGAATTACGGACCTTGGCCAGAATAAGACTGGGTATCGCCAAATACTCCATCAAGAATTCTGTCGTGAGAACCCAGAGCTTCAAGTTACCGAATAGAGAGTCGCAGATTATTTGGTCGAAATACAATAGATCCAGAAACACCTCTGGCGCAAAGAGCGGACGAGATGCAAGAACCTCATCAAGAACAGCCAGCCAACGATGACCTGTTTGAGAAAATCCAAGTAGAAATCGAAAGAGCTCTTATAGAGTATAGTGGAACAGATCCATTGAATAGACCAACTCTTCCCAAACTAAGATCTTCTAAGAAACAGGGTATCATCTTGCAGGCCATGAACAAATTTATCTTGCCAAACTGTTTTAGGTACTAATACGTTAGAGTCGCTAAACACAATCATCTACTGTGCTGAAATTTCCATCTGCAGAACATTTGGGGTGGCAATAAGACCAAAGCAAGACCCTTCTAAATTTAGACAAACACCGCGAATACCACTTTGGCAAAGAAGGCTAGAAGGGAATATTAATTCTCTTCGGAAAGAGATTGGAAGGCTGACCGATTACCAACGAGGGGTCAGGAACAACAGAATAGAAATACTTGTCAAGACTATCATGGACAATAACCGAATACACTCCCAGTGGGATGGAGAAAACATCACATCTCAGCAGTGTCTGGACAGTCTACGACAAAAACTTACCGTCTACACAAGTCGATTGGGAAGGTATAAAACCAGTAACCAACGGAAACTAGGCTACGCATTATTCCGAAAATCAGAAAAAGGGTTCTATAGAAAACTCAACAACACCAATAATAATGAAACTCCTAGTTATCCCAGTAAAACAGGCATCGAGGAATTCTGGAAATCACAGCTTTCCACAACAATCTCCTATAACTCCAAAGCAAGCTGGATTAATGAGGAGGAGGCAACGGAAGACACATCCAACATAATGAAGCACCCCCATAACTGGAAAGCACCAGGACCAGATTATGTGCAAAACTTCTGGATCAAGAAACCCTACGCAACCCACGAAACACTAACAGCCCTTATAAATGACGTAATTACCCACCCACACAAGATTAACAGCCCTTATAAATGACGTAATTACCCACCCACACAAGATGCCTAGTGTGCTACATACCTCTTACCAAAGGACAACAACAAAAGGGATGCGCGATAAATTCGATGGGCTGCAAAGAACAACTGATAATTGATTCCGTTGTCTGCAATCAAGCCCACGCCAAACGACGAAATCTCCACATGGCATATGTGGACTACAAAAAGGTATTTGATTCAGTTCCACATGATTAGCTCATTAAGGCACTGAAACTCTATAAAGTGAATAATTGTATTATTAACTTTTTAGAATATGCCATGTTCACCTGACAAACCAGGATCTCACTGAATGAAGCCAACTGTTTGATACCAACAGACCCTATTCCAATCAGAAAGGGTATATTCCAGGGAGACTCTCTTAGCCCGCTGGGGTTCTGCCTGGTTATGAACCCTCTCTCAAACAAACTGAACTCGACAAATTTTGGGTTCAGTCTCAAACACAACAGCGTACAAGCATTAAAGATAAACCATTTGTTATACATGGACGACTTAAAGTTGATGGCAGCTACGAAACAACAGCTGCATGATATGCTTAAAATAGTAGAAGGGTTCTCTAGTGACATCCTTATGAAATTTGGCCTAGACAAATGCCGAATTATTAATATAGTTAAAGGCAAAATACAGCAAGGGCACTTTGAAATGGGAGATGGCACCTCAATTGAATCTATGGGGGAAGGATATACTTATAAATAGCTTGTACTAAAGCAGGCTCAACGTATTGATCACTTGACTATGAAAAAAGACCTAACAGCAGAGTTTTATAGAAGGGTACGACGACTATTGAAAACCAAACTAAACAGTAAAAATCTGTTTCATGCTATTAACACCTATGCATGTTCAGTGCTCAGTTACTCTTTCGGTATAGTTAACTGGTGCAACACTGACATTGAAAAATTACAACGAAAAGTTCGAGTTTTACTAACAAAAGCTCAAGATCACCATCCAAAGAGCTCTGTTGAAAGTACAACTTTGCCACGCTATGAAGGAGGAAGAAGTTTGGCAGAGCTAAGCAAACTATTAGATTAACAAACTTCTATTTTGCGTAGTCATTTCCAGAAACTCGAAGAATTGTCTGATCTACACAGAGTCATGTCCCAGGTTGATGGCTCAACACCACTGCGACGGACACAACGACACGTCCAATTACACCACCAGACCACTGATCAGAAACTGCTGAAATGGAAAGAGAAGCCCCTTCATGGAAGACATATAAATGACGTCAACCAAGATTATGTTGACAGTGCAGCGTCGAACTACTGGTTGATCTCTGGTCATATGTTTCCTGAAACGGAAGGCTTTTTATATTGGCAATCCAAGATCAAGTAATTCCAACTAAGAACTATTTAAAGTAAATCGTTAAAAACCCTTCTATTAACAACGACAGGTGCAGGTACGGTTGCCAAACATCTGAGTCTATCCAGCATATCAAAGGAGGTTGTCAAGCGTTCGCTGCAACTGAATACAAAGAACGACACGATGCTGTGGCTAAAATACTGCACCAGGTACTAGCACTGAAACTATCACAGTCGGTAAGATTACCACACTATAAATACAAACCAGAATCTGTTTTATAAAATAACAACTACAAGCTGTACTGGAACCGCACGATACTGACTGATCGGACTGTTGCTCACAATAGACCAGATATAGTTTTGGTAGATAAAGTCGCTCGGAAAACAACTTTAATTGACAATTCCTAATAACAATAATATAAATTTCGAAAAGATTGTTGAGGAGGTCTTGAATTATTTTGTCTGTTCATTGGGTTTTCTCTCCTCCAAATTTTTTCCTGTAACAGATAAGTATTTAAAAATTGTATATGTAGAACAAAGTGTAGTAAGGCAATTTCGTAAAATTGCCCGGATTACTGGCTGTCTGTACAGAGATTCTTCCTCACAGTTATTCTGAGAGAAATGAATATTTATATTTGGCGATTTATTTTATGCATCAAGTTGAATAAGGGAGGATACAAAGTTGTTTACATTATGATACAAAAATAATGCGATACAAAGTATATTAAACAAAACATTTCTTATATGTAGTTCTTTTATGTGTTAAATTCTTCGAGAAATAATTGTTACTAAGAAATTAATATTACTTACCTTAGACAAATAAAAACCTTTGACCTGCAGGATGTCATTATGATAGAGCAAACGGATTATTTATAGTAAATATTCAAAATTCTTGTTATTACATTTGCTTTCCCCACAAATTAATAGCATGTCAGGTCTTTACCTAATTGTATAATTGTCACTGTTTGTCACAAAATAATACACTTGAACTCACAATTCACAACAGATTTTATTTATTTTTCCAATTTATATTTTAAAATGAAAATCAAATAACTTACGCTATGTCGAATGTCACGCAAAAATCACTTTCACTTTCTTAAAAGAACCGGGCAGCAAAAAGCATTCATGGCAGCGGCCAGCTGTAGTAGTGAGTATATGCTATGTTGCCACATCTGATCGGAGAAACGAAGGGCAAATTATAACAGAATATTTAGAGTTTAAATAATAATTTTCTTTGTTAATACAGTTATTAAAGGTGTATACGCTATTGAGTATTTACATATTTAGCTTTACAATCATTTTGAAGCCGGAAATAATCTATTATACACTGTAATAAAGGTTACAGAACTTCTAACTTTTTCATTTTTTTTGGCAAAACTATAGTTTATTTCTGAAAATGTTATAAAGCTTTTTGATTTGTTTTGACCTGAAGTATTGATCCTCAAAATCTTTGTACTCAAACCGTTTACATCCTGTATATATATATATATATATATATATACTTGAGATTATTTACCCAGAAACTTAACTATGAAATGAGTATATACTTGAGATTATTTACCCAGAAACTTAACTATGAAATGAGTATGTCTTCGGAGATAGGGGTCAGGTACAATTAAAACAATTTAACCTTTAGAATCCAACGTTGCGGGGTTTATTTATTAACCAATAATTTACCCCTTCATCAGGTAGTGATTATATGTCTTATACTACTGTGGTGTTTACAGATTATATAATTGTGTTCCATTAACAAAAGAAAAGAATTCCGTATGCTAATTAAAATACCATACTAAAACATTCTTAACAATTTGCTTGTCATGTTGACAGCAATTTGACATGAACCAACATAAACACAGATCATACACTCATACCATAGAGAAACATACATTGACATTAGCGGTTTCCATGAATAACTTAGGAGATATTGATACTAACGGAGTCTATGTTAAATATAAAATGTGTATACAATTTTATGACTGCAGTAATTGCACATAATGCAAAATAGGGATATTTCCCACTGCAGAATGTAAGAGTTTTTAATAAAAATATGTATATATATATATATATATATATATATATATATATATATATATATATAGAACATGTATGAGTCATACAACAAACGACACACATAGAACAAGGTCACTTATAAAAACGAGCTTGAAATGATTAGGAACAATAACTGATTAAAAACTGGAAATTCCCTGTTGGTTTTCATTATTCTCAGTAGGTACAATTGGTTATGTGGAGTTTCAGGCCTGCTGCAGGGAGAAGTTTTTTCTTGCTTTATCCACTTTAATCAGGTGCAAGTAGGTAGAACTCAGATTATTTATGTCAGTTTTCTCATTTAGGGCATTATCTTCTTGAGCTATCCTCCATATTTCCAGGAATGTTCTTTTTTTGAGGCCTAGTAAATTGGAGTGAGCGGCCAGAGCACAGGTGTTATGACATTTCTTGATATGCTTTTGTGTAAGCAGATTCGTGGGCTGACTTTGGTTTTGGTGGTTCTAATATAGCTAGTATCACAGTCCAAGCACGAAATTCTATATACCACATTAGACCTCTTCATAACGGGGTCTTTCTCTTTAGTTTTAGTGAAGACTTTTCCTAATGGTTTTTCGTTTGAGTTGTTATCTTATTTAGGTCCTTTGATATTAATTCCTTTATTTTTTTTTGGATCCTACATATGGTAATGTGATGAAGCTATGAACCTGTTCTTCTGTTGATACCCCACCTATTTGTGTATTTGGGTTATTATATAGGATTTTTCGTATTAATGATATTGGGTATCCATTCTGTATTACTTCTCCAAGATTTTCAAGTTTTTTTGCTTAAAGGATTCATGGGAGATCTTCACTACCCTGAAGGGGTGATGCAACAGATAGTGTGTGTGTATTCCTGACGCATAGTTGTTTTGGTGCCAGTCCGTCATAAGTTTTCGTATGACTAAAGTGTTTAAAAACGCAATACTGTTTTTATGCTCTTTTTCTATTGTGAATTGTAATTTAGGATGAAACTGGTTTAGTATGTCTGGTCGGCTTCTTTTGCTACTAAGGGAAGAAGCAAATCATCTACAATTTTTTTACAAAAAGGAACTTTACCTGGAAATCTAGGTAATGCACTGTAAAGAGCAAGATCTATACAGAATTAAGCTAATATTGGAGACAGGTTGCTGCCCATTGGGCTACCATCTTTTTGTAAATAGAAGGTTTCGTAAAAGAAAAGACTTGATTCATAGATGAATTTCAATAACGTTAAGAATTCATTTTTAGAAATAGGGCTATGAGGAGCAATATCAGTCCAATATGTGTTTACACACAGAGATGCTAATTCTACAGTGATATTGGTGAATAAAGAAACTGCATCAAAACTGACCAAAAGGTAGTTATTGGGAATAGATGTGTTATTAATGAAGACTACTAATTCAATAATTTTTTTTCATAATATTGATTGTAATTGTAAGCTTTCGTTAGTACATCCTTAAGAAAGTTTGCTATTTTGCCATTGGGGACATTAATGCTAGAGACAATTGGTCTGAGTCTCAAAGGTTCATTATGAATTTTTGGAATAGCATACCATTTTCCTGTTGGTCCTTGATACTGCATAAGTTGAGATGCTAGTTCAGGTGTAATGATGTTCCTTTGCTTCAGGTTAGTGATGATCTTATTAGCTTTTTGTTCTAGGGAGGCTCATGGATCTCTTCTCAGTACTGTATATGTTTCTTCATCTTGTGGAAAGTTGGTGATTAACTCGTTGTAATGATTTTTTTACATTAACACTGTTGTGAAACCTTTGTCTGAGTTTATAACCACTAAATGTTGGTTAACACAAAGAAACTTCTTCGTTGTGTGTAGACATTTGTTAAAGTAGTCCATATTTCGTTTGTCATTCATTATGTATTTTGTTATGATATTAGTAACTCTTGCGTTAAATATGTGTCTCATATTCGGATCTGAGGAACCCAAATTGATGTTTTGCAGTTCTGCGACAAGGGAAGGAATGTTAATGTCATGACTCGAGGGTGGTACAAAGAATTTAGGACCTAACTGAAGAAGAGTTTTGACTTCATAAGGCAAAACGACATTTGTCAAATTTCTCAACCAGCCTTAGAGACTTTAGTCATACGAAAAGAAGGGAAACTTATGACGGACAGGCACCAAAAAAACCATTCGTCAGGAAGATACATACAGTATCTGTCGTATCACCTCTTCAGGGAAAAATGAACAGTATCCATAACTTAAAGGCCAGGGTAGTGAAGATCTCTCATGAATCCTTTAAGCAAAAAAACTTCAAAATCTTAGAGAAGTTGTTAATACAGAATGAATAGCCAATATCATTAATACGAAAAATCCTACATAATAACACAAATACACAAACTACCCTTGATAACAGCAATACAAATCAGGTAGGAGTGGTATCAACCAACAGAAGAATAGGTTCATAACTTCATCACACTACCATATGTAGGATCTCTTACCAACAAACTAAAGGAATTGATACTTAACCCAAATATGACAACCTCAAACGTAAACACTATTAGGAAAAGTCTTCACTAAAACTAAAGACAAAGAATTCCGTGCTTGGAGTGTGATACTAGCTATATTGGAACCACCAAAACCAAAGTCAGCCAACGAATCTGCTTACTCAAAAGCAACATCAAGAAATGTCATAACACCTGTGCTGTGGCCGCTCACTCCAATTTAGCAGGCCACAAGCCAGATTTTGATAATACTACTGTGTTGGACACGGAAAAAAATACCAAAAAAAGAACATTCCTGGAAATGTGGAGGATAGCTCAAGAAGATAATGCCCTAAATGCGAATACTGACATAAATAATCCGAGTTCTATCTATTCGCACCTGATTAAAGTGGATAAAACAAGAAAATAAAACACTCCCTGCAGCAGACACTGGACATAACCAATTGTAGCTAATGAGAATAATGAAAACCGAAAGAGAACTCCCAGTTTTTAATCAGTTATTCTTCCTAATCATTTCAAACTCGTTTTTATAAGTGACCTTGTTCTATATGTGTTGTTTGTTGTGTGACTCATACATGTTAATATATATATATATTGTTATTCAGAACTCTTGCATTCTGCAGTGGAGAATATCCCTATTTTGCATCATGTGCAATTACTTCAGTCATCAAATTGCATACACATTTCATATGTTAACATAGACTCCTTTAGTATCAATAACTCCTAAGTTATTCGGAAACCGCTAAAGTCTATTTATGTTTCTATATGGTATGAGTGTATGATCTGTGTTTATGTTGGTTCATCTATAATTGTTGTCAACATGATTAGCAAATTGTTAAGAATGTTTTAGTATCGTATTTTAATTAGCATAAGGAATTCTTTTGTCTTGTTAATGGAACACAATTATATAATAAGTAAACACCATACTGGTATAAGACATATAATCACTACCTATATATATATATAATTTATTCCATGAAAACACTAAGCAACAAGTTCTCAGCTGAGTCAGCATCCACGTGTCGTCTCCAGTCAGCATTCCCAGGTTATAAATTGTGTTATTTCATTGTATCATTATTCATTATAACTTACAGATTTGTCTAGTTGAGTTTACGACTCATTTTTGTCTTTGTTATTGCTATAAAGTTTTATTGTTATTTTCATTATTTTCAAGTTGGTATTAATAGTTATATTATTTGTGCAAGTAAAAATAAAATCTTGTTTAAAATAATAAATTTTGGAAGTGTGATTTAACAAATGGGCGCAGTCAGTAGGATCCGTCTAACGTTACTAGAACACGAGTACTCTAACTGGTAGCGGCGGATTCCTATCCCTCAACGGAACAACGAACCTGGAAGATGTCCTGACTGCAATCAACACGGTGTTCTCAATGTTCCTGTTGATGTAAGTAATGGTGAATCGTCATTCGTTTTAAGTAAATATTTGATTTATTCTATTAATACATGAATTTTTGAATTATTTGATTTTACTTGATTGATATTGATTTATTTCATTATTTGATTTTTATATATTTGATTTGAATAAAGTATTGTTCTACTTCATTACTTGATTTATTTCATATATTTATTTGATTTCGTTTTATTGACGTTTTATGTATTTGATTTACGGATTTTATTGCTTTGTTTATTGATCTGAATACTTGATTTATTTGAGTTGATATTTTGGTCTATCGATTTTAATTACTTTACATTTTATACCATACTGTTCTTTCGTTCAAGCAATCGTTTATTCCCACTAACGTATTCTACAGTTTATTAATTTCCTATACCCTTTGACTTCTTACTTTATACCCTTGTTCCAATCCTTTTGAATCGGTACATATAACAGAAATATTTTCTGTACCTGAATTTTGAAGGCGACCAAATTTCCTTGGCAACTTGTCGACCTCGGATCAAAAGTATTTGTTAGTGATCCATATAAACAATAAACTCAAAGAGAAAGCGGACGCAGTTAATAAATTCAAGGAATCCCGGATCGTACTTTGAAATCAAACAACTCTTGACCCTACATTTTGAAGATCCCCGTGATCTCTCGTCATCAATTCGTGACATACAACATTTAAAGCAACTTTTCAACGAGTCCCCACTAACGTTCTGCAATACACTCCAGGTCTTGAGTGCTCCTGCATCCACAAAACGACTGGGCTTAGTCCAGAACAAAAAAATGCCCAGACCATTCTACTGGACACAATGGTTATGATTACCCTTCTTACGGTATTAGAACCCCGTTTAGGTCAAGTAATTCGTGCCAGTAACCCAAAAGATCTTCTAGGGGCACACTCCCGCATTAGAAGAAAGCTTCAACTTTCTTATTTCGAGGATCAGAAAACGAACAAATCTGTTCCTCTCAAACCCAACTTCCAAGCACGATAGCCGACACAACCTCCTAAGTGTCTTCATTGTGGTCGATTAGTCCACATAGCCGTAAATTGCCTATTGAAAAATCAAAACAATTCTCAAACATTCAATCAAAACCACACACCAAATCTTGTCGCGCCTAACCAACAAACAAGGCCAAATTTCCCTACAAACAATCCCCCGGTTCAACAAGGACAACAGTTTCGTCTACAAAACTTTCAGGGACCCCCTTTTAGGTATCAAATGAACCCAAATTATTCTCGCCCTCCTCTCATACAGAACAATCCTAATAACCGTCCTGAAAGGACTCATCAATTTCATCAACACCAAAATAGTGATTACACTCAATACTCAGACTATTATACCGTTAATAATAACACTTACGACTACGAGGATGATAGTCAAAATTATTCTGTATGCGAAGAAACTTTTGGCGATATCCCTGTCTAGCCTTTTAATTGTCACGATTGTCAGGATTTTCTAGCGCTTCTGAGCCTAGACCAACCTCCCGAGTCGACAACAACGTTGTACGAAGTCGAAACCCAGATTCAAAACCTGAATCTCCACGATCTGAACTTCCCGGAGCAACTATGTCTTACTGTGAACTTTAAAAATCTCTACTATATTCTTGACGCTTCTTCTAAATTTAAACTTCTTACTGATACCGGAGCTGGTATCTCAATCTTCAAGGAAAATACAGTTAAAAATTTCACCCAAAGATTTCCTGAAAGGGTAACTATTCAAGGTATTACCCACGAAAAAATTCCCAACTCACAATCTACTTAAATCCCATTCGCTCCACGTAACCCACATTACGTTTTCATATACCATTTGAACATTGAGTTTGAAGGCATACTAGGTTTAGTTTTCCTTGAACACTATGAATGCATAGTTGACTTAAAATCTAAACAGCTAATAACAAATTTTAAAACTATCCCTTTACATAAAGTTCCCGATAATGATCGACAAATGACAGATGTAACCGACATACACAATGTTGAACCCAATATTAAATCCCAAACACCTACACAAAACAAAATAACTATCGAGGCGCGCACAGAAAAGCTCTTTAAATTTAAAAGCGATCTCTCTAACATCGACGACGCCATCTTACCAACTCAAGAAATTGACAGAGTAGGACTTCCAAACGCACTCGTACACATTAACGCAAATGGTGAATTTCTAACTTATATCATCAATGCTAACGCGATGCCCAAAACTGTAAACTTTTCTGATTTAAAACTGGAACCACAAAATTCACCCTTTTCTGAATTTCAATACAGACGACTATCATGATTCCCAATACATAGAAGGAAACTCGACTATTAAACAGCAAATTAGAACTGAACATCTCAATGTCGAAAAACGCGAACAAATCACTATCTTTGTTTGGAATTACAAGACATTTTCTATCTTGAAGGTGATGTCTTGACTTTCACTAACGAGGTTAAGCATTCAATTGATACGATTAACGCAACGCCCGTTTTTACTAAATCGTATAGATATCCTCAAGTCCATAAAGAGGAAGTGAAAACCCAAATTGGATAAATGCTTGAACAATGTATCATTAGGCACTCCTCATCTCTTTGGTCCTCCCCCTTATGGATCCCCAAGAAGGTCGATGCATCTGGTAAACACAAGTGGCGAGTTGTTATCCATTATAGGAAACTAAATGAATTGACTGTAAACGATAAATATCCTCTGCCAAATATCTCTGATCTCGACCAACTTGGAAAGTGTCAATAATTTTCGGCACTGGGTCTTGCTTCCGGGTTCCACCAGTTGGAAATCCAAGAGGAAGATATTCCTAAGGCTGGCATTTCTAACAAAAATGGTCATTCGTATGCCATTTGGTTTAAAAAATGAACCTACTTTTCAGAGGGTCATGGACAATATTCTTCTAAGTATACAGAATGAACGTTGTCTTGTCTAAATGGATGATATCATCGTCTATTCTCCGACCATCAACATAAAATTCAACCTGATAAGTGCGAATTCCTCTGTAAAGAAGTGGATTATCTTGGCCATCCTTTCACACAAGAAGGCGTAAACCCAAACCTTTTAAAGGTTGAATGTATTCAGAACTTTCCGCAACCCCAATTTCCGAAAGACATCAAATCTTTTATAAGTCTCGCTGGGTATTACAGACGTTTCAAACCAAATTTTGCGAAGATCTCTACAACGTCTTACTGAACTACTCCAAAAAGACGTAAAATTCATCTTTGACGAAGATTACAAGTCTTCCTTTGATGAATTGAAGCAAGCCCTGTATCTGACCCTATTCTGATTTATCTAATCTTTGAAGAACCCTTCCTGCTCACTATTGATGCTAGTGCTTTTGCTATTGAAGCGGTTATTTCTCAAGTCAATGTGGGAAAAGATCTCCCTGTTGCATAAGCTTTTCGTACCCTATTTACTGCAGAGACACGATATTCCACCATCGAACGAGAACTGTTGGCCATAGTTTGGCCACAATTATAAGATTGAGTACAAGCCCGGCAAGTTAACCAAAACGCAGATGCTCTTTCTCGCATCAAAATCAACCATTTCAAGCAATTTACCGACTTTAATTCAAAAATCAGCATCGAAACTGACTACGAACAACCTGAAAACTATGACAATGACGACGAACATGACGAAAGAATTACCTCTGAGTTTATTCGATTTGTTCAACTCTACAAAACTGAATCCATAATCCATTTCTCCAAAATCGAAATATACAACTCTCAACTTTTAGACAAGTCCCATAAGCGCATAATTACGTTCTTTTGCAAAACAAAACTATTGCCAAAAGATTGTTACAACTCCTACCGAAAACGAAATTCCTATAATAATAGAACAATACCACTGTGGTAAAAACAACCTCCATCGTGGCATTAACGAAACCATCAGACGTATTAGGGAAAAATATAATTGGGCCGGGTTAATTAAAAGTGTGGAATAATATATTAAATCCAGTAAACTTGCCAAAAATTCTGTAGGAAAAACTTAAGTGCACCTTTTTTTATTACGGAAACACCCAATACTCCTTTTGAACGTATTAACATCGACATCTTCAAATATCCATCTAGAAATCATGCAGCTTCTACTGTCGTAAACACCCTTCTGATTTTCTTTCAAAATACACAACATATTATATTGGAATACTAGTTGACAAACTGTAGACCTACTTTCTCACAGTTAATCCTGCGGGTGAGTTTTTCCTATAAGAGGGCAACTAGTGTTCCGGGCAGTTTCCACAAACTGCCCTTAGATACTACACCTTGATATTCAAGTATTTAACTTATCTATATTTTTCAGAAACCATTGCGAGGAGAGAAAATCCCAGATGAACATTCAAAAAAATGATTTGATTACTTAAAGGATATTAACAAAAATATACGAAAAGCGAAACATTCCTCCCTTTATCAGCGAAACTAGAAGACCTAAAATTTTGAAAAGTTATTAGAAATAATATACAGCATTTGAGCTATAAAGAAAAGGAGAACAATAATGTCAATTTTGGACTGAAAACGATAGAATTAATTAAAAAATAAGAAAACATATTTTCAAATGCATAATGTAATGCACCTAATGAGGAATATACATATTTTTTCAAATTTTTAAATTAGTTATTTGTTCAATAATATTATGAAAAAAGGCAAAAATCAAGCGCACCATGTAGCAGATCAAATGAAAAGGTTCGATGTGAGAAATAAAAGTGTATATTTTTTATAAATTTAAATATATATTAAGAAAAATATAAGCAAATACACTCATTCCCTGCTTAGCGAATCTAAAAAATTAATTAATTATATATTATGATTTATCTACATTATAATAAAATTCAAAGGTTCGTAATGCCACACCGCGGCCGTAGCACTGCCGTCGGCTAACTGAGCATGCGCCCTTGGTATCTACTCACTGACGCCATTATAGTCTGATTCTTTCTTATTTATAATCGTGAGTTCCGCCGACTGTGAAGTACGTTATGTTATAAGATTTCTTATTGCTAAAGGCCCAAAACCGATCGATATTCATCGTGGCAATTTATGGACAAAACATTATGAGTGATGGGTGACAGCATTTAAAGATGCACGTACAAATGTCCATGATGAACAACGGAGTGGGCGTCCTTCGGTCATTGATGAAAGTTTGGTGCAGTAAGTGGACAATAAGGTGAGAGAAAACAGACACTTTACGATTTCCTGCTTGTGTGGTGACTTTCCTAATGTTTCTCGTAGTGTTTTGTCTGGCATTGTGACCGAGAACTTGAATTACCGAAAATTGTGCTCAGGGTGGGTATCGAAAATTTTGACGGATGTGGAAAAACCAAACGTCTAGGCAGTGCGGTACCACAACGACTGTGATGATTTCTTAAGCAGAATTGTTACGGGCGATGAAACATGTCCATGGAATGGCGGCATTCAGATTCACCCAGAAAAGTGAAGTTTACGCAAACACTTTCTGCTCTGCAAATCATGTGTACAGTTTTTTCGGACAGAAAAGGAGTATTGCTTGTGTAATTTATGCTTTGTAATGAGACAATCAATGCAGCAGCCAACTGTAAGACATTGCACAATCTGCGCCGTTCAATCCAGAACAAAAGACGTGGCAAGTTGAGCAAGAGAATTGTTTTGCTGTGGCTAATCATACTAAAGATCTCATCACATCTTTTAAATGGGAAACTGTAGACCATCATCCGTACAACCCTGATCTGGCGCCCAGTGACTACCAACTGTTCCTGCACTTGAAGAAACCTCTGGGCGGTCAGCGTCTTCAAAACAGTTGTGATGCAGTGGTTAACAAGTCTGGCGGCAGACTTCGATGAGGAGGGTATTCAGATACTGGTAAAATGTTATGACAAGTGCCTCAGCATTGGAGGAAATTATGTAGAAAAGTAGATGAATGTATAGCTTTAATGTAAAAAGTAAAATTATTCATATATCTTTGCACGTCTGTTTTTAATTTCACAACGGTACTTAAAAAACACGCCTCGTATTTACCTATTCTCTTGTCTACTCACATAATTTAGATATAGTCTCATTTTAATTTTCCAACCTACCAACTGAAATAATTTTCTTCAAAGTCTCACAAGTTTTTAAATAATATTTGTTAATTTGGTAATTAATTAGAGGTTAAATATTTTTGGGTCTGGATGTAGTGTCGTGTGAGTTTATTAATAATTTGATTTATAAGGTACTTATTTGAACATTGTGTTTAATTTTTGCCTTCGAAACTACTATGTGTTGTTTCTACAATTGAATTATATTTCTGAACCAATTCCTATCCAAATGCTATTGGTGTTTGTTGCGTTTCATAAATCTAAACAGGCAGTGAATTGTCTATAGAGTCTTGATGATCAAATCTTAGAAATAGTAATTTCAACTGATGTTACAGTGGGTGTTTTAAAAAACATTTTGTACATATAGAAGAAGAAAAATACTATAGTCTACGTTTACTGCAGATAGTGAAGCTTTCAATTAGTGAAAGTATTTTTAAAAACAGTCACTACTTTCAGCGATTACCCCCTTCAAAAAAACAAATTTTACCTCTTTTTATGTTAGTATAGATTACAATTCATTTAAAATTATAACAGTTGCAAATGTAAGTACTACCTCTGCGTGTTTCCAATAAATCTAAGTACAAACAATAACAAAATACTAAACAGAAGAGGTATAATACATTACATAGCGCCCATGTCCATAGTTTATGTTTTTTTATAGCAACAATTTGTATTTATTTATATAAATTTTTATTATTTACTGGGAATACTAATGAAAAATACAGTTTATTGGATAACTCGACATATGTCTATCCAGGCGAAACATATGTTGAGCAACCAAATAAACTGTGAAACATTAAAATAAAGATTCCTCGAAGTTTCCTTGGACCTCCATCGTCTTGAAGTGGTTGATCTCACAACGTTTCAATAGCAGGGTATCTGCTATCGTCATCAGGTGAATGATAGGAAATTCAGAGTATCCGTCGTATTTTGTATTATATCCTTAACCGGTCATGCGTCGCAGGTCATGGTCAATGGGTCTTATCTGGTCCAATCAGCGTCGTCCTCCCTGGAGGTTGGTTGCCGGTGATGCGTAGCGGCAGAGGCAGAAGAAGAGCTCTCCAAATATTTTTAATTTGGACGCTGGGCTCGCTAATTATATTTTCGTTCGAGATTATATAGGCTGTCTCTATGAATTTTCTTTCGTACCAGTGCTCCTCCTTGTGAATTGCTTTAGCCTGGTCCCAGTTGATATTATGCTGTTCTGTCCATGCGTGATTAGCTAGCCCAGACTTCGTTACCTCTGCCCTTTGAGTAGCTGTGCGGGGTTCCTTAATCCTGGTCTCCAGCGGTCGCTTTGTCTCTCCAATGTAAAGATTGCCACATTCACACGGTATGCTGTATATACAGTTATGTGGTATTGCTGGTACGTCGGGCCTCGTTCTTGTTATCATGCTCCTCAAGGTGTCGTTGCTTTTGAAGATCATTCTGATTCCATAGCTGTGAGCAATTCTTCTAAGTTTCTCCGACAAGCCTTTAGTATACGGTAAAAGTAGAGTTGCTACCGTGGTGTCCTCTTCCTGCCTAGGTGGTTTGTCCAGCTCATGAAACGCTCTTCAAATGATCGTTTTCGAATATCTATTTGCCAAAAGGTCTTCTCTAAGTTTCACTTGTTCTTCTTTGAGGGCTTCTGGTGTGCTGCAGATAGTTTTGGCTCTATGGATAAGTGTTTTGATGATGCCAGTTTTCGTTGCTGATGGGTGGTTCGAATTGTAGTGAAGGTATAATCCTGTATGCGTAGCCTTCCTGTAGACTGTTGTTTGGATTCCGGTCCTAGTCCTTTGACACTTTACATCAATGAATGGTAGGCACCCACTTTCTTCCATCTCCATGGTGAATCTAATGGATGATTGGGATTGGTTCAGGTGCTCCAGGAATGCCTGTAGTTCTGTCCTTCCATGTTGCCAAATAATAAAGGTGTCATCGACATACCTCAACCATAGCTTAGGCTGCTTCTCGAAACTCCTCAGTGCATGTTCTTCGAACCATTCCATGTAGATGTTGGCGATGGTTGGTGATAACGGGGAACCCATAGGCAATCCATCTTCTTGCATGAAGAACCGGTCCTTCTCCTGAAACTAGCAGTTCTTGAGGCAACATTCAAGCAAGTCCATGATTGAATCTATTGGCAGCTCCGTCCTCTCCATCAGGGTTTCGTCTTCAGTAAAAAGAAAATTCATAGAGACAGATACCACATAACTGTATATACAGCATACCGTGTGAATGTGGCAATCTTTACATTGGAGAGACAAAGCGACCGCTGGAGACCAGGATTAAGGAAATCCGCACAGCTACTGAAAGGACAGAGTTAACGAAGTCTGGGCTAGCTAATCACGCATGGACAGAACAGCATAATATCAACTGGGACCAGGCTAAAGCAATTCACAAGGAGGAGCACTGGTACAAAAGAAAATTCATAGAGACAGCCTATATAATCTCGAACGAAAATATAATTAGCGAGCCAAGCGTTCAAATTAAAAATATTTGGAGAGCTCTTCTTCGACCTCTGCCGCTACGCATCACCGGCAACCAACCTCCAGGGAGGACGACGCTGATTGGACCAGATAAGACCCAATGACCATGACCTGCGACGCATGACCGGTTAAGGATATAATATAAATACGACGGATACTCTGAATTCCCTATCATTCACCTGATGACGATAGCAGATACACAGCTATTGAAACGTTGTGAGATCAACCACTTCAAGATGATGGAAGTCCAAGGAAACTTCGAGGAACGAGTTACATTGTCAACTTCAAACAAACATTAAAATAAAGAGTTTTTCATTAGTACTCCTTAGAAGTAGTTTGCGAAATTAAAAAGACGAGGGTTATTATTGACTAAAAACTATTTTTTATGAACATGACTATTAAAACTAAGGCTAAAAAATTATTTGGTTTAGTTTTAAGGACTATAAAATATTTTTAAATTTTTTATATTTTTGGTATTTCTACATTTTCATATTTATTATTGTGATATTTTTATATTTAGAGATGTTTGATAATTATGGCCTTTATAAAATTGTTTTCACCTTCAACAATTTTGACATTTGATGTCTACTCTTACAGTTTAGACGTCACTTTTCAGCAGCGAAATTTGTATAGCAACTTCTTGCAAGAGAATATTTCTTAGAATCTAGAAAATACAGTATTGATTTATGTAATCTGAAGATAGATATTTTAAACATTTTAGGGATTATTAACTTTCAGTTATTGTTTCCATTTTTTATAACTTTTTCTTTTTAACTATGAAGCGTTTTTAATCTAAAAGTTTTAGTTACTAGACATTGTTAGATTACCTGATGTTCCTAGATTCATCTGTGAGCATTATGTAAACATCTTACATGGCAAACGGCGGTTTTTAAAATCTTACAAAACAGGTATCACCAATGTAAAAACACAGTTTTGCACCCTAACACCAAACCTTTATTTAAAACCATCTTACTCACCTAGAGTATAAAGTTCTTTTTAGAACACGCCATTTGCGGGTTTTAACCTTTGTAAAACAACCTCTCTTACCTAGTGCGTGTTCCCGAGATTGGTAGAATGTAGGATGATGAGACAATAGTTTCCCCCGTTTAGTCTTGGGAGATAAAGATTCGCGTGTGTAGGGGCGCATTCTTGAATTAGATTTTTCATATATCGGAGGAGTACCTACCTACATCCACAAATATTTTTAACATTTTACAAAATGTCATAGTTGCGTGAATTTGTTGAAGTATTCTGAAAATATTCCCAATAAAGTACGTCTTTAGTAGGCCCTGCTTTAGCTAAACCGTTTTTGTTTGTCATCAGTTGAGCTGTAGATTATACATGAAAAATTATGGTGTCGTGTCGCTGATCTGAGTATGGAGACGAAAAGTTGTCATTAAAATTTTTATTTTAAAAAGATAGCCTATTTTCCATCGTAACTTACATAAAAGTAGTATTTTAATAAATCAAATACTTCTTCAAAATATTATACGTAAGTTTAACTTGTAATATTTAGTAATAATATTTTAGTCACATAGTAGAAGTGTTCTCTCTCCTGTTGCTGAAAAGAAAATGCTTACCAGGTATTGAGGACTTTAACGTCTGTAAACTTCTATTCAGACTAAATTCGATAATGGCTTCTGTATGTTCCCAAATTAAACAGATTAACTCCATAAAAGGTGAACCATACAAAAAGCTTTTTATTTTTTTCCATATATGATTCCAGCTAAGATCTTTTATTACAAATTCTTAAAGCCTACAATATTAATTTATAAAATGAAAGATCGCTTTCGTTCTATATTATATTGTCATCTCAACCCAACCAGCCCTTGAGAAATCGAAAACTCTTTTAAGTGGAATGGCTCGTAGTAATTTTACATTATTGTGCGAAGTCTTATAACGATATTGCTTTTCTATTGTGAAACACCAGAAATGTTTGGAATTCTGAAATTTTGGGACATATTCCTCAATAGGCAACTTACGTGAGTTTTACGTCAAATTTTTCGGGACATCTATGAAATACATAATAAAAAGTGAAGTAAA
The DNA here is from genome assembly GCA_034190945.1 of Octodonta nipae. Lineage (NCBI taxonomy): Eukaryota > Metazoa > Arthropoda > Insecta > Coleoptera > Chrysomelidae > Octodonta > Octodonta nipae. The sequence goes on from CM067219.1 coordinate 63,135,694, forward strand.
ATTCAAGAAGGCTGTTTCATTTCCTTTTTGGGCAAAATACCCAACATGTGTATAATTTAAATTATTCTTCCACTTTCCATTTGAAATTTTTATTAATATAGCTAGCAATTAAATGCATTAAGAACTGGCAATTGTATACCTGATTTATTTGAGATACAACTTATTACAAACAAGTTACCCATAAGCTGGACCAGAACCTAAGACAGATCCTGGAAAAACTTGACAAAAAGTAGATGAAAAATCCAACAATGGGTAGTGAAGTCCTTTGATGCGACACCTTAAATTGAATTAGTAAATCTTTTAACCACCATGAACGGTGATCAGTAAAACCTTGTCATTACCAGGAAAGACCTCTGAACTGAATATATGCATAAACATCATAAATAATTCTAAAGAACCTTACATCGGTGAAGTAAACAAGTAAAGTGTGTATAAAACAGTTTGCCTACCATTTGACACACTTTGTACAGACGAACAGCAGAAGGACCAGCAATTTGCCTTAACTAACTGGCAAATTGCCAAGATGATATTACCGGTCATATAAATATCATCTAGAACATAATAGATACTGAAGAGTACCAACCCATAAGAATACTGCCTAGGCGCCTACAATTGGGGCAACAACTGGCAGTTGAGAAAAATATCCAGCCTATGTTATAGAACGAAGAGAAAAAGAAGGATGGATACAACCGGTTTTACGATGATTATAGGAATGATGTAACGAAGAAAGACAGATATGCACAACCCGAGCTGATGACACTCTGACCACACTAGCAGGGTCCCATTGGTTCTATACATTTGACTTAAAGAGTGGATATCATCAGGTTGGAAAGTTAACGTTTTCCACAAGTAAAGGGCTGCTTCAATTTTTAAAAACAGTTAGAGTGCATAGGGCACGTCGTTTCGGATTCAGTAATCCGAACTAACACGGACAGGATAGAAGCCATTCGTGATTGGCCGGATACAGGCAAAAAGTCCACTAGGTTTCCTTTCTCCCTCATAGTTAATTAAAAAGTGTATTTTTAAGTAATAATATTTTTGATCCTTTGTATCATGAAATTACATTATCACATTTGTTTATAACAATTTTTTAAACAATGGAAGTAAAAAATTAAAAAATATTTTCAGGTGGCACTTAATGATAAAAAACAGAAACATGATTTTTGGAAAAAAAATTACAAACGCTTTATTGTTATTATTCATTTTTCTATGCAGTAGATTATTGATAAATAAGTGGAAAATTAAAAATTTTCAATTTTTCAACGGGAATCTATTTTTCCACCTCTTTTTTTTATTTAACTTTTTAGTTTATTAATTACTAATGTTTTTATATTGACTTCCCATTTCAAAAATGTTGTTAACGAGCAAATGCATAATACATGGGTCTAATAAATTATTATCATTACTCACCCACACTTTCACTGAAAATTGATATAGGCGACGATTTGCAATTATGCAATGGGGATTTTCATCGAACCACACAATTATTGTTAAAACTTTTAATAATTTTTTGGAAAAAATGGCTTCATCAGTAAGAAAAAATTTGTTTCTTCAGTAAATAAAACATTAGCAATGAAATTGGGATTAGTTTCAAGCATAAAAGAAAGCAACTGACAATACAACAACCATCGGGGTATTTTTCGTATAATAGCACACTGAATACGATTAAGTTGCAATAAGTATTGTCTCAGTATTTTGAAAACAGTCGAAGAGGAACATATGAAGAAAGTATTGTAAAAAATTAATGAGTTAACAATGCATATCTATTACATAAATTTTATTTGCAAAATGTGTGCACCTTTTTTATCAAGGTATCAATTGTTTGCAATTCATTTGCTAATTTTTGAATTTATTTATTATAGTGTATTTTCCTAAGTTGGTAGGTCCATTAGCAATAAAATAAATATTGTTACTAGTGTTGTTAAGATTGATAATAAGTTTAAACGTTTTTGAAATTTGGAATTTTATTTTTATCATAAATTTTAGCATTTCTGAATGTCGGGACTGAAAATTATTAATTTAATTTCGAGAAGTTACAGCATTTTCTTATTATCCATGAATATAGTCATATTTTGAATTCTATATTCTGAAATATTGGTGATTTTTCAGATACCGCTGCGTGTTTTTCGTGCTTGTTGAACACTTTACCGATTGTTTTATTATAATTATTAGTGAGATTTTGAGACTTTAAATTAATTGTACCGCAATGTTTGCTTCAATAGCATGTTTGTTCCTCTTTTCATGGTGTACCAATAGCTATTTACTATTTTTTTTTCAATTCCGTCGAAGTACGCTGTTTTAATTCTAAAGTGAGGGTAAAGATTTTGAAATTTGTTTCCTATTTCATTTATAAGAAATTCCTTCTACTAATCCCTGATAAGATTTGGGATTAGTAGCATTTATTTTATTTATGTTTCTCCTAACTACATTGAAACTACTTTGAAAAATAGTCAACTGATTAATAATGCTTTCTAATCTACGTAATGCATGTATGTATGTTTACTATAGACAAGTTTCGATTTTCATAACATAATGAGTAGGGTGGGCATATCTTTATGTCTTCCAGTGGCCACATTATCGTACATGGAGAAGAGCCAGCGTCGTGAGAACCATGGATATTTTCATCTTGTACCTGCAAAGAAATGTTTTTTTGAAATTTATTTTTTTGCAAATGTTTTTATCAAACGTTTCACAATCTGTAGTCACTGTCTTGTTCCTTTGATTAAGGTTTTTTGCCGTCTTAAATTTAGATACTTTTCTGTGAATTTGATTCGTGTATATACCGATTTTTTCTTGTCCAAGTTAGGGTATTCTTTTCTATTTTCATTGCTCTTTGCGATTTTTTTGTTTCCTATCCTGTGCGATTGGTCGTTTAATATCGTTCTAAAGTTTCTCTGTAGTTGGTTTGTAATTTTGTATATAACGGGAAATTATGAGATTGTCACTAAGGTCGAAAGGGTTTGCTTTTTTTATGTGACCTTTAATTCCTCCAAAAGGGTAATAGTGTGGATGGAATTGTTGTATTCTAAGACTCATGATTTGTTGTTCGGTTAAATTTTTATTATCTTCTTCATCTTAAAAATGTAATAACCGTAGAATGAAAGTGTTCAATAGGTGAATTCGAGTTACTACTTTTATAATTCGATTTGTGTAATTTACAAAAATTTCAATATCGAAATTTGTAAATTACAATCCACAATCAGTTATTTTTTGTGGTAGACCATGATGATTGACAAAAATTAATAAGTCGTCCACGACTGAAGTTTTGTGAAAGTTTTAAAAATAAGTTTGTACGCATATATCCATGCGTTTCTCAACATTTTTCAGCTGATCAACAAGGCTTCAGTGCTAAAAAATCGACCATGACAAATCTTGTTCAGTTTTCACAATTTGTTGCAGATGTGTTAGATTATCAGAAGCAAGCTGATTTAATTTATACTGATTTTTCGAAGGCGTTCGATAGAATTGATCACGCAATTTTAATTAATAAGCCATAACTTTTATGCAATCATATCTCAAAAACAGAACTCATATAATAAATATAATTCTTACTATTTCTTTCCAACATCCAGCGTTCCCCAAGTGTCAAATTTAGGACCTTTTCTATTTCTAGTATTTATAAATGACTTAAGTGATCACTTCAGACTGTTTTTGCTGATGATCTCAAAATATTTTCAGTCATTAATACTTACAGGGATTGCCAAATTTTGCAAAATGATTTACATGTTATTCAAATGTGGTGTAATCATAATAACTTACAACTAAGGGTATTATTTTTAATGACAAACTAACTTTTACCAATCATATTGAGTATATTAAGTTGTTAAGGTTTTTCAAATGTAGCGATTTTATACTTTTGTCCGTTCTCGGGTTAAATACGGAGCTATAATATGGCATCCCTTTTATGGGTGTCACAAAATTTCTGTCTAGCGAATTCAAAGAAGGTTTTTGAAAAATCTGTACTTCAAATCTTTCAACAGCTATCCAATACAGGGTATTGAATATGGCAGACTATTCAATTCGTTTTCATTTGTCAGCCTTAATATACGAAGAGTATGTTCCTTCTTAAAATTCTTGTTCAACCTACTTCACAATAATATATATTGATTCACCGTCACTACTGAACAAAATCAACTTTCTGGTTCCTCGATCTAAGGCCAGAAACAGCTTAACATTTTTGTACCCTAGGGCTCGAACAAACGTTTTGCTCAACTCTCCCATACACAATATGTGTTACTATTACACCAATATCTGAAATCAATGTGACATTCATTTTTGTCATGTCATGGAGATTTGGTTCAAGCTGTGAATGAATCAACGGTGAACGCCTTACATTGAAATATTTATATATAAATAAGCAAAGACAAAACGGTTCGGTACAACTTTCTCCTCTGTTCCTCAACGGATTTTCTTTATTTTTGTTTTGTTTTGTAGCTATTGACGAGATTCAGTGCAGAATGCTTACATTTTTTCATAATATTGCTTCATCCATTAAATAAAATAAAATAAAACATTCATAATTAACGTCCACACTGTCAACGCCAAACAGTGCCGCCAGATTGCTTGGAGAGAAATTCGCGAGGTGGATTGACTGGAAAAACCAAGTAATTTAAACAAAAAAATGAGCAATTTTGATCGATTTCGAAAGTTATTCCACATTATCACGCTATCTCATGATCTCATGAAAAAAAATTATATTATATGATACCATTTATTTGGTACTCACAACTTTGAAACTTTCATTTCTTACTAACAATGGTTTAGCCACTAAATTATTTATTGTGTGGCAACTGATCAATGTGTTTCCGATAATATTTTTATTATTTTAAAACTATGCTTCTAATATATATTGTTTCTATTTTAAAGGCTAACAGTTTCATTCAATTTAATAAGATTATAAAGCCCACGAGTTTGACATTTCAAAACATTGTTAGCCGTTAGGTTAATGTACTTTTTCAATTCAATGTGAAAATGATCAATGTTATATTTGAAAATTTTCAATTTCAATACACTTACAAAAATTGTCAGTATTATTTAACATATATTAACAGCATTTCTTTATATTTTTGATATAATACAGGAATAGTCATCAGTAACTTTGTGTATTACATAGTACAGTTTAAGATATACTAATATGTAAGTACTTATGTATAGTAGATATTTATACTGCATGTTCATAGTTAGTTATGAGTTTCTTGCATTTTCTACTTAGAAATTGAAATCGTAATTGTAAAATACCTTAGTAACAGTAAAGCATTTTGGAAGAACCTAAGTTTAAAAGTATTATATTTAATATTAATTTATTATTTGATATACAATTCCTGCAACATCCTGCCTGTAAATACAGGGTGAATGAGTTTTACTTAAAATGAACATAATGACATTTTAAATATGTGCATTTTATATATATATATATATATATATATATATATATATATATATATATATTTGTTTTTAAGTTTTCGCGGGCACTAAATGTGTTAGGTGGTTTCCGGGAATTCATCCGCGTAGTTGATAACTGATCCCTGCCGGGATCGATTGTAAAATGACGACATTTCGGCAGAGTCACATCTGCCCTCTTCAGGTCGGTTCTCATAATTCTCGTAGCCTTCTGCTTTCGCTTCTAGTTACTCGAGTATTCAAATGCAAAAGAGTTCGGTACCATTTCCTTCTGTTTGTGAACCAATTTTCTTGAGTTTTTTAATTGTTAATGGACGGCCTTTAGTGATATTAATAAAAAAAATTGGATCAAAGGGCCCACATTTTCGATCAGTAACAGTTTTTACCCCATCTATTACATAATAGCTGAACAAGCGCCATTAAACTTTCCATCCCTAGAGGACAAAATTATTTAATTTATTTTATAATAATTCAAATCAAGGCTTTAATAAATTCTTAATTTTTATCGACGTTTTCAATTCTCGAAATGTATTTGTATTGTTAATTTATTCAATACTAATAAGATGGCGTGAAAAGTTGTATATTCTTTTTTAATCAGGAACAGAACGTTATCTGATTTTGCTTATTGAATATGCCTTAGCTTCGTACATGTACATACATATTAACTGGAACCGTAACACAACAAAACTGAAATAATTTTTTTATTAAATAATTATAATGGTAGTGAACAATTTTGTATAAGTGCACAAAAAAGTGTGTAATAGAAGAAAAAATAGAAATATCCTAATTCATATAGGTATATTATCTCTAAATTTTTAACAATGATTTTGGTCGAATTTCGACCAATGGGCGACAACTAGTCTACATTTATCCAGTTATTTTTTTCTTTTTTTGTCTTTTTTTTTCATGTTTTGTTTAGTATGCTAGATTTAATTAGTTACAGCGTATTTTTATTTAGTTTTATGTATACCTGCTCTGTTAATCGTTTATACTGTTGTGCAATAAAGATTAAATAAATAAATAAAACAATATTTTTTGAATAATATGCTTATTGTTGTAGCTTTTACTCTTAGAATGAGGTACAGTTTTTTAATTCTCTAAACTAGTCAGTTAGTTAAAAGAATTAAATTATTATTCCACTTCCACATCTAGGAAGTAAGAGTATTGGTTGAATATTTATTGGTTGTATTCGAGAAAATTTTTTTTTTTGTTGAAAAACGTTGTTTCGATAATTTGCGTTGAATGGATTCGGCAATTGATATGTAAAATTATTTTGATAAAGAGGATCCGATTTAAAGGCGTTTACATTTGAATTTATAAGTTGTTATTGATTATTATTATTTGGAACTGGTTTTAAAAATCGTTTATGAAAATTACCAAAATTACCATAAAAAAAATTCATTCACGTAGAGTTTCATTTCTTCTAGAGAAGAAGATTATTTGTTAAAAGCCCTGTACAACCTGCAAAAAATGTGTCTAATGTAATTTTGTCTACATAATTTATCTGCGGCTTGTAGATAAATATCATTGCTAATTCTTACTTCTAATAAGTTGGAACCAAGTCCAAATTTGAATGATTTTTCACCTTTTATTGGTTTAGATCTTGTTTACCCTTGGACTAAGCAATCTAAGTCTCTTCTATTAGAAAAAAAATGAATCAAAGCTTGTTTCAATGCATTATAATCAGTTAGTTCGGCGCGATTTTCTACCATGTATTCGGCTATTCCTACTATTTTTTTTAAATAAAGTACGAAGATATGATTAGTTAATTATGTGCCTCCTAAGTTAAAATAACTTCGTATAAGGTTTTCGCATCTCCTTCATAATTTTGTATGTTTTCAACTCTAGATCTGCAAAGGTCCGACAGCAATGATGCGCACTATTTTCAAAATAGCTGTTTTTACAGGTTTTACGGTTTACACACTTCTCTCGAGATCAATGTTTATTTGTGCGCAAAACTGGTTAGATTTACATGAATGTACGTTTAAGGTATTAAAATACCAATCTTTTTGCCGAAATTTACTAATAAACCGTTAATAATTTTTCGGGAACCACATACATACTATCGACTGCGCCATTAATGTCTTCATTACTAGAAAGATGATTTTTTTAAACAATTATTTATTTCGAAAATTTCACAATTCGTATTTAGTATTATTAATATGATTAAAACAGATGTCAATAAACTAATTAAAGTTAACGTCGAGTTGCGGCGATGTTGTTCAGTTGCCGGTGTTCACTTATCTTTTGCCTTTGCTGCAAGTCCTCAGTATGTTTCTTTCAAATGTGTTTTGGGCAAAAACTATGAGAGGTAGGTATAGAAAGACCTAATAAGAATTGAAAGGTATCTATTTGTTCGAACTTAACATATATAATATATAAGCCCCACACAAGCATTTTTTTTAACCTCTAATAAAGCAGTATATTTTGTTCATCACATATTAAAATTTCACGATTACACCTAAATGAATCAGAATCTCGTAAATCTCTATCAGTTAGATACGGCAACTTTAATAAATGCTCTAATACAATAATGAAAACGATGTTGTATTTAAAATAAGAAAGTTGTTATTTATTTCTTGTATGCTCGAAGTTGATACTAATTTTATTGAATATTGGAGAAAAAAACAGATACGAGTTTTATGAGATATATATATATATATATATATATATATATATATATATATATATATATATATATAAATTAGTTGAGGGAATATTTTCTCGATTTTAGGTCGTTACAAATGATAATATTGTGTTTATTTCATATGTTTTAATGACGTTTCGACCATGTTTTTGGCCTTTTTCGAATCTCTTCTGAAACTACAACGTTAGTACTTGTGAATACACAATTTTTTCTGCTAATCATTTTACATTTTTTTACTTGCCACAAAACTAAACTAACATTTTGTGTCCTTTCAGAGATAACGATAGATCTATCGTTTCAATTTATGGTCTTTAAATATATCAGTTTCTACACATATTATTTACTAACTATACTTTACCATATACCATTTACTTTGTATTTAAAAAGTCAATTCAGATATTAAGTCTTTGGTTCGTTTCAGTTCACTACGTGCATGGCTTAATATAACTCACTTTATCGATTGGAATCCTTCCTTCTTGTAAGTGTATTTGACTTTCCACCTTTTAATCTGTCCTACCATTTTTTTAAATATTCTATGTTGTGGTATTTTCAACGCCTTTGTTTAGTTTCACTCTAAATATAAACGACCGTAATTGCCACAAAAACTGCTGGATGACTAGAATTTCATTCTCATTTTTTTTTGTTGAACAATTACCTATTTAGATATTCAAATAAATTGTTTTACTTGGAATTATTTTTTGGTCAATAATATAATGTTTTATTCTCTCAGTGGTCTTTGACTTATTAACTATTTATATACATAATTATTTTGTCCATCTGTGATTATTTAATTACCTGTTTTCTGAAGGTTATTGGTGACATCTCCCATATTCTTTTTGAATTTTTAAGGAAATGATACCACACTGAATAAAAACTGTATAATTATGAAGGTTTGATTGATATTTTACATATTCTAGCTTCTAAACAAGACTGGAGATGCATTAGGGGGTAAACACTTGCCCCCTACCCCCCGAAATTAAACCAGTAAATTTTTATTGTAAACAAAATTACTTATTTTTATATACAAGAATTATATAATTACAATTGTAATTTTTATGGTCCTAATTAATCTACACGTATATATATAATATATAATAAAAAGTTCAATTTATCCTATAGTATCTTTGAGAAAATGACTACCATTTTGGTTAATTTAAGTGTATTTTATCAACGAAGAATATGTCCTGAAACACTCTTGTATTTTTTATAAGAAGTTAACCTAACCTAACAACTGCGAATGAATCAGTTTTTACATAGCTACAAGTTTAAGTGTAACAATGTCTAGTAAAAATGTATTGTTAATTATTTTCTGATTTTGTTTTATTATAAAGTCTATAGCCTTGTTTATTGTACAGTTAGTTTACTTTTAATATGAGGGAAACCTAACTTAAAAGACAAAATCGTTATTTAGAATCAGCTTTATATGTTCAATAAATTAGAGACAGATTAACAATAAACAAAAACTGTTGCTAATCTTCAGGAGTATTTTCGTCAGAAAAAGGAAGATGGAAGAAATAAACTCATGCGGGATTTGTTTAACTTAATACGTGTAATGGATATTATATGCATGTAAACATATGGATGAAGAATTAGTTGATATGCATATAACACAGAAATATATATAAAAAAAAACATTAAAGTATTTTCTGAAAGGGAGAATATCGATTCAGTAAATAATTTCACAATTCTAATATATAATAAATACTATAAAAATAACCGGGTATCAACAATATAACAGTTTGGGCATAAGGAAGAACCTTCATCTTCTGTGAGACCCCATGTGATAGCTTCTGCTTTCACGAATTATGAAAAGTGATAAACAGTAGAAATATATTAGAGATTTACTGTTGTCTAATAACTTACTACAACATTAATTCAAATTAGTTATTTAAAAGATGTTCGACATTAACTTGACAGTGGAAAAAAATATTTTGTGTTTCTGCTGAAGAATTTTGTAACATTTCTCTTGTTACATTCTTTTACAATTCTCTCGCACAAGTCACCTATAGTTTGCAGTATCATTTGATACACCTTTTATATAATCTAGTCCTATAGGAAATGGTTTAACCACACACATACTGAAATTTGGCGTGAAAACTAGCTCGCGTCCGTGGCGAAAAGCTAGACGTGCACCCTGGGTAACGCTAAATGAGCTACAGCGAATATGGCAATCAGTTTTCTTCTCCTTTTTTTTGGATTTTCTGGTTAAACATGAAGAATACAGCAGACCAGAAATATCGGTACACTGATCCGTATTTGCCAGCTTAACTTGTAGATCATAAGCAGAGCTAAAAGCGAATGCATCTACAAACTACTTTTGGAAATTAAGGTTGAGGTCATATCAATACAAGAAACTCACGCCGAGAGTGAGGAAACACTCAACAGACGAGGACGTATTCCGAGCTATGTACTACTTGTAGCCATCTACCACCATACCTACGGCGTAGCGTCTTATATCCACAACATTGATAATGCCCAACTGATTTCCACTAACTCAAACAACAACATACACATTGTGAGAATAGAGGTGGGAGAAGGTACCATTGTAAACCTGTATAAACCATCGGCAGCAGAGTGGCCTGGACAACCACTTCCAGTAAAACAGCACCCGGCTACATATATTGGTGATGTTAATAGCCATCACCAACGGTGGAGATACCCTGACTGCGACGAAAATGGCCGATTGGGCCGTTGAGGCTGACATCTTTCTTGTATTTGACGTCACCAAAGATGAAGTCACTTTCAAATCACCGGCCTGGAAATCAGAAAGCGACCCTGATCTGTGCTTTGTGAGCTGCATCCAGAACGGAATTCCTGTTCCAGCAAACAGAAAGGTCACTGATTTCTTGCTTCTAACTGAGTATTAGACAAGCTAAACACGGACTGCAGGTTCTTTTCGCAGACCAACCCCTAAAACATCACCATTTCCCAAAATATCTTGGAATAACGCCCTCTCTGCTACAAAAAACACCTCATAAACACTGCAGGAAAATTAGGAACACGCAGCTGCGAAGGACTGACGCCCTTCTACGGTAGGATAACAAAATTACGGCCAACAACAAACTGATCATTCATCGCGTAATCCCTCCGCTGCAGATAAACAGACTCAAATCCCGACAACCACCAATAAAAGATGCAGAAGCACTTAAAACCAACAATTTCAACTCCTTGAATCAATAGCGCTCCCAGTGGTGGGAAGACTTTGCTGAACAACACAATGTGCACTTATGGGGGCAGCCCTATCTCCTGGATCTGAACTTCCCTGATAAGAGTGGGTGAAACTTAATAGAGTCTCATGAGGTCACGCAGATGTGCCGACTCCCTGTATAAATCGGCTATGTGCAGTCTCCCTTATGTGACTGTTGCGCACCTCGCCAAACTAAAAACCATATCGTGAGAGACTGGGAGCTCCGGATGTTCCGAGGAGCCCGAGAAGAGTTCCTCACAGCCACACAGTTGGCACTGAACTGGGTAAAACAACTGGACATCAACCTGTAATGTATATTTAATTTGTTGTGTATCTTAATTTGTAGTTATATGTATGTTGTTATAATATGATATTGTTTGGTATACCTTTATTTGTACATTTGTTCACCGTTATTCATTTTAGTTATATCTTTTACTATTGTCATGATATTTGAGCCATACGATAAATAAATAATTGAAATTTTAATAATTAAAATCGAATTCTCAATGTCAGGTCACACCTTATAACTTTTGTCTCAACATGTTTTTCAACAGTTGTAAATTACGCAATGGAATTAAATTAGGTTGAATTTCAACGATATTTTAAAATCTGGATACACATTTCAATATAATTTTGTTATTATTTACCAGTAAGTATATAAGCGGTCAAAAAGCAATGATTTTATTATTATTTTTAACTTAGATATTTAAGCGTTCTACATGTAACCCCTATCGCATATGTTATACTACTAATAAACTTATGCACAGAAGTTCTGTATATTCATAAAATAAACGAAATACAATTTCAACGCGATTATATTGCTCGTCGAAGTATTTCCAGCATCTCGATAAAGGAATGACTTTTATATCCCAGTTTTCTTCAACTGAGTGGCTTTGTCTATAGCTTTGAGAGTCGTATTGTGTCCAGTGAACTATGAAATTGACAATAGGTTGCACATCTGAGCTCTCTTACAATTATATCTGTATATTTGAAACATATTACAAAAGTTTGAAAAGATTTGTTTTTATTTTTTTGAGTGATATTGAGAAGGTTCTCATTCATGTTTTTTGAATATGAAGGTAATTGTATTTAATATATTTCGTATAAATGATTCTCAATAAATTTATATTCGAGTACGAACATTTAAAAATATATAAAAATTAATAATATTGTGTCTATTACTAATGTTGTGATTTTTTATAAATAACTTTACTGACTTGAATAACAGAAATCTGAGTAGACACTGCACATTGAGAAATATGATATGCGATAATTTACCACGATGAAAAGGGACTGTGAACAATCGTGCATGATGTCCCTTCAACTTACTTCACTTCAAATATAAATTATTTATATATTAAACTAAGGCCTAAATTAATATTCAAATTCCAATATTTGAGCTTCAAATTGTTTTATTATCTCCGATAAAGAATGTACACATATTAAATATATAAAATAAACATTATTATAAAAAAAATATATTATTATAAAAAAATTAAAACAAATTGATCTCTTCTGATTTTCTTTTCCCAATATTTTATTAGGTATGTGTACACCTGCAATATAATTATGAATCACTGGTTCACCTACTAATATTTTTTCCATGAATTACAGATGAATGATGAAAACACATAAGTAAATGTACTCAAGTAAAATAATTAATTGCTAATAACAAAATAATTACTGCAATATATCAATGGAGAAGTCGTAAATCGTACTTTATTTTGATAGTTTTCAGTAGGTGGCCTGTTGGCGAACTGTGTCTCAGTAACCGGCGGACGTGTGTGGCAGCAAGGACTAGTTTCCCTATTTCGGCCGTTGCCACAGTGGCGCAACCGTAGCCGGCAGTTGCCTCTCCCTAGTGTTGAGGAAGTGTTGAGTGGAATTGTCGCGAGTGAATGGACTGTGTCTGTCCCGTATGGCCTCCGCTTCTGTTGATACAGTTCTTTTTAAGAAATAACTTAACCGATTGCTAATCAGTGAACCATAGGATGAATAAAAGAACCTTCTTAGGAGAAACTATATAATAGACCATTATTTGCAACATTTATCAGTTATTTTCTGAATGATACTTGTGGCATATTTTTCAATGTCTAAGTGCTTCTTGGGAAATAAGAACACAGTTTAAAGACAATTGCTGTATATTCCAAACGTTTCGGGGTCTAGATCAGACCCCGTTGTCACTGGTTAAGAAACTACGGAATTAAAAAGGCACAATTCTAAGATGTAAATTAAAATATTTGACATTGTGTATTATTTGATTTTTGACGTAACTAAGAGAATTTTATTTGTTATATACAGGGTAGCACAGAAATTTCTAAAGATCATATAATAATAAAGTTCCTTTCACATTGGAAGAATTTGGAAGGGAGATCTTCAGAATTTTATGTAGCGCGCCTAGGTGCGACTTTGTTATGAGATAGTGCATTCGCCAAAAATGCGACCAAAGAACTTTGTTGATTCAGTGATCCCATTAAAACCTTAAGGGAAAACCTAGGAAAAACCTTATCAACTACCCGATATTGGGTTGTTCAAAAGGAGATGACCATTAGCAATTTCTTCCTTAATCATCGGCAACCAGGAATGACTAAATTCTACGGAGGTAGTAGCGATACAATCGTTTTCATTTATCAAAATTAAAGCAGACTCTTTTAGTTTTCTTTTGGTGTTGTGTTCTTCTTTGTGTAATATAACTGAATTTTGAAACTGTATTTTATGACCAAGGTCCCAAGCATGTTCACAAATTTTGGATTTTTCAAATTGTCGTTTTTTTATGTAATTTTTGTGTTTGTTTATTCGAACATTCATATAACATATAATTAATTGTTTGGTATTCCAATCCCTAACAACCAACATCAAACTTCACCAAGCAACACTGACTCCCAAGATAATCACATTAATACAATAACTATACCATACATACAGGGTCTACCAGAAACACTAAAAAGAGTGGGAATCAAATATATTATTAATACATCATTTAAAACAAGAAATACACTAAAATTAATTATATCAAAAACCTAACCAAATAACACCACTCAAAATACAAAAAATTGAATTTATAAAATCCCGTGTGAATGCAATAAATTCTATATTGGAGAAACCTCTAGACCTCTGAATGTTCGAATAAACAAACACAAAAATTACATAAAAAACGACAATTTGAAAAATCCAAAATTTGTGAACATGCTTGGGACCTTGGTCATAAAATACAGTTTCAAAATTCAGTTATATTACACAAAGAAGAACACAACACCAAAGAAAACTAAAAGAGTCTGCTTGAATTTTGTTAAATGAAAACGATTGTATCGCTAATCCGTTGAATTCAGTCGTTCCTGGTTGCCGATGATTAAGGAAGAAATTGCTAATGGTCATATCCTTGTGAACAACCCTTTATGATTATATGATCTTTAGAAATTTCTGTGCTACCCTGTATATTACAAATAAAATTCTCTTAGTTACGTCAAAAATCAAATAATACACATTGTCAAATATTTTAATTTACATCTTAGAATTGTGCCTTTTTAATCCATAGTTTCTTAACCATTGACAACGGGGTCTGATCTAGACCCCGAAACGTTTGGAATATACAGCAATTTTCTTTAAACTGTGGATTATTTCCCAAGAAGCACTTAGACATTTATCAGTTAACCTGAACATTTATTAGGAAGATGCCAGTACCCTGTATCCAACCTGAATGGGGCAGAAATGACCTGCTTACATTTAGGGTTACGGGGTAAACAAGTCTTACCGAAGTGGGCGCGTTGTTAAATAGTAGTACTTTGGAACTATTTGATTGACTTCGTAATTGGTTCTATGTTTTTGGTTCCTATATAGATGCGTCGTCCATTGTTCATTTATTGGGGGTCGCTTGTTGATTGTTTATTGTTGTTAGGTGATCTTAAGGCCCTGGGCCAGACGGTCAACACCCTTCAACGCAAATCACATCTGAGAAGGGATAATCAATCAATATTTTCTTCAAATCAATCAATTGTATAACAATGTAACATTATTTAGCACTATCCGTTTCAACAATCAATAGCAATTTACCTAGATTATTATATATTGATAGACTGACATCCTTTAAGCTCATAAAACTCTAATTTTCACTACATTTATATTACTTAGATAGTAAAACAACAAATTTAGTATGATATCTTCAAAGTCTAAAATTATCCATACATACAAATCGAATATGAGTCAAACAAAATTAGTAATCGTCTCCTTGCATATAAATTTCTTCAATATACCACAAATTCATTATATTTTCGATAATGAAGAAAATGTATTGGAAAGTTGACTATCCACAGTTGAAATATTTTAAACCACATTTTTTTTCCTATTTTCCTATTGCTGACTTCCAAATTTTGCCTACACTATTGAAAAGTGTGTTTTCCTACAGCAATAAAAGTCGAAGCGAATTCCATTGAAGCGTAAAATCAACAATGGAAACTACAACTGCATAAAGCATTCGATTCCTGACAAGTACGTTTTGCTCTTCGCGCCTGCTGAACACACCTGCATGTCTTTGCATATATTATTTATCGTTCTATAGGAATTTGCAAAGCACTTCATTTATTTGAAGTCGGAAAAAGTTGGATATTACTTGCATACAGATGTTTAATGTGGATGTCAACACTATTTAAATGCATAAATTTTAATATATATATATATATATATATATATATATATATATATATATATATATATATATATATTGTAACTTAATTTTTATTTTAATATATGTTTTTAATTGATCTATTACTTTACTTGTTTCCGATACTCCCTTTGAAAATATAAAAATACCACCACAACTTCTTTTTCCTCCGGTTATTTGAGACTCAATATCGTCAATATCTAAAAAGTAAACTTCGTATACGCAGTGGACTGTTGTCAGTCCATAAAACACAAATATGAAATATATTTTTGCCTCATAAATTTTATATTCCATTTAAAACAACCATGTGAAAAATTCAAAATTGAAATTTATACCAAAAATTAAATATCAAACAACACTTAACTAAAACTTGAAATCTATGAATTAATCTAAAAAGATTTGTTGATACGAATGGTTTCTCTATTACAAATAAAATTTTAAACACAATGCAAGTTCAAATGTGAGTTACTAAATGTTGGCTTTTAAACTCGAAAATAAAAATGTATATTTCTCATTGAATCTAATACAATTATAAATTCTATTATCTTAACTGAATATGAGCGCCGTATGAAATTTTTTAACCTTACTGCAAAATTATTACCTGAATACTTTAAGTTCGTATTAAAGCCTCAACCACTTTATCTTCTTGCTCCAAACTTTTCTTTTTTTCTCCAACTGCAGCTTACTCTAACTGATACTCCAACCGCTTCTCTGCACACCTGCTCTTTCTATAATCTCGCTCCAATACCTGTGTACTGTCTGCTCTCTTTATAAAATTTTCTGTAAGCTCAATCCAATTCGTTCTAACTATCTGCTACTTAATCTGACTAACTGACTGACTGCAACATCAAAAGCTTCTCTGCACACTGCTTTCTTTGAATCTTTCTGGCTGATGGTCACTTTATCATCTTTCTTGCAATACAATTTGCAACATTTGAATTTAACAAAAAAGTTCTGTCTAATTTTTTCTAAAAGTTATTAAACGTTAATTTTTAACCCGAACAATCTTTACTTTACCACTGCTAAAATCTGATTACCTCATATAATATACCCTGTTGCTTATTTATAGTTTTTATATTGACACAAAATAAAATTCATTTAACATTTTAATTACAAACTTTCTAATATTAGTTCCTCCATATGTTGATCCCCTTGTTCAAATTTCACTTCTCATATGCTTAGATTTCCAAAATACCATCCCATTTTCTTCAAATATGAATTTTTCTTTCTTTTTACTTCAAAAATATAACCTGCTCCTAATTTCAGAATTTTTTTTATTGTTTACTCCTAATAATACTTTCAATCCAACCTGTTATATATCTTTATTGTACTCTATAAATTTCAAATGGATTCGTTCGTCGTCCATGTCAAAATTTCGTTCCAAAAATTAGTTGTCATGTCAAATATAATGTTGAAGTTTTTATATGCAAATATTGAATATTCAGTTACTATTTTCCTAAAATGTTCTAATAAGATTTCAACCCTTGCTTAACAAAAAATATGGAGTTAAAGAAAATGTGAACTTTTGAATTTATTAAACGTTTTTATATCACAATCAAGGTAAAATTGCATTAATTCTACCTAGTACTTAAACATTTCTAATATGATATATTGAACTATTAGAAAATTTCTTTATGCGTGGATAAAATATTTTTAAAGAAATAAAACTGTGAAACTTATTGTATTCCAAAAATTATGTTCTACTAATTCCATTTATAAAAACTTTCATTAGAAGTTACCAATTCATTACCTGCATTTACTATTTTACGATGCCAATAAGACTATTGTGTCTACACCTCCATCTGATATTCACATTGTGTTCTTACATCTAAAACCACTCTAAACATTCTTTCCTATTGTTTATATATTATTATTGGTATTATTTTATTCAACTTAATATTATTAAACTCCAATTATTGTTTCTCTTTTACTACAAAAACACATTCATAAATGTTATTTTGTAAATGATAAAATTTAAATTTGCTTACAGTAAAAGTGAATGTACTCATTTATAAACAAACAATTTTGTTCGAACAAATATCATATGAATGAATAAGCTACATTTATGGGGATTTCGGTTGACTACTGATATGATAATAGTTGTTAATAATTAGTTATAAATAAATTTAATTTTAAATTCTGGAGCTCTTTTTTGTCGATTTCAAGAAGATAACAATAAACATTTTTCAAATTTTGGATATCAGTTTGTTAATTAATACAGTTAAATATTAGTTGAAATATAAGTTTTACATAATGCATCTTAACACTAATTATTACAAACATTTTGCACAATTTAAAGAATCTGAAATAAGAGACTACATTTTCTGTTTGATAGTTGCTATTTTCTACAGTTTATTTTACTCACAGTTCGTAAATACCTGGTTTTAATTTTTATCTCTCTTACCCTCCCTTTTTGCATTTATTCTTTTCTGCCTAGATTACAGTTTTCCGATTTGAAGACTTAAATTTTTATTCCCTTATAATTAACTTACAAAGATGTAAATGTAATTAATCGTTCTCTTAAAGTCTAGTACGCTATCGCGTATGGTTTCTAATTCCTGAATGGATTCGAAAGCCTTTCTAATCATCAATCGTATTTTCGGGAGTTTGTTTCTTGTCGTGATTGTTTATTGGAATGCTTTTTATTTATTCGAAAATTTAGTTTGTATTTAGGATGAATAATCTCTCGAAGGTTTCTAATTTTGGCAGCGTAAAAAGAAATGTTATAACACTGTCCCCCCGTAAATTCTGATCGTCCCAACTAAAACATCCTGTCCATGATAGGAAGTCTATTTATCCAAATGAATCACTTTAATCTTAGCTCTCGGACTCCGGGGAATACGATAGAAAACGTCATAGATCCTCTTGATCACCTGGTATCGACCATCCCAGACCGGTGGGACTTTAGGAGACTTGCCTTTAGTCCTTTGTGATTGTTGTACACTTTATCTCTCTCTTGGAACCCGACTCAATTTGCCTTGATATCATACCGTGATTCGATAGCTGGTTACCAAGAGATACGTTCGGGCTAGTTCGTGTGTGGCCAACATGCTTTTGTCGAAGTTGCTCTGCATAATCGTTAACATCAAGGTACAGTTCCTGTGGTAAGCCGAATCCTAAATCACAAGGTAATCTCACGTTCTTCCCGAAACGTACGCTTGCTAGAGGTGTCCTGTGATGTTGTGTACGGCTAAGCGATAGGCCAACAGAAATATGGCAATATTTTCTTCCCAACCACGCTGATTTTTGTAGACGACTTGTGATAAATTTTGTTCTAAGGTCATGTTGAAGGTGAGGCTCCGGTTTTCTTGATACCCAGCATCGTTCAGACTTTCTAAAATACGTGCCGTTCCACGAGCACCGTCGCCTATTGATTAAGCACAGCATATGCTTCAGGCCATTTGCTACGAACTACAAAAATGGACCGTCCACACCAATTTCCCATCTCTGAAATGGGACGATTACATTTTACCGTTGCGCGTTACTCTGGGTCAGGGTCTTTGATTCTTTACTTCCTGAACAGGGGTCAAATTTCTGGCACCAGGCTCTGACGTCCTCGAAGTAATTTACTCAATAAATCGTTGGTAAAATTTATTCAGGGTTTTGTTTATTCCAAGATGTCCGGTACTCCCATTATATACTTCGGTCTGAATGGCGGGTACTACCCCAGTTGGGACTTGATTTCTCTGCCATCACTGCTTTCCCAAACTCTCTTTAGCGTTCCATTCACTACCTTCAAAGAGTCGCACAATGACTTCAGGACAACCGAGACCTTTACTACGTCGTCCTATCGTGGCCTATGTTCCCCTTCTTTCTTAAATGATAGTATTGGTTCAATGACTGGGACAGTCATTTGTTCCTGGATACATTGCCTTGTGTACAATTTCATTCACCTGCATACGAATCAGTAGAATGCAGATATCCTCTGGCTGTTCCAGTTTCAGGAAATGTTCGCAATCTGCACTACAGGGTCTTCTTGACAATGCATCGGCATTATTATATAAACGACCGGAACGGTGTTCAACCTTGAAATCGCATTGTTGTTGTTCTGATTAGGAAATGACGACCATAAAGATATTTGTGGAAATGGTTTACTGCCCTGATTATTGCGAGAAGTTCTTGACACAGTAATTCTTTCTGGTTTGTATAATCTACAGATCAGTCACTCTCTCCTCACCAACTTGCACTTGGATAGAACGTCCCCCAAACCGTTGTTGATCGCTTCGGTGTCTAAGATGAATACTTTGTAGGAAATGCTAGGATTGATTGATTGATTGATAATGTCGCTTTCAGTCGTCTGAATGCTGTTTCACAATCCTGATTCCAACAAAAGTTCTCTTTTTCTGGGGTCTGTCCAAATCCCTCAACAATTCGCCCGCAGTACAAACGGAGCCACAAAAAACTTCAGTAGTTCATGTTTGTCTCTCGGTACCTGCCAATCACGAATTATCTCAAATAGCTTCTATCTTCTCTTAGTTGGTCCGGATTTCGGACTCCGAACCGACGTTGCCCAAACTCTACCTCTTTTTGGAACATGGAACACTTCTTAGGGTAAAGTCTCAGGGTGTCATTCTGAATTCTGGAAAATACTTTGCCGAGGTTCTTCAGACGGTTATCGAATATAGGAGTCATGACCAAAATGTCGTCGAGGTATAATAAGCATGTCATCCATGTCAAACCAGTCAATACATACTGTATAGTTCAACCTGACAATATCCATTATTTAGGTCTAGTGTGAAGAACCCACGGAACTCTGCTAGTGAGGTCAGAGTGTGTGTAGATGCAGGGGAGTGGACAACGTGTTAAAATTTTCCTTTAATCCACGAAAAAATGGTTGGGTCTATCCTTATTGTTCAGTAAAACAACTGAAGCAGTGTATGAGCTGATGGATGGCTCAATAACTCTATTTTGTAATGTGGACCTCGACTGTCTGTTGTTGCCCCAATAGTAGTCGCCTAAGTGGTATTCTTTTGGGTTTAGCCTTTCCGATATCAATTCTGTGTTGGATGATGTTAGTAAGACCGGTATTACCATCTCGAATGCCGAAAAGTTGTCAGTGATTTATGAAAAAATGCTTGGCCGTATGCTGTTCCTCTGGTGTAAAGTGTGTCAACTGGTCAGCAAATGTTTGATAAACTCTTTACTGGGACATGTCTCTTTGTCGGGTCCTGGTAAGCTGCTTCGCTATTATTTATGGCCTCTACTGGCTCGATACAAGCTGTTTTCTCACCGCAGCAATTCGGATATTGTTGTTGGACATATTCAGAACTCTGATTGATGTGTCTGGTCCGGTTTTAACTATAGCCCATCTAACCAAGTAGTCATGAGCTAACTATACGCACTCTGATACTCCAAGGCAGCTTCCAGGATTTCAATTCGCTGAGTTGCCGACGGAAGAGCATCATATCTCGTGTCGAACATGAACCCATGTTGCCTAATAAGGTTTATACCCAGTATAAAATCATCCCTCAATATTCGCTATTAGGACCCTCTGCCGGATTATCTTGTCCTCTATTTATAGCAGTTCATCTGCCTCTCTCTGTGTTGTCATGGTCTCGCCCGCAATAGACACAGCTGCGTCGATGTCAAAGTTGAAGGTGGTTATTGTCAGTGAATCACTGGAATATATTGTGGATATTTATAGACCTATACTTTAAATTAAATAATCATTTTCAAATCCGTTGCCATAAAACGTCGTGTCATATTAAAAAAGCATACCTTAATACAAACTATCTGAACAATTTTAGTTCTTAGAAAGAGAAGAAAGTTATTAAATGTTAAATTATTGAAAATTTAAAGGGTCAAAAATTTCTTTCTAAAGACGATTAATATTGACATTTTATTTCAAATTTCTTGACATATTTAAATATTCACTCTACCTTGAGCTTTAGGACCTGCATCATGATATTTCTTCTTTGAAAAAAAAATCACTTTGTATTATTTGCATATTCAAATATCCTTCATTTACATTAAGCTATTGCTGTGTTATGACAGATGTTATGAGAAATCATGAATGGATTCTTAAAATTGCCAAAAGCAATTAATTATTAAAAACAATATTATATAGTTACGTACCTACCTGTTACTGAAATAAGTTATTAATTACGTTACCTTAAACGAATAAGTATTGAAGACAACATTGTAGTTCAATGTGCACGCATAAAGTTTGAACAAACCACACTCCACACCTCTTTACAGAAATCTGGGGTATTCCTTGTTTTCTTCTAAATAGATTGACAGTTGTATGTGTAATGGGAGCCTTTAGTCTTTAGTATTTTCCAGAAGTAAAATGAGTTTGTTTAAGTCCTATCGGCCATGTTGACTAACATAAGTTGTTTAAACGCAGGTGCGTATCTAGTCAATAATGTAGGATTACATACTGATGCCTTTTTTTTGATCTGATGGGAAAAGATGGACAACTTGCTTGAAATAATAAATCCAACCCAGCACCAAATGTGATTTATTAAGAAACATTTTTTCAAAAACGAGGGACTCTCCACAAATAATGTTATAGTGGCCAGATTTTTATGAACTGACGAAAATTTTGATGGCATTAACAACTAACGAAGTAGCATTTACGATTAAGGATATTTAGGAGTGATTCGGAGATAAAAATAACCCTCTTTTATCTCCAAATCACTTCTTTGTTTTTCGAAAAAAAAAACTGTTGTAGAGGTAGTTCATGAAGAGTACTAACGAAAATTCTAACACCACTAACGTGCGTTAAAGTAGAACTAACGACTGACACTAGCAAAAATAAAATAGGTATGTATTTTATTTTGCGTATGGGAAAGAACATATTTTAAATTAACATTCAATATTGAAAACAAGTCAACATTAACACATATCTAATATTACAGTGTAGTTCATAGCCTATTTTGTTGCATTCAGGAACTCACTAAACTTCCGTTCGAAGCACCTTAGAGGACTTTTTCAATTTTTTGGCGGACGGTCTACCGTGGAAGTCCACAGTCACATTGTGGATTGGGAACTTTACCCCATTTTTATAAATCATCGGCACATATTATACGGCTTGTTCTTATTCTATTCAACCTTGTCCAGATTTTGCAACGCAAATGCAATCCAAGGGGTTTGATAACTGTGCATGGCATTTGCTCCCTTTTGTAGGACGAGTGCTAACTCCTGCAGTACTAACTGCAGGATATCTGGGCAGTAATCTATTGATTTAAATTTTGTTTATGTCGAGATGAATCGGGAAGCGGTGATTATTTAGTTCTTTTTAATTCGGTAAATGCGTGGGGGGGATTAAATTGTACCACAAAACACTCGCATTGTCTGAATTAGCTGGACATCGACCACTTTAGATCACAATTTGTTATGTAGCGACCCCCAATTAAATAGAACAATGACTTAGCCTGGAATATATTCGAAAAACACAATTATTTTTATGAAAAACTATCCACATGCAAACTTTGAGACTACGATAATTTGTAAAGACGACATATCCTGGTGTTAAAATGGCAACATCAGAAATTCTTTTAGACAATATAATAAATTGAGATTACGAAAGAATTTACAACTATATAAAAACAAAATTGTTACCACGAAAATATAAATAAATATCAGTTCCACCTTCCAAACAAAAATTTTCTCTAAATGCTTTCTACCTTAAACTAGCTTATTCTTAAAATTCCCAGGAGTCAAGAATACAACCAGTATTGGTATAGTCGTGGGACCTCACGGCTGAATTAACAGAGAGTAATGTCTCGCCCCAATAAAAACATACCCCTCATTGAAATTAAAATGAGAAGTGCTTTAGGGACGAAGGAAGAAGTTTTACATTAACCTAGTCAAATAATTTATTGTCAAATGAGATTTCATTACTATGAAATGATGTTTTGATTAAAATTCTAAATTTTACAAAAACGCTTTTCTTATTTTAGTTCATTGAATTTAGACCAAATCATATTAATGATTTTTTAAAGATATTTGTTACATTTGGGTTTAGAATAATAATTATTAAGTATTGATTGCACTTTAAAGATTTTAATTATCTAACTGTAGATTTTATGTAAATCTTAGACAAATATCCAATCGTATTCTCTAAAACCAATAATGTTAGTCAAAAAATGTATACATAATATAGTTCAACATTAAATAACGGCAACATTTAACTAATTGGCAAAAAAATATTAATATGAAACTATAAACTAATTTTCTAAATAAGTGAACCACCATTGCTGTGCAATTAAAATAAAACGTATACCTCAAAGTTTCCTTGGACTTCCATCGTCCTGAATTGATTGATACCTAGCATTGGTTGTCGGTGATGCGTACCAGCAGTAGCTCAAGAACAGGTCTTCAAAGATATTTAATTTAGACGCTGGGCTCGATGATTATATTGCCATTAGAGATTATGTATGCCGTCTCTATGCATTTTTTTTATACCAGTGCTCTTTTTTGTGAACTACCCGTGCCTGGTCCCATTTGATGTTATGGTGTTCGGTCCATGCGTTATTAACTAATGCATACTTTTTTAGCTCCCCTCTTTGAGTAGTCAAAAAGTCCTATGTACGGAGTCTTTCTTCTGGAGCAGTTATAAGTTTCCATGATGATATGGATCCTTGAGGCACAATACAGAGGCAACGAATGAGGAAAGTCTATAAACCAACGAGGGAGACTGATGAGATTAGTTACATGCCACGAATCTTTTTAGGTACATTGTTAATCTAACTTTATATGTCGAAAATGAATTAGTGTTAATTTTTATATCGCTGTTTACCTTTAGAAAGTAATTTTGTTAACCTAATAATATGCTTCTAATAATCTGCAAAACATGCAATTTTTCTCAGTTAAAAATTAAGTTAGTTTTAGCATCTACCTGTTTTATGATAAACAAATATGTTTTTCAATAATGCTAAGCACAAGCACAGATGGTATTAAAACATTCAGGCTAATACCACATTCGATGGCAGTGAGGCTCTCAGAGAAACTTACGCTGTTTTTCAATAACCGCCCAATTGCCCACAGTGTGGCACAATCCTCACCAAGTGTTCCAATTACAGCACTGGCTCACACAAATGGGTACAAGAAATATCTGTACCTTAGGATGTTTTAGGTATGTTTGCCAACTTAACACAAAAATGTATCCTAGTATGGTCTAATTATCGCCCTAAAATTGCGACACTGTGCTCTCTGGATTTTGAACCTGGATATCTTGATCTCTACGTTTCGGTTTTTCTTGTACAGTTTTTAAAAAGTTTTGTTGGGGTGACAACTTGTTAGCATATATCCCAATGCCGAAATCCTATTTACATGATGTTACTTTCTGCACAATAAGTATGCACCTAGTTGTTTTCTAAAGTTTTTTTGTGGCATCTTGTAGTTAACGTTTAAGATTTACTGGGGAAATAACGCTACACATAAAAAAGTGTATATTTAAAAATCCAATCGTTTAAAAAACTGAATCTGACCTCGTTTTCAATGGAATTTTAATGTGAATTATAATGGAATCACATATTATTGAATGTTTGGTAGATTTATAATAATTAGTAGTTGATGTGTTCCAAAAGATGACCACGTTATATTTCTCAAATGTTTAGATTAATAAAAATAACATTTTTATTTTTAGGACCCTTTCTGGCTACTTGCTGATATATTAATACACGCGCTCCATCGATAATGGTTTTTATGGATATTATTATTGTGTTTAAATTAGGATGAAAATAAAACCAAATGAATACTTCAGTATCATTTGTCAGATTCTTAACAAATCAATTGTCTAAAATTAAACTTTGTAAAGAATAATGAGCACTTTGACAAGCTTTTCAACAGGTATTTTTGATTCTTAAATTTAAAAAATAATATGGAAGCAATCCAAGAACAACTCCCTTTTTATTACACTGGGGTTATACTTTGACGATAATTTTCGGTTTATTTAAATATGCAGTGATTACAGCACTATTGACCATATACTTATATAGAAGGTAAATTAACAGTCGAACTAAGGAAGATGAAATAGCATTTGGTCTTGGCGTTCGGGACCGTTATTAGCCAACAAATTGAACATTCCGTTCCATTTATACCTTGTTTAAATCAAAGAAATGTAAAAAATGGCTTTATTGGTTTTTGTATATGTCTTGAAAGATATTGGATGGATAGACTAACTTTCAACTAACAATTTGCAAAGAATTAACAAACCGACCGAACGATTTCTAAAAATCTAGATCGAAACAATTTTTCACTGAGAAAAGTCGAGAAAAAACCCTTAAGGAATTTCCGATGTTAGTCTGAAAGCTGGTAGACAATGTAACTCGTTTCTCGAAGTTTCATTGGACTTCCATCGTCTTGAGATGATTGATCTCACAACGTTTCAATAGCTTTGGATCTGCTATCGTCATCTGGTGAATGATGGGAAATTCAGATTACCCGTCATATTTATACCCTTAACCGGTCGTGGTCATTTTCTCCCTTAATCCCATGTCTCCTCCTGTCAGCGTAGCCGGACCTGGCGATTTGTTGTCTGCGATCCGTAGCGGCAGCCGCTCAAGAAGAGGTACCCAAACGTTTTTAATTTGGACGCTGGGCTCGCTGATATTCTCATTAGAGATTATGTATGCCGTCTCGATGAATTTTCTTTTATACGAGTGCTCTTCCTGGTGAATTACCCTTGCCTGATCCCAGTTGATGTTGTGGTGTTCGGTCCATGCGTGATTAGCTAATCCAGAGTTTGAGGTTGTTAGCTCTCCCCTTTGGGTAGCTATGCGCTGCTCCTTAACCCTGATGTCCATTGGTCGCTTTGTCTCCCCAATGTAGAGATTGCCACATTCTCATGGTATGCTGTATATACAGTTTTTTGGTACTGCAGGATTATCCGGCTTTGTTTTTGTTATCATGCTCCTCATGGTGTTGTTGCTCTTGAAAACCATTTTGATACCACATCCGTGTCCAATATGTCCAACTTTTTCCGACAAGCCTTTGGCGTATGGTAGTAATACGATTGCTATCGTGTGTTTCTTCAGTTGTTCAAATGCCTTGATAATGATGGTTTCCGGATATCCGCTCGTCAAAAAGTCTTCTCTAACTTTAATTTTTTTTCTTCGAAGGCCTCTGGCGTGCTGCAAATATTTTTGGGTCTACTGGCTAATGTTTTGATGATACCACTTTTCGTTGTTGATGGATGGTTAGCTTGATAGTTCGCGTTATACCTAATGTTTACACCGTATTCTAGCATCAATCTTCGTATTTCATTAGAACGGTACTGAGGCCCATTATCACAAAAATTAACATACTAGGTACGCCACGTCTCCCAGAGGTTGTTTTGTCTCACTCTTGTGCATTGCACACACTTTGCCGGCATACCTAGCGACATCGAACGTCATTTTCGACCAGTAATATTTTTGGGCGACTCGCCCAAACGTCTTCAAAACACCTGCGTGTCCGGCTGTTGGTGGATTATGAGACTCACAGATAACCGCTAGTTTCTCCGATTTCGGTAAAACTTCTTTCCAATAATCTCACTCAATTCTAAATTCTGGAAAGCGAATCTTAACGTACTTGAATAATTTTCCTCTTCTGATATTCCACTGAGGGAAGTGTAGGCGATTCTGCTGAATCTTCTCCACTATATTTTTATACCACTTTTCTTCAACTGTCGGTGGATTGTTGACAATATCGACGGTAGGCATCTGGCACAAGATGTTCTTTTCATTTACGATGAATTATTTTGAAGTCGTATTGTTGGAGGCGCACAGCCCAGCTTGCTAATCTCCCTGTAGGATCCTTAAGATTTTGAAGCCCTACTAAATAGTAATGATCTGTTCTGACAGTGAACGGGACTCCTTTTACGTAAGGTCTTAGCTTCTCGACAGACCACAAAACTGCCAAGCATTCTTCTCCGTTGTAGAGTAATTACGTTCTTGTTTTGTAAAGCTGGCGGTTCGCATCGCGACCGAGACTGGAGACCAAGACCAGAGACAGAGACCGGAGACCGCAACAAATGTCCCGATTTCTTTTGCATATACTGTGGGTTGAGACCGAGACCGCAACCATATCTATTGTTATCCAGTATCGTAGTCTTTTGATGAAATCAGTCGTATTGTACTGTCATTAAATACTGTGATTTGTTGCTATATTATTATTACCAATCTAAATAAAAAATATGTCGGCACTCCTGTATGATGATCTACAATTATCCTTTTACCTATATTTGTATTTGATTTCATTTTAGAAATATTATGCTTTAAATTTTTGTCTCAGTAGGAGTTTAGTTGTGCACTGCATAGCGGACGATGCTGTCTGATCGTTTCAATCAGCTATTCACAATCTTCATCAGAAAAAGCAGTTATTTTTATATAAACACTCGTTTTTTTCGAGCGCGACACGAGACACTATTTGTCCGGTCTAGCGACTGTCTCTTTGTCTCCGGTCTCGCGTCTCTCTCTGTGGTCTCTCTCTCTCTCCGGTCGCCGTCGCAATGCGAACCGCCAGCTTAAGAGATCTACTGAGATAACTGATAACACGATCTCCAGTTTCATGTGGTTGAACAAGAACTGCCCCTAAACCGAATCCAGAAGCATCACACTGGACTAGGAGTGGTAGTTTGTAATCCGGACAGCTGAGGATTGGTGCAGTAACAAGACTCTCTTTCAGTCGTTCAAAGGAATAGTCGCATTCAGGAGCCCAGATAAATTTTCTAGATTTCTTCAATAAGTCTGTAAGTGGTGAAATTAAGAAAGAAAAGTCATTTACTAATCTCCTATACCATGAGAAAGTACCAATTACTCTTCGAACTTCGAACGTTAGTTGGTCTTGGCAATTGTATCATGGCTTTCACCTTTCCCGGATCTACATGTAAACCATTTTTGTCCACTACATACCCTAAATAACGTAATTCCGGACGGCAATAATTACATTTTTCCACTCTCACATTAAGGTTGGCATTTCTTAATATTGTTAAGACATCCTGCAATGTATTGATATTGAATATTTGAGTGATGATTACCACATCATCAAGATATACGAAAACATGTGGTTCCTAGTTGGGTCCAAGTACTCTATCAATAAGCCGCTGCCAGGTAGAAGGCGCTTTGTGTAATCCAAAGGGTAACCGCTTGAATTGGAACAAACCCTTACCAGGTATTGTAAAAGCAGTATAAGGCCTTGATGATTCTTCAACAAGTACTTGCCAGTAGGCGGATTAAATATCTAGAGACGATATATAATGTGCATCCCGCAATTTGTCTAAAATACTGAAGATGTATGGCAAAGGGTAACTATCTCTTTCGGTTACCTTGTTTAAATTACGGTAATCTACGCAAGAACGAAATCCCGCGTCTTTCTTCTTGACCAGCAGTATTAGTGACGACAAAGGACTATTAGATTTTTTAATAACTCCTAGTTTCAACATCTTATCCAGTTCCTCATCAACATGAGCTTGAATCACCAGCGTTGTTTGATCGGAAGTGCATTGGTTACCATCTTGGGTTCGGCTACTGTGGTGCATCCTAAGTTAGTTCCGATCCATCTGAAATTCCCTTGAATCAGGGCATCTAACCTCGCCTGTTGAGACGCGTAAGGCTGTTTGAGACTTTATGTGATCTACTGTATCCACTGACGTACATACTTCCGAAAAATGCCATTCATCATGTCTCAGATCTGGTAAAATGCCCATAGCCTTCCAGAAATTTGTTCCTAGTATAAGAACATGGGGTAAATCAGCTAAACATTTAATGACCTTCAAACGATCTCTAACAGAAAAAGGTATAGAAGATATACCAGAAGATTCACAAATCTGTCCGTTTGCTACAGTACATTTGATTTTCTTGGAGGTATCCAGCTCAATACCTAAGGTTCTTAATAATTTCCACCCTGGAATACCGATAATAGTGGAAGAGGCACCAGAATCAAGAAGTCCTAGTAAGTCTTTCCCAAAACATTTATTTTAAGGTATGGTCTCTCATCGGTATTCGCATGTTCTAATATGTAATTGAGGATTGGTTGAATCTATAGGTAAGACCGTCGACCATCTGATTGCGTCTCTGCAAGTTTCTCGAATTCTTCAGGGAGACAAGCTAAGTTGTTGTGGTATATCCCTCTCTTTTACATTTGAAGCAATACTTTAGTTCCCATTAGCGCGCAGCTCTTAGCAAAATGTCCTTCCTTGTTACATTTATAACAGCGCACGACTCTAGAGGTAGTTGAAGTTCCACTATTGGATGATTTGACCTCATACTTGAAGGTTCTAGATAACAATTAATACGACATCTGGTAGCTTCCATAGTTTGACAAACATCACGTAGCTCATTAATTGAGTTGGGAAGTGGGTCAAGAAGTCTGTTTTTCTGACATCTAAGTCGAGTAAAATAACTACACATAATTGCTAAATAGTTGAAGAATGCTGAGTTCTTTACTGAAGTTCATCCAATAGTGTTTCTGTATGATTCGCAGTAGGATATTCTTTGCGAAATTCGGCGACCAATTCATCCCAAGTAGTGACTCTTGACTTACATTCCTTATAGAATTGATAAGCTTTGTCCGAAAACAAATCGTAACCAGAACCAGCAATATATGCTTAGGTACACGTCTAGCGGTACGTAATTCTTATATCTGCTCGAAGAAGGCTGTAATAGAAATTCCTCTTGAAGCTCCTGCAAATTTTTCTACTCCCCATTTATGTGGAGGTATCATTTTGTTACAATTTGTCCGGAGTTCCACTGGATCTTGCGATGACGAAGACCGAGCTATCTCATGTACATTTGCCTGAAAAGAATTTGAGCATACCCTCTCTTGTAACACACTTAACTGAGCGAGTCTCTTTTCGTCAGAATATTCTGTATCATCAGTTTTTTCATCAAAACGCGACATAAGGGTAAGTGCTTCAGCCAAAATTTCCGCTTTCTGCTGTTCCTGTGTCTGATTCTCTCCTGCCATGTTATCAAGGCGTCTCAATACATGCTTCAATCATTCATCACATACACAAAAGTAGACAAATTACAATCCAGCGAGTCAACCTAAATTGAAATGATAGTATACATTAATGAAGATACAACATGAACAAAAAAATACAGAGATTTCTCAGAAAATTCCTCCAAATGTCAGAATGATATCTCTGGTACCTGAAATCTCTCGGGCCGCACGTTGGGCGACAAAATGCCACCTTACCTACTTGACTTAGTACTTTGGTGACACTAGGCTGTGCCGTCAGCTGCAGTGGAGATGGGTCGGGTTCCTTGAGCCAAGTTTTAAACTTAAGCGTTCTACAAAACCCCAACTAAGAATTGATGTTCCTATGGGCGCCAGGTAGATTGCTTGCCTTAACCATCCTTAAGAAACCTCTGGATAACCTACCAATCTAGTGGATCACAGTTCCAATCATAACATTCACTCAACACCTATATCAACAAAGCTGGTTATCAATGTCTCTTTAAATACCTACTTCTATATATGATTACTAGTAGGGCACGAAATTGCAAATCAGCAAATGCAAAATATCAATAGAATATACATAAACTCTTCAAAAATATTATAAAGCAATGATACCTTTATTAATCTTATAAGCAATAATCATTAATGCATATATAAATATAATCAGTACTAGCATAAATAAATCGAAATGTTAATAAATGTGCCTTCATATTACCCATGATAACCTTGTAAATGAATAAAGAAATAATATTCATAAACAAACGTATAAAGGTTGTTCAAATTTCATAAATACTACAAAAAAAATATGATTCCTGTCACCAAAATTATACAAACATATCCACAGAAATGTAGTGAATTAATGTATAGATTCAACTTATACACGAATATGTAAGTGTAACTTTAAACAGAATTTTTTTAATTATAGTACTGTACGATGAAATTATAAACAAAAAGAAACTGGTGTTAATTAACTCATTTGCAGTTCTTGATTTAAAGGCAATATATTCATCGATAATGGTAAAATATCAAAGGCAAAATCTAATAAGTCTTTAATTATAATCAATATAAACAGTGGTAAAAGAGTTCATGTTCTCCCTATCTTTGTCTGTCCAATCATCTGTTGTTCAAAAGAAACGCTCAGCTTCCATACTAGCGACGGCGTTCCGGATGAGGCAACAGAAAACTATTCTGTTTCAGAGACTAGAACCATGTCAGCGATAAATGCATATCATACATATACATCTCATTTACTAACACAACAAACCAGTTAGTGTGGGGACGGATTGAGTTAACTTTTAGTCTATAACGGGTTCAAGAAGCACTATCGGCAAAGTTTGTAGACCAACACTACCAAAAATAGATGCCACAAAACTTAGGCGGTAGTTAGATATGCTAAACACTATAACTACCTATCTACAACCGGTTCACTGGTAAACGTGGTGACGCCTGATATCTCCAAACCGGGAATCGCTCTAGTTTTCCAATAAACAACAACTTCACCAATAACTAGAATAATGTAACGAATGCTCTCCAGTTAATCCCGATATCGGATGGCTTAAACAGGCCATTTAGCTTCTGGATTAGACTCAACACACATCCACCATACCATAAACTAACCCTCAGAAGTAAAAAAAAGAAACTTCTGTTCTCTTTAGGCTCTTCACCCAGACTCCCTCGCACACTGACAAATGTCAATCTCCAATCAACTTTACCAACCTCAAATAAATTCCCTAAATATTAGGCCAGAAAAGTGTCAAATATTCTTCGCTATTTCAATTGCCTCTCTTACGAGTCTTGATTTCGGGTGTTCTATGTTTGCCAGTACTCTGGTGTTCTCAAAGTCTATTCGGTGTGACGTCGTGGTGGCGTGTTCCGCAATGGATGTTGTTTTTTCCTGCTTTCTTATGGCGTTCTGGTGTTCATCACGTCTAGCTTGAATCCTCCTTTTAGTTTGCCCCACATAGGTTTTATGACAGTCTGCACATGGAATCTCGTACACTCCCTGTTGTTCTAAAGGGATCCGCGTCTTCGGAGTCCTCAACACCGTGCTTATTTTCTGTCTGTATTGAAAATAGTCTCGATATTGTATCTCCGTGGAATTCTTGCAATAGTACCCTTGACATACGATAAATAAGCCTTGGCAATTGGTGTCTCATGCTTCTCGTCTGTTTGTCTCGGTTTTGACTTTGGGGCTCTTTGAACCTAAGTCTTTTGACCTAACAAATTTAGTGCCCGCGAAAACTCAAAAACAAATATATATATATATATATATATATATATATATATATATATATATACAGGGTGTCCC
Source organism: Octodonta nipae (assembly GCA_034190945.1). Taxonomy (NCBI): domain Eukaryota; kingdom Metazoa; phylum Arthropoda; class Insecta; order Coleoptera; family Chrysomelidae; genus Octodonta; species Octodonta nipae. The sequence continues at coordinate 63,168,779 of CM067219.1, forward strand.
ATGGTTCTGGTCTCGGATGATTGCGCACTTATGATGGAAGATAGAATTTTCAAAATTTAGGGGTATAACTTCTCGATTGGGATCTATCCAGCTAAAATATTTTCAAGCATGTACCACTTCCGGTTATAGCGGAAGTTGATACCAACTTGCTTATTTCAAATGGAACACCCTGTAAATTATTGTATTTCTGAATTCTACGAGTAATTTTAATACTAATTCATGTATAATACCCTATACTTAAATTCAGCCCTTTTCGAGTTATTCCAAAATATTTTTTGAAATCCACATTTTAAGGCCTTCAGATAATTGCAAATTATACAAAAACGAAGAGGAATTTTGGAAAACCATTCGTTGAGAGGGTAGAATAAACTTAGTGCTTCTAGAATCTGTGAAAAAAGTATGGACATTATCTACAGAGTGTGTACAAAAAAATCCCGAAAATTGAAATTCAAAATCTGGAAAAACTCAATTTTTTCAAATGGAAACCACTATTTCTATATCATAATCAGATTGAGCATCGAAAATAAGAGGTACTTTGTGAATAAGTACCTATACGAAATTCTGATAGTTTTCGACTTATTAAAAAAAAACATGTTCAGCATCTTCAATAAAAAGTAAGCTTAAGTACATAAGTTGGCCATGACGGTTGCTAAGGACTCTACGAAAATGTCATTTTAACAAATGTTCGAAATTCTTTTAATAAATCAATTTCAAATTTTATTTAATAGTTCGTAAATAATGGTTGCAAATGTATTTCTTATTCTTAGTCTCATATGTGAAAATTAACCAAAGGATTGATTCTCTGTTGCGATGTTAAAGAGTGCTATGAAATCATGACAAATGTCAAATATTACTAGTTAAATTATTATTATGTTATTATCATTTCAGTATATTCTTACGTCAGTTCAGAATCTTGATATAAATAATTATCCTTAAACAAAATGAATTTTACGAAAGAAGAAATGGTGGACATGATATTTGTATTAGGTGAATGTCAACGTAATAGCTTGCTCGCGTCAAGAGTGTATTACACGCAATATCCAGATCGAAGGCATCCAACTGAAAAGGCATTTACAAAACTTTATGAAAGATTTGTTGATTCTGGAAATGTTTCTTATGGTAAACGTAATGTTCCAAATAGAGTAACTACTGAAGAAAACGAATTTATGATAATGCAATCTGTGATAGAAAATCCAATATGTAGCGTTAGAACTATAAGTAACCAATTAGCTATTAGTAAAAGTGCCGTTCATAGGGTTATAAAGAGGTACAAGTTTCACCCCTATAAAATACAAATGCACCAAGAATTGCTTGATACAGATTATGAAAAAAGAGAAGAATTTTGTAATTGGTATAGAGTTAAAATGCAGACTGAAGCTGACTTTTCAACATATGTTTTGTTTTCAGACGAAGCCACCTTCCATAAAAATGGCTTCGTAAATAGACACAATTTTCATTACTATTGTGATGAAAACCCGAAAGGTTTTAAAACAACATCTCAGACTAAATGGTCCTTAAACGTGTGGACTGATATTGTTAGGGGTAACGTTATTGGACCTTTTTTTTTGATGGGACAATGAATGGAGCCAAATTCCTTGATTTCTTAAGAAACCAATTACAGCCGTTATTAGAAGACGTTCCATTAAACATAAGAAGTAAAATGTGGCTTCAACTAGACGGCTCTTCAATTCATTATGACAGAAGAGTTCGGCGATATTTAAATAGAAAGTTTAGTGATTGTTGGATTGGACGAAACGGATCAGTTGCTTGGCCTCCACGTTCACCTTGTTTAACCCCAATGGATTTTTTTCTCTGGGGTTACATAAAAGATATTGTGTATAAAGAGGAAGTAACGAGTAAAGAGAATATGAAAGAAAGAATAAGAAATGCATTTGCAAAAATTGCACCAGAACTATTAAATAAAGTTCGTAATTCATTTATTAAAAGAATAAATAAGTGCTTAGAAGTGAACGGTCGGCATTTCGAACATTTGTTAAAATGACATTTTCGTAGAGTCCTTAGCAACCGTCATGGCCAACTTATGTACTTAAGCTTACTTTTTATTAAAGATGCTGAAAATGTCGAAAACTATCAGAATTTCGTATAGGTACTTATTCACAAAGTACCTCTTATTTTCGTTGCTCAATCTGATTATGATATAAAATAGTGGTTTACATTTGAAAAAATTGAGTTTTCCAGATTTTGAATTTCAATTTTCGGGATTTTTTTGTACACACTCTGTAGATAATATCCATACTTTTTCACAGATTCTGGAAGCAATAAGTTTATTCTACCTCTCAACGAATGATTTTCCTAAATTCGTCTTCGTTGTTGTATAATTTGCAATTATCTGAAGGCCTTAAAATGTGAATTTCAAAAAACATTTTGGAATAACTCGAAAAGGGCTGAATTTAAGTATAGAGTATTATACATGAATTAGTACTAAAATTACTCGTAGAATTCAGAAATACAATAATTTACAGGGTGTTCCATTTGAAATAAGCAAGTTGGTATCAACTTCCGCTATAACCGGAAGTGGTACATGCTTGAAAATATTTTAGCTGGATAGATCCCAATCGAGAAGTTATACCCCTAAATTTTGAAAATTCTATCTTCTATCATAACTGCGCAATCATCCGAGACCAGAACCATGGGACACCCTGTATATATATATATATATGCTTGTAGAAAGCGAAAGCAGAAGACTACGAGAATTATGCGAACCGACCTGAAGGGGGCAGATATTACTCTGCCGAAACGTCGTCATTTTACTATCGATTCCGGCAGGGATCAGTTATCAACTATATACATATATATATATATATATATATATATATATGGGTATCTTTTGATACATATATATGATGATATATATATTAACTTTTTTAAGAGTTTTGGTGGCTGCTTCCCAAGTCATTACCATTGATGAACTTACGACCACAAAGTACAGTACATTTTAATTCTTATCCAACAATTTTTAGAAACAAATATGTCTCCATTCCTTACATTAAAAATATTACGCCTAAAATTCGACAAATTTGCAAAACTGAAGACAACATTACATTTGCACAAAAATTTATCAAAACTGTAAATTCTCTTTTTAGCAAAATAAAAGACAAAACTCCAACTAATCTTAAATATAATGTAATCTACAAAATTGACTGTAAAGACTGTCAAGTCTCTTATCTTGGCCAATCATCTAGAAATCTTAATAAAGCAAGTGGTACACTTGCAACTCATAGATTTAACAAAAATCATTCCCCAGATTCTGAAAATGCTTGAGTTTTGGCTTGTGAAAGCAACAGTTTCAAAAGAAATTTCTTTTAGAGGGTGTATATTAACAACCAACACAATAATATCAATATATAGACAGATCTACAAAATTTAAAAATAATTTATTGTAATTTATTAGAAATTGGAAACAATCTAAATTTATTAATATAGTCCATCATAGTCATATATATATATATATATATATATATATATATATATATATATATATATATATTTCTTATATAAGTTTATACTATTAACTTAGCACGAACTTATAGCGCAACGACAATTCAACATTCCCAGCTGACTCAGCGACACTTGGAGTATCATATTACAGTACCGCCGAGCATCCGTGGGAATCGCCGTGTCGACAGTGCCGATTCAGCATTCATTAGGTTATATATTGTAAAATCTCTCTTGTTTGTTATTCACTATTACTCTGTATGTAGTTAGTTTATATTGTTATTTTTCATTTTATATTTCAAACGTTATATTTTTTGTACAAGTTAAATAAATCTTTTTTAAAAACTTAGTTTTGAAAAGTGTGATATAACACATTGGCGCAGTCAGTAGGATCCGGCAACGTTACTAGAACACGAGCTTACTTCTAACTGGCAGCGGTGGATTCCTATCCCTCAACGGAGCAAAGAACCTGGAAGAAGTCCCAACTGCGATAACAAGGAGCACACGGATCTTCCAATGTTTCTGTTGATGTGAGTAGTAGTGAATCGTCTAACGTTTAAGATTTTATGTAATTGATTTAATATTTGACTGATTTAATATTTTGATATTTTGATTATTTGAGATTTTTTTATTCCGTGAATTGAATCACTGATTTATTATTTGATTACATTGATATTTTATATGATTTATTTGATTACTTTGATTTTTATTCATTCAATTGCGTGAATTACTTGATTTATTAGTTTTATTTACATTTGTTTAATTATATACCATTCTATCATCCAAATAACTTTGGTATTTCCCCATTTACAAATTTATTGATTATTGATTTTTACACCATTTATTTTATTGATACCATTTTTTCTATACCATTTTATTATTTTGATTTGAACCTTTTTCGTTCTTGAATTCTATTAAATCAAAATGGCACAAGCACAAAACAACACTGTTGCCGAAGAAACTGAAAAATATAGGTTGTCGCAAATATTTTCAATAATTCCAGAGTTTGAATGCGACCAAATTTCTTTGGTCACATTTATTCATGCTTGCAATTGTGCATATAACATGTCAACTGCTGAACAAAAATACTTGTTATTTATTTATTTATTAAAAATAAATTAAGGGGAAAAGCGGCGCAGTTAATCAACTCTAGGAACCCTGCGTCTCGAAATAAAACAACTTCTAACTCTTCACTTTGGGGATTCTCGTGATCTTCCTTCATTAATACACGACCTTCAAAGGTTAAAACAACTAACCAAGGAGTCTCCCTTAATATTCTATAATAGGCTTCAAGTATTGAGTGCGAAAATGCACTCATGTATCCAAAAAGCTCCTAGTCTGAGCAACGAGCAGAAAGACGCTCAAACCACTCTCGTTGACACCATGGTTTTAAACACCTTACTTACCGGTTTAGAACCTCGATTAGGCCAAATTATCCATGCCAGTAATCCGAAGGATCTTCTTGAGGCACATTCACTAATAACAAGAGAACTTCAATTATCCTATTTTGAGGAACAAAAAGTAAATAAATCCGTTCCACCTAAGCCATCTTTTCAGCCTAGAAAACCAACTCCACCTCCTAAATGTTTAAATTGTGAGCGATTAGGCCACATTGCTGCGGACTGTCGGTTAAGATTTCAAAATAACCCTCAGCCTTTTTACCAAAATAATAGACCAAAATTCATTGGGCCAAATCAATTTTCGAGGCCAAATCCAACCACAAATAATACCAACCATCAAGGTCCACCATTTCGACCGACGAACTTTCAAAGACCCCCGTTTAAACCAAATCAGTTCCGACCGTCTGTAATACAGACAAACCCTCACTATCGTCCAGAAAGGACGCATCATTTCAATGAACACCTGAATACTGATTATCAAGAATATTCAGTAAACGACTACGGCTATAATACTGAAAATAGCCCATATATTTATGACGATTTCAGTCAAAATCCCGTCGATTATGACATTGAACAAACTCCAGACGATAACTTCGTTACACCGTTAAACAGTCACGAATACCAGGATTTTCTAGCTCTCCCGAGCCTTGATCAACCACCCGATTCAACAACCATTTCCGAAGTCCAAACCCAAATCCAGAATTTGAATCTGGAAGATTTCGACCCGAATGCGAATTTCCCAGAATAAGCATTTCTCTCCTAACAGTCAACTCCAAAAATTTATATTACATTCAAGACGCTTCCGGAAAGTTCAAACTTCTCATTGATACCGGTGCTGGTATCTCCATTTTTAAAGAAAGCACCGTAAAAAATTTTCATCAAAGATTTCTCGAAAAAGTGACAACCCAAGGTATCACTCATGAGAAAATTCCAATCTCTCAATCCACCCTCATTCCGTTCGCCGTAAGTAATCCCCATAAGGTTTTTATCTACAATTTAGATATTGAGTTTGATGGAATTTTAGGTCTAGATTTTCTGGAGCATTATGAATGTAGTGTTGACCTAAAGTCCAAACAGTTAGTTACTAACTTTAAAACTATCCCCCTACATAAAGTACCCAATCACAATCAATCTAATACACAACCAACAGACACACCAAATACCAACACACAAACTTTTATAGATAACAATCAAATAACTATTCCAGCAAGAACCGAACAAATTTTCAAACTCAAATGCCACCTTCTTAATACTGACGCAATTTTACCGACACAAGTACGACTTCCCAACGCAGCTGTACGCGTTAATTCAAGGGGAGAATTTCTGACTTCGATAATAAACGCGAACGCAATGCCTAAATCTGTTAATTTTTCTGATCTTCACTTAGAACCCCTTGACCATACAAACCCACTCCTAAATTTAAATACACAAGACTACTCTGACTCTACAAACTTAGACAGAAACTTAACTATTAGCGAACAAATTCGTACAGAACACCTTAATGACGAAGAGCGAGAACTTATCACAAACCTCTGTTTAGAATTCGAAGATATTTTCTATCTTGAAGGCGATGTTTTGTCCTTTACCAACGCAGTAAAACATTCAATTGACAACAATAATGACAAGCCTGTTTTCAAAAAATCTTACAGATATCCTCAAGTCCATAAAGAGGAAGTGAGAACTCAAATTGCCAAAATGTTTGATCAGGGCATAATCAGGCACTCTTCTTCTCCTTGGTCCTCCCCCGTATGGGTCGTCCCTAAGAAACTTGATGCTTCTGGTAAGCAAAAGTGGCCAGTTGATATCGACTATAGGAAGTTAAACGAACTAACTGTAGACAATAAATATCTTCTGCCCAACATTTCTGATCTCCTCGATCAACTTGGTAAGTGTCAATACTTTTCGACACTGAATCTCGCTTCCGGGTTCCACCAGTTGGAAATCCTTGAGGAAGACATTCCTAAGACCGGTTTCTCTGATGACAATGGCCATTACGAATTCGTTCGTATGCCATTTGGTCTGAAAAATGCACCTTCTATTTTTCAGAGGGTCATGGATAACATTCTTCTGGGCATCCAGAATGAACGTTGCCTTGTTTACATGGATGACATTATCGTATATTTTCCAACCATCCATTAGCACATGTCCAGTTTGACAGAAGTCTTTAAGCGTCTTAGACATTCAAACTTGAAAATTCAACTTGACAAGTGTGAGTTTCTCCGTAAGGAAGTTGCTTACCTAGATCATCTGATCACCCAAGAAGGAGTAAAACCAAACCCTTCAAAGGTTGAATGCATCCAGAATTTTCCTCAGCCCCAAACTCCGACGTTTTATCCCTAACTTTGCTAAAATCGCTAAGCCTCTCACGAAACTCCTGCAAAAAGACGTCAAATTCATTTTCGAAGCAGATTGCAAGTCTTCCTTTAACGAACTGAAGCAAGCCCTTGTATCTGACCCTATCTTGATCTACCCAAACTTCGGATGTTAGTGCTTTCGCAATTGGAGCGGTTCTCTCACAAGGCCCTGTAGGAAAAGATCTTCCTATAGCATATGCTTCCCGTACTCTCTGTGCCGCAGAAACTCGACATTCCACTATCGAACGGGAACTGCTAGCCATTGTTTGGGCAGTCAAGCACTACAGACCTTATCTTTTTGGGAGAAAGTTTACTTTATTTACTTTGTGATCACCGTCCGCTTACTCGGCTCTTTTCCATCAAAGATCCTGGCAGTCGTCTAGCCAGATGGCGCCTTAAGCTAGAAGAGTATAATTATAAGATAGAATACAAACCTGGCAAAGTAAATCAGAACGCTGACGCTTTTTCCCGAATCTAAATTAACCATTTTAAACAATGCACAGACTTTCTTTCTAAAATCAACATCTTTACAAATAACGATACCGACTCAGAACAACCAGACTCCGACAATGACAATGAGAATGCCAAGTGAGACCTTGGCGAAACGTCTGCAGGATTCAAATATGAATCGATATAACGAACGGATGTATTCCCGGATAAATATTTCTTCATATTATTCCATCCGTGAAAGCCTTCGACTAGACATATATATATATATTTAAATCCATTTGTTACTGCTTTTTGTATATAAATATTGAATATACCCTAATTTAACTTAATTTAAACCATGGATATGCATACAACTTTTTTGAGGAATTTACTCTTTTGTAACTTTTCTTAATTCAATTAAGACATGAATATTTGAGTTAGTATTAACATATCAAAAATTCTGTAAAATCAATACATCTTTCAAATTATAAAAATAAATTGTTCAGTCAATTTACCTATCAATTAATTGTCAAGTTGATGTATTATTTTGGAATTTTTGATTTCAAGATTAAATTTTAAGCCCTTAACAAACTTTTCATAAGAATAAATATTATATTTACACAATTTTATATAGCCTGGAAATACGTGAATACTTAATCAGCCCATCGTCCATCAAGAAAATTATCCAAACCACCTGGAAAAAATTTCCTAGCTACGGCGTTGACTCCAGCAACTTTTAATGTTTAACCATGCGCTTTATTAATTGTCATTCCAAACGCTATTTTGAAGGGAAATTGTAGCCGTTTAAATTGGAAAGGCAATTCTGAGGGTATCATGGCAATTCTTGGTATAAAAACAGTTTCACCAGTTGCGTCGCCAGTTAGTATGAGACATTCGATAAAAATAAAATGTAAATTGACTACTTTGAATTTTGTACCGTTGCACCGTAATAGTGGACTCACATTTCTGAGTAATATAATGGGAGCACCTACTTTTAATATTAATTTGAAACAAATTTAGTGTCTTAGTGGATATGCTACTAATATCGGGATAAAATTTTTCAATAATTTCTTCCACATTTTGTACCAAAACACAAATATTGTTAAAATTTACATATACATTTCTTGCTTGAAACTCACCATTTCCTATTTGGAGCAAGTCGTTAGAAAATTGCCAATTAGCTTCGCTAAACGATAAAATTCTCATATTGATTTTAAGTTCACATTTCGTTATATGTGACAAAGATGCGATCTTTTGAGCGATGCACTGACTTCATCTCCTCTCGTTCCCCTAGTTATAACTGGCCAAATACGACGGAAATCTCTATAGAATAAAGCAGTTACTGTTGGGCAGATCTCCCATTATCCTGTCTAGTGCCTCAACTCAAGCTTTATAAGACATACCAGCCTCATCCCAAATAATCAAACTGCAATCCGCAACTAATTTTCCGACACTACTCTATTTAGAAATATTGCAAATGCGAGTGACGTCATCACAACATACTTATAATGTCAGTTTAAATGTGGAACTTCCAAAGGTATGGCTACCATGCCGGACGATGCTAGGGCAATTTTTCTGTCGGATTGTACTCTTGCTAATAATAAATTTATTAAAAATATTTTAAGTGCGCCTCCAGGGGCACCTAAAAACATTTTACCTTCATTACTATTATTATTTGAGTATACTCTGTATTGATTGTTGCAATTAAACTGAAATTTAATGGCAAGGTGAATCAATAACGTTTATAGATTTTCCTTACAAAGATTCCACTTGTTTATTCAATTCAAATAAAGCTTGATAAATAGTATAAATTATTTAATGACAATTCACATCTGTGATGCATACACACAGAAATCTTCAGCCATGCTTTGACGATCCTTTTGCCAAAGCAGATGTGGGTCGGTAACTTGACTGCAGGATATCATGATGACAAATAAATGTCTATTTGATTTAGCTGAACAGCATAAGGCAGCTGTAGAAAGCGTACTTTTCCAATGAGAGTCGTCTTCTAACAGACCCATTGCTTTACAAAGTCCTTGAAATGTTTTATAAGTTATAATTTGAAAAAATAGGTAGATTACTGAAATTAATATATCTTTTTTTTTCAAAGTTAAAATTGTAAAGAATCTTCTTACTCCTACCCTCTAATACAAAGACTATTTAAAGCTAACATCTACGCGTGGCGCGGGGTCACCGGGAACCCGCCTGGCTTGATCAAATCACGGCGACACGAAAGAAAGAAACGAACTGATAAAGAAATAAATGTATTTCGAAAGTTCTTCATAATTAAAAAGAGTACTCTTGAAATTGTTTCCCACGTTTTTGGCTGCTTTCTGTTAACTACTTTCTGATATATATATATACAGGCTGTAAATAGTTCGAGTGCATATATTTTAGGTGGAGGTAGTATACACCAAATTAAACAAAAAACTCTTATACCACTATGGTCAGTAGGCCTTAATAACCAAGAAAATCCCTAAAACATATTAAGTAAATTATTGTCAATCCGGCAACGTCGCTCGCGTTCGAAGCAGATTCACTCTTAGCGCGAATAATAAAGGAATGACAACGCCGACAAAAAAAAATAAACACCTGTGTTTTGTATTGACTGATGATATTGACCTTAGAATTAAATAAAAATGTATGAAATATTTTCTTGAAAATATTTACGTTTTTAATACAAGGTATTGCAATTAGAATTTGTATTTGGCGGTTTCTTTTATGCAATTGTACAAAGTTGGGTAAATATGATATTCAACTCAAGAGTTGTAGTTTTTTACCAGTTAAATTATTCGAAGAGTCATTATTACTGCTTTAATTAATATTATTTATATTAGACAAGTAAATATGTAATCCCACTTACCGAATTTATTATAATGATAGAACTGAGTTGAAACAACAGATTATTCACAGCAAATGTTCAAAATGCCCACCATTACTATCGACACAAGCACGACACCGTTTAATCCAATTTTCACGTATGCGAGGAAAAATTCCTGGAATATTTCGGATTTCGTCAGCAGCGTCAAAAATGCGTTGTCTAAGGTCATTCTTGTCAATAATTGGAGTCGTGTAAACCTTACTTTTCATGTGTCCCCATAAGTAGAAATCTAAAGGATTGAGATCAGGAGATCTTGCTGGCCAACGTATATCTCCGTCTCGACCAATCCAACGACGGGGAAATGTTCTATTTAAGAAGTCGACAACTAGATGACTTGCGTGGGCAGGTGCTCCGTCATGTAAGTACCACATATTGGAACGTGTTTGTAGGTTCACTTCATCTAACAAATCTGGTAGCGTGTTGTTCAAAAAATAAAGGTAATTCTTACCTGTCAAACGTGCAGGCAGTATAAATGGCCCAACCAAGTATTCACCAACTATTCCAGCCCACACGTTAACTGAGAATTGGTGTTGAAATACTGACTGGCGTATTTCGTGCGGATTTAACTCAGACCACGAATGCGTATTATGAAAATTTATTATACCATTCCTATTAAAACTTGCTTCATCTGTTGTTAAAATATTGTTAACAAAATTTGGAAATTGTCGATGTTTTCTGAGGAACCAACGACAGAAATTGAGTCTTGGTAGAAAATCATCAATTGAAAGCCCTTGAACCCGCTGCATGTGATATGGATAGAGCAGTTGTTCCCGTAATGTTCTATGAACAACAGTGTGAGAAATTTGCAGCTCTCTTCCAATACTCCGTGTGCTACGATATGGGTTGATGTCGATAAGGTCTAGTATTTAATCCTCAGCAGCTAAGATACGATTATGTCGCTGTGGTCCGCGATTGTTTATTTGTGGTATTACACTACCTGTTTCCAGAAGCCTCTGCGAAACAGCTACGAATGTCCTAGCATTGGGCAGGCGTCTGTTTGGAAACCTTCCCTGTATAACATTCTTGCTATTCTGCAATTACGTCTGCTTTCCCCATAAATTAAGAGCATGTCATGTCTTTCCCTAATTGTATAATCGGCCATTATTTATCACAAATAAATACTGTCGCACTATTCTTAATTTTCGAACTTACACACTAATCACAACCGATTTTATTTATTTAAAAAATATATTAAATGTCTACATCAAATAGATATCATTCAAATCACTTTACCGTTTATCTATTCTTATTTACAAGAATCGAAATCGCAAAAAACAATCGTAACTCTCAGTCGTCGTTAAAGTAAAAAATGTAAATAAGTTGGTCTGTATGCCACGTTGCCATATCTATTCGGAGAAACTTACACTAAATTATAAAAGCATATTTCGAGTTTAAATAATCAATTTTCATTTTTAATGTGGCTATTAAAGATGTATAAGCTATTGAGTATTTACATATTTAGATTTACCGACATTTTGAAATAGAAATTATTGTATTATTCACTGTAGCAAGGGCTACATAAACTCTAACTTTGTGTGTCCTTTTTGGCAAAACTATAGTTTATTTTAGAAAATGTTATAACGATTTTTGATTTGTTTTTGCCTGAAGTATTGTTCTTCAAAATCTTTGCACTCCGTTTACACCCTGTATATATATTATTTTGGATTATTATTATTCTATTATTTTATTTTATTTATTTTTATTGAATTTTATTGGACAAATCTTCTTTTTATCTTTGCCCCACTTTGACTAGCCAATTTATTTTGGTTTTAATTATATAATTTGCATAATAATATTTTTATAAACTTTATTTGATTAATTTATTTTCTCAGGGTTTTATTTTTAATTGCATTCATACTCTTACCTCAAGGTGGTTCACTAGGTTCCAAATTTAAAATCGATACTTACATTTTTATCTTCTTTGTAACTTCTCTGCTTCTCTTTTTATTACACTTATTCAACACTATTACATCATTTTATTTATTCAAACCTTCTTTTCTTTAAATTTTACTAAATTGAAACTTTTATTTTTCTTGAAAAGCATTTAGATGAAACTCTAAGCATTCAATTGTTATTTTTGGCTCATTTAAATAAATTAACACAACTTTCAATATCAATTTTCAATAAAATTCTTTATTAAACACCAAGATAAAATTATTAAAACATCAAAACAATAAATCTATAATCAACAAACGAAATCATTCCTAACTACGAATATTTATGAGAAATTTCTCGTTTTATATTATCATATTAAAGTTAAAATTTGTTATTCCTAATATACTTAACTAGCATAAACATAAATCAATTGTCATTATTATTTTAAACAACTATTGTTTCACTAACCTTTATTCCTTGTCGTGATTACAGTCCATTAGTTCCAAATCTGTTAATTCCATTCGAACTTTTATTTTATAAACAAATTTTTAATATTGGTTCCCATTCCATATTTGTTTACTATTATTCCATGTTCACCATCTTTTTTATTTATTATTTATACAAATTAAATTTAATTATTGTTTACCATTTCATGCTTGTTTACAATAATTCAACAATTACCATCTTTGTTGATGTTTTCAAGTTTTTATTTAAAATTCCAACCTTTCCTTTCCTTTTCTGTCGGTCAGATATGCACTTCACCTTTATTGTACCGTACTTATGAACCTTTATACACTGCCAATCTATATGTCATTGGAAACGTTCTGACAATTTATCTAACCGCACTTTTTAACTACTTAACCTATACTAACACTATTGAGGTTATTGCAAAGAAAAACAAAACATGCTCTTTGACTTATTTTCTTCAAAAATCAGGAACGAAAGAGAACGCTGCCTCTCACACGTAAACTTATATAATAATTTTTAAAAAAAATGCCTGCTAGGTGCGTTTTGTCTGGCCCATCACCCAAAATGGATGAGTTTCATTTGTTTTGGTGCATTATATTACGTTCACTCATTTTACTTAGCCCATCTGTTTCCCCATAAGAAACAAAAATTTCTTTTTCCCTTATTAAATGATATTTTTCTGATAGCTTATTTTATTTTAAGAACTTTTTAATTCTTGTATAATTTCGTTTAAATGCTTTGTTTGTTTACAATTTGTCATACTTTTTTCAAGGTCATTCAACTTTCATTATGATTTAAACAACTTTACCGCAAATTCTTTATTGCTTGGCATTTAAGTTATAATAATCTTTTCCTTATTACCTCTAATGTTCATAGAAGAATTTTCTTTTATTTTTGTTCATTACTTTGACATTTTATTTTTTCTGTAAGTTGTTTACATGATACTTTGCTTCCTAATTTATTTTGTACTGTTGTAATTGCATGTGTTTTTACTAATTAATATTGTTTTAGATGTCTAGCATGGATTTTTATGTTTTCCTGGCAATTTACAATGATTCCTATGGATCTATATCACAAAATATGCATACTCGTTACAAGATGTATAACCAACATTTTTCAGTTACCTTTTATAACTAATTGTGAGTATTTACAGTTTAATTATTATTAAAATCATCTTAATTACACTACATATTACACATATATTCCCTTTGCCAAAGTCCAGAGAGCTTTATTTACAAATTATTGCTCCTTTTTGCTGGATCGTTGGAATGGCATGTTTATCGAAATTGAAATTCAAAAGTTGTGCTGGCTTTTTATTTAGTAAATGGTTTTGCTAAGCCTTTTATATTATAACACCTGAATATCAGTTGACTCTTTTCAATTCTTAACATAAATATTTCAAGTATAATTGCTTTATTAGTGTTAATTTTTCTTATACATTAAATCTTAGGCAACCAACATGTTCATTACCAATATACTTCTAATATACAGTCTACCTTTTTAAATCTGTTTTATAGATTGCATTTAATTTGATTTATTATAATTCCATAACAATATATATATATATATATATATATATATATATATATATATATATATGTCATATAAGTTTATGCTATGAACTTAAAACGAACTTATATCGCAACGACAATTCAACATTCACAGCTGACTCAGCGACACGTATAGTGTCAGATTACGCCACGGCCCACATCCGTTATTTATTATAATTTTGTTAAAGTTAATAAAAATCTTTTTTTAAAAAGCTTAATTTGAGAAGTGGGATATAACAAATTGGCGCAGTCAGTAGGATCCGTTAACGTTACTAGAACACGAGCTTACTTCTAACTGGTAGCGGCGGATTCCTATCCCCCAAAGGAGCGAAGAACCTGGAAGAAGTCCCAACTGCGATAACATGGAGAACACGGATCTTCCAATGTTCCTGTTGATGTGAGTAGTAGTGAATCGTCTAACGTTTAAGGTTTTAAGAATTTATTTGATTAATTCGATTAATATATTCGATAATTTGATTTTTATTTGATTGATGATTTTATTTATTTGGTAATCTTGACATATTATTTTGAATTGATTTATTATTTGATTATTTGAATTGAAACATTTATTTTATATATTCTGATTTACGTTTACATATTTATTTTATTACTCCATTCTTTACTGTTCTATTATTCAAAATATCGTTTATTCCCCATTTACATACACTCGATTAATATTTTTTTACTTTTTATACAATCCCTCGTTTGTTTTATTTTTTTTTTCTTTCAAGTTGTGTACATATTTTAAATCTAACAAATCACAATGGCACAAGCAACAAACAACGTTGTTTCCGATGAAACCGAAAAATACCGGTTATCGGAAATATTTTCAATCATTCCCGAATTTGAGGGAGACCAAATCTCCTTCACCACCTTCATACATGCTTGTAATTGTGCTTACAACATGTCTACCGCGGATCAAAAATACCTATTAGTGATCCACATTAAAAATAAATTAAGAGGCAAAGCGGCGCAGTTAATAAACTCTAGAAACCCTGCCTTGTACCTTGAGATTAAACGCTTCTCACGCTACACTTCGGAGATTCTCGTGATCTCTCTTCATTAATTCACGATCTCCAACGGCTAAAACAACTAGCCAATGAGTCTCCCCTGACATTTTACAACAGACTTCAGGTCTTGAGTGGGAAAATGCACTCATGCATTCAAAAATCAGGAAATCTAAGCAATGAGCAAAAAGATGCTCAGACTACAGTTGTTGATACCATGGTTCTAAACACGCTCCTTACAGGATTAGAACCACGTCTAGGCCAAATAATTCGTGCCAGCAATCCCAAAGACCTTCTGGAGGCACATTCTCGCAAAAGAAGAGAGCTTCAGTTGTCTTACTTCGAGGAACAGAAGATAAACAAATCTGCCCCAACTAAACCCTCATTTCCGGCTAGGAAACCAAGTCAGCCACCCAAATGTTTAAATTGTGGACGATTAGGCCACATACCCACAGACTGTCGTTTAAGATACCAAAATAAAGCTCAGTCCTCAACTCAAAATTTCCGACCAAATTTCGTAGGGCCAAATCAATTTTCGAGGCCAAATCCAACCACAAATAATACCAACCATCAAGGTCCACCATTTCGACCAACGAACTTTCAAAGACCCCCGTTCAAACCAAATCAGTTCCGACCGTCTGTAATACAGACAAACCCTCACTATCGTCCAGAAAGGACGCATCATTTCAATGAACACCTGAATACTGATTATCAAGAATATTCAGTAAGCGACGACGGCTATAATACTGAAAATAGCCCATATATTTATGACGATTTCAGTCAAAATCCTGACGATTATGACATTGAACAAACTCCAGACGATAACTTCGTTACACCGCTGAACAGCCACGAATACCAGGATTTTCTGGCTCTCCCGAGCCTAGATCAGCCCCCGGATTCAACAAGTACCATTTCCGAAGTCCAAACCCAAATCCAAAATTTGAATCTGGAAGATTTCAACCCAAATGCCAATTTCCCGGAACAAGCATTTCTCTAAGTCCTCTTTTAACGGTAAACTCTAAAAATCTTTATTACATTCACGATGCTTCCGAAAAATTTAAACTTCTCATCGATACCGGAGCTTGTATCTCCATTTTTAAAGAACACACCGTTAAGAATTTCCGTCAAAGATTTCCCGAAAAAGTGACAATCCAAGGTATTACGCACGAGAAAATTCCCATTTCTGAATCAACTCTTATTCTATTTGCCATAGGTAACCCTATCTACAATCTCGATATTGAGTTTGATGGAATATTAGGTCTTGATTTTCTCGAGCATTACGAATGTATTGTTGACTTAAAATCAAAACAGTTAATAACGAACTTCAAAACTATTCCTCTACGTAAAGTCCCCGATCACGATCAACCTAAAACACAACCGACAGACACTCTCAATACTAAAATAGCAAATTGTACTCATAACAATCAAATAACTATTCCAGCAAGAACCGAACAAATTTTCAAACTCAAGTGCGACCTTTTTAATACTGACGCAATTTTACCGACACAAGTAATTGACAAAGTACGACTTCCCAACGCAGTTGTACGCGTTAATTCAAAGGGAGAATTTCTGACCTCAATAATAAACGCGAACGCGATGCCTAAAACTGTTAATTTTTCCGATCTTCATTTAGAACCCCTTGACCATTCACACCCTCTCCTAAATTTAAATACACAAGAATACACAGACTCTCTAAACTTGAACAGAAACTTAACTGTAAGGGAACAAATTCGTTCAGAACACCTTAATGACGAAGAGCGAGAACTTACCACGAACCTCTGTTTAGAATTCGAAGATATTTTCTATCTCGAAGGCGATGTTTTGTCTTTTACCAACGCAGTAAAATATTCAATTGACACCAATAATGCCAAGCCCGTTTTCACAAAATCTTACAGATATCCTCAAGTCCATAAGGAGGAAGTGAAAACTCAAATTGCCAAAATGCTTGATCAAGGCATAATCAGGCACTCTTCTTCTCCTTGGTCCTCCCCCGTATGGGTCGTACCTAAGAAACTCGATGCTTCTGGTAAGCAAAAGTGGCGAGTTGTTATCGACTATAGGAAGTTAAACGAACTAACTGTAGACGATAAATATCCCCTGCCCAACATTTCTGATCTCCTCGATCAACTTGGTAAGTGTCAATACTTTTCGACACTGGATCTCGCCTCCGGGTTCCACCAGTTGGAAATCCTTGAGGAAGACATTCCCAAGAGCGGTTTCTCTGTTGACAATGGCCATTACGAATTCGTTCGTATGCCATTTGGCCTGAAAAATGCACCTTCTACCTTTCAGAGGGTCATGGACAACATTCTTTTGGGCATCCAGAATGAACGTTGCCTTGTTTACATGGATGACATTATCGTTTATTCACCTACCATTCATGAGCACATGTCCCGTTTGACAGAAGTCTTTAAGCGTCTTAGACAGTCAAACTTGAAAATTCAACCTGACAAGTGGCTTACCTTGGTCATCTCATTACCCAAGAAGGAGTAAAACCAAACCCTTCAAAGGTTGAATGCATCCAGAATTTTCCTCAGCCCCAAACTCCTAAAGATGTGAAATCTTTTCTTGGTCTCGCCGGATATTACCGAGGATTCATCCCAAATTTCGCCAAGATCTCGAAACCCCTAACGAAACTCTTGCAGAAAGACGTCAAATTCATCTTCGACGCAGATTGCAAGTCTTCCTTCAACGAACTGAAGCAAGCCCTTATATCTGACCCTATCCTGATCTACCCGAATTTCGAAGAACCATTCCTGCTCACTACTGATGCTAGTGCTGTTGCAATTGGAGCGGTTCTCTCACAAGGCCCCGTAGGAGAAGATCTTCCTATAGCATATGCTTCCCGTACACTCTGCGCTGCAGAAACTCGATATTCCACTATCGAACGGGAACTGCTAGCCATTGTTTGGGCGGTCAAGCACTACAGACCGTATCTTTTTGGGAGAAAGTTTACACTTCTGTGTGATGACCGTCCGCTTACTTGGCTCTTTTCGATCAAAGACCCTGGCAGTCGTCTAGCCAGATGGCGCCTCAAACTAGAGGAGTATAACTACAAAATCGAATACAAGCCCGGCAAGGTAAACTTGACCGCAGACGCTCTTTCCGGTATCAAAATTAATCACTTCAAACAATGCACCGACTTTCTTTCGAAGATAAAAATTTTCGCAAATGACGAAACCGACCCAAAACAACCCGATCCAGGTACTAGTCACGATAACTCCGCCGACTCCGACAACGATCAAGAACGCGATGATCATGACGAACGCATGACAACAGAATTTAATCGATTTGTTCAATTGTATAAAACCGAGTCGATAATCGACTATTCAAAAATAGAAATTTCTAACGCCCAACTTCTAGACAAATCTCACAAACGAATAGTCACTTTCTTCTGGCAAACTAAACTCAATGACTTGCATGACAAAATCATCTAAGATATTTTCGAAGAAGACCCAAACTTCACTACTGACACTCTAAACGTTCTAGCCAGCAAAATTGTAAGGCATAGAAAATATTTAATTGTCCGTTTACCCTTTGATCCTGGAACAGTTTGTTGCACATCTTTTCAACAATCTGTATAACAACCAAGACCAGTTCGACGAATCCGAAACTTTTTGTTTTGAAAACAACGTAGAACTACCGATTCTTGAAACACTATCCTTTATACTTGCGGACAAAGACGTAAAACTTAAAATTTGTCAAAATATTGTGACAACCCCTTCACAAGACGAGATTCCCGTTATACTGCAGCAGTACCACTGCGGCAAAAATAACCTTCATCGTGGAATTAGCGAGACCATCCGACGCATAAAAGAAAAGTATAATTGGACTGGACTAATTAAAAGTGTAGAATAATTTATTAAGTCCTGCGAAACTTGCCAAAAGGTAAAGTTCTTTAGAAAAAACTTAAGTGCTCCTTTTGTCATAACTGAAACACCAAAAACGCCCTTCGAACGTATCAACATTGATATTTTCGAATATCCAACTAGAAACTACGCACTGACTATTAGGGATGAACTCACCAAATTTACTCAGGCCTACCCAATTGGTGACAAAACAGCTAAAACTGTAGTAAACACCCTCCTAATATTCTTCCAACATTACGGTACACCTCTTCGCATCCATTGTGATTATGGACGTGAATTTGATAACACTCTCATAAGGGACCTGTGCGAACTATATGACATAAAACTATCCTTTTCAAGTGTCCACCATCCCCAATCAAATGGTTCTATCGAAAGGTTTCACGCGACTTTAGCGGAAATGATAAGGGCAAATACAGCTGAACACCCGGGCGAACATCCATTCAACGTGCTCCCTTACGCAGTCATCTGCTACAACAACACTAAAAACAAGACTACTGGTTTCAGGCCCTACGAACTCATCTTTGGGCACACTTCTAGTAGACCCCCCGAAACAATATATGATTAGGAAAAACTCATTTCCAAATATGTTAGGGACCTTAACAACAGAATGAACTACTATTATAAACTTGCCCGCGCAAAAACCAACCAACAAAAACAAAAATCTAAAGTTAGATTTGACAAACATGTTTCGACTAACCAACCAGAATACAAAGTAGGCGACAAAGTTTACGTGAAAGAGTCTCAGATTAAAAGCAAATATGAAAACAAATTCAATGGGCCTTTTGAAATTACCGCGATTAGAAAAAACTCTGCCACAGTTCTAAACTTACAGACTAACCAAATCAGTAAAATTAACTTTGACAGACTAAAACCATATTTTGAATGAATCCCTTCTTTTCAGATTCTCTGGACTGTTTTCAGTCGTGAACCTATAACAATACTCTCTTACACCCGTTAACAATACAATAAAAGTTTTCTTCCATGAAGAAGGCACACTTAAAATTTCAAAAGACAAATGGATACTTCTTGTCTTCAAAGACCTCAGCCCTTTCAGAGGTGCTATTTCAAATAACGACGCCATACTAAACCGAATTTTAGAGACCATTAACGAAAACACAACTAACACAAAATCATTTAAACCAAAAATACAAACACATGTTAGCCTCTTGAAACAAATTTCTAAATCCGTTAACTCTATATATACAGACATCTTCGCTGACACTCAAACTTACCCTACTAACAGAAGAAAACGCGGAATTATTAACGGACTGGGATCAGTTTGGAAAGGTATTTCAGGAAACTTAGACGCAACAGATGGTGAATACATAAATGACTGTATAACTAAAATTACTAAAGACCAACACCAAATTCAGGACTTAGTGAAGAAAGAAATATCTGTAACAACCTCAGTCATTACGAGCCTAAACAACACTTTACAAAAATTTCAATCCGAGGAGAAACTATTCTTGAATAACATTGAAAAAATAAGGCAGTCAATTTTATACATTTCAAATGATCTTGATTTTCATGAATTTCAAATCAATATCTTGGATCTGTGTGAAAGCCTGACGGAGAGTTACATATTCATCGAAAACACTCTCGATGATGTTTTAATTGCAGTCTCCTTCGCCCGCTTAAAAATTTTACATAGTTCGATCATAACCCCAGTAGATTTGGTCGATCCCCTTCAAAAGATTTCTCAGTCACTACATGAAAATAATTTACCACTTCCTATTTACAGTTCAAATGTTGCTCAGTATATTGATTTGATAGAATTGGAAGCTTTTCAAATCAACACCAAAATCATTTTTGTACTCAAAATTCCTTTAGTTGATCCTGAGATTTACACCCTTTACCACCTTTATCCGATCCCAATTTTGGATGATCAAACAGGGTTTCATCATATACTTTCAATAAAGACAAAATTTATCGCGAGAGATGACGATTCATTAGTATACACATCCTTCGAAGACCTGGGTGACTGCAAGCCTTTAACTAAACATCATAAGATTTGTTCCAAAGCCATATCACATCCAATAGACAAAGAATCTGCGAAGGTCAGCTTCTCAGACAGCCAGACACACTTCCAGCAACCTGCAAAAGTTTGATATTATATGCAGCAGACTATAATATCCAAGAGATTGACGTAAAACTTTTGGTTGATCTCGATTTCAAGACCACTGGCCATCACCATCAAAGGCAAAGGGCAAGATGTCGTGACACAAACCATATCGACAAATTCAGTGTTGCAAATCCAACCCGACTGCAATGCCCTTATCGACAACACAAGGGTCCATGCTACAAGAACTTCTAAAAATGTCCAAAACATCACATACAGAAACCACCCAGTGGACATTCCTTTCAACTGCTGCAACGGCATGCCAGCCGCCAATGAGATGCCAAACCTGACACCCCTACAGCTACAAGAATTAGATGTACAAGACCTAGATGTTGCCAACCATAAGCTCTCCCAATATTGTAAGGAACTGAAAAAGCTGATGGAACAACCACCCTTAGAAAAGCATACGTCCTGGCTCACAATCACAACGACTACCTTAGTAGTAATTGTGATTATACTCCTCACAATGAAGTCAATCCAGAAGAGGTTCAAGAATACCACTACACCAAGCTCCGCTGTCCAGCACACGCCACCGACAGCACCATCAAACCCTAAGCCCAAAGGAAAGCTACACAGCCTTCTGAATCCAACCGACGATACAGAACTCCAGAACTTGACGTAAAAGTTGATGCTGTACCATCAACTTTTTTATATGGATGGAAGTTGTTATATAAGTTTATGCTATGAACTTATATCGCAACGACAATTCAACATTCCCAGCTGACTCAGCGACACGTGTAGTGTCAGATTACGGCATGGCCAACATCCGTGGGAATTGCAGCGTCGACTTTGCTTATTCGGCATATTATATGTTATAAATTATAAAACTGCTCTAATGTTGTATTCATTATTACTCAGTCTGTTGTTAGTTATTATTGTCATTATTTCAATTTTGTATTTTGTATTTTAAAAAGTTATAATTTTGTTAAAGTTAATAAAAATCTTTTTTAAAAAGTTTAATTTGAAAAGTGTGATATAACATATATATATATATATATATATATATATAAATTGAATTAAAAAAATGAAATAAAATTTTATAATTAATTTGAATCAATTAATAAACAAAATAAAATATATAAAAATTCATGCAAAATACGTCGAAAAAAAAATGACAGAATTTAAGTTAAATGTCATAAGTAATAGCTTCCTTAAGTTCATTTAAAATGGCAATTATTTCGCTGTCGTGAGATATGTTGCCTGGTTCTTTCGATATAATCAGTAGTTTCAGCTGTTCAACCAATTCGTTGAGATCATCCCAGGAGACGTACTTTATTAGCTTGGTATTGTAAGTAATTTCAAACCGGTTCCACTGGAAGCAAAATGTTGCTTCTTTGTCATAGGAGGAAACACTGGCTTTATAATTGTGTCATGATGCTTTTAAATCGTCCGAAGCGAATTCAGGTGACTTGTAAAAATTAGCTGCAACCCATCGACAATAATATGGCTTGTACGGTTAAAGTTGATTTCCTTATGTCCGAGATACCACTTCGTGCTTGACTCGTATAAGGGTCCATAAATCTTGTCTATATCATCGCTATTACTGACAATGTCTAAGTACGTACTTGTGTAAAATCACAGGATACTGCTCATGATATGTTTCTATTACATCCGGAGGAACAGTCTCTGGTTCCTCGAAGACCGTTTCGTTATTTTCCGCCGTCTTCATCATCATCAGTGGGAATACTAGTCTCGGCAATTGAAACTTCATCGAGGAATTGTGACACTTCCAACCCATATTTTTTGACGGGTGGCGGCTGTTCTATTTCTTGTTTAATTACTTCACGTTTAATGGTCTGTGTTGGTATCTTGGTGAGAAATTTTGCTAACACATTTCTTGCGAAAAAATCGCGGAATCGCGGTAAATATTTTTCTCTCGAATAGTGGCTGCTATGTCCCTAATCAATGAAGCCAATTTGATGACTAATGGCGTTTATTTTTATTGAACCTTTATATATTTTCCGAATGCTTTACGGTACCGGCCATCATTGAGGTTGTAATCTTTTGCAATCGTCATGAAGCCGAAGCAATTCTGTCAACATCCAGAACACATTACTTTAAAGCTGTCATAGTCAATATCAAGGGAAAAGTGTCCGCCAAAGAAATGTTTCAAGTTTATTCTTGGGCGGACCTACACAAGGCTACGGGTTGGAACATCGCGCTTAAGAAATATTCAAGTCAAAAGACGCTTCACTTGGTGTGAAGTATCATGCCTCATAACTACCGGAATGAAAGCTAAACACATGATAGGACCCGTGTTTAAAAAGCTATACGGAAACAAATCTTTTAGACAGCATGTGCTGTTACATACTTCGAAGGCTACTTCAAGATCGGGAAGTAATGTCCGTAAAGCATCGTTGGCGTTGAGAGCCGCTCGAGCATTCATTAAAAAGGCTGGTGGACGCAAGAAAATCCGCATACCACGGGTGATTTTCTTTGAATCTCGTTGTGGATTTCTACCTCTGATCTGTTTGCAGTTCTTAGCGCTTTACGGTCCCTTGTCGGAGGAGCTAACAAAACAGCCAATGCTGTGTTAGATGCAAAGAACGCCCGCATGAAGTTTAACCATGACCAACGTCATAATCAGTCCATGGAAGAGATTGTGAAGGGAGGAAACGGCATCATACTTAAAAAGTCTCGCAACGGCTTTGGTATCTTTAAGAAGAAAAAATACTTTCAATAAAGCCACCCGGTCGAGCACTGTACAATCAGCTCATACAATACGCCAAGCGATTGAACATCGCTCACTTTAAGGGTATATTTATTCAAGATGCCTTACCAGAAAATTCATCAGCAAGGGAGTGTTATCCTTAATTTGGACGCCAGCAGGAACCAACACACGCATTGGGTAGCTTATGTGCGAAATGGAAACATTGTGCAATGCTTTGGCGGATTAAAACCACCTCGAGAATTGGCAGAGTATCTTGGCAATAGAGTGAGGATCCTCTATATCGGCCCTTATCAGAGGTACAGTCAATTAAACTGCGGACATTTGTGTTTAAAACTTCTTTATAATAATAATCTACTGAAATAAATGATTTTAACGAATTTTCATTTTTGATTTTCCCTTATATTAGACGGTAGCAATCAGTCAAATTGTTCAGTTATGATTGTGATCATTAGGTTGAAAGGTCGTAGACCAATACTATCTATCGATTTTCAGTCGCCTATCCAGTTAGACACCAACTACAATTACGGGCTAGCATTACTGAGCTTCCACTCATACAACAGTATTCCAACCAAAAAAAGGAAACTATCGTCGAATCACTTGAGGGTTATTACCAGATTGGCGACATTAAAACGCACATTAGTAAAATGCTAGGCTATGATTTGTCAAGGGACGCTGACAAGATTTTCTCCTTGAAGCCCAACAACAATACTCTCAAGTTCCAAATCTTTAGCAAAAAAATACATTGTGGACTTTCAGCCCCACGACAGCGTCGGTGAGAGTTTGAGGTTCTTGAAGCGTCTGCCACCAGCTAGCCAAGTTCACCGTTCCGATCTTAAAGGTGCGTACCATCCACATCGATAGCAACATTAAATCAAGAGCTTTCTACAACATCACACCTTCATAGGCCATCTAAGTATTCGCCATCTCTGTTAATCCTGATTTTGCCGTGAACGAAACACCGCAGCACTTAATATATTTGCCTGTTAACAGAAACGAACGACATAACCTGACTTCGACAATTTTGAATCAAGATTTTGAACTTTTAATTTTCGCGGTGAAGAGATAATCGTACGGTTAGTGTTGAAACAAAAGCAGTAGAAATGGATCGATTGTGTGAAGGGTCATATAACAGGGCATCTGAACCCCAACAGGTATCAGTTTCTATGAAACCTCTCAAGAGACCATTCACGTTCTCCAACAGATTATTTCTACAAACGCTCGGCTACCATGTCAACTCAAGTATTCGATAAGAAGGGTTGAGGTGCGAACCTACTGTCCATTTGTTAAATAATTCGGCAACAACGACATTGTGGAAATCACCATCAATCAGTCGGATTATTGGCTTTCTATGGCCGATTCCTTTATCCCTCTCCAGGGTCAGTTGGTAAAACATCAGGCGCTGGAGATGTTTCGCTATCACCAAATGCAGGAGCCTCCTTCGTCGACAACGTCACCGAAGATCAGGGCCGCAAGGAAATCAAAACTATGAAAGATCCCGGCCGAGTAAGCAGCATTCGAGGGTACCTGTGCTACGATCCAGCCAGTTCCAACAAATTATTTATGGCTGGCTGAAAGTATCCTCATCATTCATATGTGCATGCTGTCCACAATAAGTTTCGAATGTATATACCGCTCAAACATTTATTTTCCATATTCAACGACTATCAGAGTGGGAAACAACCAATTTGGCTGGTGCGATATCGAAGTGATGATCACAAATGCTGTTACCAAAAGCAAAGTGACAATTGACAGCATTGAGCTGAAAGTCCAAAACAGCTGGATTTATTGCAAGCAGTCAAATTAGATGCCAGCACAATTATGCCGTTTAGAAAGTAGGAATTGCACGAGCTAACTGCTCTCTAAACACTTCATATATTCAAGAAAGAAATCGGTAGACTGATTACAAGGGGCGGTTAAGCATCTATCAAAATGATCCCGCTCTCGTTGGTTGGTTTAAACTTGAATCAGCGAACCACCTGCTAACCGTCAGTATGTGTAATTCATATGTTTGCAAAGAATACATATGTATTGAACGAAGATTTAAAAGTTTCCTCAGCAGGATTCCGTTTCATACCTGACAACAGTTCCTTTTTATCATAACATACGAATCATATACCACTGAAAGCCAAAGAAATAATTTTCGAGATCTATTTAGCAATCTGGCAATGGCGGACTCTCAAACAGGACCTCCTCCCTTTTTACTGTGATTTAAAAGTTTCCTCAGCAGGATTCCGTTTCAAATCTAACAACAGTACCTTTTTATTATAACATACGAAGCATATACCACTGAAGGCCAAAGACATAATTTTCGAGATCTATTCAGCATTCAGGCAATGACTGCCCCTCAAACAGGTCATCCTCCCTTTTTACTGTGACGTCATAAACCGTACCTGTTCATCAAATAACAAGAAACACAATCTGTATAAGGAATGCGATGTGTCTCACCCCTTCTCACTAATAAACATTAAAGAAGAGATTGATAGTCCGACAACAAGGTACCTTGCAGTACCTTGTTATTTCTTCAGCTACCGGTTCACTTCTTATATTGAAGAAAGAGATCGGTAGTCGGATTACGAGGGCCGGTTAAGCGTGTATCAAAATAATCCCGCTCGCTTTGGTTGGTTTAAACATGAACCAGCAGACCACCTGCTAACAGGACGTCCCCCCTTTTTTTGTGACGTCACATGGTTCCCGCCTAACGTAAATATCGATGCTGACAAATACTCCAATAATTTATTCCCAAATATCCGAAAATCTACCAGCCGAATTTCAATATGCCGAAAGCAAATTTTACAACTCAACTGAACCATTTTACGAGTTGTCGCCTGACAGGAACTTTGTCAGGAAAATCTGCTTGGAAATGATTTTTCCATGTCACATAGGAACTCGGAAATCAAATCATTCGTCTGATAGATGCACCTTGGTACTTACCGTCTAGTCAAACACGGTTCGGTTGGAAAAAGTTATTCATACAATTTCCGTTATTTCATTGTTTCTAATATCAATATATATTACAAAACAAAGTCCTCCGCCGCGTCTTTCTGTCTGTTTGTTCACGATAAACTCAAAAACCACAATACCGATTTTCATGCTGTATTCACGAGTGGATAGGAGTGGTTCTCGATGAAAATTTTAGTACATAATTTGTTGTTTTTATATAAATTGGCTAAAATATAACGATATTTGTTGGAGATGTCGGAAAAAAAATAAGCCCTCTGGGAGCCTTCAACGAAAACGCTGCCTAAACCCTTTGAGATATAACAAAACAATGTGTGGTGGAATTGTGTATCTTATAGAGGTCTACAAATAAGTCAGGGACGGCATATGTTTATCTCTTAAGGATAACATGCTATACTCATTTTAATACTTAAAATAAATGGGCAATTATAAAGCGGTAATTGGAACGCTATTTAGACAAATATGGTACTAATCCTTATCATTTTAAATACGTTAGTTGGCTTCAGCATTTCAAGAAGAATATTTTTTCCCTGTATACCATGCAAATTAAATGAATACCTTAGGAGATATGGCAAAATCCAAATATGTATTAAGCAACGAAATTAATTTCGTGTCGCAGTGATTCGACCGGGACAGACAGACGTGCTTCCCGTGGTCCCGCGCCTCGCGTCTGAGCCGTAGATGTTACTCCTCGCAGCAAAAGGCCCGACCTACTTATTTCAGTAGTCTTTTTTTAGATGGTAGGAGTAAGAACATGTAAAATTTTACCTCTGAAAATAAAGGTATGGTAATTTCAGTAGTCTACGTACTTTTTAAGGTATAATAAATATTTCGAAGTCTTTGTAAAGCAATGAGTCTGTTAGAAGACGACTCTCTAAAGCTGCCTTATGTTGTTCGGCTAAATCAACTAGAGATTTATTTACCATCATGATATCCTTCAGTAAAGTTAACGACCCACATCTTCTATGGCAAAATGTTCTTCAAAGCTGACTGAAGATTTCTGTGTGTATGCATCACATACGTCAGGAATTGTCATTAAATGATTTTGACTCAACTATTTTATCAAACTTTATTTGAATTGAATAAACAAGTAGAATCTCTGTCAGGAAAATCTATAAAAGTTTAAATTTACCTTGCCATTAAATTTCAATTTAATTGCAACAATCAATACAGAGTATTTACGAGAAACTAACTATAAACATTTGAGACTTTTACAAGTCGTTCAAGATGAATGTCGCTTGAAGGCTGAACACACAAATATTTATGTCCTAATATTGTCCTCAAATTATAATAGTAATAAAGGTAAAATGTTTTTAGATGCCCCTGGAGGCACAGGTAAAACATTTTTAATAAATTTATTATTAGTAAAAGTACGATCCGACAGAAAAATTGCCCTAGCCGTGGCATCGTCCGGCATAGCAGCCACACTTTTGGAAAGTGGGCGAACCTCCCATTCCACATTCAAACTGACATTTAAAATATGTATTGATGACGTTACCTAGTATTTGCAATATTTCTAAGCAGAGTAGTCCCGGAAAATTAATGAGGGATTGCAGTTTGATTATTTAGGACGACGCTTCTATGTCTCATAAAGCTTCAGTAGAAGCACTAGACAGGACAATGCGAGATCTCCGCAACAGTAACTGCCCAATGGGTGTTTTATTCTCTAGAGATTTCCGTCAAATTTTGCCAGTTATAACTAGGGGAACGTGAGCAGATGAAGTCAATGCACCGCTCAAAAGATCGCATCTTTCTCACATAGAACAAAATTTGAACTTAAAACCAATATGAGGATTTTAACGTTTAGCGAAGATGATTGGCGACTTGCTCTAAATGGGAAATGGTGAATTTCAAGCAGGAAATGTCTATTTAAATTTTAACAATATTTGTGTTTTGGTACAAAATGTAGTAGAACTTATCCCGATATTAGTAACATATCCAGTAAGACACTAAATTGTTTTCAAATTAATATTAAAAATAGGTGCTCCCAATATATTACCAGAAATTTGAGTCCACTCAAACGGTGCAACGGTACAAAATTCAAAGTAGTCAATTTAATTTTTTTTGATCGAATATATCATACTAACTGGCAACGCAACTGGTGAAACTGTTTTTATTCCAAGAATTCCCATGATACACTCAGAATTGGCTTTCCAATTTAAACGGCTACAATTTCCCTTAAAAATAGCGTTTTGAATGACAATTAATGAAGCGCAGGGTTGAACATCATAAGTTGCTGGAGTCAAAGTCGTAGCCAGGAAATTATTTCCAGGTGGGTTAGATAATTTTTTCGGGGGGCTTGTATAATTTTTTTGTTTGATCATGGGCTGATTAAGTATTCATGTATTTCCAGGATATATAAAATTGTATAAACATAATAATTATTCTTATGAAAAAGATTACTAATGGGTTAAAATTTAATTTTGAAACCAAAAATTCCAAAATTTCGGGCAGTGTATTAACCCCTGCAGGCTATGGGCTTGGCAGGAATAGAAAGGTGTATCACCTCGGAGTAACATAGACTATTTTATATTTTCTGTAAAAAACCCGTGCGAAGCACGGACTGGTTACTAGTCTTCAATAAAACATTGAATACTCTAAATATACCAAACATCAAATTTCAAAGGTTTTTTTGCCTGGATTGCTTATTGATGTCCTTTACAGAAAGTCTTTGAACTTGAGTATGAATTAATTTCAATATCTTCACATATTTGTAATTGGTTTCGGCACATATATTGATTATTTGAATTAGAGATGTCCGGTTATATCTTCGTTACTTTACGGTTAACAATTACACTAACATCCTGTAGTGAATTGGATTAAGTGGACTGTAGTTTTGTGTGGTTCTATTTTGATAAAAAACTCAATTGCCCTTCATAAGAAAACTCTTTCCTTGTCTACGAGTTAGATATAGTAAAAGCCTTGGGAAATCTGCCATCCATGTATATGTCTGCATTCGGCGCGGGTAGTTTATATTGTTGGGCAATGCGCACTCATGAGAGGGTTTACAATAAGTGCACACGCACTTTGGGGTTGCACTAGCGAGCACATAGGGAAACGTTTTTTCCTTGAGTTTCTAGCGAGGTCCGTACTGGACGAGAGGCGAACAGCGAGTCCCTTCGCGATTGCGCTGAAGGCAGACTTTTTTCCAAGCAATTGAGAATATACATATGTAAATATAAAGGCTGTCTCATTTAAACCCAAAAAAGACAGAGTATTCTGAACACATCCTTTACTATGTTAGTCTGAAGCTGGTAGACAATGTAACTAGTTCTTCGAAGTTTCCTTGGAGCTCCATCGTCTTGAAATGGTTAATCTCACAACGTTTCAATAGCTTTGTATGATGAAAGCAGATATAAAGCTATTGTGAGATCAACCATTTTAAGACGATGGAAGTCCAAGGAACCTTTAGAGATCCTTTACTATCTCAAAAAATTGTTTTAAAGAAATTTTGATTAATTTTTGTTGGTTTCCTTCCATTAAATTAATTATATTTTGTTGTATTTCATCAAGAGGGGAGATTGGATTGTTGTGGTCAGCCTTTCGTTTTTAACCAATGATTTTACTAAGGTTTTTGTTTCTCTTTTATTAATTTAATTTATTTTTGTTCACTTTGTTCTCGGATAATTTTTGGAAAATTTGACAATGGTTTCAACCTTGACAAATACAGTTTTATTTGTTACAATCAAAAACATATCTTCCATGTATCAGATGTTTTATATAATGTAATTCGAACAGTGTAAATCGTCCAATATATCAGATAAACCAAATTGTAATTGCAAGTAAATGTAAAATATTAACGCTAATTCTGACAATGTGGACCCAGTTTCTGCACTATAATGGTGAATAGTCCCTATGAAATGTAGGAAAAATATACTTTATTTTTGGCAGTAATTAATTACAAAAATTTCGCCATCTCCTTGTTTGCTGAAATGGACAAGAGCCTCAGATTGTTAATTCGGCGATTCGTAACTGAGACGCCATTAACTTAATTTTTTTTTTTATATTGTGGTAAAATAACAATTCATGGCATAATGTGCTTTTAAAGTTGATTTATAGGCGAAAATGAATTTGCCCGAGCTCTTCGTATTGTCAGATTTCAAATTTAATTATTTATTTTTGATAATATATTTTCGTAAAATACCAAACCGCTTTCCCTTAAATTCTAGACAAAGATAAGCTGTAATGTAGAAATTGAAAATTGGTCTAAATTTCTGGCCATAATACCTTTCTAAATGTATATTGGTCCGTAATTCAATTTTAAAATCTGCATTAAACTTACTGAATTTGTAAATAAATAAATCTAATTGAATATGTCATTGCTGATTTCAGCAGATCAAAATACAAACACAAAGGTCTGTGTCCATCTCAGGATAAATCAAAACTACATCTAGGTATAAATACATAATTTTTGTGTAATCGCTCTAATTGAGGGTAAACAATAATTTTAATGCGGATCTATTTGAGTATAATATGTGGATAGTAATTGTCCAAACGAAAAACACAGTTTTGCACCCTAACACCAAACCTTTAATTTAAACACCCAAAGCCGTTTCAACAAAAACAAGTTTTCATCATCAAGGATTTTGTTTGTTTTCTGAACGATAATTGGGGCACCTCTGGTTTTATTTTTTCTGAGTTCTTTGGGAATAACACCACATAAACTTGAAAGCCTGTATACTTGAAAAGGTCCAAAGGTTTCAAGGTCTAAATCAGACCCCGATTTCAGTGGTATTAACACAAATCGAAAAGAAATTAAAAAATTAAAAGGATTTGTAATGACAAATTTCGTAAATCACAATTTCGTAACTAAGGGAGCACTAAAAATTCTAAAGATCATGTGAAATAACAAAGATTCTTTCAAATTGGAATAATTTGAAAGAGTTATCTTTAGAATTTCAGGTGGCATTCCTAGGTACGACTTTGTTATAAGATTCGCCAAAAATGAGACCAAAGATATTCTGATGTTCCAGAGATTTCATTAAAGTCATAAGGAAAAACCTAGGAAAAACCTAATGAAGTATCCCGATATGGGGTTGTTCCAAAGGACATTACCATTATTAATTTCATCCTTGATTATTGGTAACCAGAAACAGCTGAATTCTATAGAATCACTTTCATTTAATAAAATTAAAGAATTTTGAAACTGTATTTTATGACCAAGGTCCCATGCATGTTCACAAATTTTGGATTTTTCAAATTGTCGTTTTTTTTATGTAATTTTTGTGTTCGTTTATTAGAAGATTTAAAGGTGTAGAGGTTTCTCCAATATAGAATTTATTACATTCACAAAGGATTTTATAAATGTAATTTTTTGTGTTTTGAGTTGTGTTATTTGGTTTGGCTTTTGATTTGAAGATGCGAGATGTAAGACCGACATCTAGGATTTTTGAGAGAATCAGCCCGCAGAGGTTCCGAATCTGGAGCCGTTCCGTGTAATTGCTGTTCTCCCTTAACTCCTAGGACAGAATGTCACGATAAAATTTTTCAGGTTACTTCACCTGTCAGAGATATTGAATACTCTCTTCGAGGTGTCATTCCTTTGTACGCAAGACAATATACATTATATATCATATATAATATACATTGTTTCTGGTCAGGGAACCTTCATCAGTTGCGCTTCCCACAATTGAATGTCCTCTCGAACACTTCTTTATGTATTTGAAACATTTCGTTAAATTTGAAGACGTTAGATGTAAGACCGACATCTAGGATTTGCGAGAGAATCAGCCCACAGAGGTTCCGAATCTGGAGCCGTTCCGTGTAATTGCTGTTCTCCCTTAACTCCTAGGACAGAATGTCACGATAAAATTTTTTAGGTTACTTCACCTGTTAGAGATATTGAATACTCTCTTCGAGGTGTCATTCCTTTGTACGCAAGACAATATACATTATATATCATATATAATATACATTGTTTCTGTTCAGGGAACCGTCATCAGTTGCGCATCCTACAATTGAATGTCCTCTCGAACATTTCTTTATGTATTTGAAACATTTCGTTAAATTTGAAGACGTGAGATGTAAGACCGACATCTAGGATTTTCGAGAGAATCAGCCCACAGAGGTTTCGAATCTGGAGCTGTTCCGTGTAATTGCTGTTCTCCCTTAACTCCTAGGACAGAATGTCACGATAAAATTTTTCAGATATAGATATTTTGATAACAAACACAATCTACATTTGAAACAGAAGTTTACAGAAAACCGACTCATACTAACAGGTGTCTCAACTTTAACACTAATCATCCAAATTCAGTAGAAAGATTAAATCTCTATATGACAGAGCAAAAATTGCATTTATTGAATGTAATAAATTCTGTATTGGAGAAACCTCTAGGCCTCTAAATATTTGAATAAACGAATACAAAAATTACATAAACCATAAAAAGGACAATTTGAAAAATCCAAAATTTGTGAACATAAAATACAGTTTCAAAATTCAGTTATATTACACAAAGAAGAACACAAAACCAAAAGAAAACTAAAAGAGTCTGCTTTAATTTTGTTAAATGATTGTATCGCTACTACCTCCGTAGAATTCAGTCGTTCCTGGTTGCCGATGATTAAGGAATAAATTGCTAATCGTCATGTCCTTGTGAACAACCCAATATCGGGATAGTTCATAAGGTTTTTTCTTAAGGTTTTAATGGGATCACTGAATCAACAAAATTCTTTGGTCGCGTTTTTGGCGAATGCATCTTATAACAAAGTCGGACCTAGGAGCACCACACAAAATTCTGAAGATCTCCCTTTCAAATTCTTCCAATTTGAAAGGAAGTTTATGATTATATGATCTTTAGAAGTTTCTGTACTACCCTGTATATTACAAATAAAATTCTCTTAGTTACGTCAGAAATCAAATAATACATATTCTCAAATATTTTAATTTACATCTTAGAATTGTGCCTTTTTTATCCATAGTTTCTTAACCATTGACAACTGGGTCTGACCTAGACCCCAAAACGTTTGGAATATACATCAATTTTCTTAAGTCTGGTGTTATGTCCCAAGAAGTACTTAGACATTGAACAATATGCCACAAATATCATTCAGAAAACAATGTATTTCTTGTTTTGAAAGTTGTTTTAATATTAAATCTGTTTCCCACATTTTTCAGTCTTTCTGAAAGACCTTGTTTGTTTGGTATGTTTGTTGTTGTAATGTGGTTATCAATGATATAGTATTGTTTGGAGTAGCTTGGTGTTAAATGTTAGTGATCTAAGGAAGATTTGTTGCAGCTGTTGAATTGTTTTCTTCACCTGGACCATGGTGTACAAAGATCCTATGTCAAAAACTGATTAATATGTCTCCTGGTTTGACCTTGAAAGTTTTTAGTATCTCAATGAAATGACTGGAGACTTTAATATGTGAATTTGTCATTCCAATATGAGCTCTGTCAGATATCCGCCAATCTGGTACGTGGGAGAGTTAATAGCAGTCACGATAGGTCAGAGGGGAACGTTAGGCTTATGTATTTTTGGTAAACGACATTTGAAAAGCATTCATCCACGTATTCAATTTACAATGGAAAAAGAAATAACCTGACAACTAGCGTTACTGGATGTTCTAGTTACCAAAAACGACAATGGTACCCATTGCCACAATGTATACCGAAAACCGCACTTCGATGCGCAAAACCGAAACCCTCTAAACTCGTAGTCCCCACCCACCCAATTCCCCCCGACTAATCAGGGTAGACTATGCCACCGCTTAGCATAAATTCTATAACGAGGTATCAATTACGCCCGCACCGCTGAAGATGTCTGTCGCAGTTGCAGACGAAACGTTCGGAAGCCATTCCAATAGACTACGGCAAAATAGTCCGGAAACATATTGTTGCGAAATTTACCTAAGCCGGCCCTGGTTTCATTTCAATACGACATCGATCGCTGGAAGGGCAAAAAATGAATCTCGAAATAGCTTGGCAACTGTAGAATTGATAATGGATTGTACTAGAGGATTCGCTGCTGATTTTAAAAGGACCGACCCATCATCGGAGCAGTGATTTAGTGCGACGAAGAGCTTATGTTGTATTATATTTGTGATATTCGAATAAGCTGTTGATGTAAATAAAAGTTTATAGAATGTGATTCGTAAATATTAGTTTTTAAATTTTAATTGAACCCACGGAGTATATAACAAATTTGGTGTCAGAAGTGGGATTAAGTGCAATTAATCGTAATTTGATTTATGGAAACCCGAAGTATGGAAAAAAACGACGAAACTACCAAAAATTTACAAAATTGTTCAAACAGATTACGGAGGGACTAGATGGAAAAATAACGCAGATTCTGAAAAAACGTTACAAGAAGGAGAAAAACATCAAGAAGAAATTCAACAAAGGTTAGTAAAATCTTTGAACTGATACCAGAAGAGCATGTTACCGTTGTGGACGGACAGGCCACTTTCAACGTGATTGTCGAGTGAGGCTACCCGAACGATCACCGACCAGGGGTAACCAACAGAACAGCCATATGTCCAGGAACCGTCAGCCAGTCAGCATAAGGGGGCGAATGCTGTCTGACCCTCCACCAGCCCCCAAAACGTTATCCATCCGGTGATTTTGCCGAGACAGCAGCAGCCTAGTCATCAGGGGCACCATCAATGGCCGAGCAATTACCATCACCATCGACACCGGCGCCGCTGTGTCCATTGCCAAGTCCAGGAGTTTTGAAGGCATCGGAAATCCGGCCAGTTACCAACAACATTCAGCTCAGAACAGTCACCGGCGAGTCCATGTAAATACAGGGTGAGGCAGATGTCGTGCTACAGATAGGGACAACATGATCCGGTATAGGGTCCTGGTAGCGAATATTGAGATCGATTTTATACTGGGTATAGACCTAATTAGCCAGCATGGATTTATGGTCGACCCGAGATATGATGTTATTCGGTTCCTAAATGAGGAATTTGTATTGACACGGTCCGTTAACAGCTCATTGACCTCCATAAAAATTTTAGCAAAATCTCCACCCAGAATTTCCGGTCGAACGGATCAGATTATTCATGGGCAGCTAGAAAGCAATCCTGGGAGCTGCGTTGGAATGGTGGAGCCCGTGCACTCAGCTCATGACTACTTAGTAGAACGGGCTACAGTTAAAACCGGACGAGATATACCAATTAGAGTCCTGAATTTGACCAATAACGACACCAGAATTGTCAATGGCCAAGAGATAGATTGTTTCGAGCCAGTCGAGACCATCATCAATTGCGAAGAAGGGTACCAGACATCGATGAAGGCGACAGGGCTCAGTAAAGAGTTCCTACAACAGTTTGCTGACCAATTGACACACCTGACACCAGAGGAACAGAAGAAAGCCAAGTAATTTATCACAAAGCATAGGCAAATTTTTAACAGTGAAGATGAGACCACCGGTCGCACCAACAACATCCAGCACCGAATAGATACCAGGAAGGGTCAGCCCATCAGAATACCACCTAGGCGACTACCATTGGGGCAACCACAGGCAGTGGAGGAAAACATCGAGTCCATGCTACAAAATGGAGTTATTGAGCCATCCATCAGCCCATAGTCCGCTCTCGTCGTGTTAATTAAAAAGAAGGATGGAACCACCCGATTTTGCGTGGATTACAGAAAGCTGAATGACATCACCAAGAAAGACAGCTATCCATTACCCCGAATTGAGGACACTCTGACCACACTAGCAGGCTCCCGTTGGTTCTCCAAACAAGACCTAAAGAGTGGATATTGGCAGGTTGGTCTATACGAAAACGACAGAGAGAAGACAGCGTTCTCCCCTAGTAAAGGGCTATTTCAGTTGACAGTCATGCCCTTTGGGTTATGTAATGCTCCCGCTACATTGGAGAGGCTAATATAGTATGTACTGAGCGGGTTAACATGGAGGACGTGCTTAGTATACCTCGACGACATTCTGGTCATGGGTCAGACATTCGACGACCATCTGAATAACCTGGCGGAAGTATTCTCCAGAATGATTTGCCACCATTGCCGCGCCATCGGCAGACCACTGAGAAAGAGACCTTCCGTTCGAATCAGGATTGCGAAACATCATTCAGAAGACTGAAGGCAACTCTATGTTCCAGCCCAATCAGTCCGGCAAGTTAATTTTAGACACCGACGCCAGCAACACAGGTTTGGAGGCCGTCCTATAACAGGTGCAAGATGGTGAAGAGAGGGTCATCGAGTACTACAGCCGTGGATTCTCGAAACAGGAAAGAAATTATTGCCTCACCAGAAAAGAACTTCTTGCAATAATAAGGGCGGTAGACCATTTCCACAAATACCTCTATGGTCGTAATTTCTTAATGCGAACAGATCATGCCGCCCTCAAATGGCTGCTGGACATGAAGACACCTGAAGGACAACTGGCCAGGTGGATGGAGAAATTACAGCAATACGATTTCAAAGTGGAACACGGTGCAGGCCGTTTGCACAATAATGCCGATGCCCTATCCAGAAGAACCTGTAGAGCAGAATGCGGACTTTGCCTGAAGACGGAACAGCGAGAGGGTATCTCCATCAGACAGATCCGAGTGCAGGCCAATGACGACTGGACAACCGAACGGTGCATCCAGGACCAGACATCGAACCAATCTTGTCACTCAAACCGAGAGTGGCACACAGGCCACGATGGGAAGAGGTAGCTAGATACTCAGGTGTGGTGAAATCGTTATGGTCCCAATGAGACTCTCTAAGATTAGACAATGGAATGCTCAAGCGAGTTTAGGAAAGCGCTGATGGCCGAGAAACCAAGTTCCAACTGGTAGTTCTGAAGAAAAAGGTACCAGCCATCCTGACCGAATTACATGATGGGTTTACCGGGGGGCATCTGGGCATGAATAAAACCCTAGACGAAGTTCGCCAGCGATACTATTGGGTAAATTGCTTCGAAGACGTCAGAGCTTGGTGCCGGAAATGTGACACCTGTGCAGTCAGTAAGGGCCCGAAGACCCAGATCAAGGGCAGAATACAGCAGTACAATGTGGGCGTCCCATTTGAGAGAATCGCGATCGATGTCGCCGGTCCGTTTCCTGACTCTGAGAGGGGGAACAAATACATTCTGGTCGCAATGGATTACTTTTGCAAATGGCCTGAGGCATATGCGATACCCAACCAAGAGGCAACCACGGTAGCGACGGTCCTAGTAGAACAGCTATTGAGAAGGTTTGGCGTCCCGATGGAACTACATTCAGATCAGGGGCGTAATTTCGAATCGAATGTATTCAGGAAGGTCTGCACGATGTTGGGGATCAGGAAAACGAGAACAACACCACTGCACCCACAGTCAGAAGAAATGGTGGAAAGATTCAACAGGACCTTGGAACAACACCTATCCAAGGTCGTCAGCAATAACCAGCGTTATTGGGATGAGCATATTCCCCTATTTCTGTTGGCATATCACTCAGCCGTACATAATAATAATGCAGGTCTGACTCCAGCCAGGGTCCTATTCGGAAAAAAGCTGCGATTACCCTGCGATTTGGCTTTTGGCTCCCCCGAAGAACCTTCTCAAGACATAGATGATTATGCCGACCAGCTCCGACATAACATGCTGGCAATACACGAATTAGCCCGAACGCAGATGTTGTCCACCAGTGACTGGATGAAGACGCGGTACGACCTCAACGCGAGTTCAGTCGGGTTCCAAAAGAGGGACAAAGTCTGGCTGTACAACCCCCAACGGAGCAAGGGTAAATTCCCTAAGCTTACACCCGCCTGGGATGGTCCATACGAGGTGGTCAAGAGGCTTAATGACGTCGTCTACCGGATCCGTCGAGACCCTAGGGCTAAGTTGAAGGTGGTCCATTTAGATCGACTCGCTCCCTACCATGGAGAGGATGTTTCTAACCGGGACGATCAGAATTAAAGGGCGGGGGGCACTGTTGCAAAATTTACCTAAGCCGGCCCTGGTTTCATTTCAATACGACATCTATCGCTGGAAGGACAAAAAATGAATCTCGAAATTGCTTGGCAACTGTAGAATTGATAATGGATTGTACTAGAGGATTCGATGCTGATCATCGGAGCAGTGAGTTAGTGCGACGAAGAGCTTATGTTGTATTATATTTGTGATATTCGAATCAGCTGTTGATGTAAAGTTTCTAGAAAGTGAGAGTAAATATTAATTTTTTAAATTTTATTTGAACCCATGGAGTATATAACAATATAGTGCATCAATTGACACCGGCCGTGAAAGTCTACATACTTTAATACATTTCTTTTAAGTATTTTTTCTTCATTAAATTTATCCATATTAGAACAGTTGGTTTTTGCTCTATCATATAAAGATTTAATGATGCCTGTTTCAACGGTATTTGCGTAATTAGAGTTAAAATTCAGATATCTGTGAGTGTGAGTCGGCTTTCTCTAGACTTGTGTATCTACTGACGATTTTTTTTGTTATTAAAATGTCTAAGAAAGGTAGTGCGTTATTTTATTAAATTTCTAATATGATTTGTATAGCTGGTTCTTTGTTATTGATGTAGTTTAATAATTCATGTAAGACTTCAAGAGAGTGTTCCCAAATAGTGAATATATCGTCGGCATAACGCCACCAAACTAAAGGTTAATTCTCTTTTGTAAAACCTATTTGTTCTTCAAATTTTTCTTTGAAAATATTGATCAAGGCAGGGGACAGGCTAGAACCCATGGCCACGCCAAAATCTTGTTGATATACGTCATCGTTGAGTTCAAAATATGTTGTTTTCGTAGAAAATGTTAGTAATTCCATTATTGTGTCAATGAATAATTGTGTACGATCGCTTAGGAACAAGTCATGTTACAATAGGAAGTGTTTTCGCGACAGGGACATTATTGTATAGGTTTACTTTGGAAAAAATGTTTCTAAAAATCAACTATCTGCAATTAAAGCCTAAAACAGTACTATAAAAATTTTACCTGCAGATAAAGGCAATCCCACAGTAATTTTAAAGAAAAATGAACATGTTGAAAAAATTCAGAACATTATCACACATGGACAGTACAGTAAATTAAAGATCCATCCAGTTCTATTGAAAACAAAATATACGGCTTACTATACAATTACTAACATGGATTTACAGAACAAGAACTCAGAACTCTTTCTCCACACTATTCCAAGCCTCCACATGTCTATGATTTACCTAAAATTCATAAACCCAACATCCCTTTGAGACCAATTTTCAGTTCCATAAATTCTCCTTGCAGTGAACTCCCAAAATTTCTTCTAAAGATCATTTCTCCAAGTTAATTCCAATTCACATATAAAAAACATTGCACATTTCTTAGACAAATTATCAAAGATATAATATAGAAATGCTTTCACACTAGCAAGTTTTGACATTGTAAACCTATACAAAAATGTCCCTGTCACCAAAACACTTCCTATTGTAAGAGAACGATTAGAATATGACTTGTTACTAAACGAACATATACAATTATCTATTGACACAATAATGGAATTACTAACATTTACTACGAAAACAACATATTTTCAACTCAACGATGACTTCTACCAACAAGATTTTGGAATGGCCTTTGGTTCTAGCCTGTTCCCTGCCTTGAGCAACAATTTCATGGAAAAATTTAAGGAATAAATAATAGAATAAACCCTTAGTTTAGTGGCGTTATGTCGACGATATATTCACTATTTGGAAACACTCTCTTGAAGACTTACATGAATTATTAAACGACATCAATAACAAAGAACCAACTATACAATTCACCTTAGAAATTGAACAAAATAACACCCTACCTTTCTTAGACATCTTAATAACAAAAACACAATCGTCATTTGATACACAAGTCTGCAAAGCCGACTCACACTAACAGAAATCTCAATTTTAACTGTAATCACCCAAATACCGTAAAAAAGGCATCATTAAATCTTGATATGATAGAGCAAAAACCAACTGTTCTGATAAGGATAAATTAATCAAGAAACAATATTTATAAAAAATCTGCTAACAATTATCCTAAAAAGTTCATCAACAAAGAGTTAGATAAAATTGAACACAAAAAAACGTGTGAAACAATTTAATATTAAAACAGCTTTCAAAACAAGAAATACACTGAAATCAATGTTATCAAAAACTAAACCAAATAAAGTAACACAAAACTTAAAAACTTGCATTTATAAGATTCCTTACCAATGTAACAAATTTTATATTGTATTGGAGAAACCTCTAGACCTATTAATGTTCGAATAAATGAACACAAAACGAAAGCTGAAAGAGTCTGCACTAATTTTATTAAATGAAAGTGATTCTATATCCCTATATCGAGATATTTCATAAGGTTTTTCCTAGGTTTTTTCTTATGACTTTAATGAGATCTCTAGAACATCAGAATTTCTTTTCTCTCATTTTTAGCGAATGTACCTAGGTACGCGACATGAAATTCTAAAGACAACTCTTTCAAATTCTTCCAATTTGAAAGAAGATTTGTTTTTTCACATTATCTTTAGAATTTTTAGTGCTACCCTGTATATATCAAATTTGCAGTAAATTCCCTTAGTTAACAAATTGTGATTTACGAAATTTGTTATAACGAATTCTTTTAATTTTTTAAATTTCTTGTTCATTTGTGTTAATACCATTGAAAACGGGGTCCAATTTAGACCTTGAAACGTTTGTACCTTTTCAAATATACAGATTTTCAAGTTTATGTCGTTTTATTCCCAAAAGAACTCAGAAAAAATACAAACTGTTTGATTTACTCGTTGATGATGACAACTTAGAGTGTTAAAAATAACGGTTGGGTGTTAGGGTGCAAAACTGTGTTTTTACATTTGTGATACACCAAAGGTTCTACAGCATTTCTAGTAATTGTCCAGTATACAATGTACTATTGGGTTTCCGGATTACAAATACTTGTATTGACTAAATGTTTAAACATACCTATATCCAATAACGAAAGAGTGATTTTCAATTAAAATGTACAATATATTATAGGCGAAATAGATTTAAAATATTATGTGATAAACTATAGTTTTCCGTTTTGTTTTACCATTGGAATTTTTTCAAAAAGTTTCATCTGCAACGGGTGGCAACGTACCGTCGAGCAGTGGGGAACTAGAATTTATTCCTCTTTGTTAACCGACTTTTGTACCATGATGTCGACTAAATGGCTAGTGGCAGTTAAGGGTCCAGGGCCTGCACGCCTCATCAATGGTTTTAGTTTCGCCATAGAGCGATATACAAAATACTATTCAGTCTTAAATCTAGTCTCTTGTAAACTCCTGGTGTTGATTGTGGCTTCTTGGGATCATAAGGAGATCGGAGTATATGGGGAAGTTGTATGTTGTGATTTAAAACCGTTTTAATCTGGTTTTTCCTGAGCTTCCCAATAGAATCCGTTTTAATTACATAATATGGCAAGAAATTTATCCACAAACTTTTCTCGAATTAGATTTCTGTATAAATTTTATGGACCTTCTTATCTCATGGGCCAATTAACCATTAGCTCGAAACGCACGATCTACACAGAGTAATTAATCTTTTAGATAACGTGGTTCACACACTCGGTCCACAAGATAAAAAATCTTTCCAAATTACATATTTGAACTAAAGTTGAGATGTTCTAAGCACTACTTACTTTCAGTGGAATCAAGAATGCCATGAGAAAGCTTATTGTGTAGTCATGGAAAGGCTCAGTCCGGTTATCGCTAATATTTACATAGAGTTTTTCGCAGCATAAGTTTTGAACACCGCTATTTGCAAACCGTCGTGTTGGTTTCGTTAGGTTGAGGAGACTTTTGTGGTTTGGAATCCCGGGGAAAACTCACTAAAAGAGTTTATACAACATCTGAACAGCGTTCATCAAATAATTCAATTCACCATGGAGAAAGAAAAAGGTGGATAACTGCCGCTTCTAGATCACTTAGTTTCATAGAATAACGACGGCAATGTTGGCGACCCTTTACAGAGGCCGTTATCTACACAAGAAATACAATCAGTGTCCTCGTCAAACAATGACTAATCACGATTCTATTGCATGGTTACTCGAATCATAAGGTAAGTCTTTGAAATTAAGACAGAAATCTCATCCGAGAAAAGCTCAAGGCTCACTTGACACTTTGGAGACACTCTCCAGCCATATACCAAAATTATAACTTATCACATTTTGGAAAGCTGCTGACGAAAGTTAAAACGGTTTTCAAACCTACGCGATAACTTCGCCACATACTCCCATTTCCTACTGATCCCACTGAGCCATTGTCAATATAAAAACGTTACTAGATACCCTATTCATGCGGTGCTGTATATATTGATGCCACCCACAGTAGTGTCAACACTTGTATTTATAATCTAAATTTGCCTGACGTGAAAACTACCCTTAATTGTAGTTTTAGAGTAAAATGCCATAAGAGAATTATTCTGAGTATTCAGTGGTGTGGAAAAATGTTAAATTTCATAAAGAAATTGGAACTACTTTTCTAGTAGCAGAAAATGTAATGCCTCATTAATAAAGCAGGGCCCATGTTGTGATGTGTTAATAGTATCTGGTTTTTATAAGCATATTAGCGAGTTAATAATTAAGCAATGCTAGGAAGACATTAAGAATAAGGGTGTGCATAAGAGAGAAAAAAATGCAGGTGTAGTTTTAAAAGCAACAACAGTTAGTGCCTTTTTGGTTACCCATGATAGTCATAGAACTAACTCAGAGATACCGAACATTCAACATAATAGTTTGGGAAAAATTATCCAATAATTTCGAAGACGATTTGCTTAAGGAATGTGGGCATTTTACTAACAATAATACAGGTAAATTTGAATCAACTTCGTTACCCAAACTCTCAACACTTATTAGGAACCAGACCAAACTTAACTAGGATATATATTAAGAGGCCACCATTTTGTCCAGAAAATTGAACGTTTCTTGATTAAAAGGAACAAAGAACCATAAAAAGTTTCATTATTACAAAAATACAGCATAGGTCTTTTGCTACATTAGCCAGGGTTTTCTTTTTGCGTAATTAAATAGCAATTAATTGGCATTAAATTACAGACGAGGTGCGAATTCGACCGTATGAAACGGATGATGTGGCATAATAGGCATTAATCAGAACTGAATTTAGACAGAGATAGATACGTCTAC
This sequence comes from Octodonta nipae, assembly GCA_034190945.1. NCBI lineage: Eukaryota > Metazoa > Arthropoda > Insecta > Coleoptera > Chrysomelidae > Octodonta > Octodonta nipae. The sequence goes on from CM067219.1 coordinate 63,212,875, forward strand.
TTGGTTTTCTGTTTCTCTCAACATGAGTTATTTTGTTCTTTAAATTAAGTTGAATTTTATTGTGCTAGTGTGGGACTAAAAGTCAGATATAGGGTGCCCCACGGTACCTTAGACGTTTGCGGAAAGCGAAACATGGTATGATTCTAAAAATTGGGTTATGTAAGGTTATGCACCAGATCTATCGATGTAAAATATTTTCAACGATGCGATGTTGCGGCTTATACCAAAAGTAGGAACATTTTTTGATATTTCAAATGGGACACTCTATATATGACAGCAGTTTTGGATTCGTAATTACTTTCTAATTATTTTGTCTTAATACTTCTTCCCTATACCTATCCCTAACGGTTTTCCAGTTTTTAATTGTTTTCTATATTTTTTTTGTTCAAAACATCACCCCTATTAAATGTTTGTATTGGCGGTATTTGAAAGTTACAATTTTGGTCGTAGCTTCCCACTGTCGTAGGTATTAGTCTTAATGAGAGAAGCTTGTTCTGCGTTATACAGGGTGTCTTAAAATTCGTGAATTTATTGGTAGATACAATAATGTTAAAAAGTGAATTTTGTTAAATGGAACACCCTGTATATTATCAACTAACCTGAACGGCAATCAAAATCCCTTTCAAATGGTATATGATATTTGGTGCGTTCCCGCAATTTGTTTAGTGTATTGTTTTAAATTTGATTGAATTACTTCATTGATTTTTAAACTTCTGCACCTTTTCCGCTAAACCACGCTTTCATTTTGTTTCTTTTGTGTTTACAAAAGTGCATCATTTGTTGTTAAATCCGCATTTTTGTTTGCTCTATCAATGAACATTACGTCGCTATTTTTTGTGTAACGTGTTGTCCTGACGAAGTTCTAAATTCAGTTCCTGCCGCTGCGGGGCTAGCCTCTGAAGAAAGAAGAACCAAGAAAACACCACCTGCAGGGCTTCAACTTAAAAGGTCAGTGATAAAGTTTATTTGGTGAATTAATTTACGCGACGGCACGTGTTTATTGATTGTTCTGCTAAAGGTCCTTCGTCAATTATATACTTGCATTGAACCAGCATTGAACTTAAACCGCAACATCTAATTCATACATTTTTTTGGATATTATATGTAATGTGTCATCGAAGACATTCCAATATTTCTATACCTAAATAGTAGGGATTCGGAAATAAAATGAAGTTTTTGTAAGAACTGGATTATTTTGGGATACTTATCTAGATAGCGTTAAAATGTCTTGACGAGGAATGTTATTAGTACAATTTTGACAATTAGTTCAATAAGTGCGTTTCGTAAGGACACTGACTCCAAAGCGATTAAATTGAGGAAAGTAACTATTTCATTATTCATGTACATGTAGCAAAATTGCAGAAAATTTAATGAAATCTACCTCGATCTATCAGCAATGAACAAGAGAAAATTTGGAAGATTGTAAAATAAATTCATTAATTATGGGAAAAAGTAAAAACAAACCAATTTCATTCACACATTCACACCAGTATCCAGCAGCATTCCAAATTGCTTCCTATTGATAAGGCCATCTACAAAGACACTGTTAACGTTGTTACGTATCGAAGCGACATATGCGTTGGTAGTTGGACTTGTAGGTTACAGGTCGACGATGGTCACTTTATATTGACCTTCTTTACTTTCCCCGACGAGGAAGTCTGTACTTCGTTGCTCTCCTTGCAAAGACTCTGGACATGTCCTACCTTACGACACTTCCGACATCTCACTAGTCTTTTTTCGGTAAGGACTGCTTTTATTATCTTTCTTACAGAGGCTTCATCGTTTCTGCCATCTTGGGATTCTCCGTCAACGATTCGGACTCTGGCTTGACCTCTACAGGTATTTTTTGCATCCTCGAATTCTAGCGCTCGGGCAAGTGCGTCCACTAATTGAGTCGGTCGAGCTAGTGTTAAAGCTTGCCTGGCTTCGTTGTCCCGCAGTCCATCCAAAAATGCTTGTACTGCTAACCTTTCTATCACATTTTCCGGCGTGGCTGGATAGGCAAGGCGAACTAGAGGGGCAATATCCGCTTCAAACTCTTGTAGGGATTCATTCATTTTCTGGTAGCGACTTTTCAGTTGAGAGTGATAAACGTGCACCAAATGGGTTTGTCCATACCTCAGTTCTAAATGTTTGACCAGTTGTTCGTAGTCTTCTTGCTCAGAGGCATTCAAGGTTTGCAAAATATCGGTAGCATCTCCTCTTAAAGCAAGTGTTAGTGCTACTGCCTTCTCCTCTGCCGACCATCCGATTAACTTTGATGCAGGCTCAAATTGGCGCCTATAATTAGCCCATGATGATTTTCCATCAAATTGGGGAAGATTTATTTTATGTCTTGTCCCGTCGGGGCCAGTTTTCGTATCCAGTACTTCTGGACTGTTTCTGCTTTCGGTTTTTGATTGAGTTTCTCCCCTTTGCATTGTGAGTACCTGTTCTTTTATCTTGCTGATCTCAACTTCCATGATCTGTTTTAGCTCTTCTATCCGAGCTTCATTCTCGTCTATTTTCTCTTCCAACATTTCTGAATTTTTGTCTACCATGCATTTCAAATCTTCTTCTAGGGATTTAGAATTTTCCAGTAACTGATCCTCTAAGGATTCTCTCAAAGTTCACCTTTCTTCCCACTAATTTTTAAATCCCTTTCTTCAAGTTCTTTTTTTAAATCAGTCACTTTCAAACTCACGTTTTTAAACATTGTCCGTCTGTTTATTTTTCACTTCTAAAGTTGCACAAATACACCTACACCTGTCACTACTGTAATGTTTTTATTTTCACACACGGGTTCTGTTGAATTTTTGGATTTATTTAAAAACACAGTCCAACTCACTCTAATTTATTTCCACTACTTTAACACAATTTATATTCACATAAACTATTTACATTTTATCTTAACAATACAATACGACCGTCGATAACTGAATGAATCCCATCGCCAGCTGTTCGCATTTATATATTTCCCTTGGAATTATTCTGGCAAGTCAACGAACTATCGGAAAACTTCTTTCATGTGTTCTGGAAGCTTTAACGGAATTCCCAGTAACGTCAGCGGTCGGCCTGTTGAGAGACAAAACATTTCGGGTTCCCAGAAGTATCGGCATATTATCCCTTCCACGAATTGGTTGATGTTCCAAGAATAATACCTAGGACCGTGGGAAGCTACGTCTAAAATTTTAAATTTCTATGAGCTCAAATACCGCCGTAACAAACATTTAAATGGGGCGATGTTTTAAACAAAAAAATATAGAAAATAATTAATAACTGGAAAACCGTCAAGGATAGGCATAGGGCTCTATTAAAACAAAATAATCAGAAAGTAATTACAAATCCAAAAATGCTATCATATACAGAGTGTTCCATTTGAAATATCAATATCAAAAATGTTACAACTTTTTGGTATAAGCGGCAACATCGCATCGTTGAAAACATTTTACATCGATAGATCTGGAGCAATTACTTACGTAACCAAGTTTTCAAAAACATCCCATGTTCCGCTTTCTTTAAACGTACCATCGTCGACCGTGCGACAACCTGTATATCACTTGAGTTTGTATTGTGATTTTGTTATCGTTATTGAGTAAAGTTTCATTCACTGGAACACCCATAGTAATAAGCAACATTTTTTTGATTACGAAACGTTACTAACGAAATAATTTTCCAAAATCGGTCACACCGTTCCTAAAGATACGATTATTTGAAATCATCTGAATGTCAACATCGTATGCGGTAAATGACTTTATAACTAATCTTCCCCTGTAAGAATCAACCCATGGTAAACATGGGCTGTGGAAGGGTGAAGGAGCAAATGATAAGTGCTTTAACATGAATTTGTAAATATTAACGGCATTTCACGATGGAATTAATTTGCCTAATTTTGTGGCGACATGACTGTATTTAGAATGAGTTCTCGAATATAATTTTGGCCTAATGTGTACTAAACTTGCGTATACTCCGCAATCCCTTCAATATGTGAGAACTAAGTAATTTCTCTTTATTTCTAAACACACTTGTCTCATAAATTCCGAATTACATGAAATAAGTTAAAACCGGAACAGCAGTAGTACTTAATATAAAGGGTTCTTTAAAAGAGGTGGTTCGTCATTTTAGTAAAACAAAAAATGTTAGAGATTTGAAGTTCGGGATTGGGTATGCTCTTTTTAGCTAACATATTTTCAACAGTCGGTCCCTACCAGTTATATAAAAAGTCGTAATTTCCACATAAACTGAGATAAAATTTTGAACAATTTATTGGCTTTGCTAAGGCTTAAGGCTCATACCAGAAATGCGAATCTTTAGTTTTCCCAATAGCACCTACCATGTGTTTGTGCACTATAATATACCTTTTTTATCCTCTTTCATCCATCTTAATTTACTAAAAAAGATAATTATTTTTGGAATGCTTGTTGAGGAGGTCCTGTATATTATGGTTTACTTTCCTTACGTTTAGATGCCCAATCTGGAGTAGTTCAATGAATAATTGTGTGTTTCAGTTGGAGGTTCATTTCTTTTTTCGTTTTGAAGCAAGTTTTCTTGTGTGACCAAATTTTTGACACAATAAATAAATAAGATAAATGTTGAGATATTTTAGATTTCTACTTAAATTTTGCTTAAAACAATTGTGTTATAGACAATTGACAGATACTGAACTTGTTAAAACTACATTCAAAGCACTAGTGTCGATTTTAATTTACGCTGCACCACCATGTTCATACCAACAAGACTGCATTTAGAATAGAAAGATTATGGAAATTTAAAAAGCATCGAAATAAGTTTATGCAGGAAGTTTAAATGTTCAATGTTATTTGCAAAATGTAAATGCAGCTTGTCCTTGACATTTTAGAGTATTTACTTATACGAGAAATTTACTCCTGTTGGTATCAAAATAATTCTGAAACGTAATTTAATCAAGAATTACATGTAAATGATATTTTATAATGTCCATGACACACTTGTTTTTAACAAATTTTGTCGAAATAGAATACTGTTACAAAAATGTGACACTATTTTAAGTAAAAATTCAAAATAACTCAACACTTTTACATTTTACATCGAAAGCGAATTAAAAAATGGATCCTCTGACCGAAGAACGTATATTTTCGGTTGAGGATTAAAAAACGAGAAACGTAAATATGTGTCGTTTGTCGTTGCTATGTATTATTATAGGTTCGTTCCTTCAGCCTAGATAACCGATACACAACGGTCGTGTACCTGCGCTCAAGAAAAATAGCGTTCCTTCAAAACAATAACCGTTTAGAACACTAGTAAACAGTTCAGTTTCGTGTTCCAACTGACACGTTGATTGATTCGCAACCAGTGATGACCGGTTTCAGGGTAGAATCGGTGGTGCAGCTACCGACTGGTACATGCATCGAGTTGCGCAATAAACGGTTCATGTACCAATGCATTAATCGGTTGAAGGAACTTATAATATATTAAACAAACTTGTACAAACCCGAAAAAGTGGCTTCCAGTTAAGAAGAGTGTATGTGTACGTTTTAATATATCATCAGCTTTTAATATTTGTGTTTAAATTTGAACAGGTAAGTCTTTAAAATTAAATTTTGAATTATGCCATTCAATATAAATTTTTTATTATATTTTTTAATGATTGGTTTTATAGTTATTTTATTTCTAACAATTCTTTATTTTCTAGCATAATTGAAATTGGATTTAGATACGAACAACGTAGGAATGCGAAATTGATTTAAAACGCCGTATCTGGAGAACTATAATCTTAGAAATAACTCATAATTAAAGGGTAAATATTTTGGAAAAATTATATAAATCCTACTTTCGAGACATGTATGAGTCATCTTCAGAGCATCTACAAACAAGTCAAATAAAAACAATTAGCTTACTATAACTATTTACAACTTAATGAGATTAGAAGATAACAATATTAAATATTCAATAATCAAACAATGCATGAAATATAATAATCTGAATATACAATATACAGAATTGGTCAAATTCAAATTATGGGAAAATTCCAGTAAAGTGTGGTTAAACAAGAAGAAATGTGATGATCCGGCTTAAGACAAAATTATTATGTTTTAGGTCATAAAATGTGATGTTCTCTCAAACAAACTTAAACAATTTAACGTAATAAACTTCTATGCCATGGAATAAAGGGTTAATTTAAATTTACTTTAGTATTTAAACAGAGTGGGTTAGATTTTAATTCATCATCAATACCAATGTCCTCCAAAATTTATAGTCTTATTTGCAACTGGGCATTTGAGAATAGAGTTTGAATATGGGCTCAAAGTGTGTCTATTAAATGCTAAATGGTGTCCGAATGCTGATTTGTTGGGATATTTAATGTGCTCTTTTATGCTCGAACCACATAAGAAACTCCACAATCGTTCCAGTTCAGTTTATAATTGCCACTTTTATAAAGCTTATCAATGAGATCTTTAATATTGATTAAATGGCTGGCCAAAGTTTGGATAGTTTTTAACGAGATGTTAATATCATTGACTTGAAGACTTGAACATTTTTAATATTTTTTTGCACAGGTTATTGTCAATAAATGGAATGAAAAAAGAAAGAAAGAAGATGTTGCATTTAACCTTTCGGATAAATGATATTTCTCAATTCCCTCGATTCTATTTTGCCATTTTTTTAAAGGACAAAATAGAATTGCCTCTACCACTTTTATTATAAAAACTATCAAAAACGGTAATGGATAAATTTTGTTGACACAATCTTTTAGACAAAAACGCGTCATAAAATCTTTTCCACTAGGTTTCGTTTGTTCTAGGTCATCGACAAATCTTTTTTAAATAAGTACCTATACTATCGATAAAGAATTAGTAGAAGAATTACCGTGATATATCATATCTTAAGTTTTTTAGAATGTTTTGAAAGAAATAATCATGAAAGTAAAAAAAATAGTACGATCCTGCATATAGTCTAAATACCCCAATAAAATATTTTTTTCTAAGGCAAGAATGGCAGGGTAATGGAAATATCAGAAAATTTTAGCATTTGATTCTTAGTAAATTAAATAAATATAAGTGAAAACTCAAATATCAACTTTTTCTTGATAACTCCTAAACTAAAATTTGTAATGGAAACATGTTAATACAAAAGTTCTAGGCAATAGCAAAATCTTTTAAATACCATGGACAAATTTGTACATTATCTTGTATTGCTTCGCAAAATATATAAAACGTAAATTTTTGCAATATCTATGGAAAAGTAATTAAGGGAAACAGATAGATCATGACTTGCTAAATTAACTTAAAGAATTTCGTGATAAAATATTCGGTATTTTAGCAACAACTCACTTCAAAAAACTTAAAAAACCTTGATGTTGCAAAATTGATTTTTCAGCTAGGAAAAGTCTAATAGACGTGTGTTTGTGAATAGCTCGTCTATAATTTGCATATTCTAAATACTATCGAACAGCATTACCAAAATGGCGTTGAAAAATATTATATTTTATCATGAAAAAAAATCCTGGGTACCAAACCTGCATAATTTCACAACAAGAAAGCAGTCTAACGGATTCAATATTAAGTTTAGAAATTATCAAAGAGAATCTTTCGATTTTTCCGATTTCACCAATTTTTTGATATTCTCTATTTTTCCTTTCAAATCACTTTACCATGCAAAAAAATAAGTAAATTTTATACGTTTTCTTGCCATGGAAAAAAATTGAATATTTACCTCTGCCTAACCCACGTGAAAACTTTGTGCACGAGCACATACATGACGTATACTGTACCTCATTTTCAACAATTTTTTATTTTTTAATTTTTCGTATTTTTAATATTTAACTTTCCTATATCTTCTATAAAGATCATTCCATTATATAAACCAACACTTTTACTGCCATCAGTTTTATTGTATCAATTCCAAAGAAAAATAGACGACTTGTATTTTAGGTACATATCAAAAAATTCTCCTTATGAAAACAAGTGAATAAAACAAAGTAAGCCACAAAATTGGTAGTTTCTCAATAAAAACTTAAACTAAAATACCGCGATACCTTAAAAAATTAGAAAAAAAAAACAATAGTATGTTTGTCAACTTGTAAATTATTCATCGACAAACATGGTATAGTTCTGCAACTTATTCAATTACAAAAAAGTGTAAACACTGATCGCTGTCCGTATTCTTCGAAATGTTGGATATTGCCGGTATCAACACAAGTAATTTTCCTGGCCAATAATCCTCATCCAGAAAAACATTGCATTATGGCTGGCATTAGTGAGACCTCAAGTTAAAAAAAGAAGGCTGATGACCAATAATTGTAAAAGTTAAAGCAGCCAAGTTTGCAAAAATTTCTGAAACGCAGAACACATTCTCCTGGGAGTCCATCATATGTTTTAAGTGTCAGAAGTTTATATCAAAGGAGGACCAAATCTGTAAATATTGTGAGGATAGTAAAGATGGCAATGCTTATTCCGAAGGCGAATAACTTAAATTTAAATATATTTATTAGTTTGTTAATGTAATTTGATAATGTTTATATATATATATATATATATATATATATATATATATATATATTTATTACTATTCGAGAAAAATCATTTGAGTGTTTTGATACTATTACCAAATAATTAATTTATTGATTAAAATGTTCTATAAAGGTTAATAAATGCTACCTAAGATGTAATTTTAGTAGCATAAGTAGTTAACGGATATTTATGTTCTGAGAGGCTTTCGCGGTCATGAACTGGGCTGGGTTCAGGTTGAGAACCGCGTCTGAATTTATGAAATACTCCACATTTCGATTCGTGATTTGGCGCCATTACCAAGAGATAAAACAATCATCATCAGATGATTCAAAGCTATTGTAACAAACATTGTGAAATCAACTATTTCAAAACGATGGAATTCCAAAGAAATTAGGAAGAACGGGTTACACTGCCTCCCATTTTGTTTTGTGCTTGACTGACGTAATAGACCTTACATAAAAAATGTATGCGCATGTGTCAACATCCATTAATTTTATACTTGTTTTTAAGGTGAATACGAGAATTTATTAATTTACTATTAGTAGTAAAATTTTAATAGTGAACTATAAGTTTAACGATTTTAATTAACATCTATAACATTTCATCAATAACGAATGGAACAAAAAGCATTAAAGTGAAACGCCTATTAGATCAACGAAAGAAAAGTCTAAAATGTGATTTATGAGTTAGAGATGTGAACAAAGTGATGGTCGATTACAAGTAATTGATTATGTAAATACACATATATATATTTATTTATGTGTATGTGTTTCTAAGACAATAACTTGCTACAAGATTTAATATTAAATAAAACGAGTGTTTACCTTTTCACTTGTAAATAATATACTCGTGACCAGACATATGGATGCAAATTGAGTTTAATTAAATGTTTATATATTTGTACATCCGTCTACAAATTTACCATTATGTATACAAAACATAAATAAGTGTTCAAGAGGACATTCTATTGTGGAAAGGTTCCCTACCAGAAACAATATATATCTTGTATATTGCCTTGCGTACAAAAGAATGACAGCTCGAAGAGGGTACTGAATTTTAATTTATTTGTAGGAGCTGTACAGCCTTCAGTAATATTGTATACAATTTTTGTACAGGTTTCGTGAAAATCTTATAAATTAACTTTCTTATATCTGTCAGTCGAAAGATAACTGAGGAAACCATAGTAATAATAAATAAATAAAATTTGTAGTTTTTATTACTAATGTTTATTTAATTAAATTTTCGGTATATGAATTACTTTAAATCTAATATGAGAATCATTTTTGACCTAGTCAGTCAAAAAGATCAGCATCATTTTCACCTTGTAGGTGAGAGTAATCCTTTAACTTAATACAATTATGTGCTTTAGTTGAAAGATGTACAAATAAAGCCTGACAAATTAATATTTCATTTAATTTCATTAATAATAAGGGTAATGAGACTCGTTCCCCATGCATATTTATAAAAATTCTCCGAAACTTTCATTCTCCCGCTTTTTTAACATGCCGAACGCGCCTGTGCATTACGAAGGGTGTATAGATCTATTGACTGTCACAAAACATAATATGTGAACGCAATTAAAATCTTTAATATTTAAGTTACTAGAATAAAACATTTTTTTAACAAAATATAACCGACTTCCCAATATAACTAAAATGTTGAAATTAATTATAACAAAATACAACTCTAGAACTTGTTTAACTATAATTCTACTCCACCCGCTATTTCAACCACCTTGCATATGCAACTACTTTTCTGCCACCCAGTATAACATTTTTTGTACCACCCTGTATAACTATAAATCCATCAATGCCCAATAAACTTCACCAAAACTGCAACAGCTTATTGGGCAACCTATATAACATTCATGTTTTTTAAATCACCTTGTATGTATTACGACTACCCTGTATACGCACTGCTTATTGGTCAACAAATATAACATTTTTTAAATAATTAACCATAACACTTCTCCACCCTTTATTTCAACTATCTCTGCAACTTATTATGAACTACGCTATTTCACAATTTTTCCTGACATTTTTTCAACAACTTTATAACGTATAATTTCTCTCCACACTTCATTTAAACCATCCTTCATTTGCAACTATTTCTAACCTTGTGTGAATCTCACTGTATAATTTTAAATAAAAGCTAAGCTTATGCCAGTATCTAATACGAGTATTTTGTGCGTGCGGTGGAACCAATTGAGTAATTCTTTTATCAAACATGGTAAAAGTATTTTCGCTATATCTACCATTTCTGTCAATTTAGGGAGATAAAATGTCTACCAGATTTTAAGTCAAACTATAGGTTTTGCAATAAAAAAAGATTCATCAAAATCAGTTTAGTAGTTCTTACGTGATGAGGTAACAAACAAACAAACAGACAACTACAATTTTATAATAGTACTAGCCGTTACCCGCGGTTTCACCCGCGTACGGTATGTTCAAGCCTTCGCAAAAAGAAATAACTTTTGAAATATATGGGTTATCCTATATAAAAATTTTCTAACTTGTTTGAACCACCCTACTTAATCATAAATCCACCAATCCCGAATATATTTCACTCAAACTGCAAGTACTTATGGGCCACCCTATATAACTATTTTATTCGACATTTTTCTACTTCACCCTATATTGCAACCATCCTGTATATGCTGCTGTTTTATAATACCTGACTAATAACTTATCTCTACCCTATATTTCAGCTATGCAACTGCTTATGGTGTACCCTGTATAACAATTATTTCTGATATTTTTTTAACCACCTTTTAAAGTTTCTCTTTACTATATGTATTTATCAACCTTTATATGAGCTTTTTCTAACATTGTGTTAAACACTCTAAAACTATAATCTTGCTTCTCCCCATATTTCAGATATTCCATATAGTAGAATGCAATTGTTTATGGTCTACACTATATTTTTTTTTAACTTTTTTGATCCGTCCTAAAGGAAATGATGTGGAACCCTTCATGAGTCACAAATATAAAAACACAATTTTGCACCCTAACATCAAACTTTTATTTAAACCCTCATCCAAACTGCAACTGCTTATTGGCCACCCTATATAACAATTTTGTTCTAAAAAATCTTTAACCGCTTTGTCTAACTAACTCTCCTTCCATCTACATTAAAACCATCCTGTATACACCGCTGCCAGTTTGTCAAACATTACAACTTATTTTTGAACCACCCTCTATAACCATAATTTTACTCTACAAAATATTTCAACCACTCTGTATATGCATTTACTTAGGGGCAACCAAATATAAAATTTTTAAAACTTCTAATCACAATGTATTAACTATAATTTTACTTTAATCCATGTTTCAGATATTGCAGATATGCAACAGCTCATATTCTATCCTAAAGAAAATTATCCAACCTGTTTGACTATAAATCTACTCCACCCGCTATTTCACCTTGTATTTGCAACTACTTATCGGCCACGCAGTATAACATTTTTTCTACCACCCTGTATAACTATAAACCCATCAATGCCAAAGATATTTCACCAAAACCGCAACTGCTAATGGGACACCGAAAATAACAATTTTGTTCCACATGTTTTTGAATCACCTGTATGTATTACAACTACCCTGTTTACGCTACTGCTTATTGGTCAACCAATATAACATTTTTTAAATAATTATCAAAACACTTCTTCACCCTATGTTTCAACTTTCCTATCTTTGCAACTTATTATGAACTACGCTATTTCACATTTTTTCCTTATATTTTTCAAGATAAATTAAAGTATAATTTATCTCCACACTTCATTTAAACCACCCTTCATTTACAACTTTTTCTAAACTTGTTTGAATGACACTGTATAACTATAACTTTACTGCGCACCATACTTTAGGTACTCTATATATAATTATATAGTTATAGTGCTATATATCAAAATTTTTCTACCATTTTTTACCCATCCTGTTTAATTCTAACTGTAAGCCACCCTATATTTCGACAACCTTTTATATGCAACTACTTATTTGCCACCAAATAACACTTTTTTGTACGAACCTGTATCCTTAGAATCCTAACGCACCCTATATTTCAACCATCCGGTAAATGGAACAGCTTGTAGATCATACCATTACATTAAAATATTTTTTAACCCACTTGTATAGCTGTAATTATACTCCGCTACATATTTCAATCATCCTATATATGTAACTACTTGTGGATATAAAACAAGTTTTTAACCACAACATAAACTATAATTCCACTCCATCTTATATTTCAAACACCCTGTATAAACAACTGCTTCTATTTCTTTAACCCATTTCATAAATATAGTATCTTATGAAAATAATTCAAAGATCCTTACTGCTTACCTAAGAGATTTTTTAAGTTTTTTTATTCACTGTATAAATATTCTACCCTTTTTCAACCACTTGGTATATGGAAATGTTTATGGCCCACTCAATATAACTTTTTTGGACCACCTCTAACTAATTCCACTCCCCCTTATTCCCACCACATCGAATATATTCAGCTGCTTATAGGACACCAAATATAACTTTTTTTAGATTTTTTAAATCCATGTAAATCTACTCCGCTCTAACTTTCCTATATACAGAACACCCTGTAAAATTACGCTTGATATATGTTGATTTTTGTTAAATCGAAACTTGTTTTGCACATTCCGAATTTTGAATAAAAGCTAAGCTGATACCAGTATCTAATATTTTGTGCGTGCTGTGGATCCAATTGAGTAATTGCATTACCCAACATGGTAGAAGTTTTTTCGCTATATCTACCATTTCTGTCAATTTAGAGAGATAAAATGTCTACCAGATTTATATATAAACTATAGGCTTCGCAACAAAAAAAGATTCATCAAAATCAGTTAAGTAGTTCTTACGTGATGCCCGAACAAACAAACAAACAAACAAACAGACAAACTTACAATTTTATAATAGTATAGAAGATATAATTCCCACCGATACATCTGTGTTATTGTTATTGCTTTTATCACTTTACTTTCTGGTTTTGTTTGCTGTAAGTCAACACCCAGTGTATAATCGCACCACATAGCAGTTTGGAGCTTGACAAGTGTTGTCACTGAATTTTCTATGAGGCTGGGAGTAGGTCTTCGCACCGTCTTCGCACGATTTAAAAAAATTCATTTAAATGGATATTTGCTGGATATACAAACAAAATGAGCTGGGTACTCATTGATTTCAGAAGCCGAAAATACTATACTATACTACCTATATGCTTGGGATGTACATAGAAAATTTTCAAATTCACAATTAAAACTTCTTCCAGTGCCTGCAATTTCCGCACTATTATGTTGAAATTAAAATATTTATGAGGAAATGTCAGTTACGTCACTTCGAAAGAATTTTTGATAAGAATATTGGATTTTCCAGCTATTTTCTTCAAAACTGCATGTATATAAAATCAATATGTTAAGTATATTGGTCGATTTCCATGCACGCATGTGTACATCACTTTACCAATAGAATTCTTTTCCCACATTTTCAAATCGGTGCACAACAGGAGAATAAATCAGGTAATATACATACAAAAAAAATACGGGACGAATTGATAACCACCTCCTTTTTGGAAGTCGTTTAAAAATAGAATTTCATATTTACTTAAAAGTTAATTATCAAGACATTAAAATGCAAAATCGTCGTCAGGTGATCAAAGCTATTAAAACGTTCCGAGATAAACAATTTCAAAACGATGGAAGTCCAAGTAAATTACGAACAACATTGTCTACCATTTTCAAACTAACATTTGTTTTGTGCTTGACTGACGTAATTGACTATCACAAAACATAATATGTGAACGCAATTAAAATCTTTAATATTTAGGTTCCTATAAAAATAGAATTTTATATTCACTTAAAAATAATAAGTTAAATGTAAATTTCAGATCTGAAAGTAGTAGTTTGTCAATATTTATTATAAAATCATCTCAACCTTGGTTTATAAAAAATTAAGATCACTTCAAATACTTTTTTCCTCCTGTAAACGTTTCGTTAGTGATATACATACTATTAGTGTGAAATCGATAATAATTAACTATAAGTATATTGCAAGAAGGGTACTTTATAAAAACAAATGTAGGCAATGTTATTAAAAATATATAACTAATTTACTAACCTGTATATTGGATATCCAGAACCTTGTTGGAACCAGAAAACCATATACAATGTATCATGACCAGGCGGTGTAATATCACATGGCAAGTTCGTTGTTTTACCTTCTACAGCTTGAACTTCATGGGCCATTACAACTAGAAATTAAATAACTCATCTTATTATGAGCATGTATTACAATTACTAAAATATTCAATTATTATTAGCATAATATGCAAATTTCTACACAATTTTTAAATATTGAAATCATTTCCTTTATGATGAGTTGGTGTGTATAACGCAAAGGGATAGTGAGGCGAAACATATGACGCGGTATCCTGTTAGCGACACCCCGAGTTGGTGCACCACGGTAACCTTGGCAAACATTACGGTAGGACCAGCAGTGCCTTTATACTAACACCAGGAGTTAAACAGGGCTGCACTTTATCCCCTCTCCTGTTTAATATAGTACTGGATACTGCACAGTGCTACTGCAAAAATCCGCGTTATTCAGTGGACTTTAACATCACATTTGACTGACCTCGACTTTGCCATTGATGTTTGCCTGATACGGAAATCTTAGTTATGCTTTAACTTCATCAGCCAGAGACGCAGGTTTAAAGATTAACAAAAAAGGAAATCAAATCAATGTCCATTAAGTCCATAAATACTACCCTTTTCATCATAGGGTACGTTGATATTGAGAAAGTAAATGAATTCAAATAGTAAACATCATTAGCGTCAACAGTGTCGTAGACACAGATATCATCAACAAAATCAAGAAAGCGCAAAGGGCATTCGGTCAGTTGAAGTCAATATGGAATAGGCGTCATCACTCCACAAATAAATGAAGAATCTCGAAACATTAAACCCGTTATACTATGTGACTGCTAGAACTAGAATATAAAAAATATTAACCAATTGTCTGCGGGTATTCGTCAACCGTTCCTTGATAAGGATTCTAAAGATAATACCAACCAGAGGGTATATAGAAATTCAGAACAGGAAATGGGGATGCACAGGTCACATTCTGAGGCAGCCAAACCAGGACGTGCGAAAACTGCACTAGAATGGAATTCCAAAACCAAAAGAAGACCGGGCTGTCCAGCACAAAATTGGTGACGGTCAAAATTAACGGAGCTTCACAAAATCGGATAGTTTTGGAATGACGCAAAAATAACTGCGTGGAATCGAACAAGATGGCGAGTTATTACTGAGGCCCGTTGTTTCGCGCAAGCTCTAGGACTGTTAACACGTAGTCAAAAACTGTATGTTTAGTCAGTTTTATAAGCTAACAATTTCATCTCTCAGTTTTGTGTTACATTAGATATTCAAAACCGCAGATGTTCCTAGTAATTTAGACCAATATTCAACTCTGTAACTTTAGACATACCAGCATTCATTTAAAAGAACGCTATTATTTAAACATAATTTAGCTAGAAAAAGAGAAATACTATACCGTGTATGTGGATAAAGAAATTAAAGGATGATGACGCAAAATAAAAGCTGTTTTTATTTACGTAGCCACACTGATTATGGATGCCATCTAAAATTGAGTAATTGTCAAGATTAATTAAACGAGCCTAAAGGGAAGTGCTTTCATTGGGTTATTATTGAGTTTCTGTGGCCACCTTCTGTCTTCATTGTCAGAACGTAATGTAACATTCTTTAACGTCTAAATTACAGATTTTTAAATCTTAATATTAACAATATACGTTTGCTAAAATAATATATATTGTTTATTTTTTGGGGCTTTCAAAAGTGTCTTATATACTGTGAACCTACAATTGATGGTTTTTATTTTTACTTTTGAATAAAAATATTGTCAAATGCTCAAAAATATTTATATATGTAGTTTTTTAGAAAAATATAATTACTCTAAGGAAGTTAGTATTTTCAATTGCAAAAAAATCCACAGGTATTTGATTGGCTTTTCTTCAAGAATGTATATAGCATAACACATAAACTGTTGTTAACAAATTTTTATTCCTTAATTAAGTATACGGACTGTTTAAAGTTTGCAATTTAAGTTAAATTCAAGTTTGTGGGGTTGCCGCCTTCTTAGAAAGAGAGGTCCAAATGATTTTTATGGTTTATCTGACAAACTATAGGTCTCACAAAATAATTATTTAACAATTTTTGTTGCAAATAAAATTGTCTAAAATATTTGTCATGTAACTTTTACTCATACAACCATAAATAAAAGAGTTATAAGCGAAAATCAATGAAAATTAAAAAAAAATTCTAATTGTCGATCTGACAATTAGAATTTTTTTCTGAAATGACATCTGACCATTTTCATACAGGGTGTTTTAAGGAATAATTTAAAATTATTCATTAGTTAACTAACTTCATAGTTCATAACTATAGATTAATATTAAAGACTTGCCATAATTATATTGTTGACTTTGATTTTCTATTTTCTGACTCATTATTTCCTTTCTAAAGTTTTTCTTTCGCTCAATAAAATAATTGTTATACTTTGTTTCAAAACTCTGACAATTAAAGTCAGCAAAACAATTGCGAAGGTAAATCATATACCAACAGAAATTTTTTCAACCATTTATTGAATAACATTATAAAGAAATGATTGATTTAGTATTTTTCATTATACCCTCCTGCGTGATCTACACCTCATTTATTCCAATTTTTTTCCTCCCGTTGATTTCTTCAGAGTTAGGAACAAAAAATAGTTCAAAGAGGACAAGTCAGGGCTATAAGGAGGGTGGTCGAGGATATCTCAGCCCATTTCTTGCAGTGTATTCCTTGTCCTTTGTTTCAAATACGAGGCTTTTGCCAACCGTAAAAACTGGCAGTAGTAATGCACATTCACTGTACGTTGGGAATGTAGAAAATAAATCAGGAAATTTCCTTAGAGCCAAAAAAAATCTTGGCAAGAACTTTTCCAGATGAGAGGCGAATTTCGACTTTTATTCTTTTTTCGCCGCTTTAGACGATGCCCTTCAAAAATGTGTTCCCTTCTGGCTGAAATCTAGTTAGAAGTCTTTCAACGATCTCCTAACTCACAATCTTTTGGTTTACAGTCAACAACCTCGGAACCCACCGAGCACTAATTTTTCTGACACAAAGTTGATCAATGATAATTGATTTAACACTTCCATAGCTTATCAGCTATAATTCTCAGGAAATTGTTTCACGGTTAATCGGCGGTCACGTTCAATAAGCTGTCAACCACTATTGGCATTATCAGCTGTAAGGCTTGTACTTGTTCTGAGAGAGTGTACTATCCCCAAACTCTGCCTTCAAATGAGTTAGAATTTCTGAGGCTTTAATGTTTTTACTGTTAAAAAACTTTATGATAATCTGTTGCACAACAGACGAATGTACCTCTAGCTTAGTCATGGTTGTACTCTGTAATGACCACACATCATAGAATAGGTATTAACGATAAAGCTTACCCGGCTGGTTCCCCAGGTCCCAATAAACCAAACATCTACTCCAAACAACCATAATCTAGCTCGAAACCGCATTCTAAGCAGAATTACCGTTTATATTTATTTATGTAATTTGCTTGGAAAAAGCGTTTTAAACATCATTTGAATTCGATGACATGCTAAATTTATTCAACAGTGTGGGGAAGTCAGGATCCTCCTCTACCAATATTTAAGTGTTGCCAAAAACCAAAATGCAGAATTTTACATTAAATTTACAGACAATAGAACAAACCCAAAAGAATATTAATATAAAATATAATTACCATATTCCATTCAGATTTATAAAAAAGTAATTTGATGCAGAATGGGAGTATTGTAAACATCACGAAAAATAAAGAGGTCACGAAAAAAAATTACATTTGTGAGAAAACCTTAAATGCCATGAAGTTGACATTTTGAACAGTTATTTTCGAAGGGCAAATGAAACTTTTTGCCAAGTTTTATCATGCTAAATTTTTTAGATAAGAGTTACGAGTAATTGAAAAATTCACCTTTTATCAGATTTTTCGCGAAAAATTCATTTATTAATTAACCATTCGTATCGATCAACATCTCATTTAGTAGGTTCTAAAAATGCGTATACAACACACTTACCTTTGATACTTTAAATTTTTATTATGTTGCTGAGAAGTCACAAAAACTGCCAAGATTAGGGATTTTGCTATTTTAAACACCTAGTATAATTAACTAAGATCTAAAAATGTGTTAACAAAACTTGTTTTGTGTTATGCGGTGTAACTTCTGCAAGAAAAACCATTCAAACACCTGTGGAATTTCTTTGTAAAAATGGTATTAAAATAGTGCCAAGTTCCCTACACTAAATATTTTGTGTATTGTTACTAATTACTGTGAGTTACGAATTACACACTGGTTATCCAGTTAATGATAACTTTATTCAACGATAAAAACAACTTCAACAAATACAATCAATAGAGTCTTCAATTATCACTTGCGGACAGTAAGATCTAGTTTGTATATACAGGGTCCTACCTCGGCCACATTTATAACTCTCCATCACAGTACTTAGGATTAATATGTACTTTGCTAATTTGTCAAGAAAACTATGTCCAAACAACTAATTGTCATTAATATTACTTTAATCCGAATTATTTGCAATTATTGTCCTTGGAAGTCTAGACATACAATAATCCAAACAAACGGAAAGAAGTGAACTGATCAGCCACAATTCAGAGACTATACACTTTCCTAATTTGTAACGAAAATGTTATAAAAGAAAATGTAAGTTACTCTGGAGTCCGAACAAGAAACCCAAGTATGTGAAAATATTTATTCGTCCACTTATAGTATACTTATTTTATTTTATACATTGTGGAAGCTTTCATTAAAATGTAAAATTACAGTTAATCAAGATAGTATAACTAAATGGTAAAGGAACAAAAAAACCTCTACAGATTATGACATAATCAGAGTGCAAAAAAAGCAAAATGTGTTAAAGAGAAATAAGCAATATACATATAGCACGTAAAGAAATAACATCGTGGAACTGGTGATAAATCAGCTGAATGATGACGACAGTAGTAGATACAAAGCTATTGAAACGTTGTTAGATCAACCATTTCAAAACGATAGAAGTACAAGAAAACTTCGAGGACTGAGTTACATTGTCTACCAGTTTCAGGCTAACATGTTGAACCATTACATGGTGGTATGAAAAAGCAAAAATCTGTATGCAGTAAAACATGAGCGCGCGGAAATTAACTCTGTAACTACTTTGTAAGATGTGACACAATCAGACGTTTAGACTCGGAGAAAATACAAAACTACAATTATATTTCATGCCCTCACTTTTTAGTTCCTATTCTAATATCTGCTTATGAATAGTATCTGACTTAAAAAGCCAGATATTTTGAATAGTAATTACTTGTATGTTAATACAATTAAAACTGTAAAAAAATAATTGTTTTCATTTGATTGCAGTTTGAAAATGTGATCTATAATACAAGACTCAAAAGTACCATCACAACGAAATTTAACATTTTATTTTACGCTGCCAAAATAGCAACGCTTCCAGAAATTAACAGCTGATTTCGCAGTGTGAGTTCATGGACCTCATATAAAGTAAATATTTTGTAGTGGCATTCATTGTAAATTTGTGTGTAAATAAAGACTATATTTAGTGTAAAACTGTTGGAACCCACAGCGTCTGTAATAATATTTCGGTATATAATTTGAGTTATTATAATAATTAGCAGCTTGTAGGTATAAAATTTTAAATGTTTCTCATTCACACCTCAGAAGTGTAAAAGAAACATAGTGTCTAGCGATTAGTATTTTGTGCAAACTTAAGGGCCGATTTAGTTGTGAGCGCCCTGAACTGAATAGCCCATGGCAACATGCCAGAAATATTCTGTTCATAGGCTATAATAAATTTTATATCACTCTAATAACTAAAAAATCTGAACCAATAACCTTAAATCTTAAGTGCAATAAATAAGAACATTCCTCACAAATTTAAACTGAAATGAATAATGAGGTTAAATTCCCATAGAAAACTTCACAATGACAAAACAAAATACATACATTCTTTAATTACATTAATTAAGCAATACTTTGCATTATTGTTACTGAATAAAACCAAAAACGTAAATAGTTTATTTAAAATTGATTCTACTCACCTTAATGTCTCGGAAGACCCTTTATATGACCCTTTATATTGGCATCTTGACATATAATCGTAATTGATATTTCGAGAAAATTCCCAAACCTTCCAGGCTACTGATCTACATCATACATGAATTTACAGGAAAAATTCGATAAGTTTAGTATGACATTGAACGTCAGATTGTAATTTGTATACAGGATGTTTCTAAAATACGGTTCCAAACTTCTGCTGTGTGTAGACCTCATTAAAATAAGCCAAAAAGTCCCTATTAACATGTGCCCTGAATCGCACCTTTAGGAAGTTATATACCCTTAAATCAAATAAACCTGTTCTTATTTCTGGTATTGACAAATCGGTCGAAAATAAGTAAAAATAATTTGGTCAAGTGCGAGTTGGACTCGCATACTTAGGGTTCCGTACCACCTTCAAGATTCGAACATTCCAGTTTCAGACAAGCAGGGAATGAGTGCATTTTCTTATACTTACTCTTATATCTTTTAAAGGAAGCGTTTTAAATTTATAAAAAATATACACTTTGATTTTCCAAAAATAGACTTTTTATTTTATCTGCTTTAGGATTCGCTTGATTTTTATCACAATACATATGTATTAAATTTTCTAATTTGGCCCCCAAGAAGTAACATTAGAGTTTTATTTTACTAATAAACTTTCAGAAATGCCTTTTATAATCTACTGTCTGAGTTTTGAGGCTCTGTAGATTGGAAGAAAAACGGCAAATAGGTCAAAGTTTAAATTATAAATTATTAAATCTATTATTCAAATTATTTAAAAATATAAATATAATATATTTTTCAAATTTTAAATAGTGTAGTTTCTAAAGTGGGAATTAAGTCGATGTTTAATATTTTTAATATCTTTTATACAAATGATTTAAAAATATGTTATATTTGTAATTCACATAATGAGCCTTTTATCTGATATATTACATGATGCGTTTGAAAATTGAATCTTTATTTTCCATTTAATTGTATAATTTGTCCCTAAAATTACTATGGGGGCTTTCTAGTAATTTATTTTCCGTTTAATTCTATTATTTGGAGGCCAAATAATAGAATTAGGGATTTTTTTCATATTTTTCCTATAAACAAAAAAAATGAGGTCTTAGAGTTTGGAGAATAACGGGGAGAATGGGCAATTCTTTTAAAATATTTTTTTAATATATTTTAAAATATTCATTTTAAAAAAATTAAAAAAATATATTTGTACCTATTCGTCATAATGAGCCCTGGGATTTGATATATTATTACATGACCCGTTAGAAACAATTAAAATTTTTTATTTTCCATTTAATTCTATAATTTGTCCCCCAAAATGAATATTAGGGGTTTATTCTTATTTTTCCAGTAAAGTTCAGGTGAGGGGCTATACTTCCAGTTTTTCAAAATTTTTCAGCTTATGGTTTCGGTGATAAGGGGGGAATGGGTAAAATTTTTTATATTTTTGTTAATATCCTTTAATTAATTTATTTTATAAATATGGAAAAAATATATTTGGTTTCTTCATCATGAGCCCTTTTATTTGATATATAACATGCTGGGTTAGAAACAATTTTAATTTTATATTTTCCATTTAATTCTATAATTTGCTCCCCAAAAAAATATTAGGGATTTTTCCTTATTTTTCCAGTAAAGTTCAGGTGAGGGGCTATACCTCCATTGTTTTTTCAAAATTTTCCAGTTTATGGTTTCGGAGATAGGGGGGGATGGGTAAATTTTTATATATTTTTGTTAATATCATTTAATTTATTAATTTTAAAATTTTGAAAAAAATATATTTGTTTTCGTCGTAATGAGCCCTCTCATTTGATATATAACATGATGGGTTAGAAACAATTTTAATTTTATATTTTCCGTTTAATTCTGTAATTGTCCCCCAAAATTAAAAGTAGAAGTTTCTCCTTATTTTTCCAGTAAACTTCAGGTCAGAACCTATAAATCTATTTTTTTACAAAACTTTACGTTTTATAGTTTCGGAGATAAGGGGGGGGATGGGTAAATTTTGGTATATTTTCGTTAATATCTTTAGAAATATTTTTTTAATATGAAAAAAATATATTTGTGTTCCTCAGAATGAGACCTTTCATTTGATATATTACATGATGAGTTTGAAAATTTTTTTATTTTTAAATTTTTATTTAATTCTATAATTTGCCCCCCAAAATTAATATTAATGGTTTCTCCTTAATTTTCCTGTAAAGTTCGGGCAACGCTCTATATTTCCTATTTTTTTCAAAATTTTAGGCTCAGTAGTTTCTGAGATCAGGGGGGGGGACGGTCGATTTTTTTATATTTTTGTTAATATCTTTTAATTTATTTATTTTAAAATTTTGAAAAAAATATATTTGTTTTCGTCGTAATGAGCATTTGATATATAACATGATGGGTTAGAAACAATTTTAATTTTATATTTTCAGTTTAATTCTGTAATTGGCCCCCTAAATTTAAAAGTAGAGGTTTCACCTTGTTTTTCCAGTAAACTTCAGGTCAGAACCTATAAATCTATTTTTTTTTCAAAACGTAAAGTTTTATAGTTTCGGAGATAAGAGGGGGGGAATGGGTAAATTTTGGTATATTATCGTTAATATCTTTTTAAATAATTTTTTTTAAATATGAAAAAAATATATTTGTGTTCCTCAGAATCAGACCTTTCATTTAATATATTACATGATGCGTTTGAAAATTTTATTAAATTCTATAATTTGCCCCCCAAAATTAATATTAATTATTTCTCCTTAATTTTCCTGTAAAGTTCGGGCAACGCTCTATATTTCCTATTTTTTTCAAAATTTTAAGCTCAGTAGTTTCGGAGATCATGGGGGGAGAACGGTCGATTTTTTTAGTTTTTCCCCCCAGAAGTACCCCTAAAATCAATTTTTTTTCTTTTACGATATGTACTCCTGATCGGGTCACCAAATTATACATTGATCCCAAATTTGAACCTCTTCCGTCCAGTAGTTTAGGAGAAAATGGCTGTGATGTGATAGAGGCAGAAATCCTGAGTGATATTATAAGGGTATCCGTATATTGTATATACGGAACCCTAAAAATGTATGGGTCTAACATAACTGTTTACGTTAAATCACATATTTTTCGACAAGCAAATAATAAGCGTCCTATTTAAGTTGGTGAATGGAGTTTTCGGCCCCTTTTTTTTGTTTAATTTTTTACAATTTTCTGTACACATTTATAAAATATTAAGAATTTTACGTAAAAAATATTATCTTTGCTCAAATCAATATTTCCCATGGTTTTCGAGTAAACGGAGTTTTAAAATTACTCTGCTGGTTAAGGGCCGAACTAGAACACTTCAAATTTCAAGATTTCAAAAGGACAATAATTATTAGATTAGAAAAGGCGAAAAGATGAATAACATGAGAATATATAAAAAGAACAAAAACATTCCATACTATTTCAACAAAATACTTCCAACAAATGATGTTCCTAAATAAAAAATATACATGAACAAGTTCACAACAACATAAAAGAATATGAACAAGTTCACAACAACATAAAAGAAATGAGGTCTGATCTTGAAGGGGTAAAGAGTTCTATTGAAAACTTAATTCCATTGAAGACAAATTACCGCATTAAATATTTTAATATAAAGTGAAATTCACTATCTACAAGGCAAAGTTAACAATGAAATTCAGAAGTTTAGAAAACAAAAAGCATTTTTGGATTTTTTATGAAATTTCCTGACTCCTGCTAAATGAAACATATTTATTAAAAACGGAAATACAGACAATCAGAAAGCTGTTTTTACACTTTTTCCGCTCATTTTCTTGTCTGAAGTTTAAATAAGGGCTTCCACCCGCCATATGCTGCGTAAACGTTGTTCATACACCAAAAGTTAACAAATATGAAGATTAGTTGAAGTTTTGTAAAACGTAGATAATGATAACAATAAAACAATTTGTTTGGATCTACTGTAGGGCACAAAACCAATTTTAGGGTCAGTCAGACCAGTTTGTCATTCGGGACGATATTCTATTTTTTTGCTTGATTAAAAACTCACAAAGTTCGTTTTTGATTCAACTGTATTTCCTTTTCAAAATCAATATTTTAAACAGATTTTTGGGTCTCCAATGGACTATCACCCATAATTTCTGAATATGTAATGGAAGATTTAGTCAATGACTGCTTACCCAAATTAAATTTTAACATCCCTTTTTAAAAAAATATGTTGATGACATAATTTGCTGCATCCCAGCAGATGCTAAAGATTATCTATTACAAACATTCAATAATTATAACTGTCATCTACAGTTCACTTTAGAAGAAGAAGATATTAATTGCAGTATTCCATTTATAGATACAAAAATAATAAGGGGCTCTGAT
Source organism: Octodonta nipae (assembly GCA_034190945.1). NCBI lineage: Eukaryota > Metazoa > Arthropoda > Insecta > Coleoptera > Chrysomelidae > Octodonta > Octodonta nipae. The sequence goes on from CM067219.1 coordinate 63,237,876, forward strand.
AATTACCTGAAAATAGACTGGTACCGAAAACCATTAAGTTCCGGGAGATATCTAAACTACCACTCAAATCATCCCATGAAGATGAAAATCAATTTGATTACTGGGATGAAAAGAAGGATATGTCAAATCAGCCATCTTCTCTAAGGGAAAAGAACTTACATATCATGTATCAACTATTCATAGAAAATTCATACCCTTCTGTTTTTCTAAAAAGATTAATCTATAATTCTCCACGGGATGTAAATATGGGTGCACGACAGCAGGCGGCTTCCAGTAATAATACTGTTATCAACTCCAATAATACTACATTAATACATGTAACAATTAAATATATTCAACTAATTTCACATAAAATTGCAAAAATTATTAACACCAATAACAATATGCTAGTGTCTTATAAATAATATAAAACTGTTGCTAACATATTTACTAAAATAAAGGACAAAACACCGAATGAAAAAAAAATTAAAGTGTACTCTATTAATTGCAAAGACTGTCAAACTACCTATGTTGGGCAAACATCTAGAAGCCTCAACAGCAGAATAATTTCACATAAGAGTGATATAAGGCTTATAGCATTCTGGTGTTCATCACGTCTAGCTTGAATTCTTCTGTTAGTTTGCCCCATATAGGTTTAATGACAGTCTGCACATGGAATCTCGTACACTCCCTGTTGTTCTAAAGGGATCCTCGTCTTCGGAGTCCTCAACACCGTGCTTATTTTTCTGTCTGTATTGAAAATAGTATCGATATTGTGTCTCCGTAGAATTCATGCAATAATGTCCGTGGTACCCTTGACATACGGTAAATAAGCCTTGGTTATTGGTGTCTCATGCTGCTCGTCTGTTCGTCTCGGTTTTGACTTTAGGGCTCTTTGAATATTTCGGTCTGTAAATCCGTTTTGTCTCAGAGCTGTTTTTAAACTGTCCATTTCCTGTTTGATGTTGTCCTGGTCAGCTAGTCTTTGTGATCTGGTTACTAAAGTTTTGACGACGGCTTGTAGTTGGGCTGGGTGGTGATGAGAATTAGCATGAAGGTATCTGTTGGTGTGAGTTGCTTTCCTATATACCGCATGGCCAAGGGTTCCATCTTCCTTCCCATTTATGAGAACATCAAGGAATGGTGAATTTTATTTTGTGATGGATGCCATTAAGGTGGTCTAAAAATGTGTTGAGGTGTTCCCTTCCATGACGCCAAATCACAAAAGTATCATCCACATATCGCAACCATAAACTAGGGTTTAAGAGTTGCTGTTCTTAGTGCCAACTCCTCAAAGTTCTCCATAAAAAGGTTCGCTATAGCTGGTATGAGTGGCGACCCATTGGAGCTCCTTCCACTTGTTTGTATCGTTGGTTCTCGTAAACAAAATAGGTGTTCATCAGACAGTGCCTTGTTACGTCTACAAGGTGTTGAAGTGGTTTGTAAAACAAATATAGTGAATCTCTACGGGGAGAATACTTTTCATTTGTGTAAAACAACTGAGAAATTACGCGCGAAAAGAAGCAAACTTTTGTGCGATCTACATTTTTTACAACGATGCTGCGATGAAGGAGTTATTCCGAAAACATGACGGTAAAGTTCTGGAAGAACAACAGAAAAACACAGAATATTTTATGGAAAGCTAGTTGTGCCCTACTTAGGGAAGCCATACGTGATGTCAGAAGGGATTTGGATGTTCTTAATACTAAACTCTTAGAGATCCACCTACAGGTAAGCAATACTCTCCACCCGATAATATGGGATAAATTCGATAAAATTAGCGAATTTAGGGCCGAAACGAATGCAGAGTTGACAACAATGCAACAACCGACAAAATTTAACAAATTGAAGCTCCAACAGAAGCCCAAAAACGAATTTTTCTCGGAAAATAACGGTCACAGTCTAACTCAAGGCAATTGGAAACGAATAGAACCGTTTATAACTTATCTTCGGTCCAATTGAACTCTACCTCGATGGGCGTGTTGGCTAAGGGATTCAATTACGCTATTGCTCCCTCTCACATACCAATAGAGAGCATAATATGTGGCGTGGAAACAGCAGTTTCAAAATTAGATGCGAACACCGCTGAAATAATTAGACAAGATGTGTCACATGTTCTAAGAAAGTCTAAACCTCCCAAAAGGAACCTATCTAAAGAAGAAGATGAGGCCTTGAAACAACTTCGCCTCAACAAGGACATTGTCATTCTACCTGCTGATAAAGGAAATGCGACTGTAATTTTAGATACAGCGGATTATTCAAACAAAATTCAAACATTGCTACAAGATCCAGCATATAAACAAATTACTACTGACCCAACAATTTATCTGGAGAAAACAACCAAGGCCAAAATCGAAGCAAGTAGGATCGACAAACATCTCCAACTGCAACTCATTCCGCGTGAAAAGTCATCGAGATGTCCGAAATTCTATGGGTTGCCAAAAGTACATAAAGAAGGTGCACCTTTGAGGCCAATAGTAAGTTCAATTGGATCCCCAACACAACAGCTAGCAAAATACCTAGCCCAACAACTTTAACCGTTTGCAGAGGGGGCAGACTCATATGTCAAAAATTCGACACATTTCATCGAAATACTTAGAAAAACGGTTTTACAACCTGAGTGTCTTCTTGTCAGTTTTGATGTAGTGTCCCTTTTCACCAACATCCCTATCGACGAAGCCTTGGATATCATATTAGAAAAATACAAACCACCTCAACACCTTGTAGACTTAACAAGGCACTGTCTGATGAACACCTATTTTGTTTACGAGAACCAACGATATAAACAACTGGAAGGAGCTCCAATGGGATCGCCCCTCTCACCAGTTATAGCGAACCTTTTTATGGAGAACTTTGAGGAGTTGGCACTAAGAACAGCAACTCTTAAACCCAGTTTATGGTTGCGATATGTGGATGATACTTTTGTGATTTGGCCTCATGGAAGGGAACACCTCAACACATTTTCAGACCACCTTAATGGCATCCATCACAAAATAAAATTCACCATGGAGGTTGAAGCCAATAATCAACTGCCATTCCTTGATGTTCTGATAAATAGGAAGGAAGATGGAACCCTTGGCCATGGTATATAGGAAAGCAACTCACACCAACAGATACCTTCATGCTAATTCTCATCGCCACCCAGCCCAACTACAAGCCGTCGTCAAAACTTTAGTAACTAGATCACAAAGACTAGCTCACCAAGACAACATCAAACAGGAAATGGACAGTTTAAAAACAGCTCTGAGACAAAACGGATTTACAGACCGAAATATTCAAAGAGCCCTAAAGTCAAAACCGAGACGAACAGACGAGGAGCATGAGACACCAATAACCAAGGCTTATTTACCGTATGTCAATGGTACCACGGACAGTATTGCAAAAATTCTACGGAGACACAATGTCGACACTATTTTCAATACAGACAGAAAAATAAGCACGGTGTTGAGGACTCCGAAGACGAGGATCCCTTTAGAACAACAGGGAGTCTACGAGATTCCATGTGCAGACTGTCATAAAACCTATGTGGGGCAAACTAACAGAAGAATTCAAGCTAGACGTGATGAACACCAGAATGCTATAAGAAAGCAGGAAAAAACAACATCCATTGCGGAACACGCCACCACGACATCACACCGAATAGACTTTGAGAACACCAGAGTACTGGCAAATATAGAACACCCGAAATCAAGACTCGTAAGAGAGGCAATTGAAATAGCGAAGAGGCCTCACAGTCTAAACGCACGCAATGAAATCCAGAACTTATCGAATTGTTGGAAAATTATATTAAACACCGTACCGGCCCGAACCCGTCCTATAACAACTCAACCGGACATAACTAATCACCAAGCGGGAGGCGTGGTCACTGAGCGCCAAGGGCCAATCACACGCAGCCGTTCACGGTGCCAACCGATAGGCGCCGAGCCGCGACTATATAACACCGTACGCGCTCCTGAAAATCTCAGTATTCGAGTAACTAGAAGCGAAAGCAGAAGGCTACGAGAATTATGCGAACCGACCTGAAGGGGGCAAATGTGACTCTGCCTAAACGTCGTCATTTTACCATATCGATCCCAGCAGGGATCAATCATCAACTACGCGGATGAATTCCCGGAAACCATCTAATGCATTTAGTGCCCGCGAATACTTAAAAACAAATATATATATATATATATATATATATATATATATATATATATATTTTATATCTTCACAAACACAAATGCTTTTTTTTAAAAAAAAAATATTTTTATTTAAAACACAAATTAAATATTTTACTTCAAAAATTACGTTAAACAATATAAATGAGATAATTGAATGCGATACACTTAATGACGCTCACAGCCATCGCATGTGCATTTATAAGCTACGTCTTGCATTGTCAGCATCAGCAGTTTTACACGTGCGATGGGCATTTGCGTATTTCCTGGGAATTGCTATATCGTGTAATATGACACCATGTGAACGACTCATTTGACCGGTTACACGGTGTTGTCATATTATTATTCTAAGTATTGTTTACGACGTATATAACAACTCCCCTCACAAAGAAAAAGTTGCTGTTTTACAGGAACTTTTCTGAAAATAGAATTTGAAAAATAATAAAATATTAAGGTTGTATACATATGAAATTTGTAGAAGGCAAAGTGTATAAAACAGCGTAAATTGTATAAATGTATAAAATAAAAATATAATTATCATTAAGGTCCTTAAAAATAAAACCTAAAACAATACTTTTTAGCAATAAATGGTTTTTACAAAACAATTTTTGAAATTATTTTGGGGGTACTTAGCTCGATGTCTTCAGTTTCGTTCTGCCGGAGGTTCGGTCTCAATCTTGGCAACAATTTTGAAATTCTGGTTGTGGGTGATGGACTTTCGCTGGTTGTATTGCGTTTACGCCAAAGCGTTTGGAGGACAAATACAGCGACAATTATTATTATGGAAAATATTGTCACGTAGGTGAACCAAGAAACGTTCTTTTTGACGATTAGCTAATTTATTAATTCGTCTAGGTCCTTTGAATAGTCGTTGAGCTTGTGGTTTGCGACGTTAACTCCTCGAAATTCAATTCATGGAGTTTCAAAGGTTTAAGTTCGGGAACGACAATTTTTTCTGGTATGGTATCGCAGCAGTTGAAAGGGATAAGAACTGGTTGATAGTTGTCAACGGTGTTGCTGCTTTTTGTGGCTTCTGCTTCGATTTTGGTTATTCCAATGAAGGCACTGCAATCTTTCTGAAGTTTTAATAAAGAGTTAACATTGAGTGTTAAGGGTTTTGTATTGATGTCGGTACAGGTGATGGTAATGCTAAGAGGCTCGGTAACCATAATTAACCACACGTTAGTTTCGAGTTTTTGAACGTGGTACCCTTGAGCAGAGATCACGGCACTGTGACAATTGTCCGGCACTTTTTTAAAATTTCTTAAAAGTTGGGCCTCGCACAAAGCATTTGAGTCTATCGGATATGCATAGAGTTCGGAACACAATTTATTTTGATTGTTCAACGGTTTGCACGCACTAAGGTCTTTTATCGGAATATACAGTAAGGAATCGTCGTTTTTTGCTATATATTTATGAGTGAATGAGAGTACATGGTATAACCCAGTTCTATCATCATAGATGGGGATTGGGTATAAGCGGAGAGCAGTAAATGATTGCTGTTCAATAAGTGGAATTCTGAGTATAAATACAAGGTCGGAATCTGTTTGAAAAGCTTCTAATTCTGTAATTTCCAAGTATCGTGCAATACTTGAATATTTGACGGGCAAAGGTAAATTATTTTTCACGAGATTCTGCGATATTTCCTGTAAGGCGGCAATGAAATGTTCGGGAGTTAAATTGAAGTATGGATAATTTTTAGACGGGCAAAAGTTATGGAATTAAGAACATCATTTAAGTTGTCTTCTAGAAAGAGATAATTTTCCATCAGTTTTTCCGTCATTTCTAGAAATGAGAGTTTTTGTTTCCACGTACGCAATTTTGTCGTTTACTTTACGAATCATATTTTCCATTTTTCGAATATTTTCGTTAAATATTTTCTCGTCGACCTGAATGCGTTGAATAGTTTCGTTAAAGTTCTTTATAACTGAGGTGGTTACGCTGATTTGGTTTTTCAAAAGGTTTTCGATCTGCAGTTGTCCTTTGTTTAAACTATTTATACTGTTGGTGAAGTGCTCGCCGTCGGCGGCGTCTAAGTTACCAGTTATGGCTTTGAAAATTGATCCGGCGCCATCGATTAGTCCACGTTTGTACCTTCGAGTGTCCATGTGGATTTCAGTGAATTTGTTTTTGACAGAGTTTGAGATTTGGTTAAGTAAGTTGATGTGTGATTGAATGTTAGCACGGAATACGTTGGTTGGTGGACGTTAGTTTTTAGTGATAAAGTTAGTGCATCGAGAATTCTGTCGTTGGTAGCGAAAGCTTGTTCTAGAGCGGAGAGATTTCTATGAACTAGAAGAGTCCATTTGTGATTTGACACGGCTACACGTGATTCTTCATGATAATAAATCCCTAGGGTGTTATTGATTGGCTTTATTTCAAATTGGGATGCTGCCGATCCGAACAGCAGGATGACCCTGTAAAGAAATCAGTCTTCTGTGAAAGGTTTCATACGGTCAAAGTTTACTTTGTTTTTTTGGTTAGTACGAGAATTAAGTAAAGTAGCTGAGTTTGTATGTAGTTCTACTATTTGAAATGGTCCGTTAAATTTGTTTTGTAGTTTATCTTTGAACTGAGATTCGCGTACGTAAACCTTGTCACCTACTTGATAATTTGGGGTTTTGTCCGAAACATGTTTATCGAATCGAATTTGGCTTTTTGTTTTTGAGTATCGGTTCTTTCGCGTGCTATTTTGTAGTACTGTGAAATGCGGTTATTTAAGTCTCTGATGTATTTAGAAATCAAGTCCTTTTCGTTATAGAGGGTTCAGGGGGTCGGCTAGATGTGTGCCCGAAAACGAGTTCATAGGGTGTGAACCCATGGTTTTGTTAGCGGAGTTGTTGTAGGTAATAATTGCGTATGGCAGAATATTGAAGGGGTGTTCGTCAGGGTGCTCGGCCTTATGAATACGGATCATATCTAACAATGTTGAATGAAAACGCTCTAATGAGCCGTTAGATTGGGGGTGTCCTACACTAGAGTAGGAAAGTTTAATATCGAACAATTTGCAAAGGTCTTTGAGGAGTGCATTGTCGAATTCACGACCGTAGTCGCAGTGTATTCTCAGAGGCGTTCCGAAGTGTTGGAAAACACCAAGAGTGTACTAACGACGGTTTTGGCGGACTTGTCGCTAATCGGGTAGGCCTGGGAATATTTAGTTAATTCGTCTCGGATAGTGAGGGCGTAATTTCTGCTAGGAACTTCGAGAATGTCGATGTTTATTCTTTCGAAAGGGGTTCTTGGAGTTTCTGTTACTACTAATGGGTTGTCAAGGTTTTTACGGAAAGCTTTAGTTGTCTGACAGATTTGACAGTTTCTAATGAAGTTTTCTACGTCTTTTGTAATACCTTGCCAGTTATACTTTTCTTTAATTCGTCTAATAGTTTCGTTGATCCCTCTGTGTATGTTGTTTTTACCGTTATGGAATTGATCTAGTATTATTGGCACTTGATCTCTTCCTACTGTTTTTGTTATGTTCTGACAGACTTTCCACTTTATGTCTGTTTCTGCAAATATAAACGAAAGCATTTCGAGTATAGGTAGGTCTAAGTTATTTTCAACGCAGTATAGTTCAGAGTCAGTTAGAAGGTCTTTGCTCTTGTAAATTGAGGCAAATAATACCTCGTTCACAGTGTCGAAATCGGTTGGTAGGGGAATAATGTAATATCGTCTTTCTCGAACGCTTTTACTATTGAAAATGTTAATCTTGAATTGCTCGAAGTCGGCGTTCTCTTCGAAGATATCCTCAAGAATTTGGTTATGAAAATCTTTTAAATTGCCGGATTGAAAGAAAACTAAGATATTTTTGTTTTCTCTATCAAGGAGTTGACAGTTGGAGTACTGAATTTTACTATAGTCGATAAGTGAGACGGTCTTATACCGTTCTACGAATGTCCGAAATTCGGTAAATATTAGGTTATCGTCGTCATTTGTTTCAGGTTCGTCTGAGTCGGTGTCATCGTTTTCGTTAAGGGGTTTATTTGAAAGTATTGAAGATTGTTGGTTGATTGGAAATGGATGCATTCATTGAAGTGAGTTATTTTAATGCGCGAAAGGGCGTCGGCATTTTTGTTGACTTTACCTGGCTTGTATATGATTTCGTAATCATATTCCTCAAGTTTGAGGCGCCATCTCGCGAGTCGACTACCCGGATCTTTGATAGAAAAGAGCCACGTTAACGGGCGGTGATCGGTCAGGAGTTTAAACTTGCGGCCAAAAATTATCGGACGAAAGTGTTTGACAGCCCAGACAATGGTCAGTAGCTCGCGCTCTATGGTGGAGTATCTAGTCTCTGCTTTGCAGAGGGTTCTAGAGGCATATCCAATGGGCAGGTCTTTGCCTATTGGTCCCTGGGAAAGTACAGCGCCGATTGCGAAAGCAATAGCGTCTGTAGTTAGAAGAAAAGGTTCGTTGAAGTCGGGATAGATCAAGATCGGAGTGGACGTGAGAGCTTGTTTTAATGTGTTAAAGGAGTCACACAGTCTGAATTAAAATGAAATGAAACGTCTTTTTCAAGCAGTTTTGTAAGAGGTTTAGATATTTTGGCAAAGTTTGGTATAAATCGACGGTAGTAGCCAGCTAGACCAAGAAAAGATTTAATATCTTTCTGGTTCTGTGGTTGGGGGAAGTTAAGTATACATTCGACTTTGGACGAGTTCGGTTTTACTCCGTCCTTTGTAATGAGGTGTCCTAAATATGCGACCTCCTTACGGAGAAATTCGCATTTATCAGGCTGAATCTTAAGATTTGCCTTCCTAAGTCGTTTGAATACTTCAGTCAGTCGGGCCAAATGTTCGTGTATAGTTGGTGAGTAGACGATTATATCGTCCATATAGACCAAGCATCTCTCGTTCTGGATTCCGATGAGAATGTTGTCCATCACCCTTTGAAAGGTTGAGGGAGCATTCTTCAAACCGAAAGGCATGCGAACGAATTCAAAATGACCGTTCTCTACAGTGAAAGCGGTTTTTTGAATGTCCTTCGATTCAATTTCGATCTGCTGAAAGCCAGAAGCAAGATCTAGTGTAGTAAAGTATTGGCATTTGCCAAGTTGGTCCAGTAAGTCCGATATGTTAGGTAAGGGGTACTTATCGTCTACTGTGAGTTCATTAAGTTTTCTGTAGTCTACGACTACGCGCCACTTTTGTTTGCCGGATGCGTCTTGTTTTTTTGGGACAACCCACACAGGGGAAGACCAAGGGGAATTTGAAGGGCGAATGATACCTTGTTCTAACATTTTTGAGACTTGGGTTCGAACTTCTTCCTTATGGATTTGGGGATAGCGATAAGACTTGGTGAATACGGGTTTCGAGTTATTTGTATCAATAGAATGTTTTATTTCGTTAGTGAAGCTAAGATTGTCTCCTTCTAAATAGAATATGTCCGAGAAATCGATGCAAAGTTGTTGGATTAATTCTGCCTCCTCCTCGTTGAGATGTTCGAGTCGAAGTTGGTTGTGAATTTCTGTTAGTCTGTCTATATTAGGATTGTTTCCGAAAGAGATTTGTTCGCAGTGGTTAATGGAAAGATTCTGAATGGGTTCTAATTGGATTTTGTTGAAATTTATAATTTTTGGACTAGCGTTTGCATTTAAAATAGAAGTGAAAAATTCACCCTTGTCATTAACCTGGACTAAAGCGTTTGGTAATCTTACATTTTCTATTACGGTGGAAGTTAGAATGGCCTCCGTATTTCGTAAGTCGCATTTAAGTTTAAAAATGCGTTCTGTCCGCGGTTCGATACTGATGGTATTTAAAATCGTTTGGTTGTTTATCTGTGGTTGGGTGTCGGTTGATAATGTCTCTTCAGTAACTTTCATGAGTGGGATGGTTTTGAAATTTGTGACGAGAACTTTCTTATTAAAGTCTATTACACAATTGTAATGCTCCAGGAAATCGGAGCCTAATAGGCCATCGAATTCGATGTCTAGATCGCATATGTAGACTTTGTGTGGATCTATTAGATTGAACGGGACTAAAGTGGATTCGTTTATGAGAATTTTTTGGTTAGTGATACCTTGTATCACAACGTTTTCAGGAGATCGGTTTGGAAATTTTTCACAAGTTTTGGGCTTGAAGATTGATAAGCCTGCTCCTGTGTCGATTAACAATTTGTAAGTGTTAGAAGCGTCATTGATATAAAAGAGGTTCTTTGAGTTAACAGAAAGTGCGGGGCTTATAGGAAAGCGTTTTCCGGGAAGTTGAGGTTTGGATTGAAGCTGTCGTTGAATTCATTGTCTCGAATAGGGACTGAAGATTGAGGATTTGAGTGTCCGGTGGTTTGTCTACGGTGAGAGCCGTTTGAAAATTTCGCTGAGAATTATCGGGTACATCAGAGCAGAATTCAGGGTAACCATTTTCATAAGTGTCGTAATTTTCATAATTGTGAACCTGAGAGTAATATAAATCGTTACTTTGTGGTTCAGTATCCAAATGTGAGTATTCATCTTGTTGAGGGTAATCAGGGTCATAGAAATTGCTTGACTGATCATTTGTGTAATTGGGAGTGTTATAGAAATCTGACTGATTAAAGTGATGGGCCCTTTGTTGCTGATTTCTGAAAAAGTTTGGATTGGGTCGAAACTGTTAGGACTTTGATTTGTCCGCTAGTTGAGGGTCGATTTTGTTGGAATTGTTGTCTATTCTGGTCAAAGTTGGTCTCATTTGGTTTGCGGGCTGAGAAAATTGATTAGGTCGAAATTGTTGAAATTATTATTGTTAAAATTCGATTTTGGCTGTTGTTGCCTTTGTCTAGTTAAGCATTCGTTAAATGAATGCCCTGTTCGTTTGCAAAACGAGCATTGCTTAATAAAGGTTGTAGTGTTTGGTCGTTTTTGTTGTTGTTGGTTACGTGTCACTTGAAACTTTTGGTTTTCTAAGTGACACAGTTGTATCTCCCGTTTTATTCTAGAAACAGCAGTTATAATGTCGTCAGGGTTGCTGGCACGTATAATTTGCCCTATTTTCGGGTCAAGACCAGTTAAAAGGCTGTTCAGAGCCATAGAATCAATAAGAGAAATTTGTGCGTATTTTTCTTTTGTAGTTATGTTTTGTTTATTGACAGCCGCGTGCATTTTGGCTTCGTGTGTTTGAAGGCGGGCTGCGAAGGTTAATGGGGACTCTTGGGAAGTTGTCGCATTCTCTGAAGATCTTGAATTAATGCAGACAAATCGCGTGAATCACCGAGGTGTTTTCAAGGAGCGTTTTGATGTCGTCCCAAGTTGATGGGTTTCGGGAATTTACAAGTTCGGCGGCACGGCCTCTCAACTTGTTTTTTTATATGAAGGATTAATAAGGCTATTTGATTAGAAACAGCCATGTTGTGTGCTGTTGTGCAAGAGCTAATAAAAGTGTTAAGGAAAATGGGATTCCCGTCGTATTCAGAGAATAATCGCAAATATCTCTGAAATTTTGTAAGGTTCTACCGTTGGGGTTGTGGCACCTTGTCTTGTAGTGGTCATAGTCAAAGTATTTGCACAATATTAAAAATTTAAATCGATTATATTGTCGAATTGACAATGGTAAAACGTATAATCAATGTTTAAATAAATAAATGTGAAAATAGATAGATATTAAAATAATTAGATCAAGTTATTATAAGTTGTCGTTCAGAATAATGGTATAAATTTAATGTGTAATTATCAATATGTACCAAAATTGGTCAAAAATATTTCTTACCTTGCAATTTTACTCAAATAAATGAACTGAATATATCAAGGGTAGTGATGTAATATGTTTAAAATATTTAAGGAATATTAAGGATTTATCTTTGATGATAGAAATGGTGATTAAGTGTATCAATAAATGGAAATAATAAAATAATAATAACATAATCCTTACAATATAATTCCTGGCATGGACTGTTCTGTAAGTTGACTGCACTGGTTAGCCGTTTGCGTGTTCCTGGTGCTAGCTCGCTTCCAGTTGTGTCTCCAGCAAGAGGTTGATTGTCCCACGAAGGTTTGGAAACCACCACGACTAGTTAGAATTCTCGTGTTCTAGTCGTTTTGGAACAATCTCCTACTGACTGCGCCAATTTTATATCTTCACAAACACAAATGCTTTTTTAAAAAAAATATTTTTATTTATAACACAAATTAAATATTTTACTTCAAAATTACGTTAAACAATATAAATGAGATAATTGAATGCGATACACTTAATGACGCTCACAGCCATCGCATGTACATTTATAAGCTACGTCTTGCATTGTCAGCATCAGCAGTTTTACACGTGCGATGGGCATTTGCGTATTTCTGGAATTGCTATATCGTGTAATATGACACCATGTGAACGACTCATTTGACCGTTACACGGTGTTGTCATATTATTATTCTAAGTATTGTTTACGACGTATATATATATATATATATATATATATATATATATATATATATATATATATATATGGTTGATGATTTATTCCGGTGTGCATCCGTTCGTCTGTATTCGTTTATAAGATCACTTGACGTTTCGCCAAAATCATATTTGGCTTTCTCAAAAGATACTAAGTAACTGAAGAATTGCTGGTTCTTGATCTCAATTTATACCTGCCCTGTGAGCCCTCATTAGTAGTTAATCTCTCAGGTACTTTATCTTGTTTATTAGGTTGGGTTAACTGATGGTCAATTAAAGTGCAATTGCCGTGTTTATGGCTTTTGTCGGTAATTTGGGTAATCGGATTATTTGGGTTTATTGCTGGTTTTGTTGTATTGTTATTTTGATATGGGATTACTGCTTTCCAAAATGGTGATAATTTTAAAGCTTCGTCTTTCTTGTTTATGGTATCTCGGGTTTTAATTTCAATCGCTTCTCGTATTGTTCTGATTTTATAGTTTTCAACATTGGAGATTTCTTTACAAGTATTAAACTCTATTTTATGCCCTGTTTCTTGTTCGTGTCTGAATAAAGTAGAGGTGGTCTGTTTGTTCTTTATGTATAGTTTGTGTTCGTCTCGACGGGCGGATATTCGCCTGTTTGTTTGGCCGACGTATAACTTGGAACAGTCTCCACATGAAATGCTGTAAACTCCATGGTTCTCTAATGGCATTTTATCTTTTGGGTTCCCAGCAATTTTCCGATTGTTGTTTGGGGTTTGTATGTAGTTCGAATTTTGTGTTTACCCAGAAATCTCCCTATTCTATCCGTTGTACCTCTCATGTATGGTAAACTTACATGGGCTACGTAGTCTTGGTCATCATTTTGTTTCTTTTTCTCATCTTGTTGTTTGTTTATTGCTTTTCTGATGGTGTGGTTATTGTAGCCATTTTTTCTGAGGGTGGTTTTATTTATAAGATGGTTTATAATGTTTTCTAAGTATATGTCCAAAAGAATACCGTAGGTGAAATTCATCAGTACAACACCGGAACATATGTGTAGCTCTTGTAAGGAAGAAATCCGGTACCAAGAAATCTCTGTTTTGTGATGACCTGGTTCTTTACAATAAATTACCTGTTTATATAAGATCTATAAGTAGTCTTCATGTATTTAAGAAAAATGTGGCATATGTAAAAACTAATTATATTTAAATAATAGATTTTATTGCAATATTTTAAGTATGAATTATTGCTAATTGGATGTATTAGTCTTTACTTAGATTCACTAAGTGTGATTTGCGGTCCTCCTATTAGATTTTAAATTTTGAAATTCGGGCATCTGTCCTTAAATCCATAATATGCTACACCAAAAACTTCATCTCTTATCACCTGAAATTTACGTCTTTACCACTCAGGTGGTCACTACTAGAGGTAAGAAGTTTTCAAGAATAATGCAGAAAGATTTTAATCAAATGTGTTTATAACCATTATCCAAATACATTATACATTTTAACAACATAATGTTCTATTACGTTTCTTTAAATGTTTTTTATTTCTGTGATTATTGAATTTAAACTAATAGATGTTGGATTACATTTAAAAATGTTCAATTTTTCTGCGTACGCTACTGGATATTATAGGATAAGTTTCACGCTTTACATTCTTGTCAGTTTTGTTTCTGCGGTATAAATGAATCGTTCGGTCTCTTGAAATTATAGGTCTGTATTTGGAACCTATTTTAGAAACACTCTGCATAAACCTGTACAGGCAACCATAGAGTAGAGTTAGAAAATATCAAGATTTTGATGAAAGAAGAAAACCGTAAAAAATAGAAAGTTAAGGAAACCAGTTTAACAATGATTAATATTGACGACATCTGAACAGAGTCAACAAGGCTGAACCATATCTGGGAGCAACTTTTGCTAGACGTATATAAAATCGGAACCCACAGTATACGGAGATCGAAAATCATTCAATCTGTCACAGTCTTTATTTGACAACCACCACAAATGTTTAGGCATAGCAGCCAAAACTAACAAAATATAGGACAAATACGTAGATGTTATTCACATTTTTTATACGTTTACTAGTATTGTAGAGATCACCTGTGAGGAAGACATTCTTTAGAGGATAACTAGTAATCCAGTCACTTTGAAATACTTTTTTTGGATTGTTTATCGCAGTACATACATAAGTACGTGAGTTCATTTAATTTTGATATTTTATCCTGTTCTAATTTTGCAATATATGTAAATTTTAATTGAATGACCAGTTTATGTATTTTCGTCCAACTGGTTCAAATTTGAAGAATGTTAGAATTAGCTTATCAAGGGTTGTCTTTAAATTGAAAAAATAGTGTGCTCCATATAAAAAAGTTGCTGATATTACTGACGTACTTCCCTACTTCACGTATATTACATTAATAAGTGGAAGCACTGCAAATTCAAAAACACAACGATCTGATAATTTCGAGTAAAAAAACTCATAAGACTGTGGTCATATAATTAACCCTAAATGAAACAGTTATACTACATTTTTATTATATTCTCTTTGAATTGTACTCAAAACTGCTGTTTAGAGTAATAACAGTTTAAACCTAAACTTTTCCAATATATACAATAAATAATTTTTCTATCAAGTGTTTATCGATATATTTTCTTGAAGACAGATGAACTCTTGAAATCAGGTTGTACCGAATGCAGCAGGAAGAGGATAAACTACGACTGGTTTGTGGTGGCCACAGACCAACCTCCATGCCATTTTCACACTTAGAGCAGAAATCTTATAAAGGTTTAATAATTTTCTTATATTGACATCGTTCCAGGTATCCGGGAAGCCAGAATCTATAATTTATTGGAAATATCATGCTCTCTAAGTTATATTTATTTACAATCGTATAAAATTCTCTACAAATATTTAATATTACACGATTTAATAGTATATAGTAATGCAAGAAAATAACATTCATTTGGTTCCGTATTTGCTGTATATCCTAATATTCTCTGAGATTAAATTTGAGGGGTTTGTAAACTAATATGATTTATATTGTATTAAAACTTTTAAACAACAAAACACTCCGCAATAAAACAGTGTAATTTAATGCAACTTTTCAGTTTTATGTTATTTTATGACTGATTAAGATATTGAATAGTCAAATTTCATCTTCACAGTGTTTTACTAATCAAATTGATGTCTGCATTTACAAAAATGTAAATATATACTGAATCCGGGAAAGAATGACGCATTCTGTATTGCAATAACCACTGGCAAAAACAACTGCCGTAGATAATTTAATCTGTATGTTTATGATATCCTATATTTACCATCTCACTCGTCAATTTTACAAATATTCACACTCAATTTAAATGTCTTTATTATTGTTCAGCTATCACAATCCGCTGGGGTGTTTCACGCTGCTTCCAAACCAAACTGCGACATATAGAATTCATTAGATCGAATATTTTTCCCGTCATCTCTGGTCTGCCAGTCTAGAAGGTATTCTTCAGAATCACGTCAACATTAATTGTTTTACATCCATCGAATTTATGAGGCTACCGCTATTGATGTTTTTTGTATACAGCTTTTTTTAATTCGTATTTGCAATGTTTTTATCAGAATGATTTACTTTTTTTGGCCTACTTCTGACACCAATTGCAATAGAGTCGGGGGATTAATTTCACAAATATTCAAACACACGTCTTTATTTTTATCAAAATAAGCTTATTTACAAATACACAGTGACTAATTCGGTGCTGATGCTTTTTTATATAGAGCCCTTTTTATTTAGTATTCACAATGTCTTTATCAGAATAATTAACTTAGAAGGTTACTTGCTTTTATTGGCGACGTAACATGTATTTTATAACAATATACAAAAAAATGTTAAAGGCCCAAAAGAGTTATTAATTCTTTCAGTTAATAAGTTCTCATGCAGTTCATGATATTCATGAATTCATCCGATAGCTGGTGCAATCGGCCTTCGTCCGATATTTCGGAGAATGCGAAATGTGTGTCTATCGACCCGAGGCCGACGGCTAGCGTTAATGGGAATTCGTCGAATTTAATCGAATCTTCGAGAATACATTTCCGAATGGCTCATTGACCTACTAGAGAATTCCGAGAGAAATATATAAATACGGACAGCTGGCGATAGCATTCATTCAGTATTCGACAGCCGTATAATTAAGATAAATTGAAAATAGTTTTGTGAATATAAATGTGTTTAAATAGTGGAAATAAATTGGAGTAAGTTGGACTGTGTTTTTAAATAAATCCGAGAACAGAACCCGATTGTGAAAATAAAACCATTACAGTGGTGTCAGGTGTGGGGTGAATTTGTGGAACTTTTGAAGTGGTAAATAAACAGACTAACAATATTTAAAGCAGTGACTTTGGACCATTTAAAAGCGACGGATTTTAAAAAAGAACTTGAGCAAAGGGATTTAGAAATTAGGGGGAAGAAAAGTGAATTAATACAACCGCTACGAGATGCTCTAATAAATGAAGGTAACGATCCCAATACTTATTTGTTTGAAGTTTCTGGTAATGGAGACATGTTTATGCTATTAAAAAAAGGAAGAAAATTTAAAAAAAAATTTAAAAGAAACATTGCAACATAAATTCATAGAAAATTCTAAATCTTTAGAACACAAATTGCTGGAAGATTCTAAAAACCTGAAAGAGACGTTAGAAGAAAATTCTAAATTCTAAATCCCTAGAAGAAAATTTGAAAAGCATGGTACAGAAAAATTCAGCAATGCTGGATGAGAAAACATCCGAGAATGAGGCTCAGATGGAGGAGCTAAAGCAAACAATGGTGGAAGAGTCAGTCAAAAATGAAACGCGGGTAGAATAGGTAAAGTAGACAATAGTCTAAAATGAAACGCAGATAAAAGAACTAAAACAGGTAATGGAGAGTGAGATCAGCAAAATAAGAGAACAGGTAGTCACAATACAAAGGGGAGAAACTTCACCAAAGACCGAAAGCAGAAACAGTCCAGAAATAGTGGATTCTAAAATTGGCCTCTAAGAAGCAAGACACAAATGAAACCTCCACAATTTGATAGGAAATAGTCATGGACTAACTATAGGCGCCAATTCGAGGCTACAGCAAAGTTACGGCTAGTCGGCAGAGGAGAAGGCAATAGCACTAACACTCGCCTTAATGTATTTTGTAAACCTTGAATGCCTCTGAGCAAGAAGACTACGAAAAACTGGTCAAACAATTAGAACTGAGGTATGGTCAGACATATTTGGAGCACGTCTACCACTCCCAATTGAAAAATCGATACCAGAGATGAAATGAATCCCTACAAGAGTTTGAAGCTAATATTGCCCGTCTCGTTCGCCTTGCCTATCCAATCACACCGGAAAACGTAATAGAAAGGTTAGCAGTGCAAGCATTTTTAGATGGAATTCGGGACCACGAAGCCAGACAGGCATTGACCCTAGCTCGAGCGACTCAATTAGTGGATGCACTGGCTCGAACTCTAGAATTCGAGGCTGGGAAAAATACCTGCAGAGGTCAAGCCAGAGTCCGAATCGTTGACGGAGTATCTTCAGATGGCAGAAACGATGAAGCCTCTGTAAGAAAGATAATAGAGAAAGTCCTTACCGAGAAAACACAACTGAGATGTTGGAAGTGTGGTAAGGTAGGGCACATCAAGGTGTTATTGCAAGGAGAGCAACGGAGGCCCGACTTCCTCGTCGGAAAACTAAAGAGGGTCAATGTGAAGGGGCCATCGTCAATCTGTAGTCAACAAGCCCCAACTATCCACGCATATGTCGCTTCGCTACGCAACCACGTTAACAGTGTCTTTGTAGCAATGTGCAATGCTGCTGGAAACAGGTGCGACAAAAACAGCTATAAGGCCCAACATTGTTTTAGGGACGATGATAAAACCAACAAAATGTCAACTGCTAACAGCGACAGGAGAACCAGAGAAAGTCCATGGTGAAATAGATGTAGAAATGGTCTTGGGAAATACAGCATTGCAACATCGGGCATTAGTGGCGGACATCGAAGACCAAGTCATCAAGGGAATGGATCCAAGGAATTCCAATTAAACTTTAAAGAAGGAATTCTGCCAGTAAATGACGAAGAAGTGGTGCTTCATGGGAAAGACGACATAATGCTTCGAGCAATCTTGGCAGAGGATGTAAATGTTCCGGAAAGAGCTGAAATCATTGTAGATGCCTGCCTAGATGGGAAAGATTAAGCTGGAACGGTGATGATGTTTGATCCCGAACTTAACAACGGAAATGTAGGCAGAGGAGTCGCACTGGGGAAGACCCTGTTTCGTGCTAAGGGGATTGTGACAGTAAGAGTTGTAATGTCAAACGTTGGTAATGCCAATTGTAATGGCAAACCTACCACCTTATTACCGCCCACGTGGTAGACTTTAACACCAGGGTACACGACAGCTTCAGTGGAGACGGAAGTGGGTTAACAAATAAGGGACAAGCTAACTGTAAGTTAACTTTCCAATATATAAGATATATATATAAGATGTTCTGGGCGCCAGAAAGATTCTCTGCCTATTTACCACAGCTAACCGCCTAAGATAACTTACCAATCCTCCGCGGCTACAAGAAATCTATAGATAAGTTCTCTATGGCTAATAAAACCTCAGAATATTGTCAGTTACGTCACAACAAACCTACTTCAATAAAACTCTTAATAAAACAATAAACCATTTAATGAACTTGTTAAATATCCCAATACAATCCTGCAAAAATGTCAAACACAAGTCGACACGTAGCCAACTTCATATACCTACATACACATATCTATAGTTCAACCAAGAATCAACATTACATACCTAAGTTCAAATTATTACCAAAATCAACAATGTAATAATCTATTAATGATCAAATGAACCTACATAAAATAAACAAATATTATCAAAAGCATTAAACAAAATATTCAAATATTGTGATCCGTAAACATGCACAATATATCTTAACTCAGCAATGAGATACTTAAATGCACAATATTTAAAATTATATCAAAGTCAATAATGACATCTTCAACTATGAATATTATTCAAAATTATATCAAATTCAATGAACGTAATGGTATTCTGAAATCTGAAGCCAAAAATTCAGTTACTGACAAAAGTTTTTAATTATATTTAAACTTCAAGATAAATCAATTATGATTTCATAAATCTGAAAACAAATATTATCTTTAAAACATCCAAAATGATTCAATTAACAAGTCAACATATCGAACTCTCACTACGCTTTCACAAAATACCAAATATTATCAATAACTAATAAATCAGTAATCATGAAATGATGTTCAAAATTTGGCACTACAAGAAATGTATAAATATCAAATTTATATGAGCAAATTAACAGTCAAAGGTTTGACTAAATAATCAGGTTCTTTATTAAATTTAATAAATTTAAAATGTTATTCAGATAAATCAACTCTCTTTAATGTGAAAAGCAAATTATGAGCACAACATAAATACACTAAATCAAATTACAACGGTGCCTTGTTACACAAACAATGCCACAACACTCAGCTGTCCTCTGTGAAATCTAAGCAAAAATACGCCGTCGTTCTTACGGCAACCAGCGAAGATTTCCAGTTCCCAATAAACCAGAATGGAACTCGTTCGAATGACTAGAAGACTTGCCAACACTTCGACAAACTAAGTGAAGTTGACAGCCCCATATACTTAAGATAAACAAGGTCTTGGGTGGGCTAAAAGTCTTAAATACGATGTTCAATTGGTCGTTGAACAGTTAGTCGTCCAGGAAGGCTAGCCCCTTATGCAGGAAGTCATGACGGCGAAGTTGACCAAACCCAAGTCCGCAGCATCCAATCACCCGATGACGAGATGACATTCGAACAGTTCATGGCACTGTACTCTGATGGGCAAAAACTGCAGCACGACGTAACCAAAGAGGGACCCCGAGACCGAGGTGCCCATAGAATATGTCCTGGCTCATTGTGTGGCTCGAGATCACCGGATGTCCAGAGGAATAGCCAAGGTGTTTGCCAAAAAGTACGGCCAGTTCCAGAAGGAAGCAAAATCCAGCGGTAGGGAAGGTCCTTCATCTCAAAGATAAACAACCAGTGAGCACCAGAGACATCATTTATTTGGTAACGAAAACGTTCTCCATGGATTGAATTGGAGGGTGGTGAGAAGTATGATGGAAACAATCTTTCGATTCAGTGGCATCCACATCCTTGTTTGCTGTCTCAATATTCGCAGCCCAAATTCGAAGACCGTTGACTGTTACTTCGACCAAACTTCCCGTTGTCGAAATGGAGAGTCCTGCAAATATCGTCACACCAGGAAGGATTCTGGGACATTCCGAGACGGCCGGCTAGCGTTAATAGGAATTCGAATTTAATCGAATCTTCGAGAACACTAGAGAATTCTGGGAGAAATATATAAATACGGACAGCTGGCGATAGCATTCATTCAGTATTCGACTGCCGTATAGTTAAGATAAATTGCAAATAGTTCTGTGTTAAAGTAGTGGAAATAAATTAAAGTGAATTGGACGAGGTATTTAAATAAATCCAAGAACGGAACCCGATTGTGAAAATACAAACATTACAATAATAAGAACAAGGTAATCATGCAGACGAATTTCTAACTTTGGCTAGTATAGACCAATAGCCATCAACTGACAAAATGGTAAAAAAATACTAAATCTTTATTTTTTGATAAAATCAGATGTACCCGTTTGGTGTAAGAGTTCACACGCACTTATACTTCATAATTTTATTAGTAACTTTTCGAGATTTTTTAATCCATTTAACGAAAGATAATATATTGTTTCTAATCGAGTTGGGCTCCCCTCAACTGATTGAATTCCCGAATAGTTATGTATATATATAATATATATATATATATATATATATATATATATATATATATAAAAGTTCTCGACTAGAAACAATATATTGTCGTGCGTTCAATGGATTGAAAAATCTCGAAAAGTTACTATTGTAATTTCTTTGACAGGTTTAAGTAAACCTAAGAATTTTTTCGTGTGATTTATATCCTCTGAATCACAAGGAAACGGCGTTACACACAGTACAACTCCCGATTTTGAGTCTCTGTGAGCTAGATTTTCCTGAAACTCCTGGATGTCGAAATTTATTTCGCCACAAAATATTTAATTCAGAATTTCAGTTGATGCTAGTTCATTTACTAACGCTATAATAAGTTGAATACAATGCATACTATGCAATTAAGAATACCACAGTACATACATTTGTTACCATACTTCAAAAATTGCGTAAGTAGATTCATTTTCACGAGTAATAGAACTCTCTTGACAAAATTCGTAATCTGTGTTGAGGTGAGCACTCCCGTGGGGCCAAATTTTCCACCTATTGTAACTATAAATTGGGTTTAGGATTTATTGTGTGTATTTACTTAGTGCAAACTTCTCAAGGTACATTGTCAAACCTTGGTTTCTATAAGATATTACACAGCGCTTTTATGTTTGATGAGTTCAGAAAACACACATAGATATGCATTTCAAGTAATAACATTAGACACAATAGGACCATTTTCACCATCGTTTAGAGGTTTTTCATACCTGCTGGTAGTTGGTGATTGGTTTAGTAAATATACTTTATTGTGCCCGATGAGAGGAGCTACCGCAAATAATGTAGTTAGGTTCATGGAAAATCAAGTATTTTTGGTTTTTGGTATTCCACAATTCAACATTTGTCGCATTGGTCTTGCAGAAGCATATCTCACACAAAGAAGATATGGTAATGTCCTGGGTATGCAACCGAGTGAACTTTAGCTGAAATGAACAATAAGGCAGTAAGGGCACGTGATTCAAAGTTACATTCTTTGGTAAGATTGGGACAGGACTGTCAAGAATAGGGCTCGCTTTAAATACTTCAACATATGAAGAACAGAATTATACCATAATTTAGGTCCGTTAAGCTAGCGGGGACACTATAGCGGAATCTAAAATAACCCATAAAATAATTTTTTACTAATTTTTTACCGCCACCGAACCCCACCCCCGTTATAGCTTCCCCGTTATAGCTTCCCCGCTAGCTTAACGTTTAAGCTAGCGGAATATTTTATAACTTCAAGAGGAAAACAGCTATCGACCTAATTCCACCGCCATAATTTTTTACTCGTCAAATACAAGAAGAAGGTTTATAGTGGTTATCGCCAAAAACACCCCCTACCCCTTACCACCCTTAAAATTTAGTTTCATTAATCTAGTAGGTACTTTATAAAGGAATCAAAAATAAAGTATATCATAATTTTCTACTACTTTTTTACCGCCATAAAAAATTTTTATTTTAAACCTACCCCTATACTACCTACCCTACTACCTTAACGTTTAAGCCAGCGGAATATTTTATAACTTCAAGAGGAAAACAGCTATCGACCTAATTCCACCACCATAATTTTCTACTCGTCCAATACTAAAAGAGGTTTTATAGTGGTTATCACAAAGACCACCCTCTACCCCTCACAACCCTTAGAAATTACTTTCGCTAATCTACAGACTACTATATAACAGAATCAAAAATATAATATATCATAATTTTTTACTACTTTTTAACTAATATTTTACGGCCATAGAGTTTTTTTTACTTCTAAACCCACCCATATACCACCTAGCCTACTACCTTAACGTTTAAGCCAGCGGAATATTTTATAACTTCAAGAGGAAAACAGCTATCGACCTAATTCCACCGCCACAATTTTTTACTCGTTAAGTACTAGAAGAAGGTTTATAGTGGTTATCGCAAAAACCACCCCTACCCCTCACCACCCTTAAAATTTAGTTTCATTAATCTAGGAGGTACTTTATAACGGAATCAAAAATAAAGTATATCATAATTTTCTACTACTTTTTGACTAGTTTTTTACCGCCATAATTTTTTTTTACTTCTAAACCTACCCCTATACCACCTACCCTACTATCTTAACGTTTAAGTCAGCGGAATATTTTATAACTTCAAGAGGAAAACAGCTATCGACCTAATTCCACCGCCATAATTTTTTACTCGTCAAGTACTAGAAGAAGGTTTATAGTGGTTAACGCCAAAAACACCCCCTACCCCTTACCACCCTTAAAATTTAGTTTCATTAATCTAGTAGGTACTTTATAACGGAATCAAAAATAAATTATATCTAATTTTCTACTACTTTTTGACTAATTTTTTACCGCCATAAAATTTTTTTACTTTAAACCTACCCCTATACCACCTACCATACTACCTTAACGTTTAAGCCAGCGGAATATTTTATAACTACAAGAGGAAAACAGCTATCGACCTAATTCCACCGTTATAATTTTTTACTCATCAAGTACTAGAAGAAGGTTTATAGTGGTTAACGCCAAAAACACCCCCTACCCCTTACCACCCTTAAAATTTAGTTTCATTAATCTAGTAGGTACTTTATAACGGAATCAAAAATAAATTATATCTAATTTTCTACTACTTTTTGACTAATTTTTTACCGCCATAAATTTTTTTTACTTTAAACCTACCCCTATACCACCTACCATACTACCTTAACGTTTAAGCCAGCGGAATATTTTATAACTTCAACAGGAAAACAGCTATCGACCTAATTCCACCGCCATAATTTTTTACTCGTCAAGTACTAGAAGAAGGTTTATAGTGGTTAACGCCAAAAACACCCCCTACCCCTTACCACCCTTAAAATTTAGTTTCATTAATCTAGTAGGTACTTTATAACGGAATCAAAAATAAATTATATCTACTTTTCTACTACTTTTTGACTAATTTTTTACCGCCATAAAATTTTTTTACTTTAAACCTACCCCTATACCACCTACCATACTACCTTAACGTTTAAGCCAGCGGAATATTTTATAACTTCAATAGGAAAACAGCTATCGACCTAATTCCACCGCCACAATTTTTTACTCGTCCAATACTGAAAGAGGTTTTATAGTGGTTATCACAAAGACCACCCTCTACCCCTCACAACCCTTAGAAATTACTTTCGCTAATCTACAGACTACTATATAACAGAATCAAAAATAAAATATATCATAATTTTTTACTACTTTTTAACTAATATTTTACCGCCATAGAGTTTTTTTACTTCTAAACCTACCCATATACCACCTACCCTACTACCTTAACGTTTAAGCCAGCGGAATATTTTATAACTTCAAGAGGAAAACAGCTATCGACCTAATTCCACCGCCACAATTTTTTACTCGTCAAGTACTAGAAGAAGGTTTATAGTGGTTATCGCAAAAACCACCCCTACCCCTCACCACCCTTAAAATTTAGTTTCATTAATCTAGGAGGTACTTTATAACGGAATCAAAAATAAAGTATATCATAATTTTCTACTACTTTTTGACTAGTTTTTTACCGCCATAATTTTTTTTTACTTCTAAACCTACCCCTATACCACCTACCCTACTACCTTAACGTTTAAGTCAGCGGAATATTTTATAACTTCAAGAGGAAAACAGCTATCGACCTAATTCCACCGCCATAATTTTTTACTCGTCAAGTACTAGAAGAAGGTTTATAGTGGTTAACGCCAAAAACACCCCCTACCCCTTACCACCCTTAAAATTTAGTTTCATTAATCTAGTAGGTACTTTATAACGGAATCAAAAATAAATTATATCTAATTTTCTACTACTTTTTGACTAATTTTTTACCGCCATAAAATTTTTTACTTTAAACCTACCCCTATACCACCTACCATACTACCTTAACGTTTAAGCCAGCGGAATATTTTATAACTTCAACAGGAAAACAGCTATCGACCTAATTCCACCACCATAATTTTCTACTCGTCCAATACTAAAAGAGGTTTTATAGTGGTTATCACAAAGACCACCCTCTACCACTCACAACCCTTAGAAATTACTTTCGCTAATCTACAGACTACTATATAACAGAATCAAAAATAAAATATATCATAATTTTTTACTACTTTTTAACTAATATTTTACCGCCATAGAGTTTTTTTACTTCTAAACCTACCCATATACCACCTACCCTACTACCTTAACGTTTAAGCCAGCGGAATATTTTATAACTTCAAGAGGAAAACAGCTATCGACCTAATTCCACCGCCACAATTTTTTACTCGTAAAGTACTAGAAGGAGGTTTATAGTGGTTATCGCAAAAACCACCCCTACCCCTCACCACCCTTAAATTTAGTTTCATTAATCTAGTAGGTACTTTATAACGGAATCAAAAATAAAGTATATCATAATTTTCTACTACTTTTTGACTAGTTTTTTACCGCCATAATTTTTTTTTACTTCTAAACCTACCCCTATACCACCTACCCTACTACCTTAACGTTTAAGGCAGCGAAATATTTTATAACTTCAAAAGGAAAACAGCTATCGACCTAATTCCACCGCCATAATTTTTTACTCGTCAAGTACTAGAAGAAGGTTTATAGTGGTTAACGCCAAAAACACCCCCTACCCCTTACCACCCTTAAAATTTAGTTTCATTAATCTAGTAGGTACTTTATAACGGAATCAAAAATAAATTATATCTACTTTTCTACTACTTTTTGACTAATTTTTTACCGCCATAAAAATTTTTTACTTTAAACCTACCCCTATACCACCTACCCTACTACCTTAACGTTTAAGCCAGCGGAATATTTTATAACTTCAACAGGAAAACAGCTATCGACCTAATTCCACCGCCATAATTTTTTACTCGTCAAGTACTAGAAGAAGGTTTATAGTGGTTAACGCCAAAAACACCCCCTACCCCTTACCACCCTTAAAATTTAGTTTCATTAATCTAGTAGGTACTTTATAACGGAATCAAAAATAAATTATATCTAATTTTCTACTACTTTTTGACTAATTTTTACCGCCATAAAATTTTTTACTTTAAACCTACCCCTATACCTACCTATACCGAATAAAAGCACAACAGGAAATACAGCTATCGACCTAATTCCACCGCCAAAATTTTTACTTCAAAGGAAAACAGCTCCACCTAATTCCACCGCCAATTTTTTACTCGTCAAGTACTGAAAGAGGTTTTATAGTGGTTATCACAAAGACCACCCTCTACCCCTCACAACCCTTAGAAATTACTTTCGCTAATCTACAGACTACTATATAACAGAATCAAAAATAAATTATATCTA
The DNA here is from genome assembly GCA_034190945.1 of Octodonta nipae. Classification (NCBI taxonomy): domain Eukaryota; kingdom Metazoa; phylum Arthropoda; class Insecta; order Coleoptera; family Chrysomelidae; genus Octodonta; species Octodonta nipae. The sequence goes on from CM067219.1 coordinate 63,264,465, forward strand.
AATTTTTACTACTTTTTAACTAATATTTTACCGCCATCGAGTTTTTTTACTTCTAAACCTACCCCTATACCACCTACCCTACTACCTTAACGTTTAAGCCAGCGGAATATTTTATAACTTCAAGAGGAAAACAGCTATCGACCTAATTCCACCGCTACAATTTTTTACTCGTAAAGTACTAGAAGAAGGTTTATAGTGGTTATCGCAAAAACCACCCCTACCCCTCACCACCCTTAAAATTTAGTTTCATTAATCTAGGAGGTACTTTATAACGGAATCAAAAATAAAGTATATCATAATTTTCTACTACTTTTTGACTAGTTTTTTACCGCCATAAAATTTTTTTACTTCTAAACCTACCCCTATACCACCTACCATACTACCTTAACGATTAAGCCAGCGAAATATTTTATAACTTCAACAGGAAAACAGCTATCGACCTAATTCCACCGCCATAATTTTTTACTCGTCCAATACTGAAAGAGGTTTTATAGTGGTTATCACAAAGACCACCCTCTACCCCTCACAACCCTTAGAAATTACTTTCGCTAATCTACAGACTACTATATAACAGAATCAAAAATAAAATATATCATAAATTTTTACTACTTTTTAACTAATATTTTACCGCCATAGAGTTTTTTTACTTCTAAACCTACCCATATACCACCTACCCTACTACCTTAACGTTTAAGCCAGCGGAATATTTTATAACTTCAAGAGGAAAACAGCTATCGACCTAATTCCACCGCTACAATTTTTTACTCGTAAAGTACTAGAAGAAGGTTTATAGTGGTTATCGCAAAAACCACCCCTACCCCTCACCACCCTTAAAATTTAGTTTCATTAATCTAGGAGGTACTTTATAACGGAATCAAAAATAAAGTATATCATAATTTTCTACTACTTTTTGATTAGTTTTTTACCGCCATAATTTTTTTTACTTCTAAACCTACCCCTATACCACCTACCTTACTACCTTAACGTTTAAGTCAGCGGAATATCAAGAGGAAAACAGCTTTATCCACCGCCACAAACTTCTAGAAGAAAGAGGCAAAAACACCCCTACCCCTCACCACCCTTAAAATTTAAAACAGCTATCGACAAAAATAAAGTATATCTAATTTTCTTCCTAGTTTTTACCGCCACAATTTTTTACTCGTAAAGTACTAGAAGAAAGTTTATAGTGGTTAACGCCAAAAACACCCCTACCCCTTACCACCCTTAAAATTTAGTTTCATTAATCTAGTAGGTACTTTATAACGGAATCAAAAATAAATTATATCTAATTTTCTACTACTTTTTGACTAATTTTTTACCGCCATAAAATTTTTTTACTTTAAACCTACCCCTATACCACCTACCCTACTACCTTAACGTTTAAGCCAGCGGAATATTTTATAACTTCAACAGGAAAACAGCTATCGACCTAATTCCACCGCCATAATTTTTTACTCGTCCAATACTGAAAGAGGTTTTATAGTGGTTATCACAAAGACCACCCTCTACCCCTCACAACCCTTAGAAATTACTTTCTCTAATCTACAGGCTACTTTATAACAGAATCAAAAATAAAATATATCATAATTTTTACTACTTTTAACTAATATTTTGCCGCCATAGAGTTTTTTTACTTCTAAACCTACCCATATACCACCTACTCTACTACCTTAACGTTTAAGCCAGCGGAATATTTTATAACTTCAAGAGGAAAACAGCTATCGACCTAATTCCACCGCCACAATTTTTTACTCGTTAAGTACTAGAAGAAGGTTTATAGTGGTTATCGCAAAAACCACCCCTACCCCTCACTACCCTTAAATGTTAGTTTCGTTAATCTAGTAGGTACTTTATAACGGAATCAAAAATAAAGTAAATCACAATTTTTTACTACTTTTTGACTAATTGTTTACCACCATAAAATTTTTTTACATCTAACCCTACCCCTATACCACCTACCCTACTACCTTAACGTTTAAGCCAGCGGAATATTTTATAACTTCAAGAGGAAAACAGCTATCAACCTAATTCCACAGCCATAATTTTTTACTCATCAAGTACTAGAAGAAAGTTTATAGTGGTTATCGCCAAAAACACCCCCTACCGCTTACCACCCTTAAAATTTAGTTTCATTAATCTAGTAGGTACTTTATAACGGAATCAAAAATAAAGTATGTCATAATTTTCTATTACTTTTTGAGAAATTTTTTACCGCCATAATTTTTTTTTACTTTAAACCTACCCCTATACCAGCTACCCTACTACCTTAACGTTTAAGCCTGCGGAATATTTTATAACTTCAAGAGGAAAACAGCTATCGACCTAATTCCACCGCCATAATTTTTTACTCGTCCAATACTAGAAGAGGGTTTGTAGTGGTTATCGCAAAGGCGACCCTCTACCCCTCACAACCCTTACAAATTACTTTCACTAATCTAGAGGCTACTTTATAACAGAATCAAAATTAAAATATATCACAATTGTATACTACTTTTTATCAAATATTTTACTGCCATAGAGTTTTTTTACTTCTAATCCTACCCCTATACCACCTACTCTACTACGTTAACGTTTAAGCCAGCGGAATATTTTATAACTTTAAGAGTAGAACAGCTATCGGCCTAATTCCACGGCCACAATTTTTTACTCGTTAAGTACTAGAAGAAGGTTTATACTGGTTTTTGGTTAAAACCTACTCCTCACAACCCTCACGTTCTAGGAAGAGACATGTAGGAAACAACTGCCTCATTATAATGTACGAATTTAATTAAATAGCATAAAAGATAACAGTAATAAATATTTTAACATTTAAGTCATGTATTGGGATTACTACATATAAATTATAGTGGTGCATTGGAACGCTTGGCAACCGTGTACTTGAACAGAGCTCAGTCTCTTACTTGGAATTGATATTACAGTTAAAAATTGAAGCTCTGTTCCCGGAAATTATACTTTGAAAGGCAAAACAATTTACAATATGAAATATACAGATTTACTATTCGGATATGTTAACCATCAAAATGACATATGAAGGTTATTTCATTTATTTTCTTTGTTTATATTTATTTATTTGTTTAGGGAAATTAAAAAAAAATTGCGGCATTTTGTTTCAAAGCCAACTAAATGAAAAATTGTTTTTTTTTTAATTTACATTTTCTCTCATCCCTAGAAGCCTATTATATATACCTGAAAAACTCTTTTTATGTGCTATTCTATGACGTATAAATCCAATATAACGACCATAAATAACAAAGTTGGCTATGGTTGCAAGAAATCTAGAAGAACTTTGTAAACCTCAATCGATGCCCGTAGTCGCTAATAGAAAACTAATAATTAAATTAATTAATTTAATTGAATTTATTTACAAGGTTTAGAATATTTTGCAATTTTTCTAAAACCACAATTTTTGTTTTTTCTCGATATTTTGAAAACCCCTATAGATAATTTTAATTTCATCACAGCACTTGATTGGACTTGGAATAGTGCACCTTTTTTCTTATTTAAGCAACCCTGTATCTCTTACCATTTCGGAAATCCACATGAAGTTACTTTTATCTGTGACACATGGTATATATAATCTATTAAGATAATTTTGGGCAAAATTTTTGGCGCTGAAATTCAACTTTTTCAATCTTCTCCTTTGCTGCTGTTGTTGATCGTTTAAATCTATGAATTAGCTGTTTTCCCTAAGATAATAGAGACGAAGGCTTTATTTAAGTTAAATAATGACAGATTCGTATTATGTAGCTATACAATTATTATTATACCAAAAATCCATATAAACAAATTTAAGAAACTTAAGATTTTTAATACTATTATACCAGTAAATTAAATCTAAAATTAAATTAATATTCTTACTTTATTGAATAGCAAAATAATATGAATTTAACTAGGACTCTCAGTTGAATTTAATTATTGTAAAAGTTAGGGATGTTTCTCATAGAATGTAGTTTTTGGTACACATATTTTTATGGAAATTTCCAGTACCTACTAGTGTTATAAATCAAACCTTGAGTTGTGTTATCTAAATTTATTATAATTTGTTAATTTTTTACCCAATAAACTATTTGGTCGATTTTTGTAAATTTATTGTAGGATATCCCATCAAGTGAAAGTCTTAACTGTAAATATTTAAAATATCTTTTAACTGATTGTATATTAAAAATTGTATAATGGTTTTTAATTTAGGGGATGTATTTAAAACATTTAAATTGTCTGAAAATAAAAAAACAATCAGATTCAAATGTGTTAACAAAATTGTTTTTGGGAATTACTTCACTGATATTTCGGGGAACGACGTTTACTAGTATGGACAGTCGTCTGGGCGACCGGTGTAGTTTAAAAGCATTTGGCCTAAGACTCTTTTTTTGCGTCGTATATTCTCTGTTTTGATTTATTTGATATAAATAAGTTCTATCATTGTCAGCAATGTCACAACAAATATGTGTGTGTGCGCGAATTGTTTTCACAATTATTAAGTATTAAGTCTGAATTGAAGATTAACAATGTAAAATTACATAAAGAAATAAGCTAAATATTATTCGAAGCCAAGGAATCAGAAACAAAATTGTCCTATAGAGGGGCAAATCAGGAAGAAAAATGTCCTAGAAAGAGCTGAAAATCAGAAAAAAAATTTGGTCAGCAAATTTATAGGAAGTTTTGTAGTCTCACGGCAGGTGGGGTCAAAATGCGATTAGATTAAGGTATTTCCTTTTTTATTTTTTAAAACTTGAGCTAAAAAAATACAAGGAAACAAGAAGAAATTTGAAAGAAAAATCAGGTCAATCAAACACCTTTGATCGAAATATTAGATGAAAGATGACCAAAAAAATAAACTAATTAATGTTCTAGTGGAACTTAGTTAATGATTGGCGAGTAATTCTAATACTGAATAGCCACTATAATACAGTTTAATTTCTTTTGAAAAACTATTCAAGAATTAAATTTATACAAAAATAAAAGTGTGCCTATAGATTTAGATCTGAAATGATTCTGGCAGGCAAAAAAATTTAAGTTCATTACGGGGAATAAAACTAATAGGAAATATTTTTGTTATAATTTTTCTTACAATTTTGTACTTATGACTGTTCTTCAGCTTCAACATACTAAAGATAACAATTCATTGGGTAACGCTAATTTAACAGTCCATGCAAGAGAGTTGTGAGTGGAACTATAATTATATACAAAAAAGTATGAAGAGATTTTATTGTTCCTGTAACGTAATATTTGTTCCATATTGTGATATAAAATTATACAAGAATTTCCCCAAAATAGAAAATATTATTTAATAATCTTTAAGTGACCTTAACAGTATTAAACTTATGACTAGAAAATGATTTTTTTCAATATCAATAGCCTCTCAAAAATAGTATTAGAGAGGTATAGTGAGGTGACTTTAAGATAATTTAAGCTACAGTATATACATAGACATTGAGAGGGATAGAAAAACTGATGCTGAGGAATAAAATTAACACATTGACACAGTTAATGAAGAACTATATTATAAAAAATATATAGACTATGGAAAAAGTAATAATAAATGACATACATGATTAAAGTAACTCAATAACGGGATTAATCACACAAACCAGGAAATTGTTGAGATATAAAACTGCAAACCAAATTCTGCAAATAATCAAACTTAAAAGGCAAAATCACAAGTCTTAAAAGAATAAAACCTGACAAGCCATGAACGAGGGGCGGATCCAGACACGGGCTTCGGGGGGGGGGGATTTCTTGCTTCGGGGGGCGAACCTGTACTAAATTTGCCTGAATAAAATTTTAAACCTAGATTTCTTGGGTTATTACACTAAACATAGTCGTAATGAGGTTTAAACCCGTAGAATTTACCTTCTTCTAGGCTCTTGGAGTTAAGATTTCCTCGTTTTAATACTAAATTTACTGACTTTAAGGCTCTCGGTGGGGGCGATTGCCCCCATCGCCCCCCCCTCATCGGATTCCCCATGCCATGAATGCAAATAATTTAATAAATGCTCTGTAACGAAAGATAAAAACGGGCAATGAAAAAAAACATAACTTCATATCTATTGGCATACGTAATAAAACTCTAAAATAAAAATCAAGGGATTCCGGCGTTTTTCGTAACAATTTCTAGTGTAAGTTTTATTTAGCTTATCCGCTATTTGGGAATACACTGCATACCTAATGTATTGTAATGTTTTTATTTTCACAATCGGGTTCTTAGATTTATTTATAAACACTGTCCAACTGACTCTAATTTATTTCCACTACTTTAACACCATTTATATTCAAAGAACTATTTACAATTCATCTTAACTATATGGCAGTCGAATATTGAGTAAATGCTTCTCGAGCTCTCCGTATTTTTATATTTCTTCTGGGAATTCTACAGAACGGCAAAGAGACTAGACTGGAATTCTCCGAGAACGCCATCAAAGTAAGCCGCCGACCTCGATGCGCCAGACGATAAATGCCCCTTCTACGAATTATCGGATGAATTCCCGTCACAATAGTAATTCCAAAATTAATAGCATTTCTGGATTTTAATTTATTTTATTTGATAGCTTCTTTGAGCAAGACGTACGTTGGTAAAACCCTAATTTACTGCAGTCTAAAATTATTATGACGCTTCAATTAGGTTTGTAGTTAAAGATCTTTAAATTTGAGATGTTGAGCAGGAAATTTAGTAGAGGCTTCATAGAAAATTGAATAGTCTGATATATAGTAAAAATAAAAGTTTTATTTTGAAGATTCTATTAGAAATAGCATCTAAGATATCATTTAGAAGTCGTCTTAGTGTTTTTTGGAGTTTTTTCGGAGTGTAAGATCAATTAATTTAATAATTTAAAATTTTAATTTAGGGGCTTTAGGTTAGTTTCTGCGAAATCTATTATTTATGTGACTTTTATTAATGTTTTAGCGGTTATAGCTGTAGAATTTGATCGATAGCTGTATTTCCACTGAAGTGATAAAATAATATACAACGTTTGAAAGCTTACCAAGGAAAAATATGTTGATGTTAACGTAGTTAAATAGTGTGATTTTTTGTTAAAAAAAGTTGTTATTCTGAATTCAAAAAAAAAAATTAAGGGCGGTAAAAAAATATATATATAACGAGTAAAAAATTATGGCCGTGGAATTAGGTCGATAGCTGTTTTCCTCTTGAAGTTATAAAATATTCCGCTGGCTTAAACGTTAAGGTAGTAACGTAGGTGATATAGGGGTAGTTTAGAAGTAAACAAATTTTATTGCGGTAAAACATTACATAAATTATGATATTGTTACGAAATTTACCCAAAGCCGACCCTGTGTCATTTCAGCACGACAACTAACGCTTTAAGATAAAAAAATACGATTCTCGAAAAGACTCGACAGCGGAAGGAGCGATGATGATTCTACTGGAGAATTCTACACTGGTGATAAAAGAAGAACGCCACGATCGCCAAGGAGTGATACCGCGACGACTAGCTGATATGGGAATGTTATTGTATTTTTGAATCAGCTGTTTGAATGTAAATAAAGTTCTAGAATAGTGAAAGTTGATATTAGTTGTTATAATTTTAAATTGAACCCACGAAGTATATTGTAATTTGGTGATCAGAAGTAAAGGATTAGTGCAGTTAAAATCCTAATTTGATTATGGAAACCCGTAGTATGGACGAAACTACCAAAAAAATAGTCAAGCAGGTTACAGAGGGACTGGACGAAAAAATTGCACAGATTCTAGAAAAACGTGACAAGAAGGAAAAACGACATCAATAAGAAATTCAACAAAGGTTAGTAAAATCTTTTGATGAAAAACGTAAAATAGAATTAGAAAATCTTGTCACTACGATGAAAAGCGAACAACAAAATCTTGTTTCCACGATGGAAGAAAAACAAGAAAATCTAGTCTCCACGATGAAAAGTGAACAACATAATTTAATTGAAGGATTATTCTCGAAATTTGTAGAAAAACAAGATCAACTTGAATTAAAACGACAAAATGAATTTAAAATAACTGAAGAAACAAAACAAATGCAGTTTGAACAATTAATGCAAATAGTATCGCAAGTTAATGAAACAGTTAATGAAAGAATGCAAATAGTTGAATCAGACATAAAAGAAATAAACGACGAAATAAAGATCCTAAAAAGTAATGTGGAGACTCTTGAAATCAAAGTAGATGACATCGATTCCATCCAAAGCCAGGTGAAATTTGAAATCAGTTCCATTAAAAACACGGTACAAAGTGAAGTAAGTGAAGTATAAGATAAAATCAGTGCCATCCAAAACAAGGTAGAAACAGAAATCAAAAAAATGCAACAGGACTTACAGCGAGGAAAATACCAGCACACCGTGAGTACCAAAGGTTCCTTTAGTAAACCACCCACATTCGACGGCAGTTCATCTTGGCCCATGTATAAACGACAATTTGAGGCCGTGGCTACAGCTAATGGATGGGATAATCAAGAAAAGTCTACTTCTCTGGTAATTTCGCTAAGAGGTCCGGCCCTAGAACTCCTCCAAAGCATTCCAGTCGATGAACAAGGCAATTTCGACAAGATCATCGCCATCCTAGACAAACGCTACGACAATCAATCCTTGAGCCAGGTATACCAAGTCCAACTCAGTGGAAAAACGCAAAAATTTGGTGAAAGCCTTCAAGAATTCGAAGCATAGATTAGACGGTTAGTACACTTGTCCTACCCAGACCTGCCAGAGGAAACGAAAGACCAGTTGGCCACGCAGAGTTTCATAAACGGCATCAGAGATGTGGAAGTGCAAAGAAATCTAAGACTAAGTGGCGTCAAGAAAAGTAATGAAGCTCTACTTAGGGCTTTGGAAGTAGAGGCCGTCATGAACATGTCCAAGCCGAGGGTCCGAGCAGTTTCCTTCAACCAGGAAGAGTCAGAGTCACCATTTCAAGCGCTGCTGGCTGGTCTGAACAAAATATTAGACCGGTCACCAAGAACTGGCACCAGAGGGGCATGTTACGGCTGCGGACGGACAGGGCACTTCCAACGTAATTGTCGAGTGAGGCCACCTGAACGATCACCGACCAGGGGTAACCAACAGAACAGCCACATGTCCAGGGACCGTCAGTCAGTCAGCATAAGGGGGCGAATGCTGACTGACCCTCCACCAGCCCCCAAAACGTTATCCATCCGGGGATTTTGCCGAGATAGCGGCAGCCTAGTCATCAGAGGCACCATCAACGGGCGAGCAGTTACCATCACCATCGATACCGGCGCCGCTGTGCCCATTGCCAAGTCCAGGGTTTTGAGAGCATCAGAAATTCGGCCAGTTACGAATAACATCCAGCTCAGAACAGTCACCGGCGAGTCCATGTCAATACAGGGTGAGGCAGATGCTACAGATAGGGGACAACATGATCCGGCATAGGGTCCTGGTAGCGAATATTGAGGACGATTTTATACTGGGAATGGACCTAATTAGCCAGCATGGAGATATGATGTTTTTCGGTTCCTGAATGAGGAATTTGTATTGACACGGCCCGTCAACACATCAGTCACGCCCATAAAAATTGTGGCAAAGTCTTCAGCTAGAATTCCCGGTCGAACGGAACAGATTATTCATGGGCAGCTAGACAGCAATCCTGGGAGCTGCTACGACATCCGAATTACCAATGGTCAAGAGATAGCTTGTTTCGAGCCAGTAGAGACCATCATCAATTGCAAAGAAGAGTACCAGACGTCGGTGAAGGAGCCAGGGCCCGATAAAGAGTTCCTACAACAGTTTGCTGACCATTTGACACACTTGACATCAGAGAACCAGAAGAAAGCCAAGCAATTTATCACAAAACAGTAAAAATGGAACCACCGGTCGCACCAACATCATCCAGCATCGAATAGATACCGGAAAAGCTCAACCCATCAGAATACCACCTAGACGACTACCATTGGGGCAACAACAGGCTGTCGAGGAGAACATCGAGTCCATGTTACAAAATGGAGTTATTGGCTCCCGTCGTGCTAGTTAAAAAGAAAGATGGAACCACCCGATTTTGCGTGGATTACAGAAAGCTGAATGATGTCACGAAGAAAGACAGCTATCCACTACCCCGAATCGATGACACTTTGACCACACTAGCAGGCTCCCGTTGGTTCTCCAAACTAGACCTAAAAAGTGGATATTGGCAGGTTGGTCTGCACGCAAACGACAGAGAGAAGACAGCGTTCTCCACCAGTAAAGGGCTGTTTCAGTTAACGGTCATGCCCTTTGGGTTATGTAATGCACCCGCTACATTTGAGAGGCTAATGGAGTATGTACTGAGCGGGTTAACATGGAGGACGTGCTTAGTGTACCTCGACGACATTCTAGTCATGGGCCAGACATTCGACGACCATCTGAAGAACCTGGGCGAAGTATTCGCTAGAATTAATAACGCCAACCTGAGACTCAATCCGAAGAAGTGTTCCTTGTTTCAAAAAGAAGTAGAGTTTTTGGGCCACGTAGTGTCCGAGTCAGGAATCCACACCAACGTTCAAGCCTCTGTTCATACTACCGGCGTTTTGTTGAGGGATTTGCCACCATCGCCGCCCCTCTACATCGGCAGACCACTGATAAAGAGACCTTCCATTGGAATCAGGATTGCGAAACATCATTCAGGCGACTGAAGGCAGCACTATGTTCCAGCCCAATCCTAGCCTTTCCTACACAGTCCGGCAAGTTCATCTTAGACACCGACGCCAGCAACACAGGTTTGGGGGCCGTCCTATCCCAGGTGCAAGATGGTCAAGAGAGGGTGATCGAGTACTACAGCCATGGATTCTCGAAGCCAGAAAGAAATTATTGCGTCACCAGAAAAGAACTTCTTGCAATAATAAGGGCTGTGGACCATTTCCACAAATACCTGTATGGTCGCCATTTCTTAATCCGAACAGATCATGCCGCACTCAAATGGCTGCTGGACATGAAGACACCGGAAGGACAACTGGCCAGATGGATGGAGAAATTACAGCAATACGACTTCAAGGTGGAACACCGTGCCGGCCGGTTGCACAATAATGCCGATGCCCTATCCAGAAGACCCTGTAGAGCGGAATGCAAGCATTTTCTGACGACGGAACAGCGAGAGGGTATCTCCATCAGGCAGATCCGAGTGCAGGCCAATGAAGACTGGACAACGGAACAGTGCATCCAGGACCAAATGGCTGATCCAGACATCGAACCAATCTTGTCACTCAAAATGAGAGGGGCACCCAGGCCACGATGGGACGAGGTAGCTAGATACTCCGGCGTGCTGAAATCGTTATGGGCTCAGTGGGACTCTCTAAGAGTAGACAATGGAATGCTCAAGCGAGTCTGGGAAAGCGCTGATGGACGAGAAACCAAGTCCCAACTGGTAGTTCCGAAGAAAAAGGTACCAGCCATCCTGACCGAAGTACATGATGGAATTACCGGAGGCCACCTGGGCATGAATAAAACCCTAGACAAAGTTCGCCAGCGGTACTACTGGGTAAATTACTTCGAAGACGTCAGAGCTTGGTGCCGCAAATGTGCCACATGTGCCGCCAGTAAGGGCCCGAAGACCCGAACCAAGGGTAGAATGCAGCAGTACAATGTGGGCGTCCCATTTGAGAGAATTGCCATCGATGTCGCCGGTCCGTTTCCCGAGTCTGAAAGGGGGAACAAATACATTCTGGTCGCAATGGATTACTTCAGCAAATGGCCTGAGGCATATGCGATACCCAACCAAGAGGCAACCACGGTAGCGACGGTGCTAGTAGAACATCTATTCAGCAGGTTTGGCGTCCCGATGGAATTACATTCAGACCAGGGGCGTAACTTCGAATCGAATGTATTCCAGAAGGTCTGCATGATGTTGGGGATCAGGAAAACGAGAACAACACCATTACACCCACAGTTAGACGGAATGGTGGAAAGATTCAACAGGACCTTGGAACAACACCTATCCAAGGTCGTCAGCAATAACCAGCGTGATTGGGATGAGCATATTCCCCTATTCCTGTTGTCATATCGCTCTGCTGTACATAATAGTACAGGCCTGACCCCAGCCAGGGTCTTATTCGGAAAGGAGCTGCGACTACCATGCGACTTGGCATTTGGCTCCCCCGAAGAACCTCCCCAAGATATCGACGATTATGCCGACCAGCTCCGACATAACATGCTGGCAATACACGAATTAGCCCGAACGCAGATGTTGGCCACCAGTGACCGGATGAAGACGCGATACGACCTCAAGGCCAATTCAGTCGGGTTCCAGGAGAGGGACAAAGTCTGGTTGTACAACCCCCAACGGAGCAAGGGTAAATCCCCAAAGCTTACACCCGCCTGGGATGGTCCATACGAGGTGGTCAAGAGGCTTAATGGCGTCGTCTACCGAATCCGTCGAAACCCCAAGGCTAAATTGAAGGTGGTTCATTTAGATCGACTCGCTCCCTACCATGGAGGGGATGTTTCTGATCGGGACGATCAGAATTAAAGGGGGGTCAGTGTTACGAAATTTACCCAAAGCCGACCCTGTGTCATTTCAGCACGACAACTAACGCTTTAAGATAAAAAAATAGGATTCTCGAAAAGACTCGACAGCGGAAGGAGCGATGATGATTTCTACTGGAGAATTCTACACTGGTGATAAAAGAAGAACGCCACGATCGCCAAGGAGTGATACGGCGACGACTAGCTTATATGGGATTGTTATTGTATTTTTGAATCAGCTGTTTGAATGTAAATAAAGTTCTAGAATAGTGAAAGTGGATATTAGTTGTTATAATTTTAAATTGAACCCACGAAGTATATTGCAATATACTTTATTTTTGATTCCATTATAAAGTACCTACTAATTAATGAAACTAAATTTTAAGGGTGGTAAGGGGTAGGGGTGTTTTTGCGATAACCACTATAAACCTTCTTCTAGTACTTGACAAGTATAAAATTATGACGGTGGAATTAGGTCGATAGCTGTTTTCCTCTTGAAGTTATATAATATTCCGCTGGCTTAAACGTTAAAGTAGTAGGGTAGGTGGTATAGGGGTACGTTTAGAAGTAAAAAAACTCTATGTCGGTAAAATATTAGTTAAAAAGTAGTACAAAATTATGATATATTCTAATTTTGATTCTGTTATAAAGTAGCCTCTAGATTAGCGAAAGTAATCTCTAAGGGCGGTGAGGGGTAGGGGTGGTTTTTGCGATAACCACTATTAACCTTCTTCTAGTACTTAACGTGAAAAAAATGTGGCGGTGGAATTAGGTCGATAGCTGTTTTCCTCTTGAAGTTATAAAATATTCCGCTGGCTTAAACGTTAGGGTAGTAGGGTAAGTCGTATAGGGGTAGGTTTAGAAGTAAAAAATTTTTATGGCGGTAAAAAATTAGTCAAAAAGTAGTAGAAAATTATGATATAACTTTATTTTTGATTCCGTTATAAAGTACCTACTAGATTAATGAATCTAAATGTTAAGGGTGGTAAGGGGTAGGGGGTGTTTTTGGCGATAACCACTATAAACCTTCTTCTAGTACTTTACCAGTAAAAAATTATGGCGGTTGAATTAGGTCGATAGCTGTTTTCCTCTTGAAGTTATAAAATATTCCGCTGGCTTAAACGTTAAGGTAGTAGGATAGGTGGTATAGGGGTAGGTTTAGAAGTAAAAAATTTTTATGGCGGTAAAAAATTAGTCAAAAAGTAGTAGAACATTATTATATACTTTATTTTTGATTCCGTTATGAAGTACCTACTAGATTAATGAAACTAAATTTTAAGGGTGGTAAGCGGTAGGGGGTGTTTTTTGCGATAACCACTATAAACCTTCTTCTAGTACTTGACGAGTACGAAATTATGGCGGTGGAATTAGGTCGATAGCTGTTTTCCTCTTGAAGTTATAAAATATTGCGCTAGCTTAAACGTTAAGCTAGCGGGGAAGCTATAACGGGGGTGGGTTTCTGAGTAAAAAATTATTATGGCGGTAAAAAATTAGTAAAAAGTTATGGTATGGATTATTTTGGATTCCGCTATAGTGTCCCCGCTAGCTTAACGGACTTCCATAACTTTGCTCAACACATATGTGCGCTTCTAGTAAATATTATAGTTTAGTTTTAGGACAATTTAGACATTCCCCCTTTTGTAAATTCCCAGCAAGCTGAAAATTTGCATGAAGGTTAGATACCACAATTGTAATAAAATTGTGGTATCATGTGTGCAAAACATTTTATTTAAAGTCAAAGTTCGTAAAAATGGGTTAGTTTAAGATAAAAATATATTAGACAATTTTTTTCATAAAATTTGCGTGAAAAGGCGATTGTAAAATTTCTAAAATTTACTTGTATTCTCCATGTTATGCACACATTTCCACACCACCTATGAGGTTGCGTACTTACCGCGCTTTTAGAACTTTGTTTCCCGGGTAGGCCTATTCCACTACTTTCGATGACTACCGATTGAATACCTTCCCGATTGTTGCTACCGCATCTGCCAGGATATTGAATTGCTCTTCTTTCTTTTTGTTTGTTCACTCCAAGTTTGATTTCAAATAGCATGATGGTTATTAAGAAAAAAATTAAATTTTATATATTTCTGTTGTATATACTTATATATTTTTAACAGACTTCCAAAAAGGAGGAGAGGTTACATAAATGCGTCGGCACTTTTTATGCATGCTCATTGATTAGTATTCAAAAATAGCGTGAGCATTTTGATGATATAAACGGCATTGCATTAAGGAATGTTACCGAAAAAGGCACCATATGAATTTCTATAACGTGAGATATACGGTTTTCCAGAAAATCGGAAAAAACAGTGATTAAGAGACTACACTTCTGTGGATTTCAATGAACCTATACTGTTTTGTCTAAAATGGCTTAATCAATTTAAATATCTTAAATTGCATTCTACAAAGAGATGTTCCAGCTTATTTCCATATAATTTTCTGTAACGTGAAATATACAGTTATGCTGAAAATCGGAAAAATATGTGCAAGAAAGCTGTAAAATTCAATGTAAATGTGGAATTTTCATCAAAAATATCTAGCTTAAGTGTCAAGATATGCTATGAAGGTATATCGTACAGGGTGTTTGTAACGGTTTTCATTTTACCGGGCTTAAAGTGAAATGTATCGAAAAGAAAAATTATATGTGAGGTTTTTTCTTTACGGTATACGGTGATAGGTGTTTGTGTACGTCCATGGAAATTCAAGCAGCAAGCAATGTGAGCAGTTGAAAGTGCGAAGTAAAATTACAGTTAGACACTAGACAGGTGGGTTCATAAAATTTTACAAATAAATATGATATTGGGTGGTAGATAAGCAGTTGCAGTTGGATCATAAAACGTTAAAATAATGTTAAATAAGTGTATGCAGTAAGGATATTTGACTTATAGGGCGCAGGGTTCAGAAAATGTTAGAAGCAGTTGCATATACAGGATGATTGAAATATAAGGTGGAGTGGAATTATGATTAAACAGGGTGGTTAAAAAAGTTATATAGTGTGGAACATAAGCAGGTGCTTGTACTTGACATAGCTTGATAAGTTAATGTAGTCTGACAATTAACCATTACATTTTTTCATTACATATGGGGCGAAGTAAAATTATATGTATATAGAGTGATTTAAACAATAGAAAAATGGAAACAGTCAATAGGGTGGAGCGGAAAAATATATATACAGGGCGGTTGAAACATCGTGTGAAGTTGAATTATAGTTGTACAGGGTGGTTCAGAATATAAATAATTTATATTGGGTGACCAATACACAGAAACATATGTCAAATTGTGATTTCGATATTTGTCAGCGCCAATCTTCTTAATTTTTTAATTTTTTGTTCAATTTGTATTGATACCATTGAAAACGAGGTCTGATCTAGACCTTGAAACGATTGGACTTTTGAAATATACACACTTTCAAGTTTATGTGGTAGTTATTTCCAAAGAACTGAGAAAAATAATAGAGATGCCACCATTATCATTCAGAAAACATATACAGGGTGGTTGCAATATAGGGTGAATTAGAGTTGTACTTATAAAAAGTGGTCTAAATAATAAAACGAATACAAAAGTTATAAAATATGTGGAAAATATACAAAAAATACAAATTAGAGAGAGGGGGGGAGAGAGGCAGAGAGATACGAATACGGAAAAATAATCAATAGAATTGTACTTTAAATCAGATAAAAAAGATTATAAGTCAGAAAATAGTAACTAATTGCACACGGTTTCTAACTGGTTTTTATTTTAAGTCAGTTGAAGTCGGCTTTTTAAAAATAAATTATTGCAAACATTTTTTAATTCCTCCAGTGTAAACTGGCAGTCATCATTATTTTCAATGTTTGTAAATATTTCACCCATGGCGAGGTTCAATGCTTCATCTCAATTACGACCGACTTTACTTCCAGTGGTCGGTTTTAAGAACGAAACATAGCCATCATTATGGTACCTAGCGTCAGCTGCAACTAAATTGTGTTCAAACCAGATGCAAGTAACAACGAAAGTATTGTAACTTGACTGATTCTACGCCTAAATCTCTGCTCTCGTTTCTTCTTATATTATTTATTAAATTTATCTGAATAGTAACAACAATATTTGACGAAACTAACACATGCTCTGCTACGAGGCGAGGATATTTTAGATGTACCAGATGGTTCCTTTTCATGTTGCCGTTTTATTGGAGCAAATGTACGCTTTCGAGTGTACTGTTTACTACACTGAACATGAATTCTCATTGATTTTTTGTCTTTAAAAACAGCGATAGATTCAGCACCCCTTTCAACACTCACGTTAATGAACGGCAGCCTAGAATAGTAAAAACTGAGATACATTTTGGAATCGCCTTTTCTTTCAAATGGTTAATTTTGTGAAAAAAGTTTAAGGACAATTTTTGTCGAAGATAATTTTATCATAAAGCTAACTGTTTCGCTGAAAAGCCCCAAAAACTCATTTTTGAGAATTTTGACCATGAATATATTTTTTGCACACATCATTTTAATTGTGTTCCTAACGTTCATGTACATTTTCAGCTTGTTGGGAATTTATGCATAGGTACCAAAACCGCTAAATTGACCGAAGTAGTTTAAGTATTAAAAATTTTGAGGTAATTCCTGTTAGAAGCGACAAATATACTTGAGATAATTCAATTCTTGAGGAAGTATACATTCAAGTTAGAGTAACATTGCAGAAGGCTTGTGAGAGAAATGTAAAATTTATTTTTTAAGGAGGTAGTAAAAGTTGGCCTAAGAATCGGATTCTCTCTCGCTCTATCTCTCTCTCTTTCTCTCTCTCCCTCTCTTGTAAGAGATACAACTAAAAATACTCTTGCTGGAATTCCGAGACATAAACAGGGTGACTCATATTGAAGATACATTTTTAACTCCCTGTATATTATTACATATTTGAATTCTTCTGTCAATTTTACTAAGCAGTGATTCACCATACACGTTGGCTAAAATGCACCGTTTGGGGATTATTCGATTCACGTGGAAACAGGTGAATATTAGAGCTGTCTGATATCATAGCCCGCTTTAATTAGGGAAAACAATCGACCACCCTCATTACTCCCAAGAGCCAAAATGACAATGCTGAACTCTTTTTATTGTAACAGATACAGTCACTTCAATTTTGAACAGTTTAACCATGGACAGCTTGATTTTTTTAAATGTCCCATTTTTTCAAGTTATCTGATGTATTTTTGTGTGATTTCTTATTATTCATATTTTTTTTGGGTCTTAGGAGGCCGTGGAATTTAACTTCCATGCCATCTAATGTGGAACAACAAGGAATATTTACTTTGTTATGTATTATTTCATTACTGAACCATTTTGTTTCTAGCGGATTATTGTTATTTTTTGTTCATTTGATGACTGTTTCATAAAGATTTATAGTGAGCCCTATGTTTGTTTTCCATAACCAAGTTTACTTCTGAGTGTTACGTTAGAAAGCTAATGCAATTTCACATTAGATAGCATGGAAATTAACCTTTTAAGATCAAAAATATTCTATTATTATTTATAGAATATTTTTATAAATAATAAATCACACAAAAAGCATGAATCATTTTAATTTATTGGTTTATGAAGAAACTGTAAGAAACAGATGAACATAACCGTATATCAGACGAAAGGAAATTAAATAAGTTATCAGATAACGAAAAAAATTGGGTGTTCCATTTTAAAAAAATAAACTTATCCTGGTTAAAAATTGGAGTGACGATATCTGATACAATAAAAAGAGTTTATCATTGACTCTTGGGAGTATGGAGGGTCGTCAACAGTTTCCCCCAATTAAAGCCTCCTACGATACCGTGCATTCTAGTTGGACTTTATGATTAATAAGGTCTTCATATGATGTATATATGTAAAAATATATAGGGTGTTCCATTTTAAAAAATGTAACTTCAATATAAGTATATGTCCAGTGAAAGTATTTTTAGTTTGTATATCTCACTTCCCTTCGCCCTTATATGGCGGCAAATTTTTAAAATATTTAACAATATTGACCCAGCGTGTATACTAACCACTATCTGTTTTTGAAAATAAACAAGATGTACTGACCGATCGAACTGTTGCCCACAATAGACCAGGCATGGTGGTAGAACAGAAAGTAACTAGAAAAATAAGTTTTATTGCATAGTAATCCCTTACAGGAATAATTTAAATATTAAGCAGACAGAAAAAATAAACAAATACAGGGATTTAGAATTTGAAATAAAGAGACAATGGGAAATAAACACACGAACTGTACTGTTGTTATGTCAACAACAGGAGTAGTCCCAAAACATCTAATAAACACATTAACATCTTAACCAAATGAGGCAAACAACTGTCTTGTTGGGAACAGCCCACGCGGTCAGAAAATTCATGAAAAACTGCAGTCACAATGCCAACCATGGGTGTGATAACCTGGCAAGAGCTATCTGGGGTTAAGTGAATTTTCCCTTAAAAGCACACTATCCGTGACTTAGAGAAGGTGTGCGTGTGTGTAAGTTGTACGGTCATGACGTGGGAAGATAGCTAAGAAACAGTAAACGCCTGCTACAGGTGATTTATGTTGTGCTTTTAGGCAAATCTGGATTTAAATCTGGATATAGTCTGCGTTTTTATGATTACCCAGCCCCTCTACCCTATAATTTTTGTCTGTGAGGATACGTTAAACAACTAATTATAGCTGATCATATGAATGAGAATAAGGAATGTTTTCGCAACTCAAGAAATCTTAATTAGTGTTCAGTATTCTTTATGCTGATCAAATCATATTTTCGTTCCATAAGGAAGTCATCAATGTGAACAATAATTTGGAGTTATTTTGTTATGTATTATTTATTTACTGAACCGTTTTGTTACTAGCGAGGTTATTAGTAATTTCTGTACATTTATTTAACTGTTCCAAGATGTATAGTGTACTCTATGTTTGTTTTTCATGGCCAACTTTACTGCTGAATGTTAGAAAAATAAACTCTATAGTAATGTGGAGTTGATCATTAACATGTCGAGTATGCCGGCGAAGATAAAGCTAAAGAATGCAAATCAAGTGAAAAATTTTGTGTAAACTTCAAAATCGCTTCAGAAATATTAAAGCTACTTAATGTAGACTACATACATAAAGGATATGATAGAAATTGTGAGGAATATAAAAGAATGCTGGAAAAGTTGCAAGATAAAGTAAATTACTCAGGAATGCGTAATAATGAGAATCAAATGTAGCAGAACCAGAACAACAGAATGAAGAAACAGAAGGAAATCAAAGAACGAGATTATACAATAGAGGTGTAGTTACTAGGGTGGACAATGATTGGGAATGTTACAAATAAAAAAGAAATAAAATATTATCGTTAATAAGAATATTCAAAATATATTATTTGAATAAAAAAATAGATAAAGCCATAAATAAACCAACAGAGATGTGGGACACATTAAAAAAATTGATGAATAGTAAAAACTATGAAGATCTTAAAACTGAAATTATATACTTGCAATTGAACCAGCATTGTAACTAAGAGACCGCAACATCTATTTCAGGTGAACATTTTGAACAAATATTCTCTACTATAGTGTCAAGGAAATGTGCATCGAAGACATTACATAACACCCACTAAGAGTGTATTAGTCACAGAAAAGTTAGTTGCAAGATAGAAAGAATTCAAAAATTAGAAATGTCAGAGTTAAAGAAAATTATAAACAACATGAAGAATAAAGAAGATATTACTGATGGGGTGACTACTAAAATATTGAAATATTCATTTGAAGCTGACACAGCTCTTAACTTAATAAATTGTATTTTGAATGTTCAATTGGGATTTTCCCTTCTCACAATGGTTTCTGAAAAATACAGACAAGTTAAGTAATGAAAATCAAGGTGTAGTATCTAGGAGCAGTTTCTGAAACTGCCCGGAAACTAGTTGCCTTCTTAGAAAAAAGTCTCTCGCAGTATTAACTGTGAGGAAGTAGGTCTATTGATTTGCCAACTAGTTTTCCTGTATAATATGTTAAGATGTATTTTGTGTTATACTTATCTGTTTGATGTGATGTTTCCATTCCTTATCAGAAATCGTTGTCAAATGCATTTTGAAACGATTTACACAGTATTTGTAGCCTAACTTTTTGGCAATGACAATTTATTTATTGAACTTATTTGTATTTTTCAGAAACCATTATGAGGAGTGAAAATCCCAAATCAACATTCAAAATAACTTTTCGTCCTCAATCATTTAGAAACAGTCAGTATCAATCAGGATTTCGAAATAAAAATTCCTGTGAGAGTGTGTTATTTAACAAGAAAAATACAATTGATAAAGGTAAAATGATTGGTGTATTTTTTCCAAACTTCAAACGTGAAGCAATCAATAGACATCTGAAATTGGAAAGATATGGTTTTGAAAAAACAATTCTGAACTGGTTTAGTGAATATCTATGAAACCGAATCCAGGTAGCAAAATACGGAAATACGTCTCTACCAGAAAAAAACTGAATATGGTGTGCCGGAGCTAAATTGTTTATATGAATGGCGAAACAACAATTCACTACAACTAAATGTAAAATATAAATGATGATTATTAAACCTCATATATACACCTAGATATATATAAATTGTAATGAAATAAAGTGTAATAATATACGTTCCAAGAATCAAAATTTAACTACCAATATTGTAGAACCAGACATAAGATTTATGGTATTTGAAATAGCAAAGCGAGCAAGTTTGTTCACAAGGGAAACATGTCATTTTGATACTGTATATGAATAAATGTATTGTAAAAACCCTAAATATCATAGATCTAGTGGGAAAAATATAAGGTATACTTACAATTGAGTGCTAAAGTCCAAAACGATGATCATCATTACCAATATTCAATAGCATCAAGTAAATCAGCGAAAATCTTCCATGGTACAGTCAATACACATCTTCATATCAAATTCATAGTAGCTAAAAATACAAAATCATATTAGAATCTAATTTAAACAGGAATTAAAGCTAATTTTGAAGAACAGAATTGAAATATCTAAATTTGAAAGTAAATGACCATGCAAAAAAAAGTCGAGGCTCAAAACAGAAAATCAATCACATAAATGAGGAAAAATATATAAAATTCTTAAAGTAGACAACAAATTGAACAGATAAAAAGAGTTATAGTTGAATTGATAAAGATTAAGGGGGAACATCAAAAAGTACATGTCAGAGTAAAACGGTTATCAGATATAAAAAGATTGTAACATTATAACAGCAAAGAGAAAAGAAATTGTTAGAAATACTTACAGAGATTTAAATAGTATAATGTAAACAAGAATAGGTCAAGAACAGTTCAATAAACTTAGATTAAGGGCCAAATAAAGAAAGTATTACAGGTTAAATTTCATTTAAAGTCCAGAACTAAATAAAAATAATTTCAAAAGTGTTAAAGTATATTACAAGGTACAGGAAGGCTCAAAGAGTACATTTCATAAGGAAAATATGGAGTGAAATCATTTTAGAGAAAAATATTCAAGTACAAAAGAAAATATCATAACATAGAATTTCAATTGCAAAATACAAGACTAAAACTGAATTGTAAGACAAGTTTTATATATCAGTAAAACCAGTATTTTTCCTAGATTTTAATGATACAAAATACAAAGGGTTTAATTAAAATTTTTTTATTTCATTAATAATGTCAATATGAATTAATTGTCATAGAAATTCAGATGTTTTACGATTTGTTATATATTACCTGTCATCCTTTGACAATGGTCCAGTCTTAATCCATCGATGCAGCAATGCACATCTTAGATCATCTACCATCTAGATATAGCCTGTCAAGCATAAAATCGTGGCAACGCTAGAAAGAGAGGGCAATAGAGACAGTAAGAGGCTATTTCACTTAGTGGGTGGAAGCAGCCAACGTATTTCATTGGAAGCAACTTGGTAAACCGTGAATAAACAAAAGTGCAACGAATTTAAGTGGCAGAAATCGCCATGTTGAATTAATCAAAGTGAAAGTGACATTTCAAACCCGAACGAAAACGATCTGATCATGTGACCAATAATCTCAGGTCGGGAATATACAAGGAGAGTTCATAATAAAATAGAACAAAGACAAGTAAATTTTGTAAGTGCCTATTTAAAAATGAAAATTTCATCAGTTAAAAGGATGAATATGGAGCAGAAAATGACTACAAATACAGGACAATAAAAAGTAGCAGATATAAATAGATCAAACTATAAACGATCTATATCAATAATGCAGTAGCGGAGCCGTGGAGTAACAGAACACGCCTAAAGGAGAAAGGAGAGTTTTTTCAGCAGGATGCTTAAAAGTGATAAAAGGTATTTAAGACAAAACTGATTCAAAATAAAAAAAATGATTAATGTGTTTTAATTGAATTTTGAACATATGTTGATTTTTTTGATATTGTTATTGTTGATATTTCATTATTTAGTAAGTAGTCTATATAAAATAAGTAATATGGGTAATTTTTGACTAAGAAAACTCCACATTTCTGAACAGTAGTATTAATAGAGATTTGGATTGGAATAATTGTCCAAAAATATTTAATGTTTGAAATATTTATTTGTTAAAAAATATTCAATAAAATTTGTAAGTTAAACATGCTAATTATTGCACACTGAATTTAAAAATAAAATTATAATTCTAAATCAAACCATTTCATTTCATTTAAAAATTTAATAAATTTCATAACAAAACAAATTAATAATAATTAAATTATCAATTAGTATCAGCATATATATATATATATATATATATATATATATATATATATATATGAATAAAAATGACTATAGTTAGACAAACAGTGAATAAATATTCTGTTTATCCTTAGAACGTGAAACCTATATATGGGGATTAAAGATAATTCATATGAAACACAAAGTATCCAATTTTTGAAATACAGATATAGATTTAAAGTTATATTAAAATTTAAGTAAATTATATTGAAAAATATTAGAACTATTAAGATTTACTAGATCATGAACACAACTTCTTTTCGTTGATAATAAAAACAACTTTACCTCTTTTAAAGTGAATGAATAGTTCTTATGTCTTTTATTATTTTCCGTATAAAATTATATAGCAAGATAATTGAACCCTCTCTGCCACACAGCTTTTGAGGCGAATTTAGTTTTTGCATTATCGATTTTTTTACGTGTGTATATTTGCTTTAGGTCCAGAACTTTATGTTCAGAATATAATGCATCAGAGGGGTATAGGTTAGGTTTATTGAACGTTATTTTAATTTTTCTGTACAACATTTTGGAATTTTAAATGTGAGGTGGCAATTCCTCCCCAAGCGACTTTGTTATACAATAGTTCTACCTGACCATGATAAAGGATTTTTAGATGGTTTGAATCTAGAATATTTGCGAAGAACCTAAATTTATATAACATGCTTCTTAATGTAATTAATGTAATGACAATTTTCTTAACATTAATGTCCCATCTCAAATATCTATAAATATGAATTCCTAAATATTTTGTGTCATGAACTGAGTATATACTCTCTTCGAGGTGTCATTCTTTTGTACGCAAGACAATATATATTATATATAAATATAATATATATTGTTTCTGGTCGGGAACCTTTATCAGTTGCGCTTCCCACAATTGAATGTCCTCTCGAACACTTCTTTATGCATTTGATGCATTTCGTTAAATTTGAAGACGCGAGATGTTGGTCTTACATCTCGCGTCTTCAAACTGAGTATATGTTGATTATGCAATTATTACAGAAAAGGGATAACTTATTAAATTTTGGATTGCTTACATTTGTAGCTCTACACTATTCTTACTGTTCAACACTATTGTTAATGATGAATAATTCTGAAATAGACACCTTACAGGAAAAACAAAACAAAGTTTTACGTATTATTTTAGTACAAATTTATTAAGTATAAGACTAACAATAACTTACAACACAATGTTATTTGTATAAAAAATGTTAAACAATTTGTTACCAAAACACCTTTTTAATAACTGTAAATTTGTAAATAATACCAAGTATCTTTTATTTAAGTAGAGTAAACACAAACTTTGGTCAAAATACTTTATTTTATAATGGTTTAAAACAATAATATGAACTGAATGGTTCTATTCAAATGTGTTATAATTACGGAATTTAAGCAAAAATATATATTACATATTAAATAAACAATTGTTTTGTACATTTTTTGGATATACATTATGTTAAATGCTAATATGATATTTTGCATATTAGCCTAGTGCTATGAATAAAGATTGTTGTTATTATTATTTTTAGTTGCCTCCTGAATGATAGTTGTGCCATATTAATTATGGGAAATATACTGCATTTTCAAGTTGTAGGGTGTTCATAAACACATAGAATTTCTGTTAAATATTTATATAGGATTTTGATAAATTTTGTGATATAAATCATAAATTTACTACGTTTATTGAAAACGTTTTTTAAATCTATTATTTCGGCCAAGCGGACCATAAGTTAGTCTCCCATGCGCTCTTCGAGAACGAGTTGATTGACCTCAACAAGTATCCACTAATTAGTTGGTAAAGTGAGCGGAAGAACATTGTTTTGTCTTACATAATTTGTTTATCATTTTAATAATATTGTTTATAATTAAATGTCCTTCATCTATTAATTACTTTAAAAGAACGTCAACCAAATTCGTAGGAAATAGATTTCTAAAAAAAATTTAAATTTTATGTGCTGAATCTTAGGTTCTTTCGAGTTCGATAATTGTTTAATTAAATTAAGTAAATTTTGATTAATTCGAATTGGCTTGTGCTGTTTCCTTTGGTAATATAAATCAATCGTGAGGTCTCATTTACGTTGTTGATTCATCTTCTTACTATCTTTTATTCATTTATAAAACATCTGTTACATGAGGTAATTCCGGAATTCATATTGTTACGAAATTTACCTAAGTCGACCCTGTGTCAGCACGACACCGACCGCCTTGAGGAAAAAAATGGTTCTGGAAATGACTCGGCAGCTGTAGAGTTGATGATTAATTATACGAGACTGTTCGATGCTGGTTTTAAAAGGACCGACCCAAAATCGCGGCAGTCAGTTAGTACAGCGAAGAGCTTGTATGTAGAATTGTTATTGTGATTTGAATCAGCTGTTCTGTATAATTTGATGTAAATAATAGTTCTAGAAAAGTGAAAGTGAATATTAGTTGTATAATTTTAATTAGATCCACGAACTATATAACAGTATATAGGACAGATTTATATGCTTTCATTTCATTTGAAGTGAATCTGGAAAAGGTTTTTGCAATTTAAAATTTTTATTCTTGTTTTATTTGCAGTAATATATAATTGATATAACAGCTATGTTCGTCTGCTTTGTATTTGAATCGCAGTTTTTAGAATTTTGTTAACAAATGCTGAAAAATTAGGAATACTCAAACTGTGGCCATTTTAGAGTTTCCATGATGTTCACCAGCCTTTTTAACCTATGGTTGGGTTAGGTTAGGTAGTATAACTGTAGCAGTGCTGAACAGTTATGCTTTACAAAAATGAATACAATACCAAAAGGATGGATCTTGGTAAAGCAGGAATCCTATCTCAAGAACGATCCCATACCAAATAGAAAAAAATCTGCTAAAGATATTATTTCAAGGCAAGAACTCACTCCTTTATAAGGAAAAAATAAACACATCACTAAACTAAACCACCACTATATGGCGTTCCAAAAATGCTTATCTCTACAACAGATAAGTATAAATAATACATATATTTGAAAACAGGAAATCTAGTTTATCATATTGTAGAGATTTTCAAATACTTATTGGAACAGTTTAGAACGTCTTCTATCTGAGTAAGAAGTGTATTAAATTCTTCGTGTGTTAAAATCTGCGACCCTTCACTTCTTAAAGATGAGTTTTTATTGACTTTACGGCGGATTCCCAAAGGCCAGCAAAAGGAGCCATACAATCATTGAGGATTTTATACGCACCAACAAAATTGGCAACTTGATCAAAGAATACATGAGAACATTTTCCCCGTCTCGCTATCAGACTTTTGAGACAACAAACAAAAGTTTGTTGTCTTTCGTAACAAAACAACGAAAGGGATAAATATAAGCCTTCTGAGCTTGGACATTGGACGCTTCCAAAGAGTCACAAGAAAAGGCCCAGCGTAATCATCACCGACTACCGAGAAGGGTTTGAATTCCGGGATCCGTGATGCGGGTAAATTACCCATAAAGGGTTCAAAAGCTTTGGGCTTAACTTAGAACCTCCTAAGCAATTAGACAGAGTATGTAGAATTAGTCTAAGAGTTGATAAAATCCAAAAGTGTTGAGACATAGGGTTTGAAAACCAGGGTTTAGGTTTACAATGTTATAATTTTCAACAATCAATAGACTTAGGCGATGATTTTGAGGTAACAAAAGAGGAAACCTTTTGTTATAGAGAACCTCAGAAGCTTGTACCAGGATGCCTACCTGAGGAAACTATCACTATCAATGAATTGATTAAGTTTTCTAAGGGTTTTGGGTAAACGTCGTTTATTCTCTATTTTTTCGAGTATATCTGAAAATTCGAGATGTTGTACTCTTTTGAATTGCGCCCGAAGTGCTTGAAATAACTCTGGTAAACTTAAATGAGTTAATAACTTAGAGTTAGGTTTTTTGAAATTGTATATAAAGCGTTTACAATAAGGCAAAATTCTTTAGAGTTTATTCAAAGAGGAAAAGCGATAATCTCTATAGAGTTGAGAGAACAGGGAGTTAAGACAATATTGAGGCCAAAATTCCTTTGATATAATAACCATTTAGGACTATTCCACCAAAGTTTCTTTTCTAGAACGGATTGAGAAAACAACCCGCGACAAGCACAATCAGTAGGGTACATAAAATCAGTATTCAGGCTTAACTTTGTCCTGAATATAAGAAACTCGGTTACTCATGAAAGTTTTTCAGCGATGTGGAGAGGATCTTATCAAAGTGAAAGCCACCATTGAATCAGACCATGTATATACCGAATCTATGTTCAACATATTGTTGTAAAGTCCGTGGGTTCAATTTAAAATTATAAAACTAATATTCACTTTCACTTTTCTAGAAACTTTTGTTTATATCGAATATACGATGATCGTCCCGATCAGAAACATCCTCTTCATGGTATGGACTGAATTGGCCTTGAGGTCGTATCGCGTCTTTATCCGGTCACTGGTGGACAAAATCTGCGTTCGGGTTAGTTCGTGTATTGCCTGCATGTTATATCGGAGCTGGTCGGCATAATCTTCGATGTCTTGGGAAAGGTTCTTCGGGGGAGCCAAATGCCAAATCGCAGGGTAATCGCAGCTCCTTTCCGAATAGGACCCTGGCTGGGGTCAGGCCTGTACTATTATGTACGGCAGAGCGATATGCCAACAGGAATAGGGGAATATGTTCATCCCAATTACGCTGGTTATTGCTGACGACCTTGGATAGGTGTTGTTCCAAGGACCTGTTGAATCTTTCCACCATTCCGTCTGACTGTGGGTGCAATGGTGTTGTTCTCGTTTTCTTGATCCCTAACATCGTGCAAACCTTCTGGAATACATTCGATTCGAAGTTACGCCCCTGGTCTGAATGTAGTTCCATCGGGACGCCAAACCTGCTAAATAGTTGTTCCACTAGCACCGTCGCTACCGTGGTTGCCTCTTGGTTGGGTACCGCATATGCCTCAGGCCATTTGGTGAAATAATCCATTGCGAACAGAATGTATTTGTTCCCCCTCTCAGACTCGAGAAACGGACAGGCGACATCGATGGCAATTCTCTCAAATGGAACGCCCACATTGTACTGCTGCATTCTGCCCTTGGTCCGGGTCTTCGGGCCCTTACTGGCTGCACAAGTGGCACATTTGCGGCACCAAGCTCTGACGTTTTCGAAGTAATTCACCCAGTAGTACCGCTGGCGAACTTTGTCTAGGGTTTTATTCATGCCCAGGTGGCCTCCAGTAATTCCATCACGTACTTCGGTCAGGATGGCTGGTACCTTTTTCTTCGCAACTACCAGTTGGGACTTGGTTTCTCGTCCATCAGCGCTTTCCCAAACACGCTTGAGCATCCCATTGTCTACTCTTAGAGAGTCCCAATGAACCCATAACACTTTCAGCACGCCTGAGTATCTAGCTACCTCGTCCCATCGTGGCCTGGGTGCCCCTCTCGCTTTGAGTCACAAGATTGGTTCGATTTCTGGATCAGCCATTTGGTCCTGGATGCACTGTTCCGTTGTCCAGTCTGCATTGGCCTGCACTCGGATCTCCCTGATGGAGATACCCTCTCGCTGTTCCGTCTTCAGACAATGTCCGCATTCCGCTCTACAGGGTCTTATGGATAGGGCATCAGCATTATTGTGCAAACGGTCGGCACGGTGTTCCACCTTGAAGTCGTATTGCTGTAATTTCTCCATTCATCTGGCCAGTTGTCCTTCCGGTGTCTTCATGTCCAGCAGCCATTTGAGTGCGGCATGATCTGTTCGGATTAAGAAATGACGACCATAGAGATATTTGTGGAAATGGTCTACAGCCCTTATTATTGCAAGAAGTTCTTTTCTGGTGACGCAATAATTTCTTTCCGGTTTCGAGAATCCACGGCTGTAATACTCGATCACTCTCTCTTCACCAACTTGCACTTGGGATAGGACGCCCCCCAAACCTGTCTTGCTGGCGTCGGTGTCTAAGATGAACTTGCCGGACTGTGTAGGAAAGGCTAGGATTGGGCTGGAACATAGTGCTGCCTTCAGTCGCCTGAATGATGTTTCGCAATCCTGATTCCAACGGAAGGTCTCTTTCTCAGTTCATGTTTGTCTCTCGGAACTGGCCAATCACGGATCGCTTCTATCTTGTCCTCGTTGGTGCGGATTCCTGACTCGGAAACGACGTGGCCCAAAAACTCTACTTCTTTTTGGAACAAAGAACACTTCTTCGGGTTGAGGCTCAGGTTGGCGTTATTAATTCTGGAGAATACTTGGCTCAGGTTCTTCAGATGGTCGTCGACCCATGACTAGAATGTCGTCGAGGTATACTAAGCACGTCCTCCATGTTAACCCGCTCAGTATATACTCCATTAGCCTCTCAAATGTAGCGGGTGCATTACATAACCCAAAGGGCATGACCGTGAACTGAAACAGCCCTTTACTGGTGGAGAACGCTGTCTTCTCTCTATCGTTTGCGTGTAGACCAACCTGCCAATATCCACTTTTTAGGTCTAGTGTGGAGAACCAACGGGAGTCTGCTAGTGTGGTGAAAGTGTCATCGATTCGGGGTAGTGAATAGCTGTCTTTCTTCGTGACGTCATTCAGCTTTCTGTAATCCACACAAAATCGGGTGATTCCATCCTTCTTTTTAATTAGCACGACGAGAGCAGACCATGGGCTGATGGATGGCTCAATAACTCCACTCTGTAACATGGACTCGATGTTTTCCTCAACTTCCTGTTGTTGCCCCAATGGTAGTCGTCTAGGTGGTATTCTGATGGGTTGAGCCTTTCCGGTATCTATTCGATGCTGGATGACGTTGGTGCGGCCGGTGGTTCCATCTTGACTTTGCCAGTGCTTTGTGATAAATTGCTTGGCTTTCTTCTGGTTCTCTGGTGTCAGGTGTGTCAAATGGTCAGCAAACGGTTGCAGGAAATCTTTACTGGGCCCTGTCTCCTTCACCGACGTCTGGTACTCTTCTTCGCAATTGTTGATGGTCTCTACTGGCTCGAAACAAGCTATCTCTTGACCATTGGTAATTCTGATGTCGTTGTTGGACAAATTCAGGACTCTGATTGGTATATCTCGTCCGGTTTTAACTATAGCCCGTCCAACTAAGTAGTCATGAGCAGAGTGTACGGGCTCCACCATTCCAACGCAGCTCCCAGGATTGCTGTCTAGCTGCCCATTAATAATCTGTTCCGTTCGACCGGGAATTCTGGCTGAGGATTTTGCTACAATTTTTATGGAGGTCGATGAGCTGTTAACAGCCCGTGTTAATACAAATTCCTCATTTAGGAACCGATGGACATCATATCTCGGGTCGAACATAAATCCATGCTGGCTAATTAGGTCCATACCCAGTATATAATCGTCCTCAATATTCGCTACCAGGACAGTATGCAGGATCATGTTGTCCCATATCTGTAGCACGACATCTGCCTCACCCTGTATTGACATGGACTCGCCGGTGACTGTTCTGAGCTGGATGTTATTGGTAACTGGTCGAATTTCTGATGCTCTCAGGCTAGTCAGGCTGCCGCTATCTCGGCAAAATCCCCGGATGGATAACGTTTTGGGGGCTGGTGGAGGGTCAGTCAGCATTCGCCCCCGTATGCTGACTGGCTGACGGTCCTTGGACATGTGGCTGTTCTTTTGGTTGCCACTGGTCGGTGATCGTTCAGGTAGCCTCACTCGACAATCACGTTGGAAGTGTCCTGTCCGTCCGCAGCGGTAACATGCACCCCTGGTGCCAGTTCTTTGTGACCGTTCTAATATTTTGTTCAGACCAACCAGCAGCGCTTGAAATTGTGACTCTGACTCTTCCTGGTTAAAGGAAACTGTTTGGACCCTCGGCTTGGACATGTTTATGACGGTCTCTACTTCCAAAGCCCGAAGTAGAGCTTCATTACTTTTCTTGACGCCAATTAGTCTTAGATTTCGTTGTACTTCCACATCTCTGATACCGTTTATGAAACTCTGTGTGGGCAACTGGTCTTTCGTTTCCTCTGGCAGGTCTGGGTAGGACAAGTGAACTAACAGTCTAATCTCTGCTTCGAATTCTTGGAGGCTTTCACCGGATTTTTGCGTTTTTCCGCTCAGTTGGACTTGGTATACCTGACTCAAGGATTGATGTCGTAGCGTTTGTCTAGGTTGGCGATGATCTTGTCGAAATTGCCTTGTTCATCGACTGGAATGCTTTGGAGGAGTTCTAGGGCCGGACCTCTTAACGAAATTACCAGAGACGTGGATTTGTCATGATTTTTACATGGGCCAAGATGAACTGCCGTCGAATGTGGGTGGTTTACTAAAGGAACCTTTGGTACTCACGGTGTTCTGGTATTTTCCTCGCTGTAAGTCCTGTTGCATTTTTTTTAATTTCTGTTTCTGGTTTATTTTGGATGGCACTGATTTTATCTTGTACTTCACTGTGTATTGTTTGCTTGATGGAACTGATTTGATCTTGAACTGTGTCTTGAATTAAACTGATTTCAAATTTTACCTGGCTTTGGATGGAATCGAGATTATCTACTTTTGTTTCAAGAGTATCCACGGTATTTTTTATGGTCTTAATGTCATCATTATATCTGACTGAACTATTTGCATTCTTTCATTAACTGTTTCATTAACTTGTCCTACTATTTGCATTAATTGTTCGAATTGCAGTTGTCTTTTCTGTTCAGTTTCGTGTCGATTTAATTCAATTTGATTTTGTTTTTGTTCAAATATTTTAAAATCATTTTGTCTGTGTTCATCTAATAATTTAAATTTCAAGAACAATACTTCAATTAAATTATGTTGTTCGGTTTTCATCGTAGTGACAAGATTTTCTAATTCTATTTTACGTTTTTCATCAATATATTTTACTAACCTTTGTTGCATTTCTTCTTGATGTTGTTTTTCCTTATTGTTACGTTTTTCTAGAATCTGGACTATTTTTTCGTCTAGTCCCTCTGTAACCTGCTTGACTATTTTTTTGGTATTTTCGTCCATCTTTTCCATCCTACGAGTTTCCATAAATCTAATTACGACTTTAACTGCACTTAATCCTTCACTTCTGGTCACCAAATTGCAATATAGTCCGAGGGTTCAATTTAAAATTATAAAACTAATATTCACTTTTCTAGAACTTTTATTTACATCGAATATACAACAGCTGATTCAAATATCACAATAACAATTTTACATATAAGCTCTTCGTACAACCTACTGAACTCGCGATCGTGACGTGCTTCCTTATCCTTATTAAAATCAGTCATCACTCCTACAGGTGCCGAGTCTTTTCGAGAACCATTTTTTATCTCAAAGCGATTGTTCTCGTACTGAAATGAAACAGGGTCTGGTAAATTTCGTAACAATATTTTTGTAAGTATGTACAACGAATTCAGTCAAACTGATAGGAGGACGGCACCATGTAATAGCAATATACTAAAGGTTTTAAGAGGTGCAACTTTAGATTTTGCGTATAATAAATTCACTTGAGCAGGGAGATCAATATAGAGAAATTTAACATAAATCACAGCTGCATATCTCAACTCAGGGCTGTCAGAGCATGCAGTTCACAGGAAAACAACGAGGTTGAGACTACTAAGGACATTCCTGTTTATATCGTTTACACTTTTCACGAATTTCTGGAGGAGGTGAGTCATCCCAATCACATAGAGATCACAATTTTTGAATCAGATGTGTAGCAGCAAGAAGTGGTTCCAACGTCCTAGGTCGCTAAAGCAATATCCTTAAGTTGACATAGGATGACGATAGGACCCCGTATGTAATGACTTTGAGGCGAAAATCTTATATTACTACATTTGGACAGAAACGATACATTCACAAGTGAGCAAAAAATGTGTTTCAAGTTTGTAACAGAGGCATGGACTTTGGCCATAATAATCCAGACAAAATAGTATTCAAGACAACTGGACTGTCTATACCAACTTGTATATTTCCATCCTTGAGACTCGTTGAGAAAATATTTGCTCCGAGTAAGATATCTATTGGACGAAGAACTTCGAAGTGCTTATCCGCTAAAAGGATGTTAGAGAATGAGTACGGGTTTTCAATCGGTAAAGAGTTCTGAGTTACTGATTAATGCAGTTTTAGATAATCATTTGATAGGTTTTACTTGAGGGTGATTCTGAGAAGGTTTAAGACCTCGTTGCGACCGAAACGTCAGCTTTACAATTTTTCCGGAGAAACTCATAGAGAGCTTGATAGGTTGGTAATACTGATGATTCTACAGTGAGTTCAAAACTTTTAAGTAAGCTATGAGAAATCTATTTACTAAACATATTGAAGATAATAAAGTCTCGTGAATCACCAGGTAAATTTAAATGCATTAATACAATGAGATTGTCATCATGTGTTTTCAAATCATTAACTGCATTGGCATTATGCTCACTAACAATAGTTTCCCAATGTAGTGTAGCTAAAATTCGTCAAATTTGTCATATGCTGCTTTATAGTTATCAGGAGAAATTTCAAAATTCTTAATTTCCACTAAAGCATAACCAGAAATTAACGAGAATTATATCACCATCTTCCACACAGCACTCTCAAGATCATATATAATAGAAACGACAGCGGGAGTGGCCAGTCAGCATCGGAACGCCGAGTATATATCTTTTTATATTTTATAGTATAATTTTTTACTAATTGTACTTATTCAATAAATAGATTTTTTTAAAAGGCGATATTGAGTACGTGTTACGTTATTGGAGCAGTCAGTAGGATTGTCCGAATTGTGTCGAATCGATCGGTTCAAGTTCGCGTTTACGATTTGTCGGACACCGAAACCGTTAAGTTAGTGATCGATGAGTGTAGGTGTGAGTTCCTCAATGAAGTCCCAATTTTTTGATTACGTGGTCCCACACTTCAACCTACCATTGTCATCACTGGAATATGGGACAACCATCGCCCAAATTTGCAAGGAGCATTCTTTGGAGAGAACAAGCATCAACAAACCAATCGTCGCCCTTATAGATAGTTCCACAACACAAGGATTTGGGACAAGCATCGCCCAAATTCGCAAGGAGAGTCTTTTGGTAAGGACAAAAATCGCCAACCTGAAAGCTCACCCTTATAAAATGATCTTTGTCGCAATTTTAATGTAAGTGCAATAATTAATGTCTTGGAATAATTTGTCCACAATACTTGAGAATTTAGATGATACTTTATCTTTAGCTGACTCCTATAGAACGCTTTGATAATTCATATTTTTCTAATAGAAATATTTTAATACCCCCTTTACTGCCTCAAACTAGTAATACAATGGCTCAATTTAAACCCGAATATTTACATTGCATCCCCGAATTCAACGGTAATTCTAAAGAATTGAACAGATTTTTAAGTGTAAGTGAACCGATCATTACCCAGTTTTAGGATAGAACCAATACTGATAGCTTTATTAATGCTTATCTCTTTAATAGTATAATTTCAAAACTAACAGGAAATGCAAAAACTTTAGTAAATATACAAGGTGCAACCACATGGTTAGATTTAAAATCACTTCTAACGAGAAACTTTTCCGATCAAAGAGACGAAGTATGCCTAATTCGTGATTTAGTTATGCTTCGACAAACGCTTAACGAAAATGTACAAAAATTCTATGATAGATGTTTAAACATTCTAAATTTACTCTGAAGTTATGTAAATGTACACGATACTACCGAAGAAGCTAAACGACTTAAACGAGACCTTTACCAAAATTTGACTTTAAAAACATTTCTTCCTGGTCTTAAAGATCCTCTTAGCACAAATATAAGATACATTAAACAATCGACACATAACGAAGCTCTACAATTTGTCCTGCAATAAGAAAACGTATATTATTTCCAAAATTGTTCAAACAGAAATTCACCTAAACCGAATCCAATGCCTAATTTAGCACGACCATCAAATCAACAGACTTTCTCAAACGCAAGTTATTCACAACAACCTTCCAGAAAACAAAATTTTCAAAGAAATCTTTCAACACAACCAATTCCGACCCACAACTTTCAAAGGAACCAATTCCCGTCGCAACTAATTAAGATCCAACCCTATAAAAGTTATGTACCCCCGAAACTACCATCAGGTTCAGAAATTTTGAAACCACTTCAACCATCAAATGTCTGGAGACCTAATCCAAATAGGCAAATTCCAGAACCTACTCCAATGAGTGGTATTTCTCATAATACATCTCAAATACGACAACAACCCTTTCCCTATCCCAAAAGGTGACCTGAACAACTTTTCAACACCGAAACAGACGACGTCTCCCCCGAAAACATCTTAGGGTCATTGCAAAATCAATATTACCTTGACAGAGAATGCGACAACCTTACAAATCAAAATTATGACTTTGAACTAAATATTGATGACGAAAATGAAAATTTTCCGATTTCACCTCCCGACAAAATTTCACAATAACAACACCTGTCATAACTTTTAACACGATTTCCTCAGATTCAAGCGAGTTACCATATATTACTATACCAAAATATAATTTAAAATTATTAATAGATTCCGGATCAACGAAATCAGTCTTAAATCCTGACATTGCTTTCAAATTGTTCCCATATGCAATAAAAAATAATTCAGTTATTGTTTCTACCGTATTCCAGAAATAAACGCACAAACATAGTGTATCTATTCCAGCTTTCGATTCATTTAAATTAAAGAAACCTACAGATTTAAAATTTTACCTTTTCAAATTTCATGACGTTTTTAACGGCTTTATCGGTATAGACAACTTAAAACTTTTGCAAGCTGTTATAAATTTTGAGACAGGATATTTAAATAGCCCTTATATACAAATATCAAATTAAAATATCACCAAATAAACCATAATAATTGCCATTCAATAAAAGTCTTGCCACGATGTGAACAAGCTATTAAGATTAAAACCTCACTTGCGAATGGTCACATAGTAATACCTCAACAAAAATTTCAAAATTGCGAAATTCCTTCAAGTTTAACAAAAGCCAAAGATGGTTATGCTTTAACAACCGTATTAAACAATACAACTGAATACGTTACTTTAGATTTTTCCGAACCTATCGAAGTAGAACAATTTAAAATGTCAGATTTTCAGCATATAAACTTAAATAATTTTAATATCTCAAAGCCTAACGAAAATATTGACATTTCAAAAATTAGAACCAGTCATATGAATAATGAAGAAAAGTCTCAAATCTTAAAATCACGTACTGAGAATTCTGATGTATTTTATCAAGAAGATACCCCTCTGACCTTTACGAATAAAATCAAACATCAAATTCGCACAACAGACGAAATTCCGGTTTACAGCAAATCTTATAGCTATCCTAATATTCATAGAGCAGAAGTCCAAAACGAAATCACAAAAATGTTGGATTCAAATATCATACGTCAGCAATTCACCGATTTGGATAGTGCCTTAACGAAAAAACGATTGATGATAAATACCCACTTCCCAACATTACGGACTTGCTAGATAACCTTGGAAAGTGCCAATATTTTACTACCTTGGACTTATCCATCAAATCGAAATGGATAACAAGGACATCGAAAAAACTGCATTCAGTACTGAACAGGGACATTACGAATTTCTTCGTATGCCGTTTGGACCGAAGAACGCTCCAGCGACTTTCCAACGGGTCATGAATAATATCCTGCGTGGCATACAAAACGACAAGGCACTAACATATTTGGATGACATCATTGTTTTTTCATCATCTCTACAAGAACATATCGAACGATTAAAAGCCGTAGTCAAAAGACTAAGAGAATCAAACTTTAAGATTGAGAAAAGAAGTTGCCTACCTAGAGCACATAGGCACCGCCGAAGGCGTGAAACCCAATCCAGACAAAATCAGTGCAATTAAGAAGTTTCCAATACCCAAAACTACGAAACAAATCAAAGGATTTCTAGGACTTCTGGAATACTATCACCGATTTATCAAAGATTTCGCCAAATTGACCAAACCTTTTGCAAAGTGTCTCAAGAAAGGTGCAAAGATCGAGCATAACGAAGAATTCATGACATGCTTCGAAACCTGGAAACATATTCTCTCGAATGAACCTACCCTTCAATATTCGGACTTTGAGAAAGAGTTCAATGTAACAACTGATGCTTCGAACGTCGCTCTTGGAGCAGTACTTTCCCAAGGACCTATTGGAAAGGACCTACCAATAGCTTATGCTTCAAGGACTCCTAACGAGACGGAACAGAATTATTCAGTAATAGAGAGAGAACTTTTGGCAATCGTATGGGCTACCAAGACCTGGAGAAACTATCTCTATGCGAATAAAAATAATTTAATTTGTTATCATAAACCTATTTTCATTGAAAGACCCTACTTCCAAACTTATGAGATGGAAAATACAACTCGAGGAATTTGATTATAAGATTATCTACAAGAAGGGCAAGTTAAATTTAATGCGTTATCCCGGATCGAAATCCTTGCCAAAGAGTCGGACACATTTTGGAACCAGTTTGACGATATTTTAAGTGTCGACCCCGAAAATCGCGTAACTTTCAATTATCAAAATCCCGCCCAAATTGAAGTCAACGATAATTCATCCATGATCGTCAACATAGGTGAACCCGAAATTCCCCAAGAACAAGAAGATCCGGCACCAATTCAAAATCCTGACCAGACAGACGATGGCACTGTACATTCAAACGATAGTTGATATACCTATTTAGACACCGTAGTCAATTATGGACAAAATCAAATTTTAATATAATCTGTCCATCATTCACCAGCAACCCCAAAAAATAACAAATCTGTTTGACAATAAACAACGAATAACCATTTAAATATCGGAAAACAACTTTGTTAAATTTGAAAAGGAATATATTGCACCAGGTGTACAATATTACTTGTATTTTGAAAACCCACAAATTTATGAACTAGTTTTTGTTGCCTTACAACGACACTTCATTTGGCCCTCATTTAGATTTAAGAAATGCAAGAAAAATTTAGTAGATCTGGAAGAAAATGAAGAAATAGAAAGAGTCATTAAAAACTATCACAAAGGAAAGTCAAACCATCCAGGTATCGACGAAACACTATCAAAAATCAAAGAAAAATATTACTGGCCCCTTATGAAAAAATCAATACAAACTTTTATCAATGAATGTGAAATTTGCCAACAAAGTAAATATGATCGAAACCCGGTTAAAATGCAACTTAATATTACACCAACAGCTGCAAAACCAGTTGAAATAGTTCATCTCGAAACTTTTACATTTGAGCATAATAATCGATGTTCTAAATCAAATTTCAAACATTTACGAAATTATATTATTGATCTTACAGGACATTGAAAATTCACTAATATTTGCAAAGCTAGGTAAAATGCATCCTAGTATTATAAAAACGTCTGATCTGTTCAAAGAATTTTAATCATTTCAAACGAAATTTAATATTCAATTTCCAGTCAAAATTTCTTTAGACAATACATTTCTCTACGAAAAAAACCATAAAAGTAGATTATTTCATTCTCAATAACAGAATTTCATACATATTACACGTACCTATTGTATACTCACAAACATTTGATTTGTACCACCTTTACTCTATTCCTGTTCCTTATAAGAGTCAGTTCAAGGGAATAATTACAAAAAATAAATATTTGTTAAAAAATAAATTGCACTACTAGCTTAATGGCGAACCCTACGTTGAGCTAAGACCATAAGAGTTTCTCTGTAGCAATGTTGATCTCATGGACATAACAGACAAAAATTCTTGCGAAATCCAATTATTGAACATCCAAAATATTAAACATGCCGCCAGGTTCCAAATGCTGTATCCCAGACGATCTTCAAAACCTTAGAAAACAACAGGCAATGGATCGCAATCTTCCCTAAAGAAGAAACCGTGAATTTGCGATGTCATCTACAACAAGAAGTAACCAAACTTAAAGGGACATTCTTCATAGACCTACCAATTAGCTGCCAAATTTCTACCAACATCGAAACACTGACCAACGAGAAGTACCCGGCGAGCTCCAGTCAACCAATCATGTTCTCAGAGTTCGATATGGAGACGCCTCCTATCCCGACCAACTTCAGCATCCACTTGGAAGACATTGAACTTTATGAACTGCAGACAATCAAGTCCGGATTCATCCAGAACCAACCAGCCTTAGAGTTCACCTCTCCTCATTCCAGTATCAGCATCTGGACTATACTCACATATATTGTACTTGTGGCCATACTTGGATATTTTGGCTACATAAAAATGATAACATGGTTTTCACGTCCAAAACGAAGGACCAGAGTGACCAATGCACAACGAAGAATTGGAAATAGATGATGTTCGCCATCCCCCTTGTTAACATCGGAAGTCGTATCTGCGTAGGGAGGAATTATATCACCTTCTTCCAAATAAACCATATAAACAATAGACCAG
This sequence comes from Octodonta nipae, assembly GCA_034190945.1. Classification (NCBI taxonomy): domain Eukaryota; kingdom Metazoa; phylum Arthropoda; class Insecta; order Coleoptera; family Chrysomelidae; genus Octodonta; species Octodonta nipae. The sequence continues at coordinate 63,303,928 of CM067219.1, forward strand.
GCAGATGGAGCTGACACAGCACTCTCAAGATCATATATAATAGAAACGACAGCGGGAGCGGCCAGCCCGCAGCGGAACGTCGAGTCTTATATATCTTTTTATATTTTATATTTTAATGTTTTATTAATTTAAATTGTACTTATACAATAAATTGATTTTTTAAAAAGGCGATATTGAGTACGTGTTACGTTATTCGAGAGTAGATATTGAAACGCATCCTCCGGTGATAAGTCATCATTTGAGTGAATCAGCGAATTATACAAACGAATAAATCGTGGCAGTTTTTGTATCTCCTGTTAACAAAGGAATACTTAACTTCAGAAGCTTCACGTTACAAGTTTTAGTTTCTTGTAGAGAACGAGCTGATGCTTCCGACTTAAATAGTTCCTCGTAGGTGCATCTAATTGAGTAATATGTCTATCTTTTTTTCTTCCGAAATGTCAGGATTTTCTAAGAGAGCATAATTACTTAAAATAGTAGCATGTTGAGAGTTAAACTCAGACTAAAGATCTAACAAATGTTCACAACGAATTTTAAAGTTAGAGCGTAGAAATACAACAATTTTGGCCTTTTCTGCTAAACAAAAGAGTTCCGAAATTATTTGAACCGATAAATCCCGGAGTGATCAACCCTTTTTTGTATAGCCATCTTATTTTTTAAATCAGAAATGAAAGCGATATTTTTTACACTATCTGTTGTAAAAAACTTTCAGTGCTTACTCCAACACCTTTCGGGAAAAACTAGGTATTATAGATGGTCATTTCAGTGTAGAAATCGGTAATAAATTAAATGTAAGTATTAAATTGAATCCTTCACTAGTTCCATCTCATATCAGTCTCTAACTGCTAATTCAGAAATAAGTTTTAATGCAATTTTCTTTAGAATTTTTAATCAAGACACAATATTATTTTTATTGTGATCTGTTATACAAGATTTTTTTAAATCGGCTTTTTAAAAATATGTTGCATCCGTATCTTGTATATTTCGCGATTTCTTTTTCAGTCTAGCTATACAGCGCTTATTTTATATGCGATCCAGAAGTCGACTGATTCGAAGTTTCGGAAAATGCATCCTCATGTCATTGTCTTTCCTAGCATTCAATTGTTTTCAAACGCTTTGTGACTGGAAGTTTGCTTCAGGAAATGTTAAGACGGTCTAGTATCGAACAGATTCATGTTCAAAATTAAGAGTAGTTAAATAATATAATGGATGTATTTTCAAAATAGTATATTTGTATGATGCACCTTAAACGCCCTATAAACAACGCTGCAGCTAAATGCAATCAGCGACATTCCCTATTTGTTTCGGTTTTTCATGTATGCTGTTTCAATATACACCTAGGTATAGATAATAACTCGGTATATTAAGACTTAAGCCACATCGGACACTGTTTCTCGGAAACAGTAGGAGCAATACATTTTTTTTAGCAGCAAAAAATTAGCAATAAATTAGCAATAAAATATGCACATATTCCGAATTTGGCGATGTGAATTGTCCGATGTGGCTTAATAGACATGCTAAAGTATCTCTGGCAAGAGTATGCGCGTAAAAGTAAACAAAATATACCAAAAAAAAAGAGGCTTGGAGATACACTTCTTAAGAAAAATTTTGCTAATTAATACAATACAATACTTATGAATCCTCAGCAGTGGCTATGAATTATCTTTTAGTAAAATTGAAGAGAACTATTCAGTGGCTAAAGCAAGAATCCATGTAGAATACATTTTACTGAAAATTTTGTTTTATTACATAGATGAATTCTACAATTCTATGCTTATTGCACTAAGTTTTATATGTTAAATAATTAATATCATTTTAACACATTAATGTAATATTGATATTAATCTTATTGCACTTAATAAATAATGTTTCTTTTAATATAACTTATTTAATAACTAATATTGGAACCAGTTACATTTCTTTTTTAACTAGGCTATATTCACATGTCCGATAAGTATTAGAAGAGTATATATTCATTACAAACAATTGATTGTTGACTCTTTTCTTTAAATGAATAGAGATATTATTCCCCAATATTCAATTTGAGGTGGTGGAGACTGAAAAGTGTTGACTTTTCGATTAATAGCAGATACCTAATCTCTCACAAAATAGCGAATGCCGGAAATACCACACAACAAAAATTAATTTTAAACAATTACAAAAATATTAGAAACCTCAAACTTTAAGAATTTCAAATATACCAAACATTATAAAAATATAAAGTTCACAAAAATGTCACTCATCTTGCTCTTGAAGAACAAAGAAAAGTAGGAAGGGTACATTTTCGTAATAAGCTTTCGCCACTATCGGCATCGATAAATCATAATTGCCACTTTTTTATGCATCCTAAACTTTTAATAAATGTTTCTACAGACATTTTTAAGTTATGTAAACTCTAATACTAACTCAGTCGGCAAATTTTCTCATAAAACATTTCAATTTACATAACAATATTTTTCGTTAATTTAACAAAACTGTAACCATTCTCACACATATCCTCACAATTGCATTTTCACGCCAGATCAAAATTGAGCCCGGTTATTAGTTTATAATGTAATTGGTTCAAGTTGTATTCAACTTTCGGTGATCGGCCAAAACTAAGCTTGATTCGTGGATACACGACTTTAGTCAGATGTTTAAATGCTCATTTAAAAACATCAACATTATAATGTCTATCGCGCTCTGGTTCGAACGGCCGGTATCGTTCTGGGTTTAAATATTTTTGGTATAACTTTTGAATTGTGACAAAAATAACAACTAAAACACACACACGAACTTTGTGTGAACTTATGTAGCAACTATAAGGGTGGAAACCCATTAGCAACACGCCACGCCACGCCATTGCATTCCCACGTCATGCGATGAGGGCTCTCGTGCACATTTGTAACACACTTTAATACACTCAATATAAGGTAACCATACAGAGAATATATTAATCCACCTCACGGCAGTATACCTTGGTAGTAAGAAATGGTTCGCAGGAGGCAAAACTAAATACTAATTTCGGTTTTATACATGTAAAATTTTTATAATAAAATGATCTTACCTGTGATTGTTAAATTTCTATCTATTTCTTCCTATGCTTCATGGCGCATATTTTGGTCTCTATAATGTACATTATACCGGTATTCGTACTGCCGTATATTTTCTATCAACAATTCTTTTCCACGTTGCATTGTCTCCGTACGATATCCGACAAAATACTAGACAAATAAAAGAGAAATAGACTGAGGCTAGAAAGGAAGGCGAGGAACACCAACATACGTCGCTAGCATCTGAACATTTTGAATCGTCACACGTGAGACGTCGTGGCTTAGGGTGTTGTGTTATCGCATCGGTTAAATGTGTAAGCAGCACATGTAAATAAATGAAAGAATATAAGCATACACATTTGTCGCAAGGCACGAGATCCCGTGGTGTGTTGCTAATAGATTTCTACCTTAACTCAACATTCCCAGCTGACTCACCGAAACGTGCAGTGTCACATTACAGTACCGCCGTGGGAATCGCCGTGTCGACAATGCCGATTCAGCATCTGCGCACCAAAAAATAGCTTTCTATCAAAACAATAACCGTTTAGTGAACGGTTCGGTTTCGTGTTCCAAGTGACACGGTGATTGATTAGTAACCAGTTAATGTACGGTAATTTCGATCAGCGGCATCAGGAAAGAATCGGTGGTGCAGCCATGCGCATTAATGAAGGGGTTTGGTTGCCGACTGGTACATGGTCCGAGTTGCGCAATAAAAGGTTCATGTACTGATGCATTAACCAATTGCCAATCGGTTGGCAATCGGTTCAAGGAACAAACATTATAAATTGTAAATACACATATTCTCCGTAGTCAATATTACTCAATTACTCTGCCAGTTTATATTTCCATTTTTCATTTACATTTTTTATATATCACATTTTTACAACTTAATAAAATCTTTTTTAATAACTGAAATTTGAAAAGTGTGATATAACAAATTAGTGCAGTCAGTAGATCCGTCTAATGTTACTAGAAAACGAGTATTCTAACTGGTAGCAGCGGATCCTATCCCTCCAGGGAGTAAAAACGTGGAAAAGCTCCAACTACGATAACAAGTAGAACACGGATCTTTCAACGTTCCTGCTGACGTGATTAGTTAGTGAACCGTCTAACGTTTAAGATTATAAATAATTGATTTTTTATTTTGATATTTTTTCGTTTCAGTGAATTGAATCATTGATATATTATTTGATTACATTAATAATTTATTTGATTTATTAATTTTAGTTATCTTTTATTTAACTTTTACTATTCTATCATAATCATATCATAAATTTGGTATTTGGTATTTTTATTTACCAATTTATTGATTTATCCATTTTTATACCATTTATATTGTACTAATTTTCTACCCTGTTTTTACTTTTTTTTTGATTTGAAGCTTTTTTTTTGAATTTTATTAAATCAAAATGGCACAATCACAAAACAACACCATTGTCGAGGAAACCGATAAATATAGGTTTTCGGAAATATTCTCAATAATTCCAGAGTTTGAAGGCGACCAAATTTCTTAGGCCACATTTATACAGGCGTGCAATTGTGCGTATAACATGTCTACTGCCGAACAAATATATATGTTGTTAATTCACAATAAAAATAAAATAAGGGGAAAAGCGTTACAGTTAATTAACTCTAGAAACTCTGAGTTGTATCTCGAAATAAAACACTTCACTTTGGAGATACTCGCGATTTTTCTTCATTCATTCACGATCTCCAACAGTTAAAACAACTATCCATGAGTCTCCCCTAACATTCCATTACAAACTTCAGATTTTGACTGCGAAAATGAATGTATCCAACAAGCTCCTAGTCTATGCAACGAGCAGAAAGAAGCTCAAACCACTTTCCTTGACACTATGGTCTTAAACACCGTACTTGTCGGTTTAGAAGCACGATTAGCCCAAATTATTCGTTGCAATAATCCCAAGAATTTTCTCGAGGCACATTCTCATATTAGAAGGAAACTAAAACTTTCCTATTTAGAAGAATAGAAAACAAATAAATCTGTTCCACCTAAGCCCTCTTTCCAGGCTAGAAAACCTACAACATCTTCTAAATTTCAGCAGACAGTCGATTAAGATATCAAAATAACCCTCACCTTTCAATCAAAATAACAGACCAAATTTCGTTTGGCCAAAACAATCATCGAGGTTAAATTCAATTAATAATAACGCCAATCATCAAGATCAGCAATTTCGACCAAGAAACTTTCAAAGACCTGCTCAAGCCGAACCACTTACGGCAGTCTGTAATATAAAAAAACACAAATTATTGTTTCGAAAGGACCAACCACTTTAACAACTACCAAAACGTCAACTATCACGAATATTATGCAAATGGGTATAATTATTATACTGATAATAACGAGCAGTATTTCAAAGATAACACCCAAAATTTCGGACAAATGTTAAATGATACCCCTGTCGAACCTCACAGACCTCACGAATACTAGGATTTTCTAGTGTTTCCAAGTCTAGATCAGCCACCCTATTCAACAGTTACCCTTTCTGAAGTTCAAACACAAACACAGAACTGGAATTTGGAAGATTTCAATCCCGACCAGAACTTCCCAGAACAAACGCCTCTTTAAGTCCCGTTCTAATAGTAAATTTCAAAAACCTCTAATATATTAACGATGCTTCTGGAAAAATTCAAACACCTCATTGATACCGGAGCTGGTATCTCTATTTTCAAAGAAAAAAACTGCCAAAAACTCCTCAGAAAGGTTCCTTGAAAGAGTAACAATTCAAGGAATTACTCATGGGAAATTTTCGACCTCTCAATCTACCCTCATTCCCTTCGCACTAGGTAATCCACAAAAGGTTTTTATCTAGACCTTGAGTTTGATGGTGATGGTCTTGATTTTCTTGAATATTATGAAAGTTTAGTTGACCTAAAATCCAAACAGTTAGTTACAAACTCTCCCTCTACATAAAGTACCCGATCACGATCAGTCTAATACACAACCAACAGACAAAATCAGTACCAACACACACACTGGAACTCATAAGAATCAAATAACAATTCAGGCACGAGTAGAACAAATTTTCAAACTCAAATGTACACTTCGAAATACTGACGCAATTTTACCACACAGGAAAGTGACAAAGTACGACTTCCTAACGCAGTTAGTTATACGGGTTAATTCAATAGGAGAATTTCTGACTTCAATAATAGACGCGAATGCGATGTCTAAAACTGTCAATTTTTCTGATCACTATTTAGAACCTCTTGACCATACACACCCCCTCTTAAATCTGAATACACAGTATTACTCTGACTCTTTAAACTTAGACAGAGATTTAACAATTACGGAACAAAGTTTAATGAAGAAGAGCGAGAACTTATCACGAACCTCTGTTTAGAATTCGAAGATATTTTCTATCTTAAAGGTGATGTTTTGACCTTTACTAACGCCGTCAAACAGTTTATTGACACGAATAATGCCAAGCCCATTTTCACAAAATCGCAAACCAAGGCACTCTTCTTCTCTTTGGTCCTCTCCCGAATGGCTAGTGCTCAAAAAGCTCGACGCATCTTGTAAGAAAAGGTGGCGAGTTGTTACCGACTATAAGAAGTTAAACGAACTAACTGTAGATGATAAATTTCCTCTGCTCAACATTTTGGATCTCGTCGACCAATTTGGTCAGGTTTAAGAATTTTCGATTCGAGATCTCGCTTCCCGGTTATACCAGTTTGAAATCCTTGAGCAAAACATTCCCAAGGCCGGTTTCTCTGTTGACAAAGGTCATCACGAATTCGTTATATGCCATTTGGTCTAAAACGTTAGATATTTTACGTTCAACGAACTTATAGTACCTAATGGAGATTACACTAACATTTTTGCTTTTCGCTTGTTAAAAAAAGTAGCAGTATTGTGATTTACTATGATATATTGCACAATAAAATGATTTATTTATTATTTTAATTTTTTCAAAAGTACTTTTTCAATAGTTACGTTGAGAACAGTCACTATTAATATAATGTTGGTTAAAAATTTAATTAAATTGTTTGGAATTAAATACCACACTTCTGGAGCAAATTAAAGGTTTTATTACTACATTCGCAAATACATACAGTTATGAAAAATCTATAACATATCATATAATAGCACAATAAACATATTTGAAGATTTGAAATATATGGACGCTATAAGAGACCTCTACTGGAACAGCTATCTTTACCAATAGTGTACTAGTTACTTTTTAAATAACTACATTTTTAATTACAAAAACCGACTTAAAAAAATAATTTAACTAAAAAGCATGAAATATTTTTTTAATGCAACAATTAAATACTTTCTGAAGTCGGTGCCAAGTTGAGTAGTACACCTTATAAATGTTATTCCCAAATTATTTTCACTTTAGCTTGGCACCGACTTCAGAAATAGTATTTAATTGCTGTAGCAAAAAATTATTTTATGCTTTTAGGTTAAGTTTGTTTTAAGTCATTTTTTTAATGTATTTTTAGTGATACAATGACTTAATTGAATGCGGTTTTCAAATCTAATTAACTTTTCCTATATTGCCTAAAATAAGGTATTTTAGTTTTAAGCATCATTTATTGGCTTGACAAACCTAGTTTAGTATTGAATAGAATAACTTGTTTTCTAAATATGTATATGTGTTAAGAAAATTTTGAATACGATTCTAACTTAGATGGATTCACTATATTGCAGACGATCTGAGTATCATCATTCTTTAGGTCTGTTAATTATACTGACATACATTTAATAAGTCTCCTCTCCGCAGAATCTTATAATAAATCATTAAATAGTTTTAAGTGATATAGCATATTAGGACGTGGTTTTCAATTATAATAAACTTTGTTTGATAACAATTTGAGGTAGTATTAAAAATAAAGGTACTTAACTAACAAAATTTATATACTTTATCAAACCTAGTATACAATTGGAAAAAGTGACATAAAGATTTATGATACAATTTTTAGTGTTGTCGCTTAATTAGAATTTTATATATTATCAAAAATAAAGGTATTTTAAGCAAAATTCAAATTTGCTGATAAACCGCGTATAGAGTTGAAAAAGTGACATGTAATGATTACAGTATAACTTTTTCTCTAAATAATCTTCATACGAACGTTTTCGGTTTGAATCCATCTTATGAAGATATACTGTATATAGAGAACTGACATTTATTTCGATTTACTTTCAATTTATTACAATTTTAGTATTACAGCATAACTGGATGGAGTTTTCAATTCTATTAAATTTTGTTTGATTACAATGTGAGATATTTTTAAAAAAATACAGGTATGTACATCACTTTTAAACAAAATTGATATATTTTTTGAAATATATAGTTGGAAAAGTTACATAAATACCAACTATATAGTTTTTAATTCAAATTTCTTCTATTTGATAACAATTTTAGATATTAACAAAAATAAAGATACTTAACTTTTTAGCAAAATTCCTCTTTGCTGACAAACCTGGTCTACCGTTAAAAAACTGACATGGGGTGATTAAAGCATACGTTTTAGACCATGCAAATCTGCTTATGAAGAATAATATTTTTCTCTTAAAATTATGAATACACTCTGTATATACAGACTAACTGAAAATCTTCACTTTGAAGTTGATGAACTGACATTTATTTTGATTAATTCACGTTATTTACAATTTAGCCCAAGTTCCGAACAGAAACATTTTCATTACAGTATCATAATGTCCTTGCAAAAGTTTTTTCCGATTTTCTAAAAAACGATACATGCTTGTTATTGAAAAAAATATGAGACCACTTCGGGATCCCACGGAACTAATCCAATTTCTTTTTAATTTAGTATACCCCATATTCCGAACAAAACAATTTCTATATTTTTAATACAAGCGACTGCACCAAAATTTACTCTATAAGATAGTCGGTAAAAAAGTTTTTCCCGATTTTCTAAAACATGGTACAGGCTATGTTATTGAAAAAACTATGGGACCACTTCTCGATCCCCCGGAACAGGATCCAGCATAAACGATCGAAATTCCTTGAGCTGTTTGCGAGTAATTGCTGAACATACATTTAAAACATAGATACAGACGAATTGGGAAGCTCCTTCTTTTTGAAGTCGGTTAAAAAGACTGCGATAAGTTCTGGTGAATAGAAAAATTGGAAAAACACGTCAATCAAAAACAAACTTTATTGGTGGTCACTGAATAGTTTATTTCTACCAAATAAGATTTGTTAATATTTAACAGTCTCTCTAAATATATATTTGTTGAGCTTTGTGATAAAATGATTTGGTGTTTTGTTGGTACGCGCATAAGCGGTGAAAGGCTGGTCCGTTTTGTCAAATTTGTAGTAAGATTTTTAGAGAACAAAATTTGAAAAAGTTCCCTGGAAAATTGAAAAATTGGAACAAGTAAGTGTTATTAACTGTTAGACCGATTTAGCTACTTTTTTCAAAATGACGGATAAATTTTGAAAATTCGGAATTTTTGTAAGAGGATACGACCGAAGGATATGTGTATTTTGATTCACCCTTATGGTTATTATCAACTAGCAAATACATGTTTTCCCACAATGCGTTCCTATACGAACGTTTAGATTGTGGTGAAAATTTTGTGGGTTATACAGACAAAACATTGCAATGGAAACAACAAAACAAGTCGGGAATCCATAGATTCTTGGTGTGTAAAAAAACAAAGGGGGTAAATTAAATCCATGACGAAAATTATCCAATCTGGCACAATGACATCTGACGTGTTCAACTAGTGTGAAATAAAACTAAACTATTGAGCTCATATCATACTCACTTCCCCATTACTGCATAACCGGCTAAAGGACTGTATGGAGTAAAAAGTTCCCTCCCAATGGTACTACCTCAAAAATATACGAAGATGCGGAAGTACCCAGATAAGTTGCAGTAACGCACTAGTTATCAATTAATCCGAAATATTGTCATTAAAGGTAACAAACAGGTGCAACAAAAGTAATCACGGTCCTCAAGAATTGTATGCTGACCCCAAGTAGAGCTGCTAAATGGACGGCTTAAACTGAGTCTGCTTCGGCGAATAAAAGAACACGAACGTAAATGAATTCTCTGCCAAGAATATGTGATTTAATAATAACGTCAATACCAATATTGCAAACTTAATTAAAGTAAAAATAGACGGTTATAGGAATATATTGTTTAGAAATTTACCTAAGCCGGCCTTGGTTGCATTCTAATACGACATCGATCGCTGAGAGGACAAAAAAAATCTCGAAATGGCTCGGCAACTGTAGAATTGATAATGGATTGTACTGGAGAATTCGCTGGTGATTTTAAAAAGAGCAGTCCATCATCGTAGGAGTGAGTGTGAGACGGCGAAGAGCTTATGTTGCGTAGACTTGACCATACAATGTATGGCATCACACTCCCTCTAAGGCACGCTATGAGTATCTTTAGGGAAAAATTCACTAAACCCCAGATATCTTAGATATCAAAAGGGTTTAGCTCTGTGGGAGCCCTTGCCAGGTTTTCAGGCACGTGGTTGGTGTCGTGGCTTCAGTTTCCCATGAATTTTTGGACCGTCCGGGCTGTTCCTAACAGGACGCCTTTTCGCATCAGTTGGTAAAGATGTTCGTCCAGACCAAGGTATTTCAAATTATATAATAGATGTTTTGGGACTACTCCAGTTGTTGACATAACAATTGATACCGTTCGAGTGTTGTTCATGTCCTATTGTCTCTATATTTGAAATTCTAAATCCCTGTTTTGTCTATTTTTTGCAGTCTGCTTAATATTTATATTATTGTTGTTAGGGATTGCTATGTCAATTAAGGTTGTTTTTCTAGAAACTTTATCTACCAAAACTATATCTGGTCTATTATGAGCAACAGTCCGATCGGTCAATATTGTCCGGTCCCAGTACAGTTTGACAGTTTGTAGTTGTTATTTTCTAAAATAGATTCTGGTTTGTATATATAGTAGGGTGTTCTTACCGACTGTGATAGCTCAAGTTTCAGCGCTAGTTCCTGGTGCAGTATTTTTGCCACAACAGCGTGTCGTGCTTTGTATTCAGTTGCAGCGAACACTTGGCAACCTCCTGTGATATGTTGGATAGATTCAGATGTTTGGCAACCATATCTGCACCGGTCATTGTTGATAAAAGGGTCTTTGACGATGTACTTTAGATAGTTCTTAGTTGGAACTACTTGATCCTGGATTGCCAATATAAAACTTTCCGTTTCAGGAAACATATGACCAGAGATCAACGCTGAAATGTCGACATAATTTTGGTTGACGTCATTTATATGTCTTCCAAGAAGCGGCTTCTCTTTCCATTTGAGCAGTTTCTGATCACTTGTCTGGTGGTATACTTGAACTTGTTGTTCTGTCAGTCGCAGAGGTGTTGAGTCGTCAACCTGACATATGACTCTGTGTAGATCAGAAAATGCTGCGAATTTCTGGAAATGATTACGCAAATTAAAAATTTGTTGATCACGAAACTTGCCTATATCTACCAATCCTCTCCCTTCTTCTTACCGTGGCAACGTTGTACGTTTGACAGAGCTCTTTGAATGGTGATTTTGAGCTTTTGTTAGTAGAACTCGAATTTTCCGTTGTAGTTGTTCAATATCAGTCTTACACCATTTAACTATTCCGAATAAGTAACTGAGTACTGAGCACGCGTAGGTATTAATAGCCTGAAACAGATTTTTACTGTTAAGCTTAGTTTTAAACAGTCGTCTTACCCATCTATAGAACTCTGTTGATAGGTCCTTTTTCATGGTGGAGTGATCAATTCGTTGAGCCTGTTTTATTCCAAGGTATTTGTAAGTATTACCTTCCTCCATGGATTCAATTGAGGTGCGATCTCTCATTTCGTAGAGCCCCTGCTGTATTTTGCCTTTTACTATATTGATAATTCGGCATTTTTCTAGGCCAAATTGCATATGGATGTCACTAAAGAACCCTTCTACTATTTAAAGCATATCATGCAGCTGTTGTTTTGTAGCTGCCATCAACTTTAAGTCATCCATCTATAACAAATGGTTTATCTTTAGTGCTTGTACGTTGTTGTGTTTGAGACTGAACCGAAAGTTAGTCGCGTTCAGTTTGTGTGAGAGTGGGTTCATGGCAAGGCAGAACCACAGCTGGCTAAGGGAGTCCCTGGAATATACCCCTTCTGATTGGGATAGAGTCCGTTTGTATCGAACAGTCTGCTTCATTTAGAAAGGTTTTGTAGTCCACATATGCCATGTAGAGATTTCGTCGTTTGGCGTGGGCTTGATTGCAGAGAACGGAATCAATTATTAGTTGTTCTTTGCATCCCATCGAGTTTTTCGCGCATCCCTTTGGTTGTTCAGTAATTATGTTGTTTAGCTCACAATATCTGAAAAGCCGATGATTAATGCACGACGTTATAAGTTTGTATAAGGTTGGGAGGCAAGTGATTGGTCGGTACTTTGCTGGGTCCTGTGTACATACGTTATCCTTTGGTAAGAGGTATGTAGCCCCATGCGTAAGGAAACTAGGCATCTTGTGTGGATGGATAATTATGTCATTAATGAGTACTGTTAATTTCTCGTGGGTGGCGTAAAGTTTCTTTATCCAGTAATTCTGCACACCATCTGGTCCTGGTGCTTTCCAGTTGGTGTTGCATCTTATCACAATTTTGAAATGCAGCCTCCTCCTTATTAATCCAGCTCGCTCTGGAGTTATGGGAAACTGTTGTGGAAAGTTGTGTTTTCCAGAACTGCTCGATCGCCGTTTTACTGGGATAACTAGGGGTTTCATTATTATTGATGTTGTTGAGTTTTCTATAAAACCCTTTTTCTGATTTTCGGAATAGTGCGTTGTCTAATTTCCGTTGGTTACTGGTTTTGTACCTTCTCAATCGACTTGTTTATACGGAAAGCTTTTGTCGTAGACTATCCAGACACTGCTGAGATTTGAGGTTTTCTCCATCCTACTGGGAGTGAATTCGGTTATTGTCCAGGATAGTCTTGACAAGCCTTTCTATTCTGTTGTTCTTGACCCCTCATTGGTACACGGTCAGTCTTCCAATGTCTTTACGATGAGAATTAATTTTCCCTTCTAGCCTTCTTTGCCAAGGTGGTATTCGATGTGTTTGTCTAAATTGAGATGGGTCTTGCTTTGGTCTTATTGCGACGCATTGTTCTGCAGAAGGAAATTGCATCACAGTAGATGATTGTGTGTAGCGACTCTAACGTATTAGCACCTAAAATATAGTGTGGCAAGGTAAATTTGTTCATAGCCTGCAAGACGATACACAGTTTCTTAGAAGATCTTAGTTTGGGAAGAGTTGGTCTAATCAATGGATCTGTTCCACTATACTCTATAAGAGTTCTTTCCATTTCCGCTTGGATTTTCTCAAGCAGGTCAGCGTTGGCTGGCTGTTCTTATTGAACTTCTTGAATCTCGTCCGCTCTTTGCGCCAAAGGTGTTTCAGGGTCTGGATCTGTTGTATTTCGACCAAATAATTCGCGCTCAACTTCGCTCTTTATTTCGTCCAGTTGATCAGGCGAAATAAAGCCATTTCTCACGATGACACGATATTGATCTGCGATTCTCTGTTCGGTAACTTGAAGCTCTGGGTACTCACAACAGAACTCTTGATGCAGTATTTGGCAATATCCAGTCTTGTCCTGGCCAATGTTATTCACTCTGTAAAACGTGCCCATTATAAATTTATTCATAGCGCTAGTCCATTTCATGCGCTGTCTTATCAGTCCCGCTTGAGTGAGCGCTGGCTGTTGATCCTGCGCAACACTGTCTGCGGGTGGAGTTCTCGTTTGACTCCATCGGTGATGGTCACGGTGTTGCTGTGACTGTGTTGGTGAGTGTTGTTGTGGTTCTTGGGCTGTAGGTCTTTGGACGACCCGCCTTCTCAGCACCCTGCCACCGACATCCCGCATGCTGTCATGCATGCATGCATTATTATTGTGATATTCGAATCAGCTGTTGTATATATTTGATGTAAATAAAAGTTTCTAGAAAGTGAGAGTGAATATTAGTTTTTAAATTTTAATTGAACCCACGGAGTATATAACAATATTATTATTTGATAGTGTACAATACGAAAAGAAGACTGATGCAAACTTAATATAGACAACATATAAAATTTAAAATACAGGCAATTTTAACGCATGTCTTAAGAGAAAGTTACTGGGTCTTAAATAAGCGGTACCGTTTTCTAGCGGCCGTAATTTAAGCTATGGTTTCCTATGAAAGCGGTGCCCCTATTTTGCGACCGTAATATAGCGGCGGCTCTCGTCACTAAAACGCTTGCAGTAAACACCAGATCATGGAGGTCTCTTAAGGACGTTCGTCAACTCTTAAAACCATATACTTAATACTAATATACTGCTAGTGGAGTCTAAGTAAAGGCGCAAACATCAGAATGCAAACATATATTTTACTGACACGTCAGAAATAAGGGAGCGTTTTACAAAAATATAAATTTATTCAACTAACTAAAACTAGTCTTCTCAATGGATGTGCGCTGTATAATGATGATCTCATAATATAATTATTCACATGACAAAACAATGTGAAGTGCTAAATGGAAGATTTTCATGTGTTAGCTGTAAAGAGATCTTCGTTTAATAATATAGTTGATTCAATAACTGAGGGATGCACAATATTTAATCTTGCAAAAGTTACACTATTAATGATGTCATTTAATTGATCTGAAAAAATCAATTTAATTTCCACGAGTTGTTCAATTTTTTCTAACATTTTAATTTATAGATACGTTTATCTCAGAAAACTTGCCTTTAATTTGAGAATTCATTGTATTAAGAAGGGCTAAGTGAGCTGCAAATATCATATGGAAATTAGGATTTACGTCATTTTTATTCACAATATTTTTTAGACTATTATGCCTATTAACATTTTGCTGGAAAGAATTTCGTAACAAATTAATATCCTTGAAAGCTATTGATTTCCAATTTTGATTAAATATTCTAATACTACTTCAAAAAGAAGGTAGTCTTGTAACAAATATAGTCATTTCTCCAATAGAAATATTACTTTTTGTGATTTTATGAACTCTATTTTTTCTGTGGTTCCGAGGATGCACTTGGAACATTAAATGGTTTTAACCTATCGAAAGGACCCAGCACATTCATTCCTTATGAAAAGTGGCCCCCGGTAGATTTGGCTGAAATTTTCATATTTATAGATCTCAACAAAATAAATAAATATCTTCATGGCCGCAAAGTCCGATGATTAATGGTTTTCAAGTTATAGTTAATTTTATAATTATGATCAGGGCTTACAACGATGAACTGAGTCTATATGTATATGATAAACTACAGAGAGCACTGCAAATTATTATACAGGGGGTTTTCGAGGAGCTGGTTTCAGTTGGAGTATTTTCAATTGTCTACGACTTCCGGTCCTACCGGAGGTGAACCCAAACTTTATTTTATTAAATTGAACATCCTGTTCTTATACCATTTTAAAAATCTACTATAAATTTCAATATAACTTTATTGGAAACATCATATGTCAGAAGGGGTCCAGTTATTTCAACATTTTAAAAATTTTGACAGATGCAGTGGCCCACAAAAAAATATTTTTTTAGAAACAAAGAGGGCCAGGTCAAAAATTACCAGAATTTGCCTGAATAAAACCTCGAGCTTCCTAAATCTTTGAAAACTTTTCTACGTTAAAAAATACAGAAAGTTTATTTTAAAACCCCATACCTAAATTAAACAGTTTTTGTATAAACTAAAATTTCCGAGTGGTTATTACAGATATCTGAATTATCGCTAGGCTTTTTTGAAATAATTGACAAGAAACAAATGCTGGAGTGTCGACAAACAGTATTTGCTAATAATTTGGTGTTAAAGCACAATTATATCGGAAGCATTTATCATTTGCCGTTTAGGATTTAGTAACTAATGTTCGTTCGCGATACACGGATAGACCAACACCCACTTATAACAGGCTGACGGGGTTCATTCATAATTGCAAAACAGATGAGCACTTTGTGATAAGGCAAAAAAAAACGGAAACTTGATTTAGATAATGAAGAGAATGAAGTTAAAGTCTTCGCATGCTTCAGAGCATTTCCAGAAAATTCCTCAGTAGATGCAGCAAGAGATATGGAAATACTTATGATGAGCATTCACAGTATATGAAAAAAATATAAGTACCATCCGTATTCGTTCTCATTAGTTCAAATTTAAGAGCAGGTGACACTCAAAGACGGAATGGTTTTATGAATTTATATTAATCAAAATTCAAGAAGACGAACGGATGAGGCAAAATTTATGTAAAACGGAATGTTCAACCACCATAAATCACATTACTGGAGTGATACTAATCGACACGTATCTAGAAAAAGACAATTTCAAGGTTACTGGAGTTTCAATGTTTTTGCTACATTAAAAATTACGGTATGATTCAAATTTGAACTGTAGGTACGCTTATTGGAAAGCGAAGAGAAATATCAAAAAATATTTTTCGTTTATTTTTACATCCATTAGATTTGACTGTGGTATCAACATGACCTCATATTACACGAGTGAATAAATTTTTAGACAATAATTTTGAAGATCGTTGGATAGAGAATGCCCTCCTCATTCTCCCGATTTTTTTAAAAGTTATGTACATATGCTTCTTGTCGGTTCCTTCAAAAAAGCCTACTTATATTTCAGAAATCTCTAATAACCACACGGAGAATTTAATTTTTCCAAGCTTATATAAAAACTGTTCAATTAAGTCTTTTAAACTTAAACTCGTATTGTTTAGCGTAAATGCCAGTGGTACTGAGAAAAAATGAGAGTGTCATTTGAAAAAATTCGTTTTTCGAATTCAGTATCAATTTCTAAGCACTCGGTATAATTTTTTTTAACAGTTTTCAAAAATTTAGGAAGGTTCACGTTTTATTCAGGCGATTTGTAGCAATTTTTCACCGGGCCTCTTTGTTTCCAAAAAATATTTTTTTTTGTAAAGTGGTGCATCTGTAAAAATTTTCAAAAAGTTGTAATAACTTTCACCTGAAGCCCTTCAGAGATATGATGTTTCTAATAAAGTTATATTGAAACTAATCATATTTGAAAAATGCTATAAAAACTGGGTATTTCATTTAAATAAGCAAAATTTGACTCCACTTCCGGTAGAACCGGAAGCCGTAGACAACTGATAATATTTTAGCTAAAACCAGTTTCTCGAACACCTCCTGTATACTAATTTTGAGATTAATACTCCCAGCAGTTTCTCTGCTCATCGACATAGACTCAGCTCACCTTGGTATACCCTGACCATAAATATAAAATCAACCATAACTTGAAAGCCATCAGTCATCGGAAATTTGTTGATTTCGTTGAGATCTACAAAATATGAAAATCTGAGCGTAATCCACGGGGGCCATTTTCTATAAGGAATTGATAAATCAAATTTTCATTTTGCAATTTACATCAATAAATATAAAGCCATTGGCAACGAAGTCAGAATAGACTTTGAAACGTTTGGTTTTCCTTCAACATACGTCATTTTATTTCGATTGTGGTGTTATTGCCCAAAAACTCATAAAAGTAATTGTATCAGTTTGCTAGTTTTTTCAACTAATTATTATTATTAAGTTCTAAACCTGAGTCAAAATGTATTCTTTATGGAATAGAAAAATGTTGAAAATAAAACAATAGATTTTCTATTACTGACATTGCTTTTTAATTTGGTATATAGTTAAGCTTGTGTATTTTAGAAAAATTATGTATGATAGTTAATAAAAAATGTCGTCTGTTTACATCTAATAAAGCAATGTTTACATACTGAAAATGTTTATCAGGTGTTTTAGTTATTACTAAAGGATAATCGAGATTTTTTCTAACAATTTTTGTTTTATTACCAGTATCACATTACTTAATTTTACCTTTCGCCAAAAATTAGAGGTCTATATTTTTTCATTGACTAAACAATTCTTGGAAGATCTTTGTCAGTTGCCGAATAACGACTTTCTGTGCCATTTAAGGTCCTACTAGCATAAGCTATTAGTAAATATTCACCTATCTTACCTTGTGATAATACAGATTCAATAGCATAGTCACCTGCATCAGTTGTTATGATAAACACGTCCTCAAAGTTTGGATATTGCAATATTGGAGTAGTTGTTAATAATGCTTTACAATTTTGAAAAGCTTCCCGACATTTGTCAACAAAATTAAATTGTTAATTTCTTTTCAACAATTCTGTTAAAGGTTTGGTAACGCCTGAATAATTTTAAATAAATCTACGACAATAATCTGTCAATCACAAAAAAGGTTTGACTTCTTTTTGATTTCTCGGTTCTGGATACTCTAGCTTCTATTTTTCTAGATTTAGTTTTAAGCCTTCACTAGTTACTAAATGAATTTATCAAATTATGTCGTCCATGTAAACTATCAACATATCTCCTCATAATCTTAATCTTATAATCTTAATAAAATATTCATGACTCTTTGAAATGTACTACGCCTTTCCTACTAATTTACTATTTATCAAAAATATCAAATAATTTGACTGATCTTCTTCAATATTATCATTTAAAAAATTAGAGGCTTCAATAAAATCAATTAAAATTGCTTGATCACCATCAAATTCTGGTATCATTTCCCTCAATTCCCTTAATGAACATAAATTTGCGTTCATGTCTTTGTCGCCTACTGCAAATTTTAGGTTCATCTCGTCTTGATTTTCCTCGTAAAAGTTGTAAGGATCTTACGACTGAGGCTTCGAAGACTTCTCAAACCGGAAAATAATTTTTCTCCAAATAATGGCTACATATGCTGCTGATCTGCTGACTGGATTAAGACATATTTTTGGTTTCCAACATTCTCCAAAAAAATTGTCAAATTGTTTTCCAAAATTTTGATACGTAGTTTTTTGTGTTTACGTATCCTACTGTCTGTGCGCCACTTTTACAGGCACACAGTGGATGTCCGCTGTATAAAGATGATTTAATAACATAATTATTCTGTAAGCAAATAAAGTATATTTACTATTTAAGGTAAAAAAAAATAAAGTACAACATCTGAAAATGAAGTATTTTTTTAATTAACATCTTACAAATGTTTGTTATTGAGGAATATCTTTGCAGTCTATATCCATATTGATTTACTAATAGTTCATTCTTTATTAAATTTATGGCCCTATTTCTTTAAGCCCGCCACTTAGCTTTCCTCAGAGAAGAAAAATCTCTGTGTAAATGGTGAGTAGCCGGAATTGACAGCAGAAATGACACTATTTTAGATATACTAGCTGTCGCCCAGTGGTCGAAATTCGACCAATTGTGTCAATATCTCTGGCAGGTTAAGTAACCTGAAAATCTTATCGTGACATTCTATCCTAGGACTTTAGGGAGAACAGCAATTACAGGGAACTGATCCAGATTCGGGACCTCTGTGTGATAGTTTCCTCAAAAATCCTAGATGTCGGCCTTACATCTCGCTTCTACAAATAAGTAAACAAATTCAAGTTTTTTTCAGATATAATTCATAGGACTTTATTTGTGTTCAATTTCGTAATTCTTAATTTAATATGACAACAAAGCAACCGCTAATGGGCTACCCTACATATTTATTTTTTCTAACCTCCCTGTATAGCTATAATTGCACCCAATTCTCAAACATTTATTAAAATCCCCATTATAATAATTCCATCTCATTATATATTTCCACCACCCTGTATATGCAATTGCTCATGGACCACGCATAATATTTTTTAGCTATTTTGAACCACCCGGTAAACCATTCTGTATATGTATATATTATGAAATTTTTAACTATCTTCTGTAACTATAATTCTACTGTGACCTATATTTCAATCATCATATATATGGAACTATATTCTTTGCACCACCCTGTATAACTGTAATTCTACTGCACCTTCTATTCCAAGAACCCTGTAAATTCAAACGCTAATGGGCTTCCCTAAATAATTATTTTATTAGTTATAATTGCACTCTGTATTTTAAACACCCTATATATGCAACTGCTTATGTGCCACCCACGAAAAAAACGATTTTGAACATATCTGGAATCGCCCTGTATAATTATAATATACAACGATTACTTTACCACTAAACAATAACAACGCTTGCATGACACTTCCAGTAGTATATGCTCTAAGTATAAACAGCATTGGTCCCTCTATATATAATTACTCAATGTTTTGAGTCTGGCGGCGTCGGCACGCGGCACATTCAGTTGTTTGGCGTTGACATTATGACGTAAATAATGAATTTTTATTATATTTTATTTAATGAATGAACCATTATTATAAACTAATATTACCATTCTGCACTAAAGGTCGTCAGTAGCTACTAAACAAAACAAAAATGAAGAAAATCGGTTGAGAGACAGAGGAGAAAATGGTACCTAATCGTTTTGTCTTTGCCTATTTATATATAGATTTATAAAATCATTACATCTTAAAAAAATTCTGCCACTTTTGTGGTGTACTTAATTCAAAAAAATCTTTAGAGTGATGATGATTGACATTTCTTCATAGAGAACATATTAATATTAAGTTTTTGTAGTTTCATTGATTCAACTATGTGAAGAAACTGTTCATATTCAACATTACTGTTTAAATGTATGTTGCTCAATGAAAAGAACCAACTTGTGTGACTAAAATCAAACTACTTATCTATTATATATTGGCCCAAGAATAATTGATAAGAAATTTCTGTTAATTTTCTAGCTCATCTCATCTTCTTTAATCATTTTTCCAGTTTCATGCCCAAAGAATTCAAGATTGTACATAATATTGTATACATCCAAAATTGTTATATTATTTCCATCTAAGGATGTCACAGGTTTATTAAAAATATTTAAAATGTGACTATAAGATGAAAGGAAACATAAATCTAGTCAGTCATGATTATCATTGTTATTCAGCAACAATAAATTTTGTGAAATCATTGGGCAGTCTTCTCCTAAGCTCAGAAAATAATTGCTTATGGCTTTCCAATTTAACAATATGGTATCTTTATAAGGTAGAGTAAAGAGCCATCTAGTTCCTACATGGCGATTGACTTCATGGAAATTTCCATCTACAGATTCTATGTTTCTTTTTATATCTTGTCTCCGCACAACCAAGTGGAAAAAATAAGTATGGAGTCGAATGATTTCTGTGTCATAGAAAAAAGAATTAGTCTTAAAATCGAAACAAATAAAATAAAGTATTTTCCCGTACTTTATTGCCTTGAAAAAATATAAAAGTAGGTTTTTCCGATATAAAGTATAATACTTTATTATAAAGTACGGGTGGACACCTTAGTTACAAGTTGTCTTATCATAACTATGAAATGGGTCTCGAGATTTTGGGGAAACGCAGGTTTTAATTCTCTCACTCCGCTTGACACTTCAGAGACGCTCACATGAAACTGAATCCAAATGATTAAATCAAGGGAACTGCAGTCTAAAAATTTTTGTTTCAAAATATATTTAATGTCTGCAAGGTTATTCCGCAACATATATGTTCATATAGCCTTACTGTACTTCGTGTCTTAAGTGCATGTTCGAAAATGCGTCATATTTCACTTCTGTCGTTAGGATTAAGTTTTCTCGTTGTTTGATCTGTGGTTCGTAAATAATCTGCTGTCTCCCTTAGTCGGGGACCTTTCTACATATGGGCGATAACAGTATATTAGCAGTATTAAGTATATGGTTAAAACACTCCACCACTTGTACGAGTATGTCAGCCATTAAAGCGGTCATCGAAGAGTTTGAGTACGCTTTTTTCAGTAGACAGTAAAAATATTTTTAAAATATTTTTACTTACATTCCCTTATGTGCATATTATGTGGTTTTAAAGTTAAATGATTTAGAACATAATTAAACGAGACTGTTGTATTGTCCAAAATTCTCATTATTGTCGTAAAAAAAAAGGAAAGGCAAAACTAAAGCTGTACTAATTATTGATGTTGTTTTAGGAAACATTCGCAAGTTACAGCCTTCAGTATGTCCATTCCAAACATAATATCTTCTCAGAGACACGAAAGATATTTAGAAAAGTTTTGAAGAAGTCATTAAGATTTTACGTTAAAGCCCGTATTTCTCCAGATACTAACAGTGAATTAATATAATGTATAAAATTGCCACAAATTCGTGAAAAGATAAATTTTTTATGTAATTAAATTTGTCACTTTTTTGTAATATTTCAGCTCCGGAGCAGTGATTTAGAAGAGCAAACAAATGTATACTGATTCTGCGAATACTGTACAGTTTACGAATATTTTTATATGGTGAATCGATTCCCAAGTTGATAAACAAATTACATTTGTGATACAGTTTGACAGTTTGGTTAAAATTTACGATCGCTTGGAGGTAAGGTTATAAAAAGAAGTTTCAGGTTTCTACAAGCGGCTTGGTGTGGCGAAGTTCTTTTCTTACTGAAAATAATAGAACAACAAGTTTTACATGTTTATCATTGGCAACATTTGCTTTTTTGAGTTGAAACATATATGAAATTTTATAAAATAATAATAATACAGTTTGTGGAATTTGAATGTTAGTGTCTGTTTTGCAAGATATTTTCTTAAAAGAATAAATAATATTACTTACAGTTGCTTTAGACTGCGATTTACATTTGATAATTCGAAATTTCTTAGTAGTAAGAGGCTTTGTGTCTGTTAATACCGAACAGCTTAAACTGCCCAATTTATTTTATCTTCAAGAATGTTAAATAGTTTGTTTTTTGGAAATATTTTCTTTTTTTATCATATAGTTTTAAACAATGTTTAAATTTTTCTTTAATCTTTATTACTCGAAGATCCCTACTAAGATCGACCTTCACCATTGTGTCGACCATATGAAAATAATCTTTTATTAAATAAAATTAGTTTCTGAACTTGACTTAATATGGCAATGAAAATGTTCAAGATTATTATTAATTAAAATTTTTAAATAATATAATTTTCTTAAAAAATTTAACCGGCCTGTCTACCAAAAGGAACAAACTCCAGTGGAAAGTATGTACTATATACAATTTACAACACCCCAGTAGCTTACTTTTTTGGTCCCTATTACATGGTAGCAGCGGTTAAATAGGTAAGTTGATGTTAATAATTGCACTCTTCTGTCAACCAATCCGTACTAGTCTTAAAATGAAAGTAATGTAATTACAAATAATGTAGTATGAGCTTGCCTAAACAAGTTTGTTCACAGATGCTAGTTGCAAGACTTTTAAATTGAAAAATTCGGAGCGAGCAAAAGTCCAAGCCAGAGAGAGATTGCGCGTACTTGATTTTAAGGACAAATCTTTTGAACATCTTATAAAGTTATCAATTCGACGATTGAAAGGTTTTAAATATGCTGATGTTGAGTTAACTAAAATTTTTAGTTAGAAGTGCAACTGATCCTCATAGCGTAAAATTAAACCCTGAAAATTTTGGTTGGCTCCTAGATTGACACTTAAAACCAAAAGGATTTGAGAAAGACCAGACCCCTTTATAAATTGAAGATATTCTAGAAAACGTTTATGTTGACTACTTTTATCTATGCCAGATTTTGCAAAAGTTATTATATTACAATTTATTAAAGAATCATCTTATCTACACTAAAACACGGCTCTATAGTAAATTAATTTATCCTTATTTTTACTATGCGTGTGAAACATGTGCGCTCTCTCACAGGTGATGGTGTCTGTGCGACGCATGCTCTAGCATTGTATCCTTTTCTATGACGACGAGTAGGTGGGCGCAACCTCTCTCTGTCTTGGACTTTTGCTCGCCCAGAATTTTTCAATTTAAAAGTCTTGCAACTAGCATCTATGAACAATTTTTTTCAGGCAACCTAATACTATTTGTAATTAAATTAGTTTCATTATAAGACTAGTCCGGATCGGTGACAAAAGACCACAATTATTAACATCAACTTACCGCAGCTACCAGGTAATAGCAACCAAAAAAGTAAGCTACTCTGGTGTTCCATATTGTGTATAGTAGATACTTTCCACTGGAGTTAGTTTCGTTTGGTAGACAAGCCGGTGAAATTTTAGAAAACTATATTTTTTTAATTTTAATTAATAATAATCTTGAACATTTTTATCGGGGTTGCCATATTTAGTAAACAAACTTATTTTATTTAATACAATATTATCTCCTTGTTGCAATTCAGTAGAATTTAGAACACACCTTGCTCTTAAATTGTCTAGACATCAAAGCTTTAGCATTTCTCCAAACATAGTTGGCTGGTATCAATCCAGTGCTTCTAGATATGGGGCATCAGTAGGCTGAGAGAAACAAAAGTATGGAGTCATGCGATTCATTGGTTCTTAGTGAATAACTTTGAATAGTTTATGCTCAAAAATCGTGTTGAACCTTTTTACCTACTTTACCGTTGTAAACAACAACTACCTCAAATCAATTATGTCAAAAATACAACCTTGTTAAGCTCAAAATATAATAAATTGCATTTAAAAATTTCTTGGGACTGTAATAAATTCTATATTGGAGAAACCTCTAGAGCTGTAATTGTTGAATAAATAAATATAAAAATTACAATACTATTTGAAAAGTCCAAAATTTGTAAACATGCATGTGACGTTGGTAATAAAAAAGCATTTCAAAATTCAACCACATTACACAAAGAAGAGCATAACAAAAACAAAAGCTAAAACAGTCTTCTTCAATTTTGTTAAATGAAAGCGATTGCATACGATTTTATGATTTTAGTCGGATCACTGAATCAATGGAATTCGTTGATCGAATTTTTGGTGAACGCACGATCTAATAAGATAGCACCTAGAACTCGCCACATAGAACTCTTCTGATTTTAAAGGAACTTTAATATTACATGAATTTTCTTGTGCTACCTGTATATTATCAAATTGAATCTTCTTAGTTATGTCATACGTCACATAATATTGCCAAACATTTTGATTTTAAATTTTACAATTTGTATCATTTTATACCCACTGTCAAAGAAATTGTTAATATTTGGTAAACTTTGGTGAATGTTTTTTCGTGTAAACTTTTTTTATCAATTAATATTGTAGTTTTTTTTGTTTTTTTCTAGTTTACCAAAACACAAACTGTTTGATGATATCCAAAATCGATGTGTAGTAATGTGAAAATACCTAGAGTACGTATACGCCGAATGTTCACCAGCTATGTGAATTTGAATAAGGTCGAATTATTGGCTTACAGAGGTGACTTTTTTATTTCGAAAATTCGCTAACTGCACGAATAGAAATCAAACTGTTTTTTTGTCAAGCGTGGTTTGATAATACCCAAAAGGAGGCACCGGACGTCGAAGGGGCACAATTGAAGTTCCAGATCGACCGACATCTAAGAGTTATAGCTTATAGAGCTAGCTACATTTGGCTGATAAGTGGTTAAGTGAACAAGGCCATCTTGTAAGTGTCCGAACGGTTTACAGCCGTATAAGGTGATGCAGACAATAACAATATTCGCATGAGTAATGGCATAAGTTCGTCTTCTTTGATGAATCTCGATTCTGCTTGCGTGGACATGATGGCCGAACAAGGGTTAGATGACGTCGAGAAGAAAGACGTCAACATTAGTTTAATGTTGAGCGAGATGTACACTTAACAGTGGGCGTCATGTTATGGGGTGCTATTGCACATGGAAGTAGGTCACCTTTAGTCTTTGTTTGAGACAACATGACAGCCCAACATTATATTTAGGAAGTAGTGGCTCATGAACCCCATATTTCAACAATATAATGTTGGGCCTCATGTTGCTCGAGTTAGTTTCAACTTTATTGAAAAGAACCATGTGAATCTGTTGCAATGGCCGCCCATATCCCCGATATTTCGCCCATAGAACATGTTTGGAAATAATGGATAGAAGGCTCGGAAATTTACCCCAGCTCCCACGGACTTTGGATGTTCAAAGACATTAAATACAGGTAGCCTAGAAACGTATACCTCTAGAAGAAATAGACCACCTTATTGAATCAATGGCAAGCCGTGTTGGGGTGTGTATAGATAAGTATAGATAACCGCGGTGGACCAACACATTATCAACAAACTTAATAAAAAGAAATTTAAACTCTTTAGTTTTTTTTATTCAAATTTTATTGATTTATTCCTTACTATAGCATCTATGTTTTACTAAGGCAATATTAAATTTAAACATGTCCTTATGGGTGTTACGATTTATTTTTCAGTGAGTATATATAGTTTCTTTATTACCATTGGCAACAGTGTCTGACCTAGGCCTCGAAACATTTGGAAATATACAGACTTTTATGTATATGTGGTTTTATTTACAACTTTGGCAATTTGCAACATAATAAAAAAATGCCACATTCGTATTTAGAAACGCAAAGGTAGGCGGATAAAGCGTTTGAGTGACCATTTTATGCGTAAGACAATGGAGACATTGATATTTTTTCATAAATGACAAAGATTTCATATGAAGCGCTAACTTTTTGGCGGACCCTGATGTTCCCGTTTAACGCAGTGGTAAGGCAAAAATGTAATTTTGTACTCATCTTCCTAAGCACTACAGTCTCATTTAACAGCTTGAAGGACGGAGCGAAATAGACGTTGGTAATTTTAGAAGATTATTTTCTTTTTTTTTATTTGTGTTTCAATAAGTTGATGCTACCAAGTCATTCAGAAAAAAAAAGAAAATGAGGCATTTCTCAGTCAAAATTGAGTTAGGGAGCTCGTTTTTACAAATAATCGTTTTTTGTACATTCTAAATAATCCAAACTCGTAATACTTTTGTCACAAATGGTGGAGCTATTAAATGGTCAATGAAGAAAAATTCTTATGTTTTTTGCAACCCTAAAAATGGATAAAAATTATGAAAAATGATATAAGTTACTACCATGCAAATAAAAGCTGCTATATTACCTTAATGGGCAATATAGCAGCTTTCATTGATAACAATTATTAAAATAAAAAATAAAGCATTCTCTATCGATTTCACTTTGCCCAAAAAAAAGTTCTCCTGGACTTTAACAACTTCAACCGAGAAAAAGAAGTAAAGGTATGCTATGTTTGTCTCAGTAAGATTGCATTTGTGGAATCTGCTCTGAATATGGACATAAACAAAAAATAATCAAAAAAACTTTAGAAATATCGCACAGTGTTTAAACTGCACAGGCCTCCACGGTCATCAGGATTACACCGAAACAGATAAAAAATTTCATCAGTAACTGCACAAATCAAAACCATGGTGCCAAAAGAAACAATAATTATGCAGCATCAAAATCAGATAACAAAGTTAACTACACTTGAAATTTTACCTTCAATAAATTACAACCTACTCTGAAACTACATTTTGGTCAAGTCTTGTATATGCAGGATCCTAACGCACCTACAAATATTAATAAGTTACATACAATTCTGTTTAAACAAAGCTAGATTCTATTTAAATCCGAGCGAAAAGAACTGTTATATAGAACATAAAAGTTAGATCTTAGAATTAATGTTTAAAGGGATGAATATGATTCTTTTGTTATAACTTTGAATATAATACTAAACTTTACAAAAAAATGCACATAAAAAAAATGAAATGAACATTAATGATTTAATTTAATGATAAATTATGGTAAACAATAACCTCGAATCTTGGAAAGAAAACAAACAAAAACACTTAACACGTATTTAATTAAAGCTGTTATGCCACTTGTACTAGAAAAGCAGTAATAATTCCTGGAAATCAAAATAATGATGCACTCCCTCGATCTTCAAACTTCAGATCTTACTTATTCCAATATCTCTAAATTATTTGAACAAAACTTACATACACGATTATTTTACTGTCTAGATAAATAAAAAAATTTGCCTAGAAAACCATACGATTTCTTACAAAGAATTGTGAAACGAATGCATTATTAGATTAATTTAATATATTCCAAATTGGACAAAGGTTGCCCTTTGACTGCTGTATTCTTAGACCTGGCTAAAGCACACACCTGATCACCATTTACTACTTAAGTAACTGATCCTGCTTTTTCCAGATTTGGACCGCGTCATTTTTTCTAATTAATTTATTTATATACCTAAACCGGCATATAAACAAAGTTTTCCGATGTTTCGCCCACACTTATAAGCTTTTTCAAGGATGAAAAAAAACAAAACAATTGTTACTTACCTTGCGGCGACTCCATTCATTTACACTTTTTCTCACAAACACATTTTGAAACTTCACTTTTATTAAACTTGTCACAATGACGCACAAACTGTATTTTTTTTTAAATTTGTGCGTCAGTGTGACAGGTTTAATAAAATGAAGTTTCAAAGTGTGTTTGTGAGAAAAAGTCTAAATGAATGGAGTCGTCGAAATCTGAAAATTAGCAAACATCAAAAACATAAATTTATAGCAGTAATGTTAATGGAAACTGTGTTGAAGATGAAATTCAAATAGAACTCATGAGTCAAGAAGATATAATAGTGGTACGGAGAATTTACAAATTTAAAAATTGAAAATGTGCTTCAGATGATTGACACTTGTGTCAGATTTGACATTCCAATAAATAATTATTCTTACAAAAAATCTTTTGGATGTTTATCAATGGAAAAAAATCAGATGATAAGTTTAGCTGGTTAACGATTTCAGTATTTTGTTCAAATGTTTGAGTGATGCAAACAAATGTTTGATTTACAAAAAAGACATTAATATTTTTTAATGAAATGAAGTCTTGCAACGCTTCGTTAATGTAACAACAAATTTAGTGTTTTCGCCAGGTAAATATTTGATTTGAAGGACTTTACCAGAATATTGTAAAGAAAAATACAGTGCAGTAATATCTGTTTATTTTAGATAAAGCCTAACGAATTTAAATCCATATTTCAATTTAAACTGAAAATATCTTATTTGTCCCTAGTCCGCGGACCTGCCACTCACTAAATGCCAATTTTTCCCTCCCTAAACAACAAATTTTAGATTTTGTTTAAAAATTAACTTGCATTTCATATATTCCTCTTCAGTTTATTTTAATTTTCCTGAAACATGTCCATTTATAGGAATGACACAAAGAGAGAGAACCAGTGAAAGGGAGACAACGAGTGACGGGAAGCATATTTCTTAAGAAGATTTCGCTTCCATCGTTCAGTATCAAAGACAGCCACTTTTTTATGATTCAAGTAATGTCAGAAGTAAATATAAATTAAAATCACAATTTGTTTCACCAAGAACTTACTTTATAATTTATGTACAAAGTCTTATTTGAAATAGATAATATATGATTAAAATAAAAGTTGAAAGTTCAAATATCACCAATGTTACATCTATGAGTGTCGAAAGGAAAAACCACTAGATCCAACAAATACCCATTATGTTTAATTAACGCAAATTTTTAATGTAGAAACTTGAATTCCCATAATTTCAATTATCAAATTTAGTATTATTATCAATTCTGTTTGGACTACAAGGATGGACTTTGATGAATTAGCAGTTCTTGATTATCAGAAAAATTAGTTGTTATTCATCTCGGTAAATTGTAAATTCCCAATCAACACACATTTGCCAATTCATGTTATTAATTATATATACCACTTATCAGAATTTATTCAAAACCCAGACATAAAACAACAAATCAAGGTAGTAAACCAGAAAACGTCGTGACCGACCGAGGATCACATCTTCATTGAAATTCCCAGATCAAGACGCATAAAATTAACTCGATTTGGCTAACTAACTCACTGAGAAGTGATACTAGAATAGACATTAATTCTACAACGGTTAAACAGGAATTTAGTTCGAATTATTTGCTTGAGAACTTTGTAAATTTTTGTTTGAAATTGTTGGATTATTTAGTTAGTGAAATTGCACATAAATAAATAATTGGTAAGTAACATTATTATTAAATTAACACTTTCAAACCGAAATATTAAAACTTGTCTGAGTGAATAACAAACTTGTAAAGTAAAATTAAGATTAACAAAAAATATAGACACATAACACATAATATTTAAAAATTATATGTAACCGAAGGCAACATAACAGGTTGTTAAAAGCAACTGGATTTCAGCAACTAAAATAAACAATATTGTCATCGTTATAACTCCCAGGAGTGGAACTGATATTAAAAGCTAACATTTCAGACGTATAATATAAAAACATTAATTTTCATGCAATTTAATTAATACAATAATAATTGCAAAAAAAAGAAAGCTAAGCTTCTCTAGGATTGTGAAAAATTAATTTTTTTTGTACACATACCTTTCCTATTCTTAAATAATTTTAGTCTTTGTGTTTCTTTATTAATTGTGGACTTATGAGCTGTGTAATTGTTCTGTTCGGTTGGATCCACTAAATCTGCTGAGTTAATTAATTCTTTAAATATTTATTTACATTACATTTTCTATTACTTGTAGAACATCTTTTTGAAATTAATCTTCGTTCGATATTAACAAGATTCTTTATTAAAAAATGTTTTCATCTACCTACTTATTTAAGTCAGTGAGAATAATTTATACTTAAAATAAACGATTTCAAATGAATCAAGTTGAATTCAGTTCAAACACCCTATACAATCAATAACGATTTTCTGACATATCTTGACATATAAATTGGCAAATATATATTTATTTTATCTTTGGTGTTTGAGCTTTTGTCTTTATTTTTCCTACATGCTGGAGAATGACATTATTTACGTCATAGACAAATGTAGAGATTTACTATATTAATATATTGCATTTTTTAAAAAGACCTGACTTCAAATGAACCAAAATGTAATCTATATGATCAATATTCTTTCGTTGCATTTAATTTTGCAGAAAAATTATATGACCAATATATTTTAGGTTAAAAACAATATACGAAATCAAGTCGATAAATGTTTTTGTAGAATTCAATTTAAACTATTTAAATTGTTTGAGCCGTTTTAGAGAAATCAGTGAAGATTCATTGAATTGCAGTCTCTTAATGTCTTCTTTTCCATTATCTGGAAAACAATAAATCTCACGTTATAGAAAATTATATGATACTTTTCCGTAATACTCTTTATATAATGCAGTTTTGAATCAATAAAATTGAGTAAGCTGTTTTTGAGTAATTGATAAGCATACATAAAAAAAGACGGCGACGAATTGATAACCCTTTGCCTTTTGGAAGTCGATTAAAATATGAACTGAGTTGGTTTTGCAGTTGAGCATTTAGATATACATTTCTTAAATGATCACACTGCGTGAATTTTACAACGCACTTTATTTTATTATAACGTAACTGATGCCGGTTTTGTTGTTGTTATCACTACTTTTTTATAAAAGATTTGTTGCTTTCTGACATGTTATTTATAGCAAATCTGAGGTACTTATAAACAAGGCGTTTCTTTACTAATTTGAAATATTTTAACTGTAGAATCGTGAGCTCAAAATCTGAAGATATCATTACGAACACCTTGGTAAAATGAAAACGTCATAGCTTATTCAGCTATTTACTGATTTGGACCACATCATTTTTTCGAATTAATTTTTTTATATATCTTAACCCACATATAAACAAAATTTTCCAACGTTTCTGCCACATTTGCATGGACTTTTTCAAGGATGAGAAATACAAATTTTGCTTGCCTCGTGGCCACTACGTTTATGCTTTTGCTCACAGCACACTTTGAAACTTCACTTTATTAAACTTCTCACACGGAAGCACAAATTGTAAATGACTACACAATGGATATAGCCAACGACTTTTATTTGGGATTTTTCATTTTGAGAAAATAATTGGCCATGCGACATTTCAGGTAAAACAAAGGTAGTAGGTAGTTATGGGATTATTTTGAATAGTTTTATGGTTGTGATGATATTTTGAATATGTTTCTCGAATTCTATTCGTAGGTAACATAAGTGACTTATGTCGTTGATGAGATTTATGTTGAAATGTGGGTGCAGGGTTTCCAGATGGGCGAAAGTTCAAAACATTTGACTCGGTTAAAATTTTTGGGATATTTGCGATTTCAGCGGCCTCACGGAATTTTCTAGCGAAATAATACGGAGATTTGGCCACGACAGAGGCTCTGTCGAAGATGATTTTGTGGCCCGTTTCGTGGTGATGTTCAGCTCACATACAAATGTGGATGAAATGTCGGAAAATTTTGTTAATATGTTGGATAAGATATAAAAATAAATTAATTCGAAAAAATGAAGTGGCCCAAATCCTGAAAAAGCAGAATCACCTAGGTAAAATGTTTTTCCAATATGAGTTTTATCTAAAAAAAATATTTTTTTATGCACAATATTATTTCACTTATTATTGTCATAAACTGTGTTAAATAAAAATTTCTGGCTACTACCAGAGGCCTAGGAGAGGGGTAAATGACTAGTTGTTCGGTTCTCCAGTAGTTTGTACATTAATTTCGTACCCTTTCTTCATAACGATCATTACTTTTCAACATATCTAGATACAGGATATAAATAAATAAGTGCGAAAGATATAAAGATGTGTTTCCTCGAGTCATTTTATGACGAAAAGTTCCTATCAACATATGTCCGCAAACGCTTCATTACCGATGTACAAGGTATTGAAATCTTCCGATATTTTCATTTATTTTATTCTGGCTACTAAAATTTTTGAGATATTTAGTTCAATTTTAAAGCTCTATTGTCTGTATGAAGTCTTCAGAAAACGATCACAGAAACGGTCATGAAAATCTGCAGGGAGGTACTTTTTCACGTGTTCTGTCTGTTCCTACCATTTTTTTTTCAGTACGCCTCTGGCAATTGACAAAAATTGCAAATGAATCTATTATGAATTTGCAATATTTTTTATTACTGGCGTTTTTTGTATCTGCCACTATTATTGTGTAAAAAAATTATAAATTTTATGTATACCGTAGAAACAAACAATCCTCCTGTTATTTATTTTTCTAGTTGGCGGCTGTCATATTAATTCCTCTTGTTGACAACTATAACATAATTGTGGTTAATTTACTCTCGTTGATTTTTTACTGACATACAGTGATAGTTGTGCGTGATTTCTCGCGAAATTTTCACCAACATGGTGGCTTATTCAAACACACAAATGGCTGACATGCATCTCGTCTACGGCCTCTCTAATGGTAATTCCTTAGAAGCGTCGAGAAGATATGCTGCAATCTATCCTCAACGTTTAACTTCTCATCACACTTTGTTTGGACGGCTTCATCGACGACTAAGAGAAACAGGTACATTCCAACCTAGAAAACATACATCGGGATATTAGAACACTAGAATTAGAAGTAGCTGTACTTAATATAATTGACAAGCAACCTAATAGCAGCACTAGGAAAATTGCTTTATAGTTACATGTTGATCATATGACGGTATTTTCCATCTTAAAGGAATAGCTGTTATATCCATATCATGTACAACGAGTCCAGACACTGTTACCTCGTGATTTTCCAAACCGTCTAGAATTTTCGTTTTGGACCCTAGATATGATTAGGCAACATCCAGAATTTCTTGAATATATTTTATTCAGAGACAGAGAAAGATTTTCAAGGGAAGCCATTATTACATATACATATTGATTATTTTTGACACAAAAACAATCAATATGTATATGTAATAATGGCTTCCACAAAAACAGTGACAGATACGAAAAAAACGGAAGAAATAAAAAAGATTGCAAATTCATACGCCAGGGGCGTACTGAAAAAAAGGTATAGGGGCAGAAAGAATACGTGACTTCAGAAAAAATACCACCCTGTAGATTTTCATGACCTTTTCAGTAATATTATTATGAAGACATCATAGAGACATTAATGCTCCAAAGATGAACTAAATATCTCGAAAACTTTAGTAGTCAGAAGAAAAAACTGAAAAAAACCTGAAGATTTCATCTTGTACATCGGTTTGTGGATATATGTTGATAGGAACTTTTCGTCATAAAATGACTCGAGGAAGCACATCTTGAAATCTTTCGCGTATATCCATTTACACTCTGTATAAATAGGCAAAGACAAAAGGGTTCGGTACGATTTTCTCCAATGTTGCTCAATCGATTTTCTTTATTTTTATTTTGTTTAGTAGCTACTGCCGACCTTCAAATGCAGAATGCTAATAGTAATTTATAATATTGGTTCATTCTTTAAAATCAAAATAATAAAAATTTCATTACTTAAGTTCATACTGCCAATGACAAACAAATAATAGTAACAGTGCCGTCAGAATGCTTGGAGAGAAAATTATTAGATGGATTGAGTGGAGTGTGAAACACTAAGCTAAATTAAACCAAAAACTAACAAATTTGGAACCGGCTCTAAAGTTATGCCACATCGTCATATTACCTAATAATCGTCATTTATTGACTAAAATGAGAATTATGTTATTGATCAATTTATTGCTGATAATATTTTATTAATTTAAATATTATACTTTTAATTTAGATTCCTTTTAATTTTTATATATACTTTCATATAATCTGACTAAGATTACAAAAATCGTGAATTTATACACAGACTTAAGATAAACACTTGATTTTTGACATTTCATAATATTGTTAGCCATTAGGTTATTATAGCAATGTGGTAAAGGTACGTTTTTAATTCAATTAGTAAAGTTCAAGATTTGAGTTTCATTCACTGAGAAAAGGTTTCAACAGAAATAGGTACTATTTAACATTAATTAACAGCAGGTGCTTTGTATTTCTTTATATTTTTCATACAAAATAGAAACAGTCATTGTTTGCTATGTGAGTTTCATTAAAATTAATGACAATTATATTGAATCTTAAGATATGTAGTTTATTAATATGTTCTTATTTTGTAATTATTTCGTAATACTAATACAACTTTTGAGTTGGTTGCTTGCATTTTCTGCTTACAAGTTGAAATACTTAACTGAGATATGTAATAATATAAAATATAATTCATTTTATTACTCAATTGTTTGTCTGATGTCCTAAAATATCTTCACTAATGTTTAAAAATATTATATTTACTATTAACTTAATATACAGGGTGTCAATTAAGTCCCTGGACGGCTGATTATTTGCTAAAGTACTTCATTTCTGGAAAAGGTCAAGGTTTCCTTTAGTAATTTTGACCAAGGAATCCGATGGTGACCTTAGATTTACCTTTAAGCCTCATTTTTGAGGTTATTTTGAGGTCAACCTCATTTTTTTAAATGAGAACCCCTATTTTTTATTGCGGAATCGGAAAGATCGGGAAATTTTACTTCCGGACATGTATGAGGTCAAATAGAGCTCAAATAATGACTTCTTAAAAATCTCGCGAGTTCTGTGGTAAATCAAAACAGAAGTCATACCCTAGGTAAGTCTTAACGAGGAACTCAATGGTGAGCTTGGATTTGATTTTACACTTCATTTTCAAGGTAATTTGAAGGCCAAACTCTTGTTTCATGTAGAAACCCTTATTTTTGATACCGGATTCAAAAGGAGCTGAAAATTTTACATATGGATTAGAACTCAACGACCCCCAAAACCACCCTAGTAAGAAATTTCCAGCCAAAAATGTGCTATTTCTATGATTTTCATCCGCCATCTTGAATTCGCCAGCTTGGGTTGGAAAAATTTAAAATTTCGTTAGTTGATTCGAACTCAGCGACCTCCAAAATCCCCCGAGTAAGAGATGCCAAACCAGACGAAGTCATTATTTGACCTCTATTTGTCCTCTAGTGGTTGCCTCAACCTCATACTTCAATTCATGTCCGGACATAAAATTTCCCACCCTTTCCAATTTCGCAATAAAAAATAGGGGTTTTCATTTTAAAAAAATTAGGTTGACCTCAAAATAACCTCAAAATGGGGTTCAAAGTCAAATCCCAGGTCACCATCGGATTCTTTCGAAAAATTCAGTACTTTAGCAAATATTCAGCCATCCCGGGACTTAATTGACACACACTACATATAATACAATGTCAATATTTTTTATAGAGAATTGAAATTTATTATGTAGACAATTATAACTACATATTTAACGTTGAAAAATTCTTCACAAACGTACTATTAGACGAATCTCTCGACATATGAGAAAGAAACTTACTGAAGACGAAACCCTGATGGAGAGAGCGGTATTTCAATATTGCCTCAAGAACTGCTACATTCTGAAGAAGCGCCGGTTCGTCATGCAAGAAGATCGATTGCCTATGGGCTCCCTGTTATCACCAACCATCTACATGGAATGGTTCGAAGAACATACAGTGAAGATGTACGAGAAGCAGCCTAAGCTATGGATGAGATTATTTGGCAACAATGAGAGACAGATCTACAGGCATTCCTGGGGTACCTAAACCGATCCCAACCATACATTGAGTGGGTGCCATTCCTTAATATAAAGTGTCTATGGGCTAGGGCCGAAATCCAACCCACAGTCTACAGGAATGCTACACATACAGGTTTACACCTATATACAATTCCAACCACCTATATGCAACTGGCATCATCAAAACACTAATCAATAGAGCCAAAAATATACCTCACACCAGAAATCCTCAAAGAAGAATAAGTGATACTCACATAAGACCTTTTGGCAAATGGATATACGGAAACCATCATTAACAAGGCGTTTGAGGAACTGGACAAACCACCTAGGCTGGAAGAGGGAACCACTATAGCAACTGTATTATTAACATATACTAAGGGCTTGTCGGAGAAACTTGGACGAATTGCACACAGATATGGGATCAAAATGATCTTCAAGAGCAGCATCATCTTGAGGAGCATGATTACAAGAACAAAGTCGGACTCTCCTGCAATACCAAACAACTGTATATATATATATATATATATATATATATATATATATATATATATATATATAGCATACGTTATGAATGTGGCAATCTCTACATTGGGGAGACAAAGCGACCGTTGGAGACCGGACTTAAGGAACACCACACAGCAACTCAAAGCGCGGAGCTACCGAAGTCTGGGTTAGCTAATCACGCATGGACCGAACACCATAACATCAACTGGGACCAGGCCAACGTAATTGATAAGGAAGAGCACTGGTATAAAAGAAAATTTATATAGACAACATATATAATCTCGAACGCGAAGATAATTAGCGAGCCCAATTTAAGTATAATTACGAATTTCCCAT
The DNA here is from genome assembly GCA_034190945.1 of Octodonta nipae. Taxonomy (NCBI): domain Eukaryota; kingdom Metazoa; phylum Arthropoda; class Insecta; order Coleoptera; family Chrysomelidae; genus Octodonta; species Octodonta nipae. Next base: position 63,340,877 of record CM067219.1, read on the forward strand.
CATTCACCTGATGTCGATAGCAGATATAAAGCTATTGAAACGTTATGAGATCAACCATTTGAAGATGACGGAAGTCCAAGAAAACTTCGAATAATGATTTACATTGTCTACCAGCTTCAGACTACAAATTTAAACATATTTAAAGGCGAATCTTTTTACTGTTTTCTGTCTATGTATTTTATTTCACAGGTATTATTTTACATACAAGGGTCCATTCTTGCAAATCCTGGTAGTTATTACGAGGTGACAGACTTATAAGTACAATAAACACCTCATTGACATTTTAAGATGTGTATTATTTAAAATATAATACATTTCAATGCATCTAACTGATTTGTTATGCTAAGTTAGGTTTCCTCAAATCTATTCTAGAATAATTTGTATGTTTATTCAACATATTTTGCCTTCGAAATCTTGCACAGCTGGCCTTGACTGTCAAAAAATTGAGTGGTTATAAATGGAGGGTGCGTTATATCCTGTTAGATTGGTTGACAGTGACAGGCTAACGTTCTTAAAGACCATCATGCGAAGGGTATCTTTGATAGCATCTAAAGCGTTATTGTAAAATATTCAATGTAGTAGATGAATATTGTTCTTAGTACAAGTTGCACCAACTTTCGTATTATATATTCTGTTTTTGATGTGAGTTTAATTATTTTATATTATTATCACACTCTTCCGAAGTTGTTGTGTAAAAAATTGTATGTCAGGGGTCAATAGAGATTAAACTTCTCCTAGGGTGTTGGTCATCTTTTTCCTTTAATATTGTTATAAAATTTGTCTACGCCGTCCCTGACTAAAGCAACGTAAAGCATTATCCATCCTAATTACACATCAATTGTTGTGATAATAATAACAAGAGAACTGGAATTTTTGAATGGGGCGAAAACTGCTTATCTGGACACTGTGCGAACAAAGGTAGAACGACCAGAAAACTCGACGTACGCTATATAAGGCGAGATTAATTTCAGCAGTTAGTAGAGCTTAACTATTGTTATGAATTCGATGTAATTGTATCATCTGTTGAAAATATTTGATGTTTACCTGTGAATAGAAGTTCTAGAAAGTGAAGTGAATATTATTTTTTTTAATTAATTGACTTTGAACCCACGGAGTTTATTGCAATTTGGTGTCAGAAGTGAAGGGCTAAGTGAAGATAAAATCATAAATTTATTTATGGCCACAACTCGTAGTATGGAAAAAGAAAAAATGGACGAGACTACAAAAAAATATATTCAAACAGATTACGGACTAGAGGAAAAAATAGCTCAGATTCCGAAAAAACGTGACAAGAAGTAGAACAACATCAAGAACAAATTCAACAAACGTTAGTGAAATCTTTTGATGAAAAACGTAAAATAAAATTAGAAAATCTTGTTTCCACGATGAAAAATGAGCAACAAAATTTATTGAAGAATTATTCTAGAAAATTTAAAGAAAAACAAGAACAAATTCAATTAAAAAGACAAAATGATTTTAAAGTATTTGAAGAGAAACAAGAACAAGTTGAATTATACAGACAAAACAAATCATGAATTATGAATTCAATTGGAACAATTAATGAAAATAGTATCGCAAGTTAATGAAAGAATGCAAATAGTGGAATCAGACATAAAAGATATAAACGACGACAAAAAGATCCTATAAGTAATGTGGAGACTCTTGAAGTCAAAGTAGATGACATCGATTCTATCCAGAGCTAGGTGAAATTTGATATCTGTTCAATTCAAAACACAGTTCAAGATAAAATCAGTGCTATCCAAAACAAAGTAGAGACAGAAATTAAAATAATTTGCTCAAGTGCGAGTCGGACTCACATACTAAGGGTTCGGTAACCCCTTAACGATTCTAATATTTCAGTTTCAGACAAGCAGGGAATGAGTGCATTTTCCTATATTTACCCTATTATCTTTTAAAGGAAGCGTTTTAAATTTATAAAAAATATTTTATTTTCCACACATAGACTTTTTATTTTATCTGCTAAAACTTGACCTATTTTCCCCTTTATCTTCCAATCTATAGAGCCTAAACAGCAGATTATAAAAGTCTTCCCTGAAGGTTTATTAGTAAAATAAAACTCTAATGTTAATTTTCGGGGCCAAATTAGAAAATTAAATACATATTTTTATAAAAATCAAGCGAATCATGGATTTTTATAATAATTTTCTAATTTGGCCCCCAAAATTAACATTAGAGTTTTATTTTACTAAAAAGCTTTCAGGGATTTACGATCTGCTGTCTGAATGTTAGGCTCTGTTGATTGAAAGATAAAGGGGAAAATAGGTAAAGTTTTAAATAATAAATTATTTAAAAATACAAATAAAATATATTATTCAAAATTTTAGATTGTCTAGTTTCTAAAGTGGGAATTATGTCGATGTTTAATATTTTTGTTAATATCTTTTAAATAAATGAATTAAAAATACGATACATATGTACTTCACAAAATGAGCCTTTTGTTTGATATATTACATGATGCGTTGGAAATTTAATTTTTATTTTCCATTTAATTCTATAATTTGTCCCCAAAATTAATACTGGGTTTTCTACTAAATTTTTTTATAAATTTCAAGTGTGCCCCAGTACCCCTAATTATTCTCAAAATTTTAGGTAGTATGGTTTCGGAAATAAAGCAGGAAATGTGATTTTTTTATATTTTTTCTTAATATCTTTTAAACAATTAATTTTAAAAATATATATTTGTATTCCTCATAATGAGCCCTTTTATTTGATGTATTGCATGATGTGTCAAAAAATATCATTTTATTTTCCGCTTAATTCTTTAATTTGGCTCCCAAAATTAATATTATCGATTTCTTCGTATTTTTCCTGCAAACAAAATTTTTTTAGATCTTATCGTTTGGGAAATAAAGGGGGAACGGATACTTTTTTATATTTTTGTTAATGTATTTTAAAATATTCATTTTAAGAATGTGAAAAAAATATATTGGTATTCATCATAATGGGCCCTTTGATTTGATATATTACATGATGCGTTAGAAATAATTTTATTTTTATGTTTTCCATTTATCACTGTAATTTGGTCCTTAAAATTAATATTAGGGGCTTCTCCTTATTTTTACAGTAAAGTTCAGGTAAGGTCCTATATCTCTATTTTTTTTTCAAAAATTTACTTCTTATAATTTCGGAGATAAGGTAGGGGGAATCGGTAAAAGTTTTTATACTTTTGTTAATATCTTAAAAATAATTTATTTTAAAAATATGAAAAAAAAATATTTTTTTTCGCTATAATGAGCCCTTTTAATCGATATATTAAATGATGTGTTTTTAATTTTATATTTTTCATTTAATTCTGTAATTTTCCCCCAAAATTAATAGTAGAGGTTTCTCCTTATTTTTCCAATAAAAAAGAAGTAGCTCTAAAATCAAAATTTCTTCATTTACTATATGTACTCCTGATCGGGTCACCAAACTATACACTGATACCAAAATTTTAACCTTTTCCGTCTAGTAGTTTAGGGAAAATTCCTGTCATGTGAGAGAGGGAGAAACCGGAGTGATATTATAAGGGTATCCGTATACTGTATATACCGAACCCAAAAAATGCAATAGGACTTACTGCGAGGAAAATACCAAAACACCACGAGTACTAAAGTTTCCGTCAGCAAACTACCCACATTTGATGGCAGTTCATCTTGGCCCATGTATAAACGGCAATTTGCAGCCGTGGCTACAGCTAATGGATGGGATAACCAAGAAAAATCTACCTCTCTTGAAATTTCCTAAAGGCCTGGCCTGTGAAGTCCTCTAAAGCATTCCAGTCGATGAACAAGGCAATTTTTGACAAAATCATCGCTATCCTGGACAAAAAATACGACAATCAGTCCTTGAGCCAAATATACCAGGTGCAACTAAGTGGAAAAACGCAAAAATCTGGAGAGAGCCTTCAAGAATTCAAAGCAGAGGTTACACGTTTAGTATACTTGTTCTACCCAGACCTGCCAGAGGAAACTAAAGATCAATTGGCCACACAGGATTTCATAAACGGTATCAGAGATGTGGAAGTACAAAGAATTCTAAGACTAAGTGGCGTCGAGAAAAGTAGTGAAGCTCGACTTCGGGCTTTGGAGGTGGAGGCCATCATGAACATGTCCAAGCCGAGGGTACGAACAGTTTTCTTCAACCAGGAAGAGTCAGAGTCACCCTTTCAAGCGTTGCTGTCCGGTATGAACAACCACTGGAACAGTCACAGAGAACTGAGACCAGAAGGACATGTTACCGTGATGGGCGGACAGGACACTCCCATCGAGACTGCAGAGTGAGGCTATCGGAACAATCACCGATCAAGGAAAACCAATGAAACAGCCACATGCCCAGGGACCGTCAGCCAGTCAACATAAGAGGGCGAAAGCTGACTAACCTTCTACTAGCCTCCAAAACATTATCCATCTGGGGATTTTGCCGAGATAGCAGCAGCCTAGACATTAGGGACACCGTCAATGGCCGAGCAATTACCAATACCATCGACACCGACGCTGCTGTGTCCATTGCCAAGTCCAGGGTTTTGAGGTCATCAGAAATCCGGCCAGTTAACAACAACATCCAGCTCAGAAAAGTCACCGGCGAGACCATGTCAATATAGGGTGAGGCAGATATAGTACTGCAGATAGGGGACAACAGAATCCGGCATAGGGTCCTGGTAGCGAATATTGAGGACGATTTCATAATGGGTATGGACCCAATCAGCCAGCATGGATATATGTTCTACCCGAGATGTGATGTTGTTCGGTTCGTAAATGAGGAATTTGTATTAACAGTTCAGTCACCTCCATAAAAACTGTAGCCAAATCTTCAGTCGTACGGCACAGATGGTGGAGCCCGTATACTCAGCAAATGAGTACTTAGTTGGACGGGCTACAGTTAAAACCGGACGAGATATACCAATTAGAACTGACAATAATCAATAGCTTGTAGAGAACAGCATCAATTGCGAATCGGTGAAGGAGACAGGGACCAGTAAAGAGTTCCTATAACAGTTAGCTGACCATTTGACACACCTTAAACCAGAGGAACAGTAGAAATCCAAGCAGTTTATCACAAAGATCTGGCAAATTTTTAACAGTCAAGATGCAACCACCGGTCGTACCAACATCATCCAGCACCGAATAGGTACCGGGAAGACTAAGCCTATCATAATACCACCTAGGTTACTACCATTGGGGCAACAACAGACGGTCGAAGAAAACATCGAGTACATGTTACAAAATACAGTTATTGAGCCATCCATGAGCCCATCGTCTTCTCCCGTCGTACTAGTTAAAAAAGGGATGGAACCTCCCGATTTTGCGTGGATTACAAAAATCTTAATGAGGTCACGAAGAAAGACAGCTATCCACTACCCGAATTAATGACACTCTAACCACACTAGCAGGCTCCCGTTGGTTCCCCACACTAGACCTAAAGAGTGGATATTTCAATTCACGGTCATGCCTTTTGGGTTATGTATTGCTCCCTCTACATTTGAGAGACTAATGGAGCATGTATTGAGCGGGCTGACATGGAGAACGTGCTTAGTTTACCTCGACGACATTCGGGTAATGGGTCATACATTCGAGGACCACCTGAAAAACTTGGGCGAAGTATTTACCAGAATTAAGAACGCCAACCTGAGACTCAACCCGAAAAAGTGTTCCATGTTTCAAAAAGAAGTAGAGTTTTTGGGCCACGTCCTTTCCGAGTCAGGAATCCACACCAACGAACACAAGATAGCAGTCATCCGCCATTGGCCGGTCCCGAGAGACAGACATGAACTAAGTAGCTTCTTGGGGCTCTGTTCCTACTACAGACGATTCGTCGCTGGATTTGCCACCATCGCTGTGCCTCTACACCGTCAGACCACTAACGAAGAGACCTTCCGTTGGAATCAGGATTGCGAAACATCATTCAGGCGACTGAAGGCGGCACTATGTTCCAGCCCAATCCTAGCATTTCATACGCAGTCCGGCAAGTTCATCTTAGACACCGACGCCAGCAACACAAGTTTGGGGGCCGTCCTATCCCAGGTACATGATGGTGAAGAGAGGCCGTGGATTCGCGAAGCCGGAAAGAAATTATTGCGTCACCAGGAAAGAACTTCTAGCAATAAGAAGGGCTGTAGACAATTTTCACAAATACATCTATGGTCGTCATTTCCTAATCCGAACAGGTCATGCCGCCCTCAAATGGCTGTTGTACAGAAAGACACCGGAAGAACAACTGGCTAGGTGGATGGAGAAATTACAGCAATACGATTTCAAGGTTGAACATCGTGCCGGTGCATAATAAAGCCGATGCCCTTTCAAGAAGACCCTGTAGAGTAACATTCGGTCATTGTCTGAAGAAGGAACAGCGAGACGGTATATCCATCAGACAGATCCGAGTGCAGGCCAATGAAGACTGGACAAAGGGACAGTGCATCCAGGACCAAATGACTGTTCCGGACATCGAACCAATCCTGTTACATAAAAAGAGTGGGCCACCCTGGCCACGTTCGGACAAGGTAGCTAAATACTCGGTCGTCCTGAAATCGTTATGGGCTCAATGGGACTCTCTAAGAGTAGAGAATGGAATGCTCAAGCGAGTTTGGGAAAGCACTGATTGCCGAAAAACCAAGTCCCAACTAGTAGCCCCAAAGAAGAAGGTACCAACCATCCTGACCGAAGTACATGATGGGAATACCGGTGGTCATCTGGGCATGAATAAAACATTCGATAAAGTTGTCAGCGGTGCTACTGGATACATTACTTAGAAGACGTTAGAGCTTGGTGCCGGAAATGTGACACCTGTGCAGTCAGTAAGGGCCTGAAAACCCGGAGCAAAGGCAGAATGCAACAGTACAATGTGGGCGTCCTCTTTGAAATAATTGCCATCGATGTCGCCGGTCCGTTACCCGATCTGAGAGGGGGAACAAATACATTCTGGTCGCAATGGATTACTTCAGCAAATGGCCTCCGATACCTAATCAAGAGGCAACCACGATAGCGACGGTGCTGGTTGAACAACTATTCAGCAGGTTTGGCGTCCCGCTGAAACTACATTCAGACCAGGGGTGTAACTTCCAATCGAATGTATTCCAAAAGTTCTGTACGATATTGGGGATCAGGGAAACGAGGACAACACCATTGCAACCACAGTTCGACCGAATGGTGGAAAGCTTAATCAGGAAGAACAACACCTATCTAAGGTCGTCAGCAATAATCAGCGTGATTGGGATTAGCATATTCCACTATTCCTGTTGGCCTATCGCTCAGCTGTGCATAACAGTACAGGCCTGACTCCCGCCAGTGTTACTATTTGGAAAAGAGCTGGGATTACCCTGCAATCTGGCCTTTGGCTCCCCTGAAGAACCGTCCCAAGACATCATGCTGGCAATACACGAACTTGCCCGAACGCAGATGTTGGCCACTAGTGATCGGATGAATACACGATTTGACCCCAAGGCCAATTCAGTCGTGTTCCAAGAGAGTGACAAGGTCTGGCTGTACAATCCCCAGAGGAGCAAGGATGAATCTCCAAAGCTTACACCCGCCTGGGATGGTCCATATGAGGTGGTCAAGAAGATGTTTCTGATCGGGACGATCAGAATTAAAGGGGGGCAGTGTTATAAAATGTATCTACGCCATCTCTGACTAAAGCAACGTAAAGCATTATTCATCCCAATTAAACATCAATCGCTAGGATAATAAAATAAAACAACTAGAAAGTTCGACTGTGGCAAAAACTGTTTATCTGGACGCTGTGCGAACAAATGTAGAACGACCAAAAAAGTTGACGTACGCTATATAAAGCGATATTAATTTCAGTTGTTAGTAGAGCTTACCTATTGTTATGACTTCGATGTTAATGCATTAGAATCAGCTGTTGAAAATATTTTATGTTTACGTGAGAATAAAAGTTTAGAAAGTGAAGTGAATAATCAATTTTTTTTAATTAATTAACTTTGAACCCACGAAGTTTATTTCAATATTCATAAACTTGATTGTAACTGCAAACGACGGAAACTTTTAGGTTGCAAAGAACAATCTTCCAATTATTATATCGAACATTTTACAAGGAGCAGCTCCAGCCAAAAATTTGGGGGGTCACATATTTGTCACGATTATTTTAAATAAAATTAATTTGAGTTTGACAGGCAACTGTGAATACTTCACCACTCTCGACCTCGCTTCAGGGTTTTACCAAATACAAGTAGATCCTAAAGAGATAAAAAAAAACACTATCACAGTCAATAATGGACATTACGAGTTCGTTTGAATTTTCTTCGGTCTCTACATATTTCAAAGAGTAATGGATAATATTCTTTCGGTGTTCACAACCAAATATGTTTACTCTATATGGACGACAGTATCGTTTATCCCCGACCATCCATAATGACTTAACCGGTCTTTCTGAAGTTTTCAAACCCTTGGGGAAACCTAATCTAAATATACAACCCGACAATTACGAGTTTCTTCGCAAATAAGTCGCGTATCTTGGCCACCTAATAACTCCTGAAGACATGAAGCCAACACCCTCGAAAACTTGGCTGGTTATTACAGACAATTCAACCCCAATTTTGCCAAAATGTCCAAACCTGTAGCAAAATTACTGCAATATCTTTCCTGTTCCATTTCGCATTCGTCAGACCTTTTCACTAATTCAAAAAAAGCTCTTACTTTTACCGCGAGACTCATATATCTCAATTTTGAAGAGCCATTTATTCTTATAAAAGACTCAAAGCGATGTATAAAGATTTGCCCATAGCCTATGCCACCAGAACTCTCTGGCGAGGGCTGTTAAACACTTCTGTCCAATAATTTCGGTCGAAAATTTCTAGTTTTATCAGATCATCGCCCAGTAACGTGACGGTTTGCTATAAAAGATACTGGCAGTAGACTTGCAGGAAGCTTCCTTAGGCTTGCGGAGTACGCCTGTCCAATAATTTACAAACCCGGCAAAGCTGATGCTCTCTCTCTCTCCCTTTCGCAGTAACGTTTAATGCATACATATCCTTTCAAACAATCATCTAAACGTTCATAGTTCACCTAACAAACGAAACTGAATATTACTCACGAGACGAAAAATCCCATTCATTTCCAACAAATCCCTGACGAATTTAGAACTTTTGTTGAACATTATCAAACCGCTTCACTCATAGATTAAGACCAATTTCAACTACTAGACAGAGAAAAAAATACACCCATGTATTTGCCCGTTCACCATGACGCCCTCGAAGACATTATTTAGGAAAATGCCAGTTTTCATAACTTAAGAGTAAATGTCTATGCAAGAGTCTCAGAAAGAGAAGCTATTACAGCTTCCCTCTCGCTTCTGATTAAGAAGTGGTTAACGAGAGTCTTTACGCATCTTTGTATAATAGTAGAAACATGCTTACTGCAAATGAAGTATACTGTGTTCAAAACAACATCAATTTGCCCATTACATAAATGCTTTCATTTATGTTTTCCGGAATCGATACAAATTGGAAAGTATGGCAAAACAACTATCATACTCTGAGATTTTGGCAAAATATTCGAAAATGCACTTATGAGTGACTTATATGCAAAATTTTTTTACATGAAACTTTTATATTGGGTCATCTCCAATCAAATGATTAGAGTCCACCACTTATAAAATCCGAGCGAGAACCCTTTCAACATCCTTGCGTATGTAATCATCGCATATAACCACTTAGTAAATTAAACTCAATGTTTCAGCCTATAGGAACATACCTTATAACTAAATACATCCGAGACCTGAACAATCGTGTTTTACACGGTTATAAAATTGCTGGCGAACCAACAAAATTCTAAAACACAGAAAATCTCACAAATTACCAAATAGGCAATAAGGTCTATATTACAGAATTTCAAATCAAGGACAAACTACACAATAAATTTCATGATCCTTTCGAAATAATATACATTCACAATAATCCAAATAACAGTTTCTAACAATAAATGGACACTTTTGGTCCACTAAAATATCTCAGTGGTTCAATACTGTTTCATGAAAAATAACAGAGTATTACAGAACCTTATCAAAACCGTTAACTTAAATTCTATCGAAAAGAATTATTTCTTCTCAGAAGTACATACTCATATAAATCTTCTGAACTCTACCACAGTTAAAGACAAATTTATCGAAATAAACATAGACACCAAAAGACAAAGCCGCAGGTAATCTCTTTAAAGTTGTTACTGGTCACTTAGACGCCGCTGACGGAAGTATTTCACTGACATTTTACATATTGTTATAAAATTTGTCTACGCCGTCCTTGACTAAAGCAAAGTAAAACATAATTCATTCTGATAAAATATCACTGGCTGGGAGAATAAAAAAAAGAACTGGAATCATCGAATGGGGCAAAAACTATTTATCTAGACGGGGGGCGAACAAATGTGATACCCATCCAGAACGACTGGAAAATTCAATGTAAGATATATAAAGCAATATAGATTTAATGATTTAGTTAGTACTGTTTACATAATGTTATGATTTCGATGTATATTGTATTCAAAATTAGCTGCTGTAAATATTTTATTTTTACCTTAAAATAAAACATTCTAGAAAGTGAAGTGAATATCAGTAATTAAATGTTTTAATTTGAACCCACGGAGTTTATAGCAATATGTTGAATCAAGTTAACTACATATCGAAAACTTACTCAAAAACGAAATTACTTAACTACTTCTGTCATTAAGAACTTCAGTGAGAATCTTCAAATTGACGAAAAACTAGAAACCAAAACCGGAACGATTAATGAGAAGGTCAGTAACTTTTAAATACAAGTTATGCAACTTTAATTATGCGAGAAACTAACTACTTGCATGATAGCTTAATTAATGTGCTGTATTCAATTACTTTCGCGTTCTTCAAAATCATACATACGTCTATTCTAATACTGAAACATCTCGCTTAATTAAAAATCCACTGCCAATAAAATATTCAAGCATTGGTCAATACTTGGCAATCATCGAGTTAGAAGACTTATAAACTCAGATCTAATATTCTTTTTAAGAATTCCATTAGTAGTATAACCACCATATACCCTTTCCCGTTTATAAATATCCCAATTTGCAATGACGGAACTGGGTTACATCATCTTTTGCCTATTACTCAAAAGTACCATGCGAAGAATGAGGATTTTTAAACGACTTTCAAAAAGGAGGAGGTTATTAATTCGTCAGCAACTTTTTTTATGTCCGTTCAGTGATTATTCATAAACGGCGTGGGCAATTTTGATGATTTAAATTGCATTCCATTAAGGAATATTACTGAAAGGTACCATATAATTTTCTATAACGTGAGATTTACGGTCCTTCAGAAAATCAGAAAAAACTTCAGTGAATCTCAATGAATCTATACTGTTTTCTCCAAAAATGGCTCAATTAATTTGAATATTTTAAATTGTATTATACAAAGAGATGTTCCAGCTTGATTCCGTATAATTTTCTATAAAGTAAAACATTCGGTTTTTCTGAATGTCGGAAATATATATGCAAAAAATGGTACACATCAATGTAAATGTCAAATTTTCATCATAAATATCTAGCTTAAATGTGAAGATATATCATGAAAGTGTATCGTACAGGGTATTTATAACGGTTTTCATTTTAGGGGTCTTGCAGTAGTGTGAAATAGCACAAAAAATGTATCGAAAGGAAAAATTGTTATGTGATCTTTTCTATAATACGGTGGTATGTGTTTGCGTGCATTGAAATTCAAGCAGCAAGCAATGTGCGCAGTAGAAATATAGGGCAAAGTAAGATGACAGGTATAAAGGTTGGTTCAAAAAACCTTACCAATAAAGGTGATATTGAGTGGTAGATAATCATAACATAGGATGGTGGAAAATATAACGTGGAATAGAATTAAAGTTATAGGGGGTGGTTCAAAAATGTTGTGTTCTGTGGCATATAAGTAGTTGCGTATACAAGGTAATTAAAATAAGAATGAAGTAAACCTATAGTTATACAGAGTAGATCAAAAAACGTTAAAAGAAATTGTTAAATAAGCATTTGCAGTAAGGATACTTGAGTTATAGAGCGGAGGGTTCAAAAAGCAGCAGAAGAAGGGTGGAGAGGATTAGAGAGAGAGAGAGAGAGAGAGTTTTTTTAATATAAATTATTTTATGTTAATTTAATTTAAAGACTTGGACGCATGTTAAGACAGTAATTTTTAGCCAGTGTCCAAAAAAATGAACTAAATAGGTGGCTTATTGTGACTTCCTGACACTTACGTCTTTTGGTGAGTTACAATCAAAAGAACTAAAGCTACTTTTACTATGTGCGTAACTCCATTCTAAAACTTTGATTGGAGTGTAATGCATTTGTAGTTGTCCAGCTGAGTTCGGAAAAGAACCAGCACTTACTAAAATTTATCACACAGTTACAGTACCGTGCAACTGTTGCGATACTTCCCGAAATGGTACAAATACATGAGCTTAAACTCTTCGACATAAGCAGCATTAACTGGAGTAACTGGTCTTAGCCAACCACAAGTTAGAACAGTAATCCAGAGTCCTCGATGGACTTATAAGTCTTAACCATCAACATTTCTTGGTTTACATATAGGATTATAGCGATCATGATTTTCAGCAACATCGGAAATAAAATTGCGGAGCATCCAAAAAAACAAGAAAATACCAAACTGCCGGCGAAACCGACATCGCCTCTAAAAATACTGTTTAAACTAGGACCACTATTAAAACCGAACCCGAAAACAAAGACAAATGTATAACAATCTCATTTACAATAATGCATTACAAATACTTTACCCGTTTTTTTATATATTGCCATGTTTAATTTTAGTTTATCGGTATAATTTTTATTTACTATTACTATTTTACCATATTTTATACTAACAAATTCCTTCTATTTTATTTTTAACCGACTTCCATGTATATTGTGTATGCATGTCAGCTGATTTCTTCTCCAGTTGTGAATCGATTTGGATAATTATTTTTTGTTTAATAGAGTGTAGAGTCGGATTGCTGAAAGTTCAACTTTGAGAAAAGATTTGTATTCCTAAAAGGACAAAATTTGGGATTGAACACATACCTTCATGGAAATCGACATATCTACCTAGTATATTTAATGGTTCATTTCTACAAAATACGATATCGATATGTAGTTTTTTAAATTGCATGGTTTCATATAATTAAGTGTGATTCCTAACATGTACTTTTTCAGAAAATCGCCGAAAAATCCAATATTTCGAGTATATCCCAAGCATATAGGTGGTATAGTATAGTATAATTAATTTTATTAAATACATTTTCGGCTCTTTAAATCAAGAAGCGCCAAGCTCATTTTGTTTGTATAGCTATTGAATATCGATGGACTTGAAAAATTTGCAATTTTGCTAAAACAGTGCATTTGGTGTTACCATCTGCCAACTAATTAATACGATTTGTACAACAATTTTTGGATTAGGATCATTACACACTCTAGTTCAATTTCTATAGCGTGCCGTTGTACGCTACGAACAGGAGAATTACTCATTAGAAAAGCTACAATTTAATACTCTATCAATACCTCCAGTATTTTTGGAGATAGTTTGAAGAAAAGGGTGAAAAATACGAAAATGCAAAAAATCGGTTTCTCTTTAAACTCTATTTTTTTCTAAAATTAGGCATTTTAAATTGGACAAACTTGGGTGAAGAACAATTTTAATTAAGGGGGTAGTTAGGGGGTTGTTTTCACAGATTTTTTCGTAGAAAAAAATAGGTACCGACCTTATTTTGACATAAGTCGCTCAATTTTCATGCTAGAAACTTTTTTCTTGAATGTTCTATATTATATGCCTCAAAATTTCCTCGAAAAATGCAAAGATTTCCCGTTATTTTGCATTGAATCATTCAAATAATGCATTTGACGAAACAAAGCTAACCATTAACACACCGAATCTCGGTTCGTGTTTGTCCAAGAAAAATTATTTAATTTTGTTTGTTTTTTTTTAAATGCTACAATTTGGCTCTCTACAGTATTTTGATAAAATACATATTTTTCGAGTTATTCGCAAAAAAACCTTTAAACAAGTCATTATTCTTGTCGAACCACTGTTACTTTCAACCTCTAATAACTCGAAGAAAACGTAAAGAACGCTTTTTTCTTAAAATTAAGCTTTCTATCGATTTCTATAGTTTAAATGTAATAAGAAATGTCCACCCCCATGGTGGGATGGCAACCACATCCAAGGTTTAACGTACAGCGACATGACATAGAAAGTGATCCTTGGGCTATTTCCTACCTTATGTGAAAATTTCAAGTAAATCCATGCTGGACGAAAAAATTGCGGCTTCATTTCTTGTACTAAATAGAAAATTCAGTGACAACACATGCCAAGCTCTATTAAACAGTAAAAAACAATTACTCAAATCGGTTCAGAACAGAAGAACAAATCAGGTAACTTACATACAAACAAGTTTAAATCCAGCGTATTAGTGCGGGAACTGTAAACACTGAAAGTTTTAATCCCGAATTTGAAAATTTTCTGTGTACATCGCAATTATATAGATAGTATAGTATAACTCATTTTATTAAACATATTTTCTGCCCGTTAAATCAATGAGTACCAAGCTCATTTTGTTTTTATACATATTAAATATGAATTTACATGAACATTTTTCAATTTGGAGAAGACAACACATTTTAAAATGTAAATTGCTATTCGGTGCGACTATACACAGGGTGTTTAGTGTCGCAAACAAAACCATAAAGTAAAGTGATAAAACAATAGTAATACTAATTAATTTAATTAACCTTATTTTTGGCTGCTATACCAAATTTATTTTGTTCCTTTACCTGCCAATTTATACAAAAATGTACGTAGTCCCGGTCGCATAAAGTCATTGTCCAGTGCGGCACAACCAAGACGGGCGGTGTATCGGTTTAGACAATGGCGCCAATATTTAGCCTACTAATGAGACAAACGCCTCTGCAGTACAACACATTTGTGATATTTAGTACTTGGAAGCCAATAGGTAGGTACATATGTTCCGTATTTCGGAAGAGTGCAGTTTTTAATATTTTCTAACAAAAATTGCAACACCCAGAAGGAGATATTTAAACTTAATTTTGTTTCGGTAAAACATACATGCTATAGTAAGGAGTAAATGGTTAAAATTTGAATAAAAAATACTAAGGAGTTTATTTTTTTTTATTATTTATTTGTTAATAATGTGTTTGTCCAGCACGGTTAATTCTACACTCCCCAACAGGTCTTGGTGTTGATTGATTAAGGTGATCTATTTCTTTTTGAGAAATACTATCTCAAGCAACATGGATAACATGAGCCTTCTACCCATCATATCCCAAACATATTCTATGAGCGAAACACCGGGGGACATGGGCCGCAATGGCAACATCTTCACATGGATCTCTTCAAAAACGTTTAAACTGAGTCAAGCAACATGAGGCCAAACATGATCTTGTTGAAATATGATCCATAAACCGTTAAGGTAAGGGAGTACATATGGCTCCATTACTTCCTGAAGATAACGTTGCGCTGTCATGTTGCCCATAAACGAAGACTAAAGATGACCTACTTTCATGTGCAAAAGAGGTAGCATAAAATGGGGTCCATAATGCTACAGTCCAAAAGACCCTATACAACGGTAAACCGTTCATATATGACCTTGTTCTCCTAACCACTTATCAGCTAAATTTCGAGTTGTAGTAAATCGGCCTCTAAAGGACGACGTCGATCTTGAACTTTATTTGGATCATCGATTCTGGATCCCATCAAACAGTTTTTTTTTGGTAAATATAAAAAGCAAAATACGAATACAAGATTAATTAACAAAAAAAACTTTACCAAATTTTCATCTTTTACTCCTTGCAATAGCATCTATATTTACCAAAACAATATTAAACATCTCCTTCTGGGTGTTGCCATTTCTTTGTCAGTGAGTATATATATAGTTTATTGTAAAACGTGAAGAAACCTCTATATTTTCCTATATTTCTTGCGATTTATATGGTAACAAGCAAAGAGAAGTCGTAATTTATCTAAGAATATTTTTGAAAATAAACCAAACGCAAAAATTCATTAACCATTTGCAATAGTTATTTCTAAATTAGAATTTAAGACTTTATTTTTTCAAATAAATGTATATTTATAATAAATTTAGTGTTATTTCAATTTATAGGAATGTTGTAATGAACGATAAGAGATCGCAGAATGCGTTTGTGCGTTGAAACGCACTGGGGAATGTCTGAAATAAAACGACTTTTTCTGGGCCATATACCATGCTAATACAACCGTGCTATATACTTCTTATGGTTGTAGTGTACAGGAGAATGGCTTTACGCGTCCTGGTCTATTAAGGTTATAGATACAAAATAAAATAAAACATTTTTTAAAAAAATGTAACCGACTTCAACCTATAACTAAAAATAATTATAACAAAATACAACTCTAGCAAATAAATAACACATTCAATGTTGTTAGGTACCTACCCAGGAAGAGAAAATGTAAACATAAAAAGGTGCTCATTATGTACAAATTAATTACCTACCAATCTAGTACATTTTTGAAGTCGGTGCCAAGCAAATCTAAAATCTTTGTACTTATCTACTACTTCATCAAACTTGATTGTTGCTTGGTACCGACTTCAAAATATACAATTGGTAGGTAATTAATTTGTACACAATGAGCACTTTTTAATGTTTACATTTTTTACTTCCTGGATAGATACCTAACAACATTGAATTTGTTATGTATTTGGTGGAGTTGTATTTTTTTATAATTATTTTTAGCTTTTTAGTTATAGGTTGAAGTCGGTTACATTTTTTTTTAAATGTTTTATTTCCAACTTTTTAGTTTTTTTGAACTCAGGTAGGTTTCATTCTTTATTTTTTATTTTGTATGTATAACCTTAATAGATAGGACCAGGTAACATCGAAAGCCTCAACATTACACAATGATACATTTTTATTTAATTTAAGGTAAATGTTTACGAATAAAATGTACTAGTACGCGTTGACTTAATAAGCCCAATATATAGTTATGCCTTATGGACCACGCCAGGTAACTTTTTTTGACAACTCTGTATAACTAAAGATAATTCCACTCCACCCTATGTACCAACCATCCTGTAAATACGACTGCCCACGGACAAGCATAAATTTCTTTGCTGCCTTCTGTAAACTATAGGATGGAGTAGAATCCATCCCATATTTACGGAATCATTCCGTCCTATATTTCAACCAAAGTATATAATTCCTTGTGGGCTACCCCATAAATTATTTAATTTTTAACATTTTATATTATCGTCCTGTGTACGATTAATTCATCTACACACTTTATGCACCTTCTTATGGGCTATAAAATAAATATTTTTTAATAACACTGTATAAATATAATTCAACTTCAACATATATTTCAACCATCCTGTATATGATTTGTTTACGTCCATATCATATAACAGTTTTTTAATCACCCTATATAATTTTAATTTCACATATTTTCCAACATTTTTATACCACCAAACGTCCACTCCACCCTATATTCCAACCATCCTGTATATACGGCTAAAGGGCCTTACCTACATTTCAATCATCATATAAATGCAACTCCTTCTATCACTTTACTTTGTGATTTTGTTTGCTATAAGTAAACATCCTGTGTATAAACGCACCAAAGAGCAGTTTGACATGTGTTGTTACTGAATTTTCTATTAGGCCGGGAGAATGTGACAACCAAAAGCACTGTCTTCGCAAAATGGAAAAATTTTCATTTAAATAGGTATTTGCCTGGTATACAAACAAAACGAGCTTGGTACTTATTGATTTAAGGTGCCAAAAATACTATGCTTTACTACCTATATGCTAGAGATGTACACAGAACATTTTCAAATTCGCAATTAAAACTTCCAGTGCCTAAAATTCCCGCACTATTACGTTGGAATTAAAATATGTATGAGGAAATGTCCGCTATGTCATTTTGATGAAATTTTCGATAAGAATTTTGGATTTTTCGGCGATTTTCTGCAAAACTGCAAGTTTCACGTCCCAGAAAAGTATATAAGATCACATAGGGATCTTCCTTAACAGATAAAACATTAAAAAACTATACACATCTATAAGGAGTTTTCGAAAACGCGACCAATATGTTAGGGATATTGGTCGATTTCCATGCACGCATCTGTTCATTCACAAATTTCATCACTTTACCAATAGAATTCTTTTCCAAAATTTGAAGTTTCACCAATCCGGATATATACTCTATTAAACAAGACCATATTCATACAAACCGGTTTACCACAGGAGAAGAAATCAGGTAACATACATAAAAAAAATACGCGACGAATTGATAACCTCCTCCTTTTTGGAAGGCGGTTAAAAATTGAGAATCAAAACTACACGACTTCAAAATAGAACTAAAAAGTAGTAGTCTGGTTTTATCTGTTGTTAACTATTTTTATCTGTTTAATTCTACTTAGAAGTTTATATTAAAAAAAGTGTTTTATTGTTTCTGCTTATGTCGATATTTTGGATATGCTGTAAAATTAAAAATAAAGACTTTTCGATGAATTTTTACAACTAATAATTTGCGAATTCCTATCTTTCACCATTGACGTATATTGCTGTCGTGTACTTAGCAAAGGCTTCAACTTTACGTTAGCCCCAAAGAAAATTGGGATAGAGCAACTCCATTGTCGAAACAAGTCGTGCAAATTTAGATCAACAAATGAAATAAGATAACAAGTTGCTCCTGTTATAAGATCCGCGCAACCACCGCAACCACACTTCTGCCAACAGGAAATGAAAGCCTGCTGACACAGGAAACAGTCGTAATAATAAAAATAATAATACGCGTTATTACCCAACAGAATAATCCTAATTACAAGATAATCATAGAATATAATGAGTTACAATTGTATATACAACTTTTTATAGAAATTATTAACCTATACTCTCTTCGAGGTGTCATTCTCGAAAATCCTAGATGTCTATTAACCTAATTAATGATAAACGTATTGAACACCATGGAATAACTACAGACCCCCTACCTAGAAAAAACAACAAAATCTAAAAATAAAAATACGCTCTTAGAAGAAGATATAAAGAAAAAGCATCACCACCATTCCCAAATACAAGGAGCTGCCAACATGCTCATTTCCATGTCTATACAACTCACAGATGCTGATAACAAAACACGTGTATTAAAAAAAACTGCTGCTTTGCTAGAAAACACACACACACACCAAATAATAAAAAGGGCAAAAGAACATCAAGAACTCCTAGAACGGAAAGCAAAAGACAACCTTACTGAAAGGCCAAAAACGGGTCCATATTGCAAAGAAACTACCGACAGAATTAGCCCAATTGTCCAAAAAAATTATTATATATATATATATATATATATATATATATATATATATATACACGGTGATTTTTTTTGCTGATCAGTATAGGGATTGGAAAAGATTTGCAGTTTTACTGGCCCAATTTAATGACACATTCGGATTTTTGTAAAAAGTCATGGCTTACTAGATATTTTGAAAAAAAAGATATTCTGTCGATTTAGTCGAATCCCTCTAGCTCCTTTGTTTTTCATTTTATAAAATACTGTAAATATTAAAATTGAAGGGAATTGTATCCCGAATATGATTGTCATGTCCTCGTTTGCGGGACAGCTTTCGTGTTCGAGATATGACACAAACTTTTTTTTTGAATGGAAACCATAGTTGGCTATGACCTCAAAAAATCGGACATTTTTTAGGGCTTTTCAAAGATGTAATACTCGATATAGTTATTCATAAAAATAGCGGAGTTATAGATGCTTTTCTCTCTTATTTTCACTTTTAACGTAGGTAGCCATGAAAAAGATTGTTTTCACTTTGACGTTTTCTCATTTGAGAGTGATTCCATTAGTAGTGCTGAACTGACAGTCGATATTGACAAGTCTTCGTGATAAAATGGAATATTCTAACGAAGAAAAACTGAATATCGTGGAATGATAGATCATATGCCATAAAAATTCAGTTCGTGCAGCTGAGGAATACTTTCACAGATATTTTAATCGTCGTCAACCTGCTCTATGTACATTTAAGAGGCTTTACGATAGTTTAGAATTGTGCCTTTTTTATCCAAGTTTCTTAACCATTGACATCGAGGTCTGACCTAGACTCCGAAACGTTTGGAATATACAGTAATTTTCTTAACTGTGGTGTTATTTCCTAAGAAGTACTTAGACATCACCAAAGGAACGTAATCAAATTAACGAAGCAGCACAAATAAATTTTTTGGCACGAACTGTAGTTAAGGTACTGAAAGCGCACAAGCTCCACCCGTACAAACTTTCAGTTTCGAAAACTTTGCATGCTGGTGACGAACATCGACGTATTTTGTTTTGTACATGGTTTAGAGATATGTGCCTTGACAATCTACAGTTTCTATTTAAGGTGATATGGTCAGATGAAACTAGAGTTACTAACTGCGGTATGTTCAATAGACACAATGAGCATATCTGGGCTAAAGAAAACCCTTTCCACGTAGAACAAAGACGACCCCAGATAAAATTTGGTTTTAATGTTTGATGTGGTATCATAGGGTCTACTAGTCTGGGACATTTTATCTAGGACGAATCACTTACTGGGGAGAGCTACTTCCATTTTTTGCAATAAACTTTTCAAGACAAGTTGCATAATTTGAATTTGAGACCTCTTTTAGAAATTGAGTGTTTCCAACATGATGGAACACCTGCTCATAACTTGTTATTAGTAAGACAACACTTAGATAATATCTATCCAAACTCTTAGATAGGAAGAAATGGACTACGCGAATGGCCACCCCGGTCTCCCGATTTGGCAGTTATAGACTTCTATTTATGGGGTGCGCTAAAAAAACAAAGTATACAAAAGAAAGTATGAGACAGTTGGTGACCTAAAGGAGGCGGTATTACAAGCAATTGAAGAAATTGAAAGGCGGTCTGTGAGGAAAGCGGTAATATCAATCTTAAAAAGATGCAATTTTTGTCTAAATAACAATGGTGGACTTTTCGAACATAAATTGTAACCATTAATATGTACTTTAATTTCTTAAGTTTTTAGTAAGTACCTACTTATTTAGTTTTTTCGTTATATCGGATATACATAATAAAAAAATCGTTCAATGTTTTTTGGAATAGTTACTAATAAATCAATCTATTTCATGGCTAACTACGTTAAAAGTGAAAATACGAGAGAAAAGCATTCATAACTCCGTTATTTTTATGAATAACTATATCGAGTATTATATCGTTGAAAAGCTCTAAAAATGTCCGATTTTTTGAGGTCATAGCCAACTATGGGTTCTATTCAAAAAAAGATATGTTTGTGTCACATCTCGAAAACGAGAGCTGTCACGCAAACGAGGACATGACAATCATATTCGGGATACAATTCCCTTCAATTTTGATATTTACACTTTTTTTATAAAATCAAAAACAAAGGAGCTAGAGGGATTTGACTAAATCGACAGAATTTCGTTTTTTCAAAACATTTAGTAAGCTATGACTTACAAAAATCCGAAAGAGTCATTAAATTGGGCCAGTAAAACTGCAAATCTTTCCCAATTTAACCACTGTTCTATCTCCGCTAGTTTCCGAGATCCCCATACTAATCATCAAAAAATCACGGGGCATATAGTATAACATGCGGAATGTACGAGACAATATACCTGGGACAAACAACTTGTTTATTATTTCCTATTTGAAGTAAGCTATATTTAAGTTATTTTTCACTTCTAAGTGAGCAGTGAAATTTTATATTACGAGTATCTACCTTCAAATCAATCCTAATTTTATTCGAATTGAGCATGTTTTTTTATCACATTAAAATTTCAGCCATTTTCATTAGCTGGAACGTCTGATATTGAATTAGAATCTTACAAATATCTCGAACATTGAAACTCAGCCGCACAGCAAGGCACCGAGAAACTTGAAACACGTTTTATAAATACACAAACAAGTAACAAATAGAAGCCCACACACTAATGAAATAGTGTGGTTTATACACGTAACACATTTTTATGGCATGAAATAATGTTGAAACGTGTTTCATGAAATATATCACATTTCATTTGCCTCTTGCAATTTTACTGTTTGGTTAACCAATATATATATATAATAGGGAAATTAGAAACATTCTATGCTAGTATCTTTGACCTTTAATTAGGAATCACATTTATATTCGAATGTTTGAAATTTAGCGAAAAAATCCCTTGCATTTTTTGCTTGCTTTTTGCAATAATAAAAGAGTTGACCCAACGCCAATAACACCGTCACCGTCGACAGTTTAAATTGTCCCTACTAAGTCTAGAATCATGAAACTTCTTTATTTTTGTTTCTTTAATTAATATGGTATAAAGAAACGGTTTCGCTTTTCGTAATTTATTATTTCACTTTTTATGTTTCATGTTTTACTATTCATTCTGACGCGGCCTACATGGAAAATCTTCATAAAACCTTATTATTTATGACGAATCCAAAAATATAATAATCATACATATACAGAGAACGCCCGAAGTTGTTACTCATTAGGTAGATAGATCACCCTCAAAAACAGTACTTACTTTTAATATATATATATAATCTCCAAGTATTCATTAGTATTTTGTTAGAGTAGTAAAAATTTTATCATGTCGTATTGTTAGTAAGCTTTGAACATTAGGTTTTTACACTTTTTCAAACATTAAATAATTAATCACTTGAAAAATAAAAAAAAAATGGAATTTTTTTTTTCACAATTTATTAAAAAAAACTATTTGAAATTGTGAGCAATGTGCAACATCCTGATTCTTTTTCTGGGGCGTCTTACGAAGTCGATTATGTAACAAAATCGCATGGAAATATTTTTCCAAAAGAGGGCGATGTTTTCGCGTTGACAAGTATCACGGTCCCTAACCTCTATGGTTGCCTACTCCAAATTAGCCAATGAAAAATTAGCCCGCGAATATGTCACAAGTGTCTCAATTCAAAATTTTGCGAAGTGAAAATCATATGATTTACTTTGAAATTTTAACATTTCTGACGTTATTGTCTTCCCATTTACTATATACAGATATTATTTAATTAAATGGAAAGAGATAATTCAAGTCTAAACCCAAAATCTTACTTTATATTTCAAGGAAGAGTACGAAGACGTTGTCAACATAAATATCATAAAACCAGAAACCTTGCATCTTAATAAGAATTAGTTCGAAAACATTCCAAGTAAACATTTGAAAATAAGTTATAGGTATGGAAAAAATTACCAAGGTTCTTTATAGCTTTATCTATATATAAATAGGCTAAGACAAAACGATTAGGTACCATTTTCTCCTCTGTTTCTCAACCGATTTTCTTCATTTTTGTTTTGTTTAGTAGCTACTGACGACCTTCAGTGCAGAATGCTAATCTTAATTTATAATATTGGTTCATTCATTAAATAAAATATAATAAAAATTCATTATTTACGTCAATAATGTCAATACCAAATGCCAAACAAATGAATGTGCCGCGTGCCGCTGCCGCCAGACTCAAACCATTGAGTAATTATATATAGACAGACCAACGCTATTATATACTTAGAGCATGTACTTCTGGAGGTGGCATGCAAGCGTTGTTATTGTTTAGTGGGTAAAGTAATCGTTGAATATCATAATTATACAGGGCGATTCCAGATATGTTAGAAATAATTTTTTTTAATGGGTGGCACATAAGCAGTTGCATATTTAGGGTGTTTAAAATATAGAGTAGAGTGCAATTATAACTAACAAAATAATTATATAGGGAAGCCCATTAGCGGTTGAATTTACAGGGTTCTTGGAATAGAAGGTGCAGTAAAATTACAGTTATACAGGGTGGTGCAATAAATGTTATTCATAGATGCATATACAGGGTGGCGGAAATGGAAATGCAACATTTCGTAACCCATAAGCAGTTGTATATATAGTTAAGATGAAATGTAGGGTAAGAGGAATTATAGATATACAGGATGCTGATAAAAAATGTTAGAATAGGAAATGATTTATAGAGTAGACCACGAAGAGTTCCATATATATAATAATTGAAATATAGGTCGGAGTAGAATTATAGTTACAGAAGATAATTAAAAATTTCATAAACAAAAAGAGTAAATATGGTGGGTGATAGGCGGTGGTTGAAAAATGTTAAAAAATATTATGCCTGGTCCATAAGCATTTGCATATTCTGGGTGGTTTAAATATATAATGAGATGGAATTATTATAATGAGGATTTTAATAAATGTTAGAAAATTGAGTGCAATTATAGCTATACAGGGGGTGTTAGAAAAAATAAATATGTAGGGTAGCCCATTAGCAGTTGAATTGTCGTCATATTAAATTAAGAATTACGAATTTGAACACAAATAAAGTTCTATGAATTATATCTGAAAAAAACTTGAATTTTGTTACTTATTTGTAGAAGCGAGATGTAAGACCGACATCTAGGATTTTCGAGGAAACTATCACACAGAGGTTCCGAATCTGGATCCGTTCTGTGTAATTGCTGTTCTCCCTAAAGTCCTAGGATAGAATGTCACGATAAAATTTTCATGTTACTTAACCTGCCAGAGATATTAACACAATTGGTCGAATTTCGACCACTGGGCGACAGCTAGTTTTATTTAATAGTTCAATACATAATTTTCTGTTGCTGTTAAAGTTTAAAAAAACTGTCTAATGATATTAAAAAAACATTTAGGCATTTTTTTAATAAAAACTAATAATACATTCACTTTAAATGGCAATATTAAAAAAATAAATACTTTACAAATAACACTACCACAAAAAAATTAAAATAGTCTCAAAATGCACATGCGACATATGATTTCCGATGTATTTTCGCCCGCTAAACACGAATGCGGAGTCAGAATTGCTCTATCAACCTTCAATTTTCATATATAAGATCTATCATTAGGGCTTTTTTTCATTTTTCAGAACAAGCTTCAGCGTTTTGCTGAAAATTGAACGGTGATGGAGCTTCGGATTCGTGTTCAGCGGGCGAAAATACATCGGAAATGTACAATTCAGACAACTTTTTTTGAGTGGTGGTGCACCACCACCACCATTGTAAACTTGGAAAAATGAGCTAAATAGACAGATACATTTTAGACATAGGTAAGTTTTAAAAAAAGTCTACATAATTTAGTTTCATCATCATCGACATACCTTTATTTATCATAGTTCATTTTTTACAATAAATTCCTTACTCTTGTTTGTTTCCTAAAGTTACATTCATTTTTTTCTCAATCGATTACAATACCTTTTCTCTAAGCTATTTATTTTACTTACACTTACACTTATATGGAACATCAAATGAATACAATAAGGACACTTATCACTTTTCCTGCAACTTACTTATAGTTTTCGGTAATCAGTACACCAAGTACGTCACTGATTTGTTGTACCGTCACTCAGGAGTGGCTAATAAAAGATATATTGCAGGGGTTTTGCTTCAGTACAGCTGAAATATTAACCAGTAACGAAATATTACATTAACTGATGTTAGCATAAAACTGGTATGTATTTTATCTCTTTTCAAAAGAAACTCGGAAATATAACAATAAAATCGCATTTTTTTTTAAATGGAGTGCAACCAATATACTATTTTAAGTACATACGTGATCTCTTGTTGATCAAAACAACAATAAACATTTTAATTCGTACCGGGATTTTTTAGAAATTGTGTGCCATTAAAAAGTTTATATCCCATAATGCTTATTTTTATGTTTTGTGTTCGGTTTGATCTACTAGAGCAGAATTTCTTAATTGTAATAAAAACATTTTGCCTTAAATGGCAGAATGTGCAACTACTCGTATCACAAAAGTGAAAAGTTGAATATTCAATTTGTTTCGATAATATTAAATTCGTCCTTTAATAATTTAAAATTAATTGCAATTGTCATTTTCAGTTTACATTAATCAACATGGACTGTGGATGTTCTGCTCCATATATTGGACCATCATTGGCAAATACGTGTGGAGGTGGTGCCTTTGTTTTATTTATGACTCTTCTTGACACATTTATCCGAAATCGATGTGATGTTTCAGAAATTTGTGAACGGATAACTCCAAAGTACGCCCCAGATACTGATTATGATTTTGTAGTAATAGGAGGCGGAAGCGGAGGTGCTGCAGCAGCAGGTAGGCTTTCAGAGATCCCTCAATGGAAAGTGCTGCTA
Source organism: Octodonta nipae (assembly GCA_034190945.1). Lineage (NCBI taxonomy): Eukaryota > Metazoa > Arthropoda > Insecta > Coleoptera > Chrysomelidae > Octodonta > Octodonta nipae. Next base: position 63,367,030 of record CM067219.1, read on the forward strand.
ATAGAAGCCGGAGGCGATGAACCTCCTGGAACCCAGGTAGGACTATTTGGGAAATAGTATTCTACTATTAGTGAAAGTTTCTAATGTAGAATATATTAACAATTACATGTTTATTATATTGGAAATGTCGTAATGTCCTTAACGGTTTGACTACAAAAGTACTGACACCTACCATAAAATCTAGAATTAGATACGAAGTTTGTTTTAATATACCTCCTGAAGTACAGTTAGAGGTAGTCTTTTACATATCGTCAGCTGAATCTCAGATCACAGGGTAAATTTAATATGTACGGACGAAAATATAGAAAATCACAAGGTGTTCCTAAGAAAACTGACGCTTACTACAAAAACTAAATACTCTATTAAATAACTAGAATAATTTTAATAGGAGCCCTATTTTTAAAGTACAAAGGTAGTATCTTCACATAAAAGATGTTACTTTAGATTTTCAATTAAACGAGAGCTCTCCATCTATAGTAACTGTGTATTCAAAAATTTTACTAAATAGATGACAGATTATATTTAACTTTAGAATTCTATAAAAAATCTCTGACAAGTAAGTAATAAATTCCACAAACAATAACTTTTAATGTAATAAAATATATTGCTTGAGTGCAGAATCATTAGATTGTCGTAATTATTTGTAGGATTAAAATCTCAGAATATATATTATAATGCACTTTATAGGGGTATTGTATTGTATTCTGCTCATTATATTTCATAGCTTTTGATTAAAGGACCTACCTTTCAAATAATATTGTTTCAAGTATTGATATTTATTTATTCAGAATTGTGTACGAGCACATACCAATTTACAAAATTATGATTTTTTACAGGTACCTTCAATGATATTGAATTTTCATGGGAACCCACACGTTGACTGGAATTATAAAACTGAGCCTGAACCCGTTGCTTGTCAAGGTTTTCCAGACAAAAGATGTTCATGGCCTAGGGGTAAAGTATTGGGTGGATGTAGTGTAATAAACGGCATGATGTACACTAGGGGAACGCCTAAGGGTAAATAATTTTTGTTTGCCACTATTAAACTTAAAAGGACTAGTATAAATTCCTTAATACCAATATATTTCAAATAACTTTTGTAACCCAGAAATTTACAGATACTGCTACGAAAAGTTTTAAAAAAATTATATTTTTTGTAATTTAAATTGGCATAAAGTTTAATTTCATTTCTTTGTTCCTGGTGAGTTCAATTATGGGTTGCATCTATTCTATAAAATGGCGAATATACATGAACATTTCAAAGCGTATTACAAAAGTAAAACGAATATTAGGTTGTCTTGGTACTCCAAAAATTGATAATAACATATTTCAAAGTCCCGAAGTTATCATCAATAATGACAAAGATTTCAGGGGCAAGTGGATAACTAGAAAGGGAGGGGGAAGATCCGTCCTGTGAGTGATACGTAAATTTTACCTTTGTCAATTAAAGTATATGTCACTTGGTCTATCTCTTTACCCTTTTTATAATGTTTAATAAATTACTAAAATGCAGCAAATGTAATAGTTTGATTTTATTAAAACAAATTCTATCTTGCTACTTGTATTATTAGGGTTTTAAATACAACAAAGATTCTTAATCCGAAACCACTATTAGGAAAAATTTTTTGAGAGCTGTTCCATTAAGAACTGATTTTTTGAATTTTGAAATAAATTGTCATAAAGAATATAAGTAATTGTAACAATATAATCTACTGAAAAAATGTAATTTGTAAACAATATTATTGTAACTTCATTTTAAACCGCATTTACTAAAAAATAATTTAAATTTTTGATCAATTGTTCAAGTAACATGTAATTTATAAAATTAATTCTCCACTTTTTTCCTAATCCTGTTTGATAACATATATCCTTAATAAAATATAATTCTGATGCAGATTATGACAATTGGGCAGCAGCTGGTAATACTGGTTGGAGTTATCGTGATGTACTTCCAGTTTTCAAGAAATTTGAAAATAACCTCGAGGTGGGGTCACTCGTAGATGCAGAATATCACGGCACTGGAGGACCACTGACAACTAAACGTTTTAATCACCAACCTGATCTAGCATATGATATTTTAAAGGCAGCTTCTGAAATTGGCTACAACATTTCAAATGATTTAAATGGAAAATATTATTCAGGATTCACAATTGCTCAATCAAATACAAGGTGATAAATAATACAAGAGAATAACAAATAATAACAAATTTTAAGAAAATTAAAACGTCTTGGATAGAACTACTGATTATGATGTTTATAACGAAAAAATTGAAATACGAAGTCTAATTGAATATATTAAGTTTACCAAATTTCAGAATTATTTTTAAAACTTGGTTATCTGCCCGAATGACAAAAACTCATTACGATACTCAAACTTGTCATATGAAGAGGGATTCATGAGAATTTATAATTAATACAAGAAAGTTTTAAATAATTACAATTATTAGCAGTATTTTTTAGTAACACACTTTCCACATTTCAAAAGTTTCGGTAAAGACTCACATGAGAAATTGTTGTCAAAATTTTTACAATATGGTAACAGTTATAGTTCTCAATACTAAATACCCAACTTGTTAAAACAAGCTGAAATGATCAATTTAACGATTTTTTGCAAACTGATGACTAGTTCTGGAAAAACCATCCAGAACTGGATTTTAGACAGTATATATAATTAGTGCCTCTAAGTGAACAATGCAAGAAAGTTGTAGAAAATTATTTACGACCAAATATGTGTTGAAAAACACGTTTTTTTTCTATGTCTAAGTATTTATTGGGAAATAACACCACACTTTAAAGGAAATTACTGTATATTCCAAACGTTTCGGGGTCTAGATCAGACCCCGTTGTCAATGGCTAAGAAACTACGGATTAAAAAGGTATAATTCCAAGATGTAAATTTAAATATTTGACAATGTTTATTATTTGATTCTTGACGCAAGTCAAATAATAAACATATATATAAATATATGTATATATATATATATATATATATATATATATATATATATATATATATTATATATATATATATATATATATATATATATATACGTAACCAGATACAAAACCGAGGCCCGATATGTTCAACAGACACCAGAGGCCCACATGAAGGGATAGTTTTCAAAAAATATATTTTGATGTTTTGGAATGTTTTTAAAACGTTTAATCGTAATTCCTTTAGAGGGGTAAGATAATAGCAGAAATAAAAAATTTTTATATATCATGCACATTCGAGTCCATTCGTCAATATTAACACACATGCGAGACTGCTGTATATAAATTTTTTTTCACTGTATAACCGAGTCCTTGCAACGTTGCCACGATATGCCCATGGGGTGTCAGTCGTGGCCTGTCATCGTTTTTATCAGGCAACAGTAATGTTCTGCACCCTTGTGCTGTCGACCTTTATATATTGAATTTTGATATTTTACTATTATTTTATTTAGTTTTGTGATTTTTGTTAGATTACGGCTGGCTATACAAGTGCAGGTTGTCAACAAAAATTTATTTTTTAATAAAACCATGTTATACTCTTAGAAATAAATGTACCTTATAAATAGTAGATACGTATTTCTTCATATTTTAGATCAAAACCTTTAAAGATCATATCAAGAGCTCTCTGAGTATTGGAATTTTACCTTGTAACCAAACGAAAATCTTGCTAAACTTTATGAATGGGCGTGTATAATATAAATTATCGGTAAGAACAAATACAGGGATAGGCTATAACAGGTACATGAGGTACACACCAGAATACATTTGTGTATTGTGAATTTAAATATTTTTAGTCACGTAGTTTTAGCTTTCAAAATAAAATAAAAATATTGTTACTCAATAGTCTGCTGCATCACTATGTTTGAGTAAAAAAAAAATTTTAAATGCTAAATTTTTGTACCTTAGTTGACACATAAAATCTTAATAATAGAATTTTCAGAGAACCTACAGTTTCAATTATAAGTAATAAGTCTCTGCTAGGCACATATATGCTTTAAATCACAGTATATCTTAAAAGTGGAATAAAATTTCCTTGCAGTTACAGTATATATATTAATATTAAATTTTGATAATTATTTATAGTACACCAAATTACAAAATAATATGAATTTATGAGAATTTAAAATAGTAACTACAAACTGTTATCAAAAATTTATCACAGGTAAAATTTTTTCAAAAATGAAGAGCTCAAAAATTGCGTTCGATCCTAAAAAAGTTTTGAAACAACGGAAGACTCTATATTGTTATCATTATCATATTAATATACTGCTATCGCCAAGTGAACGGGTCACCGACTAAGGCCGTATAGCTTCAAATGAAACGTAAGTGAGAAAACGCCCAATTATTGAAAAGGTATGTACCTACAAATCTACATTTTCACATGAGTTGGTTTACATAGTTTTCTGAGTGTGTTTTGTTGAAATGTGTTTTTTCGTGAAAATTCTAAATACAGGGTCAAAATTGCCCATTTACATAGTTTTTATTGTTCTTTAATGTAGCAACACCACAACTCGTCCTTTGAATTTAATAGACATCTACAAATGAACAATGAAATTACGCTCTTCAACCTACCGTAAGCCCTCAAAATGTTTTAAATTAAATGTTTTAGTATTATATTCAATGCATCATGATAAACATTTCAGATGATGTCATGCGCAGACTTGGTCACATTTGGGAACACAAGTCGGCATACCGTTTACAGGTGTATCGTGTGCCCGCCAATACTGCCTTCGAATTCAGACGAGGGTTACAATAACCTAACCTAACCTAATGTAATAAGTATTGAGTTTCGACGAACTACCTGCATAGACATTGTACATATCTGGTTTTTTTAACATTCTAGGCTGTGTAGTGAAGTGGTGTTGTGTACTTTAAAAATGAATACTCGCTCAAACAAAATTTTGAACATGGTTTTAAGTCAGCATTCAGGTAAGTCTAATATTTAAATCAGTAACTGAAATATATTAGCTCCCCCTTCATTTTTGTTTTGATCATATAAAGCATGAATACCAAGTGTCGCGGTAGACGAAAAATATTTTTACCAATTTTAAAGCAAAGTATAGGGATTTTTTTCCACAATAAATAAAATTTAAGTTTACTTTTTTATTTTTGGGTCCTATTACTTAATTTATATAAAATAGAAACAACGACACAGAATAATCAACCCAGAAGCGAAACTCTTGTCGGAACCTTTGATGTTTTGGAGTCAAGATTTCGTGACCTTGAACAAAATCGGCCTCTACTTTGACCGTAACGATATCCGGGCGGTAACTTTAAATTAAATATAAGGAGGAATTTGTATTAAAGGTGGAACAACATATTTGAAAAATGTAATTTTTAAAGGCATTTGAATAAAAAAATAATAATCAGAAGTCGTGTGAAAATAAAGGTTAGTGTTTATATATTTGTGATATACCAAAAGTTCCACTTCAAATGGTGTGGAAGAATAGGTCCAACTCACAATCTTTTTAAAGTATATTTTAATTCTCAAAATTTTTTTGACTTGTATAGTTACCTCGTTCTGATGCAATTTAAAATCATAAATAAATCTTATAAGATTTAGTGCTAATAATGCGATCCTTGGACTGTTTTTTTAAAAACGATAAATTTCACCTCATAGTTAGAATATGTTTGATAATTGATATGTAGTTGAATATTGTCTACATGTAAGTAACATGTATTTAACATATTCTTTCTGAATAATGGGATTATTTTTGTAGCTTTTACTCTGAGGATAGCGTACATTCTGGCGGCAACGGAGAGTTTCGCTTCTGAGTTTAATTATTCTGTGCCAACGACGACAATTTTCCGTTTAGATGTTATTATACTTATCAAATACATGATAATATGTAGTACACTCGTAGGTAGGGCTGCCACCTTTTTCTAAAGAAAATAAAGTATATTTACTGTTCAAGGTAAAAAAAATAAAGTACATCTGAATATAAAATATTTTTTGTTAACATTTTTCCATACATATTTTTGTTACTTCAAGCAACATCTAACAAATATTTGTTATTAAAGAATATTTAAACAATATCTTTGCACTCTATATCCATATTAAGATATATTAATAGTCCATTGTTGTTTCTTTCATCCCGCCACTTAGCCTTCTTCAGAGAAAAAACTATCTCTGTAAATGCAGAAGTGGCGGAAATTGACAGCAAAAATGACACTATTGTAAATATATTTATAAAGTCATTACCTCCTAAAAATTGGTGGCACTTCTGTGAAGTTCTTAATAAAAAAAAATGAATGAACTTGCTTTAAATGAATAAATTTATTCTTACAGAACATTCATATTAATTTTATGTTTTTGTAGTTTCATAGTTTCAACTATGTGAACAAACTGCTCTTTTATGTTGGTCAATGAAGAGAGTCAATTTGTGTGGCTGAAATCAAACCACTTGTCTCGGTGCACCAGGAGCTTGTCCAAGAACAATATGAAATGTCTGTAAAAATTCTGACTAACTTCAGTGTCTTTAATCATTTTCCAGTTTGATACCCAAAGAATAGATCTTTTCTTTTGATTATTTCGTTCCTAAGATTGTATACATCCAAAATTGCTATATTATTCCCTTTTAAGAATTTTACAGTTTTTTTTTTAATATATAAAATGTAACTACCAAAGTCTTAATCATCATTGTATTCTGCAACAATACATTTTGTAAAATCTTTGACAGTCTTTTCCTAAGTTCAGACAATAAAATATTTCATGCAAGGGCGCAGTTTTGGTTTAGGGAGGCACTAATTAGGAAACAACTTGTCCTAGAGAAGGACAAACGAAAAAAAATTCCTAAAAAGTGGGAAAATTTTTTGGTCCTGAGGGGGGCAAGTCAGCAAATTTATGGGAAGGTTGAATGGCTCACAGCCGGTTTTTCAGGTCCGGCAGCTGCCCCCCCTTCGGTTCGCCTATGATTGTATGTATCTCAGAAAGAGCCATCTAGTTCTTACACAGGCACTGAGGTTCATGAAATTCTCCATCTACAGATTCTATGATATTTTAAATTCTTGTCTTCGCACAGTGGATTGGGAAAAATACGGACAGATTAACATTTTGTTTGTTACGATAAAATAATTAAAATCTTTAAAAATCGAAATAGATAAAATTAAGTATTTTGTTGCATTGACAAGAAATAAAAGTATTAAGTGCGTTTTGCGGAAATACAATAAGTACAATACTGTATTATAAAATACTGAAGAGTTTCACTCTTTTGGTAATATTATTGTTATTATTCTCAATTTTTCTGATTTTTTGGGTTCCGTTTATAAAAATATACGGATAACCATATGAAATCACTCGTGATTTCTCCGTCTTTCACATCATAGCCATTTTCTCCAAACTCGACGACTCGATGACAAATGTTGAAATTTGATATTTTAGTACTTGAATGAAAAAAAAAGTTTTTAGGGGTACGTCTGGGGGTAAATTTAAAAAAATCGATTATCCCCCCACCTATCTCCGAAACTAATGAGCCTAAAATTTAAAAAAGGAATATAGAACGTTGTCCAAAAGTTTACAGGAATAATAAGTAGAAACCTCTAATTTTAATTTTTTGGGGGGGGGGGGGTGGTGCAAATTATAGTATTAAATATAAAATAAAAATTGTTCAAACACATCATGTATTACATCATATTTAATATATATTAAATAATTAGTTTAAAAGATATTAAAAAAAATTACCTATTCCCCCTTATTTAAAAAATTATCCAAACCCCTTTATTTCCGAAACTATAAGACATAAAATTAAAAAAATACTTCAACTTTGCAAGAAAAATGAGGAGAAATCCCTAATATTAATTTCGGAGAAAGTATAAAATTAAACGGGAAATAATATATTAAACTTTTTTAAAAGGCATCGTACTATATATCAATTAAAAGGGCTTATTAGGAGGAATACAAATATATTTTTCTTCATATTTTTAAAATCCATTGTTTAAATGATATTAACAGAAACATAAAAATACCCATTTCCCCGTTTATTTCCTCACTTTAACTTGATAAAAAAAATAAGTAGAAAACCCTATATTAATTTGGGGGACAAAATTATAAAATTAAATGGAAAATAATATTTTTTTTATCATGTATTAGACCAAATGAAAGGGCTCTTTATGAGATATACAATATATATATTTCCCATATTTTTAACAACATTTGTTTAAAAGATATTAACATAAATATAAAACATCGACTTATAACCCCCCTTCTATATCTCAACTACACGATCTAAAATTTGGAAAAAATTAGAAATATAGGGTCTCACTTGAACTTTGCAGGAAAAAATAGGGAGAAAACCCTGATAGTAAGTTTGGGGGCAATTTACAGAATTATAATGGAAGAAAGACAAGTATATTGTCTTTAAAATAATTTTTAAAATAGTTTGTAAAAAATTAAAAATATAAAGCTACAAAATTCGACCCATTAAAAAAGTAAAACACAAATTCTATCTAATTTATAAACTCAAATTGAAACTAAAATGTTAAGGTACAACCTTCAAATGAATAAGGAATAATTATAAATGTACAAATATATTTTAGGTATTTGTTTTATTAAATATTTTTTAAATTAATAAATAATTATTTAAAATTTGACCAACTGTTCCAAACTACTGAGCCTAAAATTCAGGCAAAGATTATATAGGGGTTTACTGAAAGTTTACTGGTAAAATAAAGGGAAAATCTTAATCTTAATTTTTGGGGGCCCAGTTAGAAAATTAAATAAATATTTTTTTTAAAATCAGGCGTATCATGTAGCAGATGAAATAAAAAGGCTCTGTGTGAGAAATAAAAGTGTATATGTTTTTTATAAATTTGGTTTAAAATATATTAAAATAAATATAAGAAAATGCACTCATTCTTTGCTGGAATATTAGAAAGATATATTATATCAACTCGCACTTGACCGAATTATTTCTAGTTATATTTTGGTTGGTTTGTATCCAGATTTTAATGATTCGCCCACAGTCGTGCGGGATATTAATTACTCGTACAATATTTTTCCCCCAGAGTGTACATGGAATATCAACGCCCTGTTTTAAAATCATCTGTTATCTATCACATCATAGGGTGATCGGTAATACAGTCTTTACTTAATAATCATTTCAACCTATAACTACACATTAGTTTTTAAAAGTAATGTGTAAATTATTGTTTATAAAAAGGCCAGCTCTAATTACCATTTACTGGTTGATTTTCAATAATAGACGGATAAAATCTGTAGTAGGCGTAACAGACATGAAACAATTTCAGGGAAATAATGATCTTCAATAACTTTTTAACGATATTGGTCGATGAAAACAATACTTTTTAGGGTTCCGTTTATGCAATATACGAATACCCTTATAATATCACTCCGGATTTCTACCTCTTTCACATCACAGTAATTTTTTCTAAACTACTGGACGGAAAAGGTTGAAATTTGGTACCAGTGTATAATTTGGTGATACGACCAGGAGTACATATCGTAAATGAAGAAATTTTGATTTTAGGGGTACTTTTGAGGGGGGAGGGGAACTAAAAATATGGACCGTCCCCCCCTTATCTCCGAAACTATAAGTAAAATTTTGAAAAAAATTAGTCGTATTGAACCTCTCCTGAATTTTACCGGAAAAATAATGAGAAACTTCTACTAATAATTTTAGTGAGGCACATTACATATTTAAACGGAAAATATAAAATTAAAATTATTTCTAACACACCATATAATCATATGAAAGGGCTCATTATGGCGAAAACAAATATATATTTTTCATATTTTTAAAATAAATTATTTCCGAAACTATAAGCCGTAAAATTTTGAAAAAAAAAATTAGATATATAGGCCCTCATCTGAATTTTACCAGAAAAATAAGAAAAAACCTCTATTTATTTTGGGAGGCACATTACAGAATTAAATGAAAAATATCAAATTAAAATTGTTTCTAACACATCACCTAATATATCAAATGAAAGGGCTCATTATGGCGAAAACAAATATATTTGTTTCATCAAAAATAAATTATTTTAAATATATTAACATAAATATAACAATTTTTACCAATTCCCCCTACGTTATCTCCGAAACTATGAGCCGCAAAATTTTGAAAAAAATTATAGATATAGGGCCTCACCTGAATTATACCGGAAAAATAAGGAGAAACCCCTACTATTATTTCTGGGGGGCAAATTACAGAATTAAATGAAACATATAAAATTAAAATTATTTATAACGCATCATGTAATATATCAAATCAAAGGGCTCATTATGAGGAATACATTTTTTTTTCATATTTTGAAATGAATATTTTAAAATATATTAACAAAAATATTTAAAAAAAAATTAACCAGCCCCCCCTTTATTTCCCAAATTATAAGACCTAAAATTTTTTGTTTATATGAAAAATGCCAAGAAATCCCTTATATTTTTTGGGGCCAAATTATAGAATTAAAGGGAAATAATAAAAAAAAATTAAGGCATCATACAATATATCAAATGAAAGGGATCATTATTAGGAATACAAATATATATTTCTCATATTTTTAAAATTAATTGTTTACAAGGTATTAAAAAATATATAAAAATTCTCATTTCCCTCTTTATTTCCGAAAGCATACCACTTAAAATTTTGAAATTAATTAGGTGTACTGGGGCTCACTTGAAATAAGAAAAAATAGAAGAAAACCCCAATAGTAATTTTTAGTGCAAATTACAGAATTAAATGGAAAATAAAAATTTAATTTTCGAAGGCATCATATAATTTATCAAATAAAAGGCTCATTATTTGAATTACAAATATATCATATTTTTAAATCATTTATTTTTCCACTTTAGAAACTACACTATCTAAAATTTTGAAAAATATATTTATTTAGATTTTTAAACACATTTTAATAATTTATTATTTAAAAACTTAACCTATTTTCCCCTTTATCTTCCAATCTACAGAGCCTAAAATTTAGACATTTTATAAAAGACCATCTTGAAAATAAAACACTAATGTTAATTTAGGTCCAAATTAGAAAATTAAATACATATTTTTATAAAAATCAAGCGAATCATGTAGCAAATAAAATGTAAAGTCTGTGTGGGGGAAAAAAAGTTTGTTTTATAAAAATTTAAAACGCTAAATATAAGAAATTTACTCATGCTTGCCTGAAACTGGAATATTAGAAAAAAATATACTTTGATTCACCTACATTGTATCAAATCTTGATATGGTGGTATGGAACCCTTAGTATGCGAGTCCAACTTGCACTTGATCAAATTATTCTCATTGAACATTAAAAAAAATGCCTGAAGCTATTTTTTGTTTATGCTGAATGTGCTTATAGGATTTATAACATTTTGTGAGGTTTTGTCAAGAAGAAAGAATATAATGATAATGAATATTAATATTTTCAGGAAATATTACTCAAAAAGACAGTCCTAACATTACTCGAAACTCCATAGAAAATGAAATGTTATACCAGGAATATCATGCTCTAACGAATTCTCTTAGTATACCAATGGAGTCTTTACATGAAAAAGTAACAAGATATTTTAATACCTCAGAACCCGTGAAAACCTCGAAATGTATTTATGAGTTTGTAGATGAGAATGTAGACATTGGAAAAACATATACATACGGCAGTTTGAAAAAGGTGAGGTTCAAAAACATTGCATGATTAATACCCAACCCAAATGTTTAGAAAAGATCTGTAACAGTTCTGTGCATTGTTAACAGCCATTTTTGTGCTTTCTGTTATAGAGTAATGTCACCAAAAACATCAGTGTCAGTGTAATTCGAAGATTTGCTTGTACCAAATTTAGGAAGCAAACCGCAACAATATTGCAAGTAATGAATATAAATGAAAATGATATGGAGCAATTAGCCATATTTATGGGGCACACGAAAAAACCCACGAAGAATTGTATAGGTTAGTAATATTTGAGTTTATAAAAATCTTAAGGGCTATAATGAAACATGTTTATCCTTATGTAGTCTAATGTTTAAAGAGATTATCTAATGTAGTATTAGACAGGAAAAAATATCCTTAAGTCCTTTTTCTAAACATAATTTATTTGGCACCAATCTATTATTTCACGGTATTTTATCACGCCAAAAAGCTCAGCCCTCTTTTATTCTCCCTCTCGCTCCCTCTCTTCCTCTTTCCCACTCTTCCTCTTTCCCTCTCTCCCTCTATCTGGCTATTTAGTATAGTGTCTCGAACAAATTATGGTAACCTACAAGCAAGCTATTCTGATAAATAAATAAACAAGAAAAAATATAATTTAGTTAAATTAAACGAGATTTCTTAAATTAATCGTTCCTTAAAATTTCAAATTACTTGATATGCTTTTTGAAATTAGTCCCTATGAATTTTATGGTACTAAGAAAACAATTATTGTATAACCAGGTTTTATTATTTTAAATGATGTTTCTACCACAATTAAATAGCGAAGAGGTTTATAAATGAAATTTTACAACCCTAAAACGGGTTTTACTTAAATGAAAAATTGTAGATTGCCGCAAGATCTATATCAAACTGCTAAAATGGCGAAACTGCTATTAATGATCGACCAGGGAAAAGCTCACCTATACAAAGGGAAAGGCCTGGAGGCTGTTAATGTAGGCGAGACACATGTATTAGAAATTGAAGAAAACTTTGCTATTTCTAGAAAAGGTAAGTTGTAAATATTGCTTAATTTTTAAGTGATTAGGGAAGCAAATTTGTATAATGTATTGTTTTATAATTCAGATAACACAGAAGTAAACATAACAAGTACCTCAAAGCCATTAGATGCAAATCTAGAATTGAATAACAAAAACTATCTTAAAACACATGCACTTATAAGTCCTGAAGACGAGACAAAAAATGTATATAACGAAAGTGGTGTTCCTAATAAGCAAATCAAACAATGTAAGACAAAAATATAATTCGAATTATGTACAGCCTTTTATATTTACAAATATTTTCAGCCAGAACAGGGAGCAGAATGCGGTGGAACCAAGAAGAAAACAATTGTATGATTAAATACAATTAAATACAAAGAGTTCATGACTAATAAAAAACCACCCAAAAAACAAGAGGTTGAAGAGTTCAAGCAGAAAGAAAAGAAACTTTTCGCAAAAGTAAACTGGGCCCGAATTAAAACATTCGTTTACAATCAGTACCGAAACTAATATCACAGAGTGCTATAATCAGTGAAGCAATGTTTTGTGTTGATAACTTTAGATCTACAGTACCGTAGAATGGGGTAACTTTGATCAGTTTCAGAATTAAAACATTTTTTTCTTAAAATATGCTAAAAAATATACAAGAATAAATGTAAATATTGGTTTTGTCTGGACTGTCCACTTCTGGCATAAAAATATTAATTTTCTCATTGTTTAATTTTAAACTGCGACTAGGGTTACTATGATACCATCCTTTTTTCTTACAGAATTCGAAAATATTCCTAACCAGGAACAAAGCAAATATATTTTGTTAAATCTATCCATGGGTCGTTTTTTAAGTATTTGGGGTTACTTTGGCTAAGAAAAACGAAATTTTCCAAATATACAACTTTGTTATGAAAACACACATTTGTCTTGAAAATATAATAAATATTTAGGAAATGTTATTAACTTTTAACTTATTGTAAGAATTCTACAAATCAATTCCTGCACTTTTCGCTACCCATTTCAATATCACATTCTCTACATTTTCAGAGAAATCGGTTTTTGCACTAGATCTTTGTGAAAATTTTCCATGGTACTTGTTACCTATATATTGTTCCATAAGGAATGACATACTTTGCAGACGCTCCACGTAACGTCAATCGGTTTTCAATTACTTCCCTAATAACCTTATTCAGAATCTCTTCCTAATTCCAGATTTTCGAGAGCCTAAACGCTTTTCATATGTCCTTGGCATGATGACAGATCAATAAAAAAACATTGTCGTTAATAAGATCATTAATCAGTCTAAGTAGCTCAAACTAAATAACCTTATGGGGTAACATTGATATCATTGGCCAAAGTAAACCCGCATAGGTGATCAATGACACCTCGTACAAAATATGCTACCAAAAAAAATGAACTTCAAGGTTATGGCTTGCAGTAAAGGTCGCTTTTATGGTTATAGTGTGTAATGAACTGTAAACATTTGATATGTTATTCAAGCTTTCAATATTACAAAAAAACTAGTACTTTCTACATATTTTAAATATTTTTTCATAAACCGGCACAGATCCATCCACCGCGACTTATGACATGATAGAAGTGACGTTCAGTACTGCCAACCACAAAAAAAAAATGCTTTCAGAATTTCCACAATTTTGGTGTAAAAACGAAACGAAGTTTTTATCAAAGTCACCCTTGGATTCTAAGTAACCCCATTCCACGGTACTAAGTTTATACAAGATATTGTTTATTATAAAATAAAATTTCGTTTATTCTTTATTTTCTTTTTTTATATATTTTTAATAATAGCTAATAATGTTTCTACAAAATCTATGAGTTAAATGAACTTTAAACAGTTTTCTCCGGCTAATTCATATTTCCGGTTTTTGCTTAACCTGGGATTAAACTACTACTATGAATGGCTGCCATGAGATCAATTTGAATGTAACATAATCTGACCTATATGATAGTAATTTAAACTGTATGCAAATTATGGCCTTGAAATTCTGCACCTTACTTATCACTTACTCTGGATTACACGGAAATGCTTTCCTTAAGATCAAAGTAACTTGTTATACAGTATTATTTATTTTTCTTAAACATATATTCTTTACTACTATGTCTGTTTATTGAGTTTTCCCTCTTCTCACTTCTTTTCTGTAACTGATAATTAGTTGAAATTTGTGATGGAGACAAAATGTAGAGGGGCAATTACTAAAAATTGTGCGGATTACTGATTGACCCTTATAGGAAGTAAACTCATATCTGTTCTGAGAGAATCAAAAGTCTGCAAGATGGTTAACAGTCTTCCTGAGTGCAAAAGTTGTATTGTATATTTGTTATACAGGGCTTTGATTTCAAAACTAGCCAACAGAATAACTTTTAAAATATATTTAAAAGAAAAAGACAAAAAACACGTTAATTTATATTTACGGGGTAATACATTTTACATGTATCGGTCACCCTGTAGTTTTAAGCCCTAAGCTGGGGTGAATCTCATTTCTGCAAGTTTAAATACAAACGGGTATCATGTGATACCTCTTTTAAAGGTCTCTTTTTGCCAATCTTTTGACGCATCATTTTCTAAAATCAGATTATTTTTAGGGTTCCGTATATACAAAAACGAATACCCTTATAATATCACTCCGGATTTCTCCTTCTTTTACATCCCAGCAATTTTCTGCTAAACTATTGGACGGAAAATGTTGAAATTTGGTATCAGTGTCTAGTGATAGTGACCCACCAATCAGGAGTACATGAAGGAATTTTGATTTTAGGGGTACTTCTGGGGAAAAAAAAACAACCTCCCCCTTATCTCCGAAACTGTAAGAAGTAAAATTATGAAAAATCATATAGGGCGTCAGCTGAATTTTACCGGAAAAATATGGATAAACCTCTATTATTATTTTTGGGGGAAAATTACCGAAATAAATGGAAAATATAAAATTAAAATTGTTTCTAACATATCATGTTATATATTAAATAAAACGACTCATTGTGGCGAAAACATATATATTTTCTTCATATTTTAAAATAAATTATTTTAAAGATATTAACAAAAATATAAAAAAATTACACATTCACCCTACCTTATCTCTGAAACTATAAGCCGCAAAATTTTGAAAAAGATATAGATAGGGCCTCACCTAAATTTTACCGGACAAATAAGGAGAAAAATCTACTATTAATTTTGGGGAGTAAGTTACAGATTTAAATGGAAAATATAAAATTTAGATTGTTTCTAACGCATTATGTACTATATTCAATGAAAGTGCTCGTTATGGCGAAAACATATATTTTGTCATATTTTTAAAATAAATTATTAAAAAAAAATATAAAGAAAATTACCCATTCCCCATCTTATCTCCGAAACCATAAGCCGTAAAATTTTGAAAAAAATTAGAGATGTAGGGCCTCACTTGAATTTTACCGGAAAAATAAGGAGAAACCCCTAATATTAATTTTGGGAGGCAAATTACAGAATTAAATGAAAAATATAAAATTAAAATTGTTTCTAAGGCATTACGTAATATATCAAATACAAACATATTTTTTTCATATTTTTTAAATAAATTATTTAAAAGATATTAACAAAAGGATAAAAAAATTACTCCTTCCCTCTTTATCTCCGAAATCATAAGACGTAAAAATTTGAAAAAATTAAGGATATTGGACCTGACCTGAACTTTACTGGAAAAATAAAGGAAAACCTCTAATATCAATTTTAGGGGGCAAATTACAGCATTAAATGGAAATGTAATTAAAAATATTTCTAACGCATCATCAAATCATATCAATGGGCTCATTATAACGAATACAAATGTTTTCGTATTTTTAAAATGAATATTTTAAAATATATTAAAAAATATACCCATTCCCTCCATTATTCCCCAAATTATAATACATTTTTTTTGTTGACGGAAAAATATGATGAAATCCTTAATATTAATTTTCGGGGGTCAAGTTATAGAATTAAAGGGAAAATAAAAAATATATTTTTTAACGGATCATGCACTACATCAAATGAAAGAGGTAATTATGAGGAATATAAATGTATTTTTTTCATATTTTAAAAATAAATTGTTTAACAAAAATATAAGAAAATTACCAATTCCTCCATTTTATTTCCGACCTATAAGAAAAAAAATAGGCTTAGGTGTATGGGTTTACTTTAACTTTACAGGAAAAATAAGGAAATGGCCCTAATATTAATTTTGAGGGGAAAATTATTGAATTGAACGGAAAAGAAAAAAATAATAACTTTTTAAACGCATCATGCAAAACATCAAATGAAAGGGCTCATTACGAGGACTAAAAATATAAATTTTTCATATTTTTAAAATTAATTGTTAACAAGATATTAACAAAAAAATATAAAAAATTCAGAAACCATACCTCCTAACATTTTGAAAAGAATTAGGGGTACTGACGCTGACTTGAAATTTATGAGAAAAATTAGTAGAAAACACCAGTATTAATTTTGGGGACAAATTATAGAATTAAATGGAAAATAAAAATTAAATTTTTAAACGCAGCATGTAATATATCAAATAAACGGCTCATTATGTGAATAACAAATATACGAGTATCATATTTTTAAATCATTTGTTTAAAAGATATTAACAAAAATATTAAACATCGACTTAATTCCCACTTTAGAAACTACACTATCTAAATGTTTGAAAATATATTTGTATTTTTAAATAAATAATTTAAAAGAGTTAATAATTTATTATTTAAAACTTGACCTATTTTCCCCTTTATCTTCTAATTTACAGAGCCTTAATTGAAACAGTAGATTACAAAAGTTCCCTGAAAGTTTATTAGTAAAATAAAACTCTAATGTTAATTTTGGGGGCCAAAAAGTTTATGTGTGGAAAATCAAAGCGTATATTTTTATAAATTGGTTAAGGGTGGATTTTAGAGTCTCTGATTACGAATCCGAGGTGAGATTTGCAAAATTCAAAGTGGTGGACCCAAGATAAAGAATGAAAATTTATAAATCAACTGATATACGCCAAAATTGGTATATAGGGATTTTTGGGGTTTCTGATAATGAACTCGGAACTTACAAAATTCAATATGGCTTATCAGAGAACCTAAAAAACCCCTTATAAGAAGTTTTGTGTAAAATGGCTGATTTTTTAAATTTTCATTCGTCATCTTGGTTGCACTATTTTGAATTTTGCAAATCTAACCTCGGATTCGTAATCAAGAGACCCTAAATACCGCCCTAACCCAATTTTGGTGTAATTGACAATTATTTTAAAAATTTAATTTTTTACGGTTTGTTAGTCATTACTCTAAAAAATAATGTGATTTTAAAAATGAAGTGTTAAAAGATTGGCAAAAAAGACCTTTAAAAAGGGGTAATACATGATATCCCTTTGTATTTAAACCTCTAGAAGTGATATTCACCCACACATAGGAGTTTAAACTGCAGGGTGACTGATTTGCGTAAAATGTTCCCCCCTAAATATAAATTAATGTTTTTTTTTGTCTTTTTCTTTTAAAGATGTTTTAAAAAATTATTTAGGATGGCTTCTCTTGAAATGATTCATTGTCAATTACTATATATATATTTGTTATACGTCAGTTCTTGTATACTTCAAATGCTGAATTACGTCTTTGTTTTACAACGCTTGTGGGGATGATTTTCTGTCAAATAACTATTCGAAGTTGCTCCTACTACAGTTTGTTTCCGTTACAATTTTCAAATATTTACAGAAGAAATGAAAAGAAAAAAAAAAGAATAGACAGAAGAAGTAAGGAGCTCCTCAACAATCATTTCGAAATTACATATTGGAGACTGAAGTCGAATAGTTATAAGTAATTCAGTTTATGTTGAAGACATTTCTTCCAATTCAATATTGGGGTATTGTAATAATTCTCACATTTTGCATGTGAGGGCATTTTTTTCCATTCACAATTGTGTAGTTTTAGAATACTTAAAATAAACTAGCAGATCCAAAGCTATTGAAACGTTGTGAGATCAATCATTTCAAGACGATGGAATTCCAAGGAAACTTCGAGGAACGAGTTACAGCTTCAGACTAACATGGGCTAAGCTATTTCACAATTTTTTCTCATATTTTACTTCGCCCCAACGGCTCATGTTCTACTCTATAAAACAATATTTTTCTACCATTTTTTTACCCACCCTGTATAATCATTCTCTACCCTATTTTTCAAGAATCTTGTATATGTAACTACTCATGGGCCACAGAATATAACAGTTTGCACCACCTTTTATACTTAGACATTTCTTTGTGATATTTTTTAAACCCACCTGTATAACTGTAATTATACTCCGACAAATATTTCAACCATCCTATATAAGCTACTACTTGTGGATATCAAACAATTTTTTAACCACCCTATAAACTAAAATTCCACTCCATCTTATATTTCAACAACACTTTATAATCAACTGCTTCTAAAATCTTTTCAACCCGTTTCATAACTATTACTCAAGAAGATAATTCAAATATCCTAACTGCTTACGTAACACATTTTTTCTAAGATTTTTTATTTATAAGCCAAAGATTTTGTTATCCTGCATAAATATAATTCTCCACCCGTTTTTCAACTGCCTGATATATACAACTATTTATGGCCCACCCAGTTCAACTCTTTTGAACCACCCCTTATAACTAATTCCACTACCCTTTTATTTAAACCACATTGTATACATGCAGCTGTCTATAAGGTCCACCTAATAATATCACTTTTATATTTTTAAACCTGCTGTAAGCTTCACCTATCCTATATATGGAACACCCTGTACAATTACGCTTGATATATCAGTCGATTTTTTTTATCGAAACGTTTTACAATGGCATATTCCGAATTTTGAACAAAAGCTAAGCTGATGCAAGTATCATCTAATATTTGTTGTGTGCGATGAAACCAATAGAATAATTGTGTTACCTAACGTGGTAGAAGTTTTTTCGCTATATCTACCAATCTGTCAATGTAGAGAGTAAAATGTTTACTAGATTTTAAGTCAAACTATAGGCTTTGCAACAAAAAACATTCAGCAAAATGAGTTCTTTCTTGATGCCCGAACAAACAAACAAACAAACAGACCAACTTACGATTTTATAACAGTATAGATATTACTCCTAATTTAATATCAAGTTTCTGATCACTGACGTCTAAATACACAAATTCAAATCATTTAATTTTAATTTAAAAAATACTCCTGATATAGATTTTTGTGCACTATATTATTTTTAAGTTAAGCATTTTTCGACCTTAATCAATAATTAAAATGTTTTTCTAATTACCAGGCATTAAAATCCATTGTGATCTTTAACAATCAGAGAATTCTTGTGTTATATTTGACATTTGAATTCGTTGATTGCATTTTTTTATACCCAAAAGCTACCCAATTAACCATAATTTTAGATATTTGAGTTTAGTAATATTCACGCAATACAATGACCACGCTATAAAATAAAAACAAAAACAAGAATTTATTTATTTTTAACTTACCAAATAACATGTAAACACCATTAATAATCCTATGAAAAGAGACAAATATCTCACGCTCATGCGTTCTCTTTCTGTTGCCCACTGACACAGCGATTTTAATGACATGAGACGGCAGTCGCCCTTGCAGTTTGTATTTAGTTCAATATCTAATGTGAATGCCAAACGATTGATGTCTCAACAACATTGTTGCCATGCTTAGGGACTCGGAATTGGCAATAACCCTATAAAATCAGTGCATATACGGAGGCCTCGCATAGTTAATAGAAAGTATATACAGAACGACTCACGCGACCCCTAGTTCAAGTTTTGATGAACTAAAAACCATATAAGTCGCTATATGCACATAACTTATGAGCCCAAAAAAAAATATGGATTATGGTTTTGTGGGATCGTGAGAGGAAAAACAATCTTAAATACAAGCTTTAGAACAACGAGGCCCAATTTCGGGACTCGTAAGTGCAACGCGGGCCTCGTTTAGTATCTTGCACATGTATAAACGGGACTCGTATGTGATGAATATAGGTCTATATATATATATATATATATATATATATATATATATATGAACTAAGCTAGGTTCCGGGTGAGAACCGCGTCTGAATTTATTATATAGTCGACGTTTCGACTTCTGCTTTGGCGCCATTATCAAGAGACAAAAAATAAAATGAAACGTAAAGAACTCTTCTTCCTTCCTAGATATGCTAAGTGCTTATAGAATTTCAGAAAATGATATCCTAGTTAGCTTCGATGTTGTATCTCTTTTCACCAATGTCCCCATTTCAGAAACGTTAGATATTCTACAAACAAAACACAATATCTCTTCTGACATCATCAAACTTGTACAACACTGTTCTTCTAACACTTATTTTTCATTTCAAGATACTCTGTTTAAACAAGTCCGTGGGGCCCCCATGGGTTCACCTCTTTCTCCAGTGCTTGCTAACATTTTCATAGAACAAATCGAAACCTAGGCCCTAAACTCTTCTAATTTAAAACCTTCCTGTTGGCTTATATATTTAGATGATACTTTTGTCATTTGGCCTCATGGCAGAGATTCATTAGACTTCTTTCTACAACACCTCAATGGTTTATATTCTAATATACAATTTACAATAAAAAACGAGTCCGATTCTTCTCTCCCGTTTCTTGATGTCCTCATAACAAAAATCAACAATGACAGATTCTCACATACCGTCTACAGGAAACCAACCATACTAATCGATACTTAAATGCCCAATCACACCACTACCCTGCCCAATTGAGATCTGTAATGAAATCTTTGACTCTTAGATCTATTCTTTTAACAGATATTGACAATAGACAAAACGAACTTAATAATCTTCAACAAATCCTTCGACAAAACGGTTATTATCCGGACCACATGGCGCGTATAATTCATCATAATCTCAACAACCCCCAATCACACCAACCCCGTCAGAAACAGACCAACAATATCGAAAAGCTGTCCTTTATACATTCAAGGAGTCACTGACAAAATAGCACGGATTTTACAACGACATCAAATAAAGACTGTCTTCAACACCACTCAAACTATAGGCAACTTAACCGGTAACCCCAAAGACAAAGTACCTAACGAGGAACGAGGAGTTTACGAAATTTCATATCACGATTGCCCACAAAGCTACATCGGTCGTACCAACGGGCGCGTTAACCATCGAGTATATGAACACTCTCTGTCAGTTCGTAAAAAAGATCCGACTTCAGCTCTCGCGCATCGCCATATCCAAACAGGGCACTCTATCAACTTCGAAGACAGTAAGACTATCATATCTCTCAATTCTCTTAGGGCATCCACTATTCGCGAAGCCATCGAAATAGAGAAGAGACCTCTCTGTCTAAATAGACCGCGATGACAGCACTCGCCTTCCCACAGCTTGGACCTCCGTAATTGCCAGATTAAACAAACCAGACACGCCCACCAACACCCAACCAATCACCGCACAGCCCCTTCATCACGCGACATCTCCTCCTAATCGACCGATAACTATAAATAAAAGAAGCAGCGCAGACTCACCTTCAGTTCAGTTACCTAGTGACTCTTGGGGAGTAGGCAGGTTGAGGCCTCGAGTTCGATCTAGACTCTGAAAGTCCATTTTATTTTTTGTCTCTTGATAATGGCTCCAAAGCAGGAGTCGAAACGTCGAGTATTTAATAAATTCAGATGCGGTTCTCACCCGGAACCTAGCTTAGTTCATAATAATGACCGCGGAAGCCTCTCAGAACATATATGTATATATGTCTAGTCGTAGGCTTTCACGGATGGAACAATGTGAAGAAATATTTATCCGGGAATACATCCGTTCGTTATATTGATTCATCTTTGAATCATGCAGACGTTTCGCCAAGGTCTCACTTGGAATTCTCAATGCGTTGTTACGTTGTTCCACAAGCTTTTAACCAACAGAATTTATTCTATACTTGAGTTTTGTTGTTGTTGTCTTGAGTTGTATGCTTCATCCCATACTCGTAGTAAACTACTCCAAAAACTT
Source organism: Octodonta nipae (assembly GCA_034190945.1). Taxonomy (NCBI): domain Eukaryota; kingdom Metazoa; phylum Arthropoda; class Insecta; order Coleoptera; family Chrysomelidae; genus Octodonta; species Octodonta nipae. The sequence continues at coordinate 63,389,651 of CM067219.1, forward strand.
GCACAAAAACATTAGGGTTGATTTCATTGTTGTTTATTTTCTAGTATCTCCAAACACAAGTTAATATAAAGATGTTTTCTTTGAAATTGATGATTGTTTCAGTCTTCACTTGATGAAAATTCATTTTTAAGTTTACTTAAAAGCATCAAACACTTGTTTAAAATTTCACTTTTTATTTTTTTAAATTTGACTTATGTTTCACCAAGTCTGACTTCATCAATTTCCAATTCCTGATGAAGCCAGGGTTTGTTGTTTTTAAGTAATGTTTTCATTTTTTTTAGAAACGGCGTTCGGTTAAGCTCAGCGAAGGCATATCTCAGACCAGCAAGAAATCGTCATAATCTGCATGTAATGCTTAATTCAACTGCAACTAACATTTCAATCCGAGAAGTAAATGGCCAAAAAATTGTCGACAGTGTTACGTTTATATATAAAAATAAGCCGTATACAGTGAAGGTCAAAAAAGAAGTGGTTTTAGCAGCTGGGGCCATCAATTCTCCCCAAATATTGTTACTTTCAGGAATAGGACCAAAAGAGGTTTTAGATAAAGTAAGTTAGCAAATATCCGGTTTAGTACAGTCACTCATAGTTTATTATTAATGTTTGATAGAAGGTTGCCTGTTGCTTAGTGACAACCATATTGCAATAATTGTTTGTATTATTTGAAAGTCTTGCATATCGTAAATTATTGTCTTTAAGGTATGAACCAATAAGAGATTCTATAAATACGTTTACCGGTATTATTTTCATCACAGTACGTGAGATATTTAGAATAAGCTGATTAAAAAGCCAAACACAAATGTAATATGGGCAAATGGCGGTAGTAGAGAGCAGCTCAAACAAATTAAAATGGTACGAGAGTTAGGTTGTTATTCACTTATTGATTACACCCTAACGTTTTAAATCACTTCCTCCTACTTTGCATCTATTGAACTTTTACCCCTTGTAATAGATATTCTAATAGCTAATATATTATATAAACTTTCAAATTGACTATATTAATAAATTCATTTTCACTTGACTAAATAAATGTCTCCTAACAAGCAGAGAGTAAAATAATTTATTTCATAGAACAAACAGTACATTCAATGGTAATGTTCAGTTTGAATCTATTGCCTAATATTTATTCGCCCTTGATGTTACAAAATAAAATATTTCGTCAGATATAGCAATTTTTCATGTAATATTAACTTAAGTTACGGAATAAATGTGACTGATAAGGTGGAAGTTAACGCGTCACGTGAGCTCATGTGTTTTCACATCTACGAAATCTCACATGCTGTCATGCCTTAGAAACAGACTATACTCACGTCACATTTGTTACCTTACTTTGTGTGTCATGAGTTCAGGGAAGAATTAGAAAACGTAGCTAAGTTTCCGTTAATAATAATTTCGTAAATACATCATTCTATAAATTTTAATTTAGTTTCATTTGGGTTCGTGTTCAATATTAGTTACTAAAACACATGCATACTTAAATGGTAATGAACTGATAATGAATTCGTGCGCAATTTATTGTCAAAATTTATAAACTTACCTTATGTGATGTACTGCTTTTATTGACCTTTGTGGACGTTTTAATAAATGTGGTTTTGATGGAGAGAAATAAAATTTGGTAAGATTAAGAATTGTGGCAGTAAACCAAAACAATCTATGGTATCAAACCTGTTTTTATCTTTGTAGTCATTATCTCTTAATTGTGACTGTGTTATTAAAAGTTCTTATTTTAATTTTTACTTTAATATTTAATTTGTAAATATTATAAAAAAGGAGAGACAATCATTTGAGACTGAACGATGAAAGCGAATGAGTATAAATTTCAGGAGAATTACATGCCACTATTTTGTTAGGACTCAAGTATTAATCCTAATGTGTCATTTAATTCTTAATTTCAATATAACTGCAAAGGAACATATGACGCAGTTAACTTTTAATAGAAATATAAAATTTCTTCAATTATAATAATTCAAAAATACTTCACTTACAAAATTATCGAAAGATGCTTCTCTATATCACGCGTGCCGAAAATGTAAACTTGCAGAAACGAATTCACGCTATCACATATAACTTGCCATGAGCTGCTTGAGGTGACCATAGTGTACTTCTAGCTGATTTATTCGTAAATTGTATTGCAGATATTTTGAGCATGTGAGCTCAGGTGACGTGACCATAGTCTGTTTCCACCATTACTTCATATAAATTCATAATACTAAATACAAAAATTAAAGACAAATTTAAGATTTACACAGATTTAATTGTTCTTTAACGATACATATTTCGGAATACAATATATTTACCAAGTTACACAGTATACTGTATATAAAGGTGGAAACGAACTATCGTCACGTCACGTGATCTCAAATGCTCTACAAAAAAGGTCTCATTATATTTTTCATTAAATCCACTCTTTCAAAAGTTTTTCGAAGTTTAAGTTAGAGTCAAACATTTTACCTTTTTAAAGAAGATTTGAGAGAAATATGGGGGTGGAGTAAAAAAATCGATATTCACGATAAATCACCTCTTAATTTTAAAATTGAGTAACACATGTTGACATTAACTTTTGTAGTCTTCCTAAATATTATTTTCGACATCCCATTCAAAAAAATAGTCGATTTTTTTGACGCAGTCTAATATACATTTTCATATTTTTAATTTGGGAAGGGTTTCCGAAGAGCTTTATATATTACGACTTAAATATATTTATATATATATATATATATATATATATATATATATATATATATATATATATTAAAATTTGTAAAGATATTATTCCTTGAAATGTTTTTACGTATTGTAGGTAAATGCATATAAAAAGTAAGGGGTTTGATAATAATAAAATTAATTAAATATAGTTAATAATACTAAATTTATATTTGAAAATGCTTTTCAAGTAGAATTTAAATTTTTCTGTCTGGCTAATAGTAAATAGTCATACAAAAGTCATAAGCATTGAAAAAATGATATTTAAAAAATCTTAAATAAAATTATTTTCAAACACCCACCTACCTCCCATATAAGATTTCGTAAGACATTAGTAGATCCCCACCCACCCTAAAATATCTTCTGTAAGTTATGGATGTTCCCTATACTCACTTCGTGCAGCTCACGCCAAGTTATACATGACAGCGTGAGTTCGTCACCTCTTTCGGTAATTTTGTAAGTGAAGTAATTTTGAATTATTATAATTGAACAAATTTAATATTTCTATTAAAAATTAACTGTGTTATATGCTCAATTGCAGTTATGTGGAAATTAAATGACAAATTAGGATTAATATTTGAGTCGCAACCAAATAGTGGCATTTAATTCTCCTGAAATTTATATTCATTGCTAAGAATAGTACAAAGAAAACGAAACAGAGACAGGGAGATAACGAGAGAAGGAAATTACATTTCATAAAAAGATTTCGCTTTCATCGTTCAGTCTCAAATGTTTGTGTCTTTCTTTTTCTTTACAGTCACAATTAAGTGTTAATGACTATAAACAAAGAAAAAAAGTTAAAATCAGTCTGACACCATAGAATGTTTTGTTGTATTGCCACAAATCTTATTTTTGCCAAATTTTATTTCTTTCCACCAAAACCACATTTATTAGAACGTGCACAAAGGTCAATAAAAGCAGTAAATCGCATAAGATAAATTTATAAATTTTGACAATAAATATGTAAATTCTGCACGGATTCATTATCAGTTTTTACCATTTCTATTTCTATTATTAACTAATAAAGAACACGAATCCAAATGAAAGTAAATTAAAATTTATAGAAAGATGTATTTCCGAAATTGTTATTATAGAAATTTAGGTACGTTTTCTAATTCTTCCTCGAACTCATGACACACAAAGTAAAGTAACATGTGACAAATGTTTCTAAGGGTTCCTTTATGTTGGAGCTGCGATAAGTGATATGAGCGTCGATACTAGCAAAGCGAAGAAAATAAACTCTGTATGATGATAAAAACCTGTTTACCACCTTCAGATGTGTTTATATTGGGTCAAATTTTTTGACAAACAATAAATTCAAATCAAAGAAAATTTTTTAGAAAAAGCCTCGATAAATCGACTCAGACCGGAGTTGAATCTCAGATAAGACTTATATACATCTGGTTGACATTTTATAGATCAGAAAAAAGAGAATCTCTGTACAGACAACCAGTAATCCGGGCAATTTTACGAAAACTCTTTGTTCTACATATACATTTTTTTTTTTTTTTTTTTTTAAATACTTACTGTTACAGGAAAAAACGTATTTGCTTTACTCGAGGAGTCGAGTATGGACCAGTGAGAAAATTTACGAAATGGTAAGGACGTTGATACTTTAATCATTGAAATTTTTCTCAGATTCCCATTGGGGGATCAAAAAGACAAAAATCACCACAACAGATTTGCTTTGGATAAATTGTGGAATGAAGTGGCTTTAAAGTTAAATACATGTATCAAACTGTTTATTTTCTAGTAGGTATGTCCTCAGTGGCAGCAGTTGGATTTTGGTATTATATAAAAATATTTGAAAGTGATTTTTATTATGTTTAGGAAATTATACTGAGAATGATTTTCGTGTTCAACATGAGATATTTCAGCAGGAATTGTTTTATATATATGAATATTAATATTTACTTCATTACTGAAATTTATTATTTAATTGTATGAATGAATACATGCTAATTTATAATTTAAATTTTACATTTAATTGTTGGTATAATAAATGATACTGTGAAATAATGTAATTATATATATATATATATATATATATATATATATATATATATATATATATATATATATTTATATATACATATATGTGAAGAAATATTTATCCGGGAATACATCCGTTCGTTATGTTGATTCATGTTTGAATCCTGCAGACGTTTCGTCAAGGTCTGAACATGGATCAATATAGCGAACGGATGTATTCCCGGATAAATATTTCTTCACATTGTTCCATCCGTGAAAGCCTAAAAGTAGACACATATTGTTTTTAAGTTTTCGCGAGCACTAAATGTATTAGATGGTTTCCGGGAATTCATCCGCGTAGTTGATAACTGATCCCTGCCGGGATCGATGGTAAAATGACGACGTTTTGACAGAGTCACATCTGCCCTCTTCAGGTCGGTTCGCATAATTCTCGTAGCCTTCTGCTTTCGCTTCTAGTTACTCGAATACTGTACTCGAGTATCGCTATTATCGATGCTTCAACATAAACGCCCCATACAAGCAGAAGGTCAACGCTTTGACCTAATCGTTACTCTCGTCGATCTCTTTATCTCTTATCGCATCCTAAGGCATGGCAGCATGTAAGATTTCGCCAGTGTGACAACACATGTACTCACGTGACGTGGCAGTAGTCTGTTTGCACCTTAAGTGTTTTATATTACGTAAGGTGTTAAAGATATTGTATATCGAAACACGTGTCATTAGTGAACAACCTAAATCAGTGTAAATCTTGAGGATTCTTTTCATGTTCTTGTTTACCAACTCAAGTTCTTCGTAACTACAAAATTGTTAAGCAAAATGATTTTATTTCAGGTTGGTATAAAGCAAATCCATAATTTACCAGGTGTCGGTAGAAATTTACGAAATCATGTTACCTTTTATTTAACATACTTCCTGAAAAATGTAAAAGATACCATAGATTTAGACTGGGCCAGTGCCTTGGATTATTTATTGAACAAACGGGGACCAATGACATCATCAGGTACGAGTTTCTTGTTTTTGTGTCAAATCACTAACTGTTTATGTCACTATTTCAGGAATGTCACAAGTCACAGCCAGAATAAACTCGAAATATGCTGACCCTAGTGGAACAGATCCAGATCTCCAAATATTTTTTTCAGGTTTTTTAGCAAAATGTGCATACTCGGGAGAAATTAAGGCAGCCGCCGATCCAGAGAATCCAGATCAACCTAAAGTTCTGGTAATATCTCCAGTAACACTTCACCCCAAAAGTCAAGGACATATCGCACTTAAATCTAATAATCCATTGGTTGCTCCAAAAATGGTAGCCAACTATTTAACACAGAAAGAAGACGCAAGGACTTTAGTGGATGGTATCAGGATTATTCAGAAATTAGCTAATTCAACTTTGTTGAGAAAGAGGTATGGAATTGAACTTCACAACGAAGAGTATGGAGACTGTGCTAAGAAACATCGGTTAGTATTCTGAAAGAGAATATAAAATTTATTGGCTTAGTAACATTTATATTAACAAAGATAATTTTCTGAATATTATTTATGATTATTACAAATTTTTTAACGTGTTTTTAATTGATCTAAAAACAATTCATTAGTTTATTAATTTTTTGAACAATTTGATATATTTATGAATTATCGCGAAAAGAATTCCTACATCTAGGAGTTTCAGGAGAAACTAGATCACAAATAATAAATAAATAATTATTCGATATTTTTAACAGTTGACGGAAATGCAGCTGAAGGAGGTTCTCGACTAGAAACGATATTTTGTCTGGCGTTCAATGGATTGAAAAACCTCGAAAAGCTAGTATAGTTATGCAGTATTTGAAAGCCTGTAGGAATAACAAATAGGTGATAAATATGAGAGCAACGAATAATTTAACTTTTCATAGTAAGAAGGCGAATTTGATTTACCCTCAAACGTACATTCCTCTTTTATAGTTTTATTTATCGAAGCAGACTAATTTCATCCAATATAAATAGTAGTTTAATAGGTAGACTTTCTCGAATAATATTTATAAAAGATTCAAGACAAATTATAAACGGCTAAAGTACAGAATAAAAGCTAAACTCTGCTTGGCAGTTAAAATTTGGTATGGAGAAAAGTAAATTTTAATATAAAATTAAAATAATGAATCTAATTTCTTATATATTTAACCCTGCACTCAAGAATTCGTTATGTATGGAGAATCGAATTGATAAACTTTATTTAAGGGTGTAATATAATAAGTAGTTTCTAAATGATTGAGGAGGCAAATAGTTATTTTAGTTATTTTAAATGTTCATATTTGGGATTTTCACTCTTCACAATGGTTTCTGAAAAATACAGACAAGTTAAGTAATTGAAAATTAAGCAGTTTGTGGAAACTGCCCGGAATACTAGTTGCCTTCTTATCGAAAAAAACTCTGCCCGCAGGATTAACTGTGAGAAAGTAGGTATATGGATTTGTCAACTAGTTTTCGTGTTATTTGGGATGTATTTTGTGTTATACTTATCTGTGACTGTGACGTTTCGATTCCTTATCAAGAATCTTTGTCGAACAATGTTTTTTTGAAATGTTTCACAATATTCGTAGCTTGACTTTTTGGCAATGTCAATTGATTGATTAAGTGACTTTGAAGTTTCCTTTTTGATGTTCATTTGCCAGGAGCTGTTGCCATGATACCGGTATCTCTACAGAAGGTGTCCCAATTTCTCCATTATTTAATAACATGCACACAGTTTCTTTCATTTTTCTGTTTTTAGGTGTGTTCTTTTTTAAGTAATACCTTTGTCTTATTCCAGTCAATTTTGTGTATACCACTATCCTCCGTGAGTGAGTTTGCCAACACTGATCTGTTTAAATGACAAATTATTCCTCAAGAAATAAGAAATTTTACGTAAGTCCGATTAATGTGTCTTCAAATTTCAGTAAATTTGACAAATAAGGCTTTTAAATTGTTGAATACTTAATAATATGGTGACTGCTGCAGTGTTCAATAGCTTAGGGTAAGCTACATATTCGAAAGTTCATCAAATCAATGACGCAATTACATAGTCCTAAAATTGCAGATAATTATTAATCCGCGATATTTCTTAACAAATTATTTAGGTACCAAAATTATTATCAAAACGATATTACTATCTATACAGCCGACAAAATAAAATCCTATTTTTTTATATCACCAATATATGAGTTTATTTTTTGTAGACTGGATAGTGACGATTACTGGAATTGTGCTGTTCATTATTACACTGGTCCAGAAAATCACCAGTGTTGCTCAAATAAAATGGGACCAAAATCGGACTTAACATCTGTAGTTGATAATCAGCTTATGTTGCATGGCATTGACGGCATTAGAGTCATGGATGCATCAGCAATGCCTATTATTGTATCTGGAAATACTCATGCAACTATAGTTCTGATGGCGGAAAGAGGGGTAGAATTCATAAAAAAGAGATGGTTGATGAACACCTTCAGTAACAGAGATCCATCTGGTGGGGATTTTAATTCATATGTTGTTACCCAAGGTGTTACATTTAAACCTAATTACCAATATGTTTTTAAACCTAACATAAACAATTATAATGAAAATTATCACCATTTTAAACCTGAACACTACCACAACTATCAACAAAATTTTTATCATACCACCAATTATCCTTGAGTTTCAGGGTTATTAAGTGTATCTTTCACCTGCAACTCAAAAGCATTAGAATAAAAAATCCAAATTAAAATAATAAAATAAACAGTTTATGAACAAAAAGTATTTCATTTCCAAATTTGCAAAAAAATATTTTTTAGAATTTTCGTCCCAAAAAATAGAAACTTGTGCAAAAAGTATATCGATTTACTCCGTGCTTATGTAAGTGAATATCCCAAAGTTCATAACAATTTTGGGTAGTATATTAAGATGAGAATTGAATATAGACATACATGGACGTACCGAGGTGAGGAGCTTGGGGGGTAGCTGCCCCTCCCTGGACCTGAAGAACCTGCCGTGAGCCTTAAGAGCTTCCTATAAATTTGATGACTTGCCCCTGCCCCTAGGCCAATTTTTTATAGAGTTTCTTTCTCTTGGAAAATTTTATTTCTGATTTACGCCTTCCTAAACTAAACCCTGGGTACGCCCTTGAAGACATCTGGACATTTAAAGAAAATCAGTCAGTAGAGACTCCAAATCGAGAGTAATGTTGCTATCTACAGTAAAAATCACACTATTGCAATACTTGAATGCCGTTAGAGTTTTGAAAGGCTAGCAATAGCACTTAACCCTTGAATGTTCATTATTTCCGAAGCCTTTCATCAATTATTACTGCTGCTTGTATCTTGATACTAATGAAAAAGTTTAAACCTGGGTCCCCAAACATATGCCTTACAAATATTGAATACCTTTTCTGTTTTGAAATTTGACTATATCTAAAGAGAATGAGCAAACCTAATCTTAACATTGTTTCGAAGTAATATATCTAAAATGCAAACAATGAATTATGCTATTGCTCTTGAAATACCATGTAAAAAGAATTTTTAAGCGACTGCATTAAGGGCGGTATTGTTATAAAATGTTATCTATACTATTAGTACGAGATCCGGCTGCAGAATTAGTGCACCCATCGAGTGTTTGCTAAAAACCAAATTTTTACGCATATTTATGATTAGAAGAATATTTATGTACCAGGTTGCCTATCAAAATGTGGCCGCTAATATTTTTAATTAAATTATTATTAATTGATGTTTGGTACATAATTTCATCGATTTGTTTTTTCAATAAAATATCGTCCACTTCACGGCAATATATATAAAGACTCTGAAAAATCACGGTTGCCGTTGCGCACTTGGCCATACCTCTTCGCAGCCAGGTTAACATAGGTATGATTTTGTTACATTTATACACTCATAACGTACATTTATTATTTATATATCAAATTAAAGCTATTTTTTCTGTTTATTATGATAGACGGTTACCTAATTAAATCTGGTCGCAAAAAGGGCTGCCGGCTGTTAAAGATGGTAAATATTAAAGGTAGAGTGAAAGAGAGCTAGCGCTTAACATCACCAAGTTGAAATTGCGGGCGAAATCATACCCATTGAGCGATGTGACAACATAACATCGTGACTATCACACTAACTTAAGACCCAGTAAGAATTCCATGCATGTTTTTTATGTGTTTCATAATTTATGGTTGTCACTTTGACGCAGGGTACAGCACGCATCGCGCAAATCGCGTTTACATGGGACACAGCCTAAATTAAAAACCACGCTGTTTTGGACTGAAATAAAAATTGATAAAGATGAAGACTTGTTTTCTGTGTGACAAAAAATACAATGTACTGGATTTTGATACCGCATCATCAAAAACTATTCGCTAATGTTATTGTTCCGTCAAAAGAAAAAATATTAATATCATGAAACTTTATTAACAGTTGATTCTAGCCATGATTTTTAATTAAAGGTTTCAACTCAATGTAGATTCCACCGTGCAGTAAATCTTTGAAACAAAAATTGTTGCCGACAATCTTTTTTAATTCGATTCGATGAGCCGGATTGCATCAAGTTCAGAGCGGAATATAATGACTGGCTGCTGTTAGATGGTTTTCTAAAACCAATACGTTTAAAAAAATTTAATTAACATAAATATTTCATTAATATGTAGAAAACGATCCAATACTTGAACAAAATCAAATATTTTTTCAAACAGTACTTGCACAATAAAATTTTCTGTTACATAAGTAACCTTGGCTTTATTTTTCATCAATATTTTTTTTGTAACTTTTAAATTTGTCTTTGTTGTAACTTTTAAATTTGTATTACTGTTTTTATTTTTTAAATATGTATTTTTTTGGAATTTTTAAATTGGTCATTTTGAATAGAAAGATATTTCTTTTGAAGTATTTATTATATTAAGTCGTACCTACTATTGTTTGAACATTGAACCTCGGGTTGAGGAACTGCGGGTTGAGAATACTAGCATCCGACGCATGCGCAGTGGCTTTAAACCGTCGTACAGCTGAGAGCGCTATCCTCGTCTGACTGGTGATGTTACGCACTACCTCCCTTTTACTCCACCTTTAATATTTACCATCTTCAACAGCCGGCAACCATTATTTGCGGCCAGATTTAATTAGGCAACAGTATATTATAATAAACAGAACAAAATTAGCTTTAAATTGATATATAAATAATAAATGTACGGAGTGTATAAATGTAACAAAATGATAGCTGATGTTAACCTGGCTGCGAAGAGGTGCGGCCAAGTGCGCAACGGCAACTGTGATTTTTCAGAATCTTTATATATATTGCCGTGAAGTGGACGATATTTTATTGAAAAAACAAGTGGGTGTAATTTTTTAACAAAAATCAATTAATAACAATTTAATTAAAAATATTAGCGGCCACATTATGATAGGCAACCTGGTAGATACATATTCTCCTAATCATAGATATGCGTAGAAATTTGGTTTTTAGCAAACACGCGATGGGTGTTCTAATTCTGCAGCCGGATCTTAGACTAGATTATATAATTGTAAATTTGTCTGTTTGTTTGTTTGTTCGGGCATCACGTAAGAAGCACTCAACTGATTTTGCTGAATCTTTTTTTGTTGCAAAGCCTATAGTTTGGCTTAAAATCTGGTAGACATTTTATCTCCCTAAATTGACAGAATAAATATAGCGAAGAAACTTCTACCATGTTGGGTAATACAATTACTCAATTGATTCCACCGCAAGCACAAAATATTAGATACTGGCATCAGCTTAGCTTTTATTCAAAATTCAGAATGTGCCAATGCAACATGTTTCGATTTAACACAAATCAACTGACATAACGAGCGTAATTTTACAGGGTGTTCTGTATTACAGCAAACTTAGAGCGGAGTAGAATTTAATGGATTTAAAAAATCTAAAAAAAAGTTATATTTGGTCTCCCATAAGCAGCGGCATATATACAATGTGGTTGAAATAAGGGAAAGTGGAATTAGTGGTCTGAAAAAGTTATATTGACTGGGTCATAAACAGTTCCATACACCAAGTGGGTGAAAAAGGGTAGAATATTTATACAGTTTGGATAAAAAATCTTAGAAAAAAAGTGTTATGTAAGCAGTTAGGATGTTTCAATTATGTTCATAATGAGCTGTTAGTTAGAAGGAGCTGTCTGTTTATATAGGGTGTTTCAAATATAAGATGGGGTGTAATTATAGTTTATGTTGTGGTTAAAAACTTGTTCTATATCCAAAAGCAGTTGCATATATAGGATGAGTGAAATATATCGCGGAGTATAATTACAGCTATACAGGTGGGTTTAAAAATAAGTAATATAATGAACTACAAGCTGTTCCATTTCCCAGATGGTTGAAGTAAAGGGTGGGGTAGAGTTATAATTATACAGAGTTGGTAAAAAATGCTACAACATTTTTGTTATATAGCAGTTGCATATATGGAGTACCTGACACATGGGGCACAGTAAAGTTATAGTTATACAGTGTGATACAAACAGGGTTAATAAAACTTGTAAATGAAGGATGGTTTAAATGAAGTGTGGAGAGAAATTATACTTTATAATATAGAGTAAAGAAAAATTGTACTTTAAAAGGTGGTTCACAAAATATCAGAAATAATTTTTATACCGCGTAGACCATAAGCAGTGGCATAGCTGAAATGTAGAGTAGAGAAAAGTTATAGTCAGATGTTCAAAAAGTTATATTGGGTGACAAATAAACAGCAGCATATACAGGGTGGTTGCAATATAGGGTGAAGTAGGGTTACAGTTATTGAAGGTAATTAAAAAATGTCGAATAAAATTGTAATATAGGGTCGTCCATAAGTACTTGCAGTTTGGGTAAAAAATATTCGAGATTGCTGGATTTATAGTTAAGTAGGTGGTTTAAACAAGTTAGAAAATTTTTTATTTAGGATAATCCATATGTTTTATAAGTTATTTCTTTTTGCGAAACTTGAACATTACGTACGCGGGTGAAACCGCGGGTAACGGCCAGTATTATATAAAAGTACCTAGATATTCAAGAAAACCCTTGTTGACCGTACGATCTCGGATTAATACCGAATTTTTACCGCCAATAACTGGCCTATAAACAAAATTAACTGGTATAGAATATAGGAAACAATATTGATGGAAAAAATTTACGCCATTGTACTAATAACAAACAATCTGATAACTCTATCTAATTACTGCTATTTGATTATAATAGGTCACTAGTTTTGAACAATTGGTCAGCAATATAAAAGTGAAATATATCGCTGAGTATAATTACAGCTATACACGTGGGTTTAAAAATAAGTAATATAATGATCTACAAGCTGTTCCATTTACCAGATGGTGAACCACCAGTATAGGGTGGGGTAGGATTCTAAAGATACCGGGTGGCAAATCAGTAGTTGCATATAAAAGGTTGTTGAAATATAGGGTGGTGTAGAGTTATAATTATACAGAGTAGGTAAAAAAATGCTAGAAAATTTTTGTTATATAGCAGTTGCATATATGGAGTACCTGACACATGGGACACAGTAAACTTATAGTTATACAGTGTGATACAAACAAGGTTAATAAAACTTGTAAATGAAGGGTGGTTTAAATAAAGTGTGGAGAGAAATTATACTTTATAATATCGTTGAAAAAATATGAAAAATTGTGAAATAGCGTAGTTCATAATAAGTTGCGAAGATAGGATAGTTGAATTATAGGGTGGAGAAGTGTTATGGTTAATTATTTAAAAATTGTTATATTGGTTAACCAATAAGCAGTAGCGTATACAGGGTAGTTGTAATACATACAAGGTGATTCAGAAACATGCTGAAATTTTTTTTTATATACGGTGCCCAATAACCAGTTGCGGTTTTGGTGAAATATATTGGGCATTGATGGATTTATAGTTATACAGGGTGGTACAAAAAATGTTATACTGGGTGGGCGATAAGTAGTTGCATATGCAAGGTGGTTGAAATAGCGGGTGGAGTAGAATTATAGTTAAACAGGTTCGATAATTTTTTTGTAGGATAGAACATGAGCTGTTGCATATATGTAATATCTGAAACATGTATCGAAGTAAAATTATATATAGTTAACAATGTTAGAAAAAGCTGCATTTAAGGGGTAGTTAAAATACGGGGTGGAGACAAATTATAATTTCAAGTGTGGTTCAAAAATAGTTATATAGCGTAGTCCATAAGCAGTGCATATATAAGATAGTGAGTGGACCAGGGTTATAATTAAGTGTTTAAAAAATGTTATATTTCGTGGCCCCTAAGCAGATGCACAACAGGGTGGTTGAAATATTTTGTTGAGTAAAATTATGGTTATACAGGGTGGTTCAAAAATAAGCTGTAATGTTTGACAAATTGACAGCAGTGTATACAGGATGGTTTTAATGTAGATGAAAGTAGAATTAGTTTTACAAAGCGGTTAATAAAATGTTGAATAAAATTGTTATATAGGGTGGCCAATACGCAGTTGTAGTTTGGGTGAGTGTTTAAATAATAGTTTGATGTTAGGGTGCAAAACTGTGTTTTTAAATTTGTGACACACCAAGGGTTCCAGCGGTATTTCCATCAGGGTGGATCTAAAAAAGTTAAGAAATTATTGTTATATAGGGTAGACCATGAACAGTTGTATTCTACTAAATGGAATATACGAAATATGGGGAGAAGCAAGATTATAGTATTAGAATGTGTTTAACACAATGTTAGAAAAAGCTGCATATGATGGGTGATTAAAATATAGGGTAAAGAAAAATAATTGTTATACCGCGTAGACCATAAGCAGTGGCATAGCTGAAATGTAGGGTGGAGAAAAGTTATAGTCAGGTGTTCAAAAAGTTATATTGGGTGACAAATAAACAGCAGCATATACAGGATGGTTGCAATATAGGGTAAAGTAGGGTTACAGTTATTCCAGGTGATTAAAAAATGTCGAAGAAAATTGTAATATAGGGTTGCCCATAAGTACTTGCAGTTTGGGTAAAATATATTCGAGATTGCTGGATTTATAGTTAAGTAGGGTGGTTTAAACAAATTAGAAAATTTTTTATTTAGGATAATCCATATGTTTTATAAGTTATTTCTTTTTGCGAAACAATAAAAAAATCATGAAAATCGTACGAAAGATTGTATAGCATACTGGTCATAATAAAATCAATTCTTTTTTGACCCAGTACCAACAATGAATACTCTTTACATTCATAAATTTAATAGTAGGTGTCGGGTACTTCCGACAAAAGCGCATTTTTGGGTGAACGTATATTAATATCAACCAATAATTTTCAAGGGATTTTAAAGTTAAAGTGTTTTGTATAAATTTGTCAAAATAATGGCGATATCAGGATCTCGGAAAAATCAAACCGATTCTGAGCTTTCATGGAAAACTCTGCCTAAGTCTTTTGAAATATAACAAAAAAATGTATGGTCGGCGATTAAATATGTCTCCTTTTGACCCTTAAAGGACCATAAGGTTACTTACATTAATTATTTGTCTCCAATGGTTTGTTATAGTTTATTTAGACGTGAAAGAAATATAAATATTAAATTTTAAATTTATTCAAATTCAAATACATATTTAGATACAATTTCAATATACAATTATTAATTAATTACAGCTTATTTTCTGAAATACAACTCAACAAGTAAAAGAAGCCCAAAAAAGTTTATTTAAAAACTTGTCTATGAGCTTCATAATATGCCCGTATACATAGCTATATAACTTATATGGTTGCCGTTAAAATACAAACTAAAAAAAATGAGTATTTATGTGTACATATATATATATATATATATATATATATATATATATATATATATATATATATAATGTAAGAAAGGTTTCGGGAAGCAGCCTTTTATGAGCGATTTTATAAAGAAGTGAAATACACTTTTACTTTGCGAAAGCTTTCGAAATACTTTAATTTCTTCGTCAGTCTTTTGACTACAAACAAAATTTATAATTATAATATGCGAGATAATTTCTTAAATACTTACAGTAAATTGTGATTGTCATTTGAAAAAGAGCACAAACATAGGAATTATGAAATTAATAAATTAGATTTAACAATTTAACATTTATTGCAATCTTTTAGACATCGACAAGAAAAATTCATTTTCAGTATTCAACAATTAAGTTACATAGTAACAATACATTATTCTACTCACCATAGTAATGTTATTTTTGATAATAACTTCATTTCCAGTTTTGCTATCAATGTTACGCAAAAAAATTTAGTTAAATCTAATTTATTAATTTCATAATTCCTATGTTTGTGCTCTTTTTCAAATTACAATCACAATTTACTGTAAGTATTTAAGAAATTATCTCGCATATTATAATTATAAATTTTGTTTGTAGTCAAAAGACTGAGAAAAAAATTAAAGTATTTCGAAAGCTTTCGCAAAGTAAAAGTGTATTTCACTTCTTTATAAAATCGCTTATAAAAGGCTGCTTCCCGAAACCTTTCTTACATTGTGTTAGCCAATTCAGCCGTTACTCAAACAATTCGTATATATATATATATATATATATATATATATATATATATATATATATATATATATAGACGCGATGACAGTACTCGCCTTCCCACAGCTTGGACCTCCGTAATTGCCAGATTAAACAAAGCAGACACGCCCACCAATACCCAACCAATCACAACACAGCCTCATCACGTGACATCTTCTTCTAACCCAGCGCTACCTATAAATAAAAGAAGCAGAGCAGACTCAAATTCAGTTCAGTTACCTAGTGACTCTTGGGGAGTAGGCAGATTGAGGCCCCGAGTTCGATCTAGACTCTGAAACTCTTTTTCACTTTTGTCTCTTGATAATGGCTCCGAAGCAGGAGTCGAAACGTCGAGTATTCAATAAATTCAGACGCGGTTCTCACCCGGAACCTAGCTTAGTTCATAATAATGACCGCGGAAGCCTCTCAGAACATTTCATTCGCCTCTACGGGGAGGATTTCTTCCAACTCACCAAAACATACAGCAAACTTCTTATTCGAAAATCTCTGCTTCTTTGTGATCTTGTTTTCCTCAAATCTTGTAGAACTTATAACGTCATTCCAAATACTTTCAAACTAAAACATCACACTTCTTCACGTTCAGTTTCCAGTATTCTTAACAAAGCAAGTTTGGCCCTCTTACGAAATTCCATCCATTCAATCAGATATCAACTTGACCAAACCAACCGAAATTTGTATCACTGTTATTCATCATTACATACTTTCAATCCTCATCCAATTCTGTGGGACAATTTTAATCGCATTTCGAGCGATAAAGCCGAACACCTGGCCCAAAAGAAAACAGTCACTCAAAAACTTAAGCTAACACGACTTATTACAAAACAACAACCCACTGTCACCTCACCCCCTCAGACGACCGTCCATAACTTTTCTGACTTCCCCTTAGACTCTACCAGTTTACACGTCCTATCCAAAGGTTTCAATTTCGCAGTGACGCCGAAAACTATCCCAACTGAAAGAATCATTTCTCAAGTTGAGGTAGCTTTGGTTGAACTAACAGATATTGAGGCTGAAGATACTCGTCAAGACATTGCCAGAGTACTCCGCACATCAAAGCCACCAAAATCAAACCTAACTTCTAACGAAAGACATGCACTAAAACAACTACGTAACAACGATGACATAACTATTCTTCCTGCCGACAAAGGTAACGCGACTGTTCTTCTCAATACTAAGGACTATGTTCACAAGATGAATTCCCTACTCCACACTGCAGACTACGAAATAATAAACAATAATCCTACTACTTACTTAGAGAAAAAGACTAAGGAAATCATCAACAGGACACAACTTCCTCTTGACATTAAAAAGATCATCATTCCTCGTGAAAAGTCTTCTAAAATTCCGAAAATTTACGGACTACCCAAAATTCATAAGCCGGACATTCCTCTTAGACCCATTGTCAGTTCGGTACAATCCCCGACCCAAGAATTAGCCCGGTACTTAGCCAAAATCCTTCAACCTCTAGCCGAGCAAGCATCCTCGTACGTAAAGAACTCTTCTTCCTTCCTAGATATCCTAAGTGGTTACAGAATTTCAGAAAATGACATCCTAGTTAGCTTCGATGTTGTATCTCTTTTCACCAATGTCCCCATTTCAGAAACGTTAGATATTCTAAAAAGAAAATACAATATCTCTTCTGACATTATCAAACTTGTACAACACTGTTCCTCTAACACTTATTTTTCATTTCAAAACACTCTGTTCAAACAAGTCCGTGGGGCCCCCATGGGTTCACCTCTTTCTCCAGTGCTTGCTAACATTTTCATGGAACAAATCGAAACCCAGGCCCTAAACTCGTCTAATTTAAAACCTTCCTGTTGGCTTAGATATGTAGATGATACTTTTGTCATTTGGCCTCATGGCAGAGATTCATTAGACTTCTTCCTACAACACCTCAATGGTATACATTCTAATATACAATTTACAATGGAAATCGAGTCCGATTTTTCTCTCCCGTTTCTTGATGTCCTCATAACAAAAACCAACAATGACAGATTCTCACATACCGTCTATAGAAAACCAACCCATACCAATCGATACTTAAATGCCCAATCACACCACCACCCTGCCCAATTGAGTTCTGTAATGAAATCTTTGACTCTCAGATCTATTCGTTTAACAGATATTGACAATAGACAAAACGAACTTAATAATCTTCAACAAATCCTTCGACAAAACGGTTATCATCCGGACCACATTGCGCGTATAATTCATCAATCTCAACAACCCCCAATCACACCAACCCCGTCAGAAACAGAACAACAACATCAAAAAGCCGCACTTCCATATATTCGAGGAGTCACTGACAAAATTGCACGGATTTTACAAAGACATCAAATAAAGACTATCTTCAACACCACTCAAACTATAGGCAACTTAACCGGTAACCCCAAAGACAAAGTACCTAACGAGGATCGAGGAGTTTACGAAATCTCATGTCGCGATTGCCCACAAAGCTACATCGGTCGTACCAACAGGCGCGTTAACCATCGAGTATATGAACACTCTCTGTCAGTTCGTAAAAAAGATCCGACTTCAGCTCTCGCGCATCACCATATCCAAACAGGGCACTCTATCAACTTCGAGGACAGTAGGACTATCATATCTCTCAATTCTCTTAGGGCATCCACTATTCGCGAAGCTATCGAAATAAAAAAAAGACCTCTCTGTCTAAATAGACGCGATGACAGTACTCGCCTTCCCACAGCTTGGACCTCCGTAATTGCCAGATTAAACAAAGCAGACACGCCCACCAATACCCAACCAATCACAACACAGCCTCATCACGTGACATCTTCTTCTAACCCAGCGCTACCTATAAATAAAAGAAGCAGAGCAGACTCAAATTCAGTTCAGTTACCTAGTGACTCTTGGGGAGTAGGCAGATTGAGGCCCCGAGTTCGATCTAGACTCTGAAACTCTTTTTCACTTTTGTCTCTTGATAATGGCTCCGAAGCAGGAGTCGAAACGTCGAGTATTCAATAAATTCAGACGCGGTTCTCACCCGGAACCTAGCTTAGTTCATAATAATGACCGCGGAAGCCTCTCAGAACATTTCATTCGCCTCTACGGGGAGGATTTCTTCCAACTCACCAAAACATACAGCAAACTTCTTATTCGAAAATCTCTGCTTCTTTGTGATCTTGTTTTCCTCAAATCTTGTAGAACTTATAACGTCATTCCAAATACTTTCAAACTAAAACATCACACTTCTTCACGTTCAGTTTCCAGTATTCTTAACAAAGCAAGTTTGGCCCTCTTACGAAATTCCATCCATTCAATCAGATATCAACTTGACCAAACCAACCGAAATTTGTATCACTGTTATTCATCATTACATACTTTCAATCCTCATCCAAAAGAAAACAGTCACTCAAAAACTTAAGCTAACACGACTTATTACAAAACAACAACCCACTGTCACCTCACCCCCTCAGACGACCGTCCATAACTTTTCTGACTTCCCCTTAGACTCTACCAGTTTACACGTCCTATCCAAAGGTTTCAATTTCGCAGTGACGCCGAAAACTATCCCAACTGAAAGAATCATTTCTCAAGTTGAGGTAGCTTTGGTTGAACTAACAGATATTGAGGCTGAAGATACTCGTCAAGACATTGCCAGAGTACTCCGCACATCAAAGCCACCAAAATCAAACCTAACTTCTAACGAAAGACATGCACTAAAACAACTACGTAACAACGATGACATAACTATTCTTCCTGCCGACAAAGGTAACGCGACTGTTCTTCTCAATACTAAGGACTATGTTCACAAGATGAATTCCCTACTCCACACTGCAGACTACGAAATAATAAACAATAATCCTACTACTTACTTAGAGAAAAAGACTAAGGAAATCATCAACAGGACACAACTTCCTCTTGACATTAAAAAGATCATCATTCCTCGTGAAAAGTCTTCTAAAATTCCGAAAATTTACGGACTACCCAAAATTCATAAGCCGGACATTCCTCTTAGACCCATTGTCAGTTCGGTACAATCCACGACCCAAGAATTAGCCCGGTACTTAGCCAAAATCCTTCAACCTCTAGCCGAGCAAGCATCCTCGTACGTAAAGAACTCTTCTTCCTTCCTAGATATCCTAAGTGGTTACAGAATTTCAGAAAATGACATCCTAGTTAGCTTCGATGTTGTATCTCTTTTCACCAATGTCCCCATTTCAGAAACGTTAGATATTCTAAAATCAAAATACAATATCTCTTCTGACATTATCAAACTTGTACAACACTGTTCCTCTAACACTTATTTTTCATTTCAAAACACTCTGTTCAAACAAGTCCGTGGGGCCCCCATGGGTTCACCTCTTTCTCCAGTGCTTGCTAACATTTTCATGGAACAAATCGAAACCCAGGCCCTAAACTCGTCTAATTTAAAACCTTCCTGTTGGCTTAGATATGTAGATGATACTTTTGTCATTTGGCCTCATGGCAGAGATTCATTAGACTTCTTCCTACAACACCTCAATGGTATACATTCTAATATACAATTTACAATGGAAATCGAGTCCGATTCTTCTCTCCCGTTTCTTGATGTCCTCATAACAAAAACCAACAATGACAGATTCTCACATACCGTCTATAGAAAACCAACCCATACCAATCGATACTTAAATGCCCAATCACACCACCACCCTGCCCAATTGAGTTCTGTAATGAAATCTTTGACTCTCAGATCTATTCGTTTAACAGATATTGACAATAGACAAAACGAACTTAATAATCTTCAACAAATCCTTCGACAAAACGGTTATCATCCGGACCACATTGCGCGTATAATTCATCAATCTCAACAACCCCCAATCACACCAACCCCGTCAGAAACAGAACAACAACATCAAAAAGCCGCACTTCCATACATTCGAGGAGTCACTGACAAAATTGCACGGATTTTACAAAGACATCAAATAAAGACTATCTTCAACACCACTCAAACTATAGGCAACTTAACCGGTAACCCCAAAGACAAAGTACCTAACGAGGATCGAGGAGTTTACGAAATCTCATGTCGCGATTGCCCACAAAGCTACATCGGTCGTACCAACAGGCGCGTTAACCATCGAGTATATGAACACTCTCTGTCAGTTCGTAAAAAATATCCGACTTCAGCTCTCGCGCATCACCATATCCAAACAGGGCACTCTATCAACTTCGAGGACAGTAGGACTATCATATCTCTCAATTCTCTTAGGGCATCCACTATTCGCGAAGCTATCGAAATAGAAAAAAGACCTCTCTGTCGATGACAGTATAGACGCGATGACAGCCCACCATCCCAACTAATACTCACGTGCCTTCCCACAGACTCTTGTTCAGACCTCCGTAATTGCCAACTCTTTTTCACTTTTGTCTCTTGATAATGGCTCCGAAGCAGGAGTCGAAACGTCGAGTATTCAATAAATTCAGACGCGGTTCTCACCCGGAACCTAGCTTAGTTCATATATATATATATATATATATATATATATATATATATATATATATATATATATATATATATATGCACCAATACACATATGCACACAAATCCATAATATTCGACTTACTACTGGAATGATGCAAAAGTTGCTGTTTATTAGTAATTTTCGATTATCCTATGGAACTCATATCTATTCGTTGACAATATCCATTTATTTAGTTTACTTCGGAACATCCTATTTGAGTTAATGGTCTTTAGTTTCTGAGGCAAGAAATTCCAATAACGTGGACCCAGATAAGTAAAACTGCGCTGACCTATTGACTTTGAGGCTCTGCGAACGGCCACAGCTGATACCAATTTGGATCTTGTTTCATACCGATGACTTATATTATCCAGATATTTTCGGTTGTTATTGTAAAGTTGGTCAGTCGAGAACCTAAGTTGCTTCTTATTGACTATTTTAAAAAACCTTTTTTGCAATAATTCAAGAGGCTGCAAATGAGTTCTTCTGATGCCACCCCAACGAATAATTCCATATTGAATTATCGATTCAACAAGCGCATGATATATGATTTTTAAATGTTTTGTTGAAAGGAAATTTTGAAATTCATAGAATTTAAACAGTACACCTCGTAATTTATTGATGACAGGTTGCACATGCACATCCCAATGCAGAAATTTATCAATAATAATACCTAAATACTTAGTAGATGATGCAAACTGCACATTTGTGTTATGTATATTTAAACTTTCTTGTTCAGGTAGGTTTTTTTCATATGATGTGAAAGGCAAAACGTGTGTTTTATTTAAATTTAAGGTTAACTTAAACGAATTAAAGAAATTTGTAATATTTTTTAGGTGTTTTTCTGCCGTAGCTATAACCATGAATTTGCAGTGTAAACTATGGCAGTGTCGTCGGCGAAAGATATTATTGTTCCGGTTGATTTCTGACTTAGTAAGTTGTTAATATATACTAAAAATAGAATCGGCCCCAATATTGTGCCCTGAGGAATACCGCAATTTAGTGACAATTCTGTACTGAACGTATTATTTATAAGCACTCTTTGCTTCCTGTTTTGTAGGTAGCTAGAAATGAGTTTGTAGGCGTTTCCACGAATGCCCAAATTCTCTAGTTAGTTCAGTAAACGTTCATGATCGACAGTATCAAAAGCTTTTGCCAGGTCAAGGAAAACCCCAAGACAAGGTAAATTTTTATCAACCGCTTCATAAACTTTAGACATTAGAGCTGCAATAGCATCTTGAGTCGATTTATTTTGAAGAAAGCCAAACTGATTTTTATGTATTACTTTATGTTTTTAGAAAAATTTTAGTAGCCTCAGTTTTAAACATTTATAAAAAATCTTGGCAATTGAGGAGGTTAAGGATATAGGTCTGTAATTTGACATATACTTATCACCACTTTTGAACACAGGTTTGAAGTTAGCTTTTTTTTAACATTGATGGGAAAACACCTTTAGTAAACGACAAATTTATGAGATAACAAAGCGGCTCAGCAATATATTGTTCTGACAATTTTAGAATCTCGTTTGAAATGTTGTCTGGGTCAGGCGACTTACCATTTTTTAGCTGTGCCAGATGAGTCTTTATCTCAGAAAGGCTTGTTGCTTCTAAAAACATTGATTGAGAAATTCTATTTTTATTTACAGCACTAATGTGATTTGTATTCGATTTATTGAATTGTGAAAAAAAAATTGTGAAAAGAAATACATAACAGTATGCAGTTTTTTTGAAATTTTATGGGAAATATTTTTCCCAATGGCTATAAAAGTAACATAAACTATGATTGGCTAATATAATGGAAAAAAAATATATCAAATTACTATACACAAATAGGTGCAAATTATGATATTCTGCGAAGCAATTTCTTTTGGTTGTGAAGCAGAGGTGGACATTGCACATAGTACACATACTGTGCGTCCTGTTTTCTGTGTGATGTTTAGCACAATTTGCACATCTTTTCAGTGTCTCGACTTTTTGCATGCTGTGTGCTGGCAAACTTCTTTTTATGACAATATGCTGCTTTTTTATAGTTGTTTATTAGACCTCTTGCTATTTGTTGGCGATACTCGAGACTGGTCAAAGGCGGGCCATCCACACGTTGCGCTTTATGCAACTTTACATATACCACATATGCGTTCTTTAGTACTATGTCCAATAAATCAAAAAATAGGCGTGGTACTTAATTTTTGCTTTATGGTCAACCTCATAAAATATTTTGCGCTGATCAATGAGGTCAAACCGGCCATATGTTTATTATAGCACAAGATAACTTCTCGGCAAGTAACATTTATTTTTTTCAGCAGTTCCTGCCTGCCTCCTCCTGACTGTACCAGTCGGTGAGGTGAAAGTAAAACTGGTCAACATATGAACCGATTTGGTGTCCATCCACTTCACAAATGATATGCTATTTGAACTTTCTGCATGAATGTCACCTCTCTGCATATTTTTGTCCAACGGCAAGGACTTGGGCACATTTTTCCTATTAGTGCGAACAGTACGACATTTCTTAGTATTTTGTCTCATCAACTTGTACTGTAGAGCTGGAGAATTTAAAAAGTTATCAAAATACACTTCACATCCAAGACTGTTCGGTTAGACTTAGTACAACAGATTCACCTAATCTAACTTCACTGTTAACCTTCTTGCTAGTGTACAAATCAAACTCAAATAGGTAGCTTATGGAAGACTCCGCCCTACACCACATTTTGAAGCCCCATTTTATAGGTTTCTCCTTGATATATTGCTTCATAATGTTGTGACCATTGAACTTGATCATTTGTTCATCTATGGACTGTCTTTTGTTGTTCAAAGCCTTTTGAAAATATAAATTGAAGTGTTGCATGACAGGCCGAATTTTGATTGCTCTCCCACTTGCTTGTGACTGACCATTATTATTGCAAATATGTAATTTCAGACATATTTGCGCAAACCGTGTTCTTGGCATAACATTAGCTATGAAAGCGACACTCATATCTTCATCAGTGGAACAGTCGTTTCTAATTGTTGGCAAAACATGATAACTCATTATAAAGTTCATAGTTTAAAGAACGCCTTCATGTCCTTCAATTCACTCGTAAATATTCTTTCGTTTTGTTCTGCATATTTAATACTTTCTTTTACTACTGTGTCAGTCAGTAGCTTAGGTAGCTTTCATAAAAATATGCATGGGTTTCAACATATCTTGCCTCTCAGAGAATAAATTTATACGGCCAAATTCATACTCACTTTATTGAAATACATAAAGTACATAAGCGTTCTTTCTCCATCAAAAATTAGGAATATCTTCCGAAGTCTCGCGCGAAACGGTACTTGGAGTAACGCCTTGCGAGGTTTCCGGAATAGAATCATCTATTTCGACAATAGCGGTTCCATTTTCAATGTTTGAAGCTCATCTTCTCCATCACTGTTGCCTGCCATGAGTAACTGTAATATATCATCATCTGTTAAATTAAATTCTCAGCACCCACGTCTAACCATTTCCTGTGAATAAACCAAAAATATATAAGTAAATATAATAATTATAACGATATAATACAAAAGACTGGTAGTTTTTAAAAACCTCACTTATGGATCACAGTGAATTATTTTTCCCATAGAATTATTTTTCTTTGGCATTTGGTTTCATTTGTTCAAATACGAGTATGTATTATTATTACACAAAATTGTAGTTACCGAAGAAGGTACAACAAGTGAGAAACCACAGTAATATAATATTAGAAGGCACAAAAATTAAATACTGACACAGGTACAGCCCGAGAATCTCTTCTCATTGGCGCCAAATTATCTGACAGTTCTGTTTTCCCCGGAAACGTTCCCATTTATCTAGTGCGTTCGGTATACGTTATATTTTGACAAACTATGTTAAAAATACAGATATTGTTAGAATTTTGTACCACAATCACCTATTATAAAATGGGGAAAAATGTTGCCCTTGGTTGTGAAAGGGTTAAGGATACCTTACTAAATCCCTTATAATGTTCAAAAAAATTGTCACAAATGATGTGGTAATTGGAAAGTTATTTAACTTAATTATCATCCTATGCCGGCAGTGTTTCGATGAGAGCCCAATATTCATATTGTTATTAAATTGACCATAGAGGGTATACTTATACTGAGTGTAACACTATAAGATATAAATATATATTTGCATGGAAAGTTACCCCAGTCATCAGTTTTTCCTTTCAATAACTGTTCCAAGATTTGACTAACTTTGGTTATTTAGTCATGGACAAAATTTGAAGGTATTAGGAATAACTCGAGATAAGAAATTCGGACAACGGCTTTTGATATTTGTTGGGTGTGTGAAGTATGCGCAACAGCATATATATATATATATATATATATATATATATATATATATATATATATATATATATATATATATGATATAATTACACATTGTGTCGAGAAGAATTCTGTTGTGATAAAACACTTCCTTTGCTGACAGTATTTAAGCATAAAGGGCTTAAGTTATCAGAATGTTCATATACTGAGTATAATATACAAGGTAAACATATATTGTTTTTTGGTTAATGCCTTATGATTGGACAATAATTAATAAAATTGAGTTAAACTTGTTTCAGAATTTTCAATTTAACTATAACCACATCATCGGCAATAACTTCGATATAAATGACTTCTAAACTATTTGCTTAGGTCCCTATTATTTTCTAGAGAGCGAGAGTAATTTTTGTCTGATTAGAAATTAATTCTAGGGTATCAATTGACATGGATTTAAAAAAAATCTAAATAACAATAGCTGTTTATATATTGAACTGATCAAAACAATCAACCATTATGTTTTTTAAAATTATTATTGAAACAGATATTTTACTTCCTAGTAATTGGGAATGGTTTTGTTCGTGGCTTCTGAATTCCATAATTTCCAGTATAAAATAAAATGCAGCGATATATATATAACCATGTATAAAATGATAAATTGTTTAAGGTATCTATAAACTTGCCTAGATTAGAGCAACTTAACAACATTTTTGTTTGTTATAAAATTATTATTCTTCTAGTGCATTGTATTAATACCCAGGAGACATTTTAGGCACATTTAAAAACAGATCTTAAATAACAATGAATTGGTGTGAGTATGAAGAATATTAAGTGGTTAATTGAAAACAACAAAATTCTTGTATTATTTGAAAAATTGTCATTTGTAACACTGGTTTAACAGACTTCCAAAAATATGATAATACCCGATTTCTACTCCTGTTGTGCATCGATTTGAATGAATATGGTCTTATTTAATAGAGTATATTACTGAAACTTCAAATTTGGGAAAAGTATTCTATTGGTAAAGAGATGAAATTTGTTAATGAACACATGCGTGCATGAAAATCGACCAATATAGCTAACAAATTGGTCGATTTTTCCAAAACCTCTTTTCGATGTGTATAGTTTTTTAAAGTGTAATCTATTATGGAAGATGCAGGAGTCTCCATTTCGACAAAGGGAAGTTTGGTGGAAGTAACAATCAACGGTCTTCGAATCTGGACTGCGAGTATTGAGACAGCATACCAGGATGTCGACGCCACTGAATCGAAAGATTGTTTCCATCATACTTCTCACCACCCTCCAATTCAGTCCATCCAACCCGCAGGCTATCTTTGGAACCGCCAATTTCATCAGATTCTTCTCCATCATCAAATTCCTCAATTCTACCAGAGTCTTCCAAAGATCACTGTATGTTGGCTTGTCATGCGAGAATGTTTTCGTTACCAAATAAAAGATGCCTCTGGTACCCACTGGTTGTTTATCTTCGAGATGAAGGACCTTCCCTACCGCTGGATCTTGCTCCCGCAGCTTCTGGAACTGGCCGTACTGTTTGGCAAACACCTTGGCTATTCCTCTGGACATCCGGAGATCTCGAGCCACACAATGAGCCAGCGCATATTCTATGGGCACCTCAAACAGGTCTAGGGGTTCCTCTGTGGTCACGTCGTGCTTCACTTTCTGCCCATTAGAGTACAGTGCCATAAACTGCTCGAAAGTCATCTCGTCATCGGGTGGTTGGATGCTGCGGACTTGGGCTTGGTCATCTTCGCTGTCATGACTTCCGGCATAAGGGGCTAACCTGTTGAAATGTACGACCTTTGGTTTTCCCCAAGGCAGCTTCTTTATTCTGTAGACAACATCGTTGATTTTCTTCACAATTTGGTACGGCCCCTCCCAAGATCTCTGTAGCTTGGGCGAATATCCACGACGACGTTGCGGGTTATACAACCAAACAAGATCATCAACTTGGAATTCTCCGTCCTCGGCTTTGATGTCGTAGCCTTCCTTCATTCGGGCACTGGCATTCTCGATGTTTAACCGGACTCGTTCATGGATGTCGTTCATCTTTTGACGTAGCTGGCTGACATAGTCTTCAGCTGTGGTCTCTTCTCCTGGGGGACATCCAAACTTCAAATCGCATGGTAGTCTTAATTCTCGTCCCTTGATAATACTGGCCGGGGTCTGACCAGTGGACTCGTGCACAGACGAACGATATGCCATTAGGAACAAGTGCAGATACTGGTCCCAGTCTCTTTGATGGTCAGAGATTACCTTTGACAAATGGCGGTTAATAGTTCTATTCATCCGTTCTACCATTCCATCGGATTGCGGGTGTAATGCTGTCGTGCATGTTTTATTGATCTTTAAGAGCTTGCAGACGTCTTAGAAAAGGGCAGACTCGAAATTTCTACCTTGGTCTGAGTGCAACTCCAACGGAACACCAAAACGACTGATCCATTCCTTAACAAGGACATCAGCAACGGTCAAGGCTTTCTAATTCGGCAAGGCGTACGCTTTGGCACATTTACTAAAATAGTCCATCACCACCACAATGTATTTATTTCCAGAGTCGGATCCAGGAAATGGACCGGCAACATCAATGGCTACTCTTTCGAATGGACTGCCCACGTTTTATTGCTTCATAGGAGCTTTTGGTCGCTTCTGAGGCCCATTACTTGCTGCACAAACCGTACATTTCCGGCACCACTCCTTAACAGTTTACCCAATAGAAGCGTTCTCTCAACTTCCCCAGGGTTTTCGTTACTCCCAGATGTCCCCCAGTTGTACCATCATGTAGTTCTCGTAGAACCTCTGGTCTCCTATTTCTGGAAACTACAATCTGTTTTCTGTCATTTCCTTCCTCTGGGGTTTCAAGTATGCGCTTTAGAAATCCATTCTCCAGGATGAGAGAGTTCC
Organism: Octodonta nipae; assembly: GCA_034190945.1. Taxonomy (NCBI): domain Eukaryota; kingdom Metazoa; phylum Arthropoda; class Insecta; order Coleoptera; family Chrysomelidae; genus Octodonta; species Octodonta nipae. The sequence goes on from CM067219.1 coordinate 63,418,504, forward strand.
ACTGAGCCCAGTACGACTTTATGGTTGGTGAATATCGGGAAATCTCTTGCCACGTAGGTTTGTGGTCTTCTTCCTTCCACCGGATAACCTCTTTCAAATCTGGATCTAATTTCTGGTCTTTTTGGATCTCCGTAGATTGCCAATGGTCATCGATGGTGGTAGTTCTGCAGAGAACAGCCCCTTTTTCTTCTGCTTGCTGACAATGGTTGCAATCATCAGGGCATGGTCTCCTCGATAGGGCATCAGCATTCTTATGGCTTGTTCCAGCTCGATGTTCAGTCTCGAAGTCGAATTCTTGCAATCGCTCAATCCACCTGGCCACTTGTCCTTCAGGGTTTTTAAACTGCAAGAGCCACTTCAGTGCTGCATGATCAGTCCTCAGGAGAAATCGTTTACCATAAAGGTACTTGTAGAAATGTTCTACCCCCTTTACCACAGCCAAGAGTTCCCTGCGAGTAACGCAGTAATTACGTTCAGGTTTGCTCAAGGTCTTGCTGAAATAGCCGATGGCTTTCTCCTGACCGTCTTGAATCGGCGAAAGCACCGCACCAATTTCCACATTGCTTGAGTCGGTATCCAAAACGAAGTTCCCATTTGGTAAAGGAAAACTTAAGACGGGGGCACTCGTCTTTTCAGTGTTTTGAATGATCGTTGGCACTCCTCGTCCCACTGGTACTGCACCTTCCCTTCTGTGAGTCTAGTAAGTGGCTTGGCGATGTTGGCAAATCCGGCTACGTACCGACGATAGTACGTGCATAACCCCAGGAAACTTCTTAACTGGTGGATATCTTTAGGTTTCGGCCATTCCTGGACAGCTGTGACTTTCTGTTTATCAACAGCTACTCCTTCTGCGGAAACCACATGTCCAAGATATTGCACCTCTTCTTGGAACAGCTGACACTTCTTCGGGCTTAGCTTTAGTCCGGAACTTCAAAGTCGCTGAAATACCTCCTCCAGGTTCCTCACGTGGTCTTCAAAAGATTTTCCAACCACGATAATGTCAAGATACACCAGGCACGTTTTCCATGAAAGCCTTTTAACACTGTTTCCATCAATCTTTCAAACGTCGCTGGAGCATTACACAACCCTAACGGCATCACCGTGAATTGATAAAGTCCTGAGCCGATGGTAAAAGCAGTCTTTTCTCGGTCTTCTTTAGCAAGTTCCACCTGCCAATAACCGCTCTTCAAGTCCAGGGTGGAAAACATCTTCGATCCAGCCAACGTATCTAGGGTATCGTCTATTCTTGGAAGGGGATAGCTGTCTTTCTTTGTAGCGTGGTTTAATTGCCGGTAGTCCACGCAAAATCGGGTCTAACCATCTTTCTTATTAACCAAGACAACTGGAGAAGCCCAAGGGCTATTGGATGGTTCAATAACACCTTCTTCCATCTCGCGGACTATCCTGTCGGCTTCTTCTCTTTTAGATAGGGGTAGTCTTCTCGCCGACTGTCGAATAGGTTGAGCGTCCCCAGTATTAATTTTATGTTTCACCAGATCAGTTCGTCCTCTTTTGCCATTCCCTACATAGAAGATATCCTGGTAGTTTCTAACAATGTCCCTCAATTTTGCTTTCTGGTTTGGTTTCAAATTCTTCGACGAATCTGTTATGAGTCTTTCCAGTTCCTCAGATAGTTTAGCTGGTGGTATTTCTGCATGCTGTGTGCTTCTGACTACAGAGGAAACTGTTCAACAATGGCCCAAAGTTGTTCCTTTCTTTAACACAGCCGAATAATGATTCAGGTTCATTACTCTTACTGGAACAATCCCCCTGGCACGAAACAGAGTCTTCCCCAGTGCGACTCCTCTGCCTACATTTCCGTCGTTAAGTTCGGGATCAAACATCATTACTGTTCCAGTTTTAGCTTTGCCATCTAAGCAAGCATCTATAATGATTTCAGCTCTTTCCGGAACATTGACATCCTCTGCTAAGATGGCTCGCAGCATTATGTCATCTTTTCCATGAAGCACCACTTCTTCGTCATTCACTCGCAGAATTCCATCTTTGAAGTTTAACTGGAATTGCTTGGAACTCATGACATCCATTCCAATGACTACTTCGTCTTCGATGTCTGCCACTAATGCTCGATGTAGGAAGGTTGTGTCTCCCAAGGTGATTTCAACCTCTATTTCACCATGGACTTTCGCTGCTTCTCCTGTCGCTGTTCGCAGTTGCCATTTTGTTGGTTTTATCATTGTCTCTAAAACAATGTTGGGTCTTATTACTGTTTTCGTCGCACCAGTATCCAGCAGCACTGCAAATTGCTTCCTATTAATAAGGCCATCTACGAAGACACTGTTAACGTGGTTGCGTAGCGAAGCGACATATGCATTGGTAGTTGACACTTGTTTGCTACAGGTTGACGATGGTCCCTTTACATTGGCCTTCTTTAGTTTCCTCGGAGAGGAAGTCTGGACTCCGTTGCTCTCCTTGCAACGACTCTGGACATTTCCTAACTTACGACCCTTCCGACATCTCACTAGTCTTTTTTCGGTAAGGACTTCTTCTATTATCTTTCTTACAGACGCTTCATCGTTTCCGCCATCTTCGGATTCTCCATCAACGATTCGGACTCTGGCTTAACCTCTGTAGGTATTTTTCGCAGCCTCAAATTCTAAAGCTCGAGCCAGTGCATCTACTAATTGAGTCGGTCGAGCTAGGGTTAATGCTTGTCTGGCTTCGTGGTCCCGAAGTCCATCCAAAAATGCTTGCACTGCTAACCTTTCTATCACATTTGCCGGTGTGGCTGGATAGGCAAGGTGAACCAGACGGGCAATATCGGCTTCAAACTCTTGTAGCGATTCATTAGATTTCTGATGGCGATTTTTTAGTTGAGAATGGTACACGTGCTCCAAATGGGTCTGTCCATACCTCAGCTCTAAGTGTTTAACCAGTTGTTCGTATACTTCTTGCTCCGAGGTATTCAATGTTTGCAAAATATCTGTAGCATCCCCTCTTAGAGCGAGCGTTAATGCAATTGCTTTTTCCTCTGCTGACCATGCGTTTAACTTTGCTGCAGCCTCGAATTGGCGCCTATAGTTAGTCCATGACGATTTCCCATCAAATTGTGGAGGTTTCATTTTGTGTCTTGCTCCTTCGAGGCCAATTTTCGAATCCACTAATTCTGGACTGTTTCTGCTTTCGGTCTTTGGTGGAGTCTCTCCCCTTTGTATTTTGACTACCTGTTCTCTTATTTTGCTGATCTCACCCTCCATTATCTGTTTTAGGTCTTCTATCCGCGTTTCATTTTCGACTATTGTCTGCTTTAGCTCCTCCATTTTAGCCTCATTCTCGGATATTTTCTCTTCCAGCATTGCTGAATTTTTCTGTACAATGCTTTTCAAATTTTCTTCTAGAGATTTAGAATTTTCCAGTAATTTGTCTTCCAGTGTTTTAGAATTTTCTGCTAATTTATCTTCTAACGCCTCTTTCAAGTTTACAGAATTTTCCAGCAATTTATCTTCTATTGTTTTAGAATTTTCTAGCAATTTCTCTTCCAGAGTTTTAAAATTTACCAGCAATTTATCTTCTATGGTTTTAGAGTTTTCTTGTAACCTTTGTAGCTTATCTTCTAAGGATTTAGAATTTTCTAGTAATTTGTCTTCTAGAGTTTTAGAATTTTCTGCTAGCTTGTCTTCTAGAGATTTAGTATTTTCTTGCAATGCTTCTTTCATTTGTTTTAATAGCATGCTCATGTCCCCAGTACCATAAATCTCAAACAAATAAGTATCGGGATCGTTACCTTCATTTATTAGAGCATCTCGTAGCCGTTGTACTAATTCACTTTTCTTTCCACTAATTTCTAAATCCCTTTCTTCAAGTTCTTTTTTTAAGTCTGTCCCTTTCAATTGGTCCAAACTCACGTTTTTAAACATTGTTAGTTTATTTATTTTCCACTTCTAAAAGTTCCACAAATTCACTTCACACCTGACACCACTGTAATGTTTTTTATTTTCACACTCGGGTTCAGTTCAGTTTTTGGATTTATTTAAAAACACAGTCTAACTCACTCTAATTTATTTCCACTACTTTTACACAAATTTATATTCACAGAAACTACTATTTACATTTTATCTTAACTGTACAAACGACCGACGAAAACTGAATGCCTCCTATCGCCAGCGGTTCCTTTTATATATTTATTTCGGAACTGTCTGGTACATCCACGAACCATCGGGAAACTCCATCATGTTCTGGAAGCTTTAAAGGAATTCCCAGTAACGGCAGCGGTCCGCCTGTTGAGAGACAAACATTTCGGGTTCCCAGAATTTATCGGAATAATGTCCCTTCCATGAATTGGTTGATGCCCGATTGCACCAGCGGTCGGGTGAATTCTCGTAACAGTATGTTCCGAATATGTAACTATTTTAAGCCTGAGTCATATTTTCCTAGCATTATATTTTTATACCTAGACATTTCAGGTTTTCAAGGTGGAAAAAATTAGCATGTTAGGAAACTTTCGGATGAGTAAGATCTCATGATTTCCCATATAATATGAATTGATGGTGTAAAATTATAATTATACAGGGTCTTTCAAAATATGTTAGCGAGAAAAAATAATTTTATAGGGTACCCCACAAGCAGTTGGAAATTAATGATATACAGGGCGGAGTAAAAGTATTGTAAAGTCGCTAAAAAAATGTTAATAGAATGTTATACCTATATAGCAGCTTATTAGCATTTGTAGTTACAGGGTAGTTGCAATATAGACTGTACTGGAATTAATATTGTATTTTTATGTTCCGAACATGTAACTATTTTATGCCCCGTCATATTTTCCTAGCTTTACATTTGTATAGCTAGACTTTTCAAGGTGAAATAATTGGCATGGTAGCCAATTTTTCGATGAGTAAGAGCTCATGATTTCGCATGTTAATTTGATGCGTATAATATGAATTGGTGGTGTAAAATTATAATTATACAGGGTCTAACAAAATATGTTAGATGGTCTATAAGAGTTGCTATGCAGGATGGTTAAAATATAGCGTCAAATGGAATTATAGCATGGTTAGAAAAAAGCGAGAAAAAAATAAATGTGTAGGGTACCCCCTAAGCAGTTGGAAATTAATGATAGCTGACATACAGGGCAGAGTAAAAGTATTGTTATGCAGGTCGCTAAACTGTTAATAGAATGTTTTACCAATAGAGTAGCTTATTAACATTTGCATTTATAGGGTAGTTGCAATATAGGATGTACTGGAATTATAATTCTACATGGTGGTTCAAAAAAAAATTAAAATAGGTGGCCATAAACAAATGCCTACACAGGGTATTTAAAACATATGGTGGTGTGAAATTATAGTTATACAGTGTGGTTTAAGATATGTTATATTAGGTAGCCTGTAAAAAGTTTCATATATAGGGTGGAGCGGAATTATAGTTATACCAAGTGTTTACAAAAATGTTACAATATAAATGAAAGAATTTGGAAACAAAAGTGTTTGTAGAATGGCCAAAAGCGGTCGCATATACAGGGTTGTTGGAATATGGAATCGAGTGGAAGTGCAGCGTGATTAAAAAAAAATGCAGAAAGAAATGTTTGAATGGGTTTTTCACAAGAAGTTGTACATATAGGGCGGTTGAAATATAGAGGGTGGGGGGAGTTAAACTGTAGTAACACCATGTAGATAAGGAATGTAAGAAAAAATATTATGTTAGGGGAGTTTAAATTAGTTTACATAGCAAATGTCCGATTATTTGGATATATGTACGTTTATGATAAAACCTTGAATTTACGAGTGAAGCTCGGTCACCCAGGTACTCGATATATAAAACAACTAAATTATCATTTCTTAGTGCAAATTTCACAGCCGATTCAATTATATAGTAAAATTTTTGAGAGGTAAGTGTTCAACCCGATAAGGTAAGAGCGGTATACAATATTCAAAGTTCGATTTAATATGGAGTGTTGGGAAGTGTTGGTAGACTGTTATGATTGACTAACACAAGGTATACATACACGCTCATACAGAAAAAATATTATAGAAGGTAGACATCAGTAGTTGAATATATATGATAATGAAATTATATGGCGGAGTAGAATACCTGTCAAATAGGATGGTTAAAAAATGTTAAAATAAAGCTATATCTAAAGTAAGGTAGACCATTAGCAGTTGAATTTACAAGGTGCTTAGAATATATGTTGGAATGAAATTACAGTTCTATGGGGTTATTAAAAAAGTTATATTGGGTGGCAAGAAGTAGGTTTATATACAGGGTGATTGAAATATATGCTAACTAGAAATATAGTTATACAATGTGATGTAGTAAAATGCTTCACTGCATAGCCTAAGTTGCAATATAGGGTCGAGAGGAGATATTGTTAAACAGGGTGATAATGAAAAAGTTAGAGAAATGAATGATTTATAGAGGGTCCAAAAGAAGTTGCATATATATAATGGTTGAATATATTTGAACCATCATATCCTACAGAGTAGGTGGTTAAAAAACTTATGGTGGCCCATAGGTAGCCATATGAACAGAAAGGTTTGAATATAGAGTGGAGTGAACGTTTAGAAAAACATTTATAAAGTATGGTCCATGAATATGTGATCGTGAAATATAGGGCGGAAAAGAATAATTGTTATACAGGGTGATTAAAAATTTTACAATACCGTGATACCTATAAGGTAGTACACAGAGCAGTGGAATTAATAAAAGTATTTTAAAAAGGAGGATTGAAATTAAAGTGATTCATTTCGTCTTCGAAACAATTAGTTTTAGGGGCAAATGTCCGCAACTAAAATTGTCGTTCATACTATTAATTAACATAGTTTAAAATTTATATTTAACACATTAAAGTTTAAAATATACAGATATATTCACACGTTATTCAGAGGTTAATTTGTATTAACTGTACACGTGTTGGCGCCAGGTATTTTAATGATTTCTTTCATATAATGTCATCAAAACAAATAATTACAATCGGGTCAGGTAGTTAAACATATTTTTGAATTTAATAAAATATAGGTATTCGAAATTCCTGGTAAAATGTTCGATATAATAAATGGAAGATTGTTCCTTGTATGCTAAAAGTATCCGTAATTTACGCTTTAAATCAAGTTCATGAATATTAAAGAAAAGAGACCAACAAACTTATGAGAACTTCAATCTTTAATATATTCACTATTACTATTTTACTAGTAAACAATAACAACGTTTTATGCAGAACTATGGAAGATAATCTTAGCATAATGGTCTGTAACTCTCAACCAACCAAACAGCATATAACGCTCCCTCCATATATAATTACTCCATGTTTTTACCGTCAAGACGTGTATGTACCTAACTTACCATAACAAATTAGTATATGCATTGAATTTCATTATATTTTAAGTAATACACATCTTAAAATGTCAATGAAATGTTTATTTTACTTAAAACTCAGTCACCTTGTAATTTGTAATAAAAGCCATTAACATTATATTATATACTACCAAAATATTAAATATAATATTTGAAACATTAGTTAATATATATTCAGAGTAAATAGAGTATAATCTTTTTTCTAGCATTTCACACGATCTCAACTCGTAAGCAGAAAATGCAAGCAACCAACTCAAAAGTTAGTATTAGTATTACAAAACAACTACAAAATTAATTATAAATTAATAAACCCATATTTCAAGATTTAGTATAGTTTTCATAAATTTTAATGAAACACACATGCATAGTAAGCAATGACTATTTCTGTATTATATCGAAGCTATAAAGAAATACAATGCTCCTGCTGTTAATTATTGATAAATAATAACATTTTTTGTTGCAAACCTTTCTCAGTGAATAAAACTCCATTCTTGAACTTTACTCATTGAATTAAAAACTGAGTTTTACCATCGTGTTATAATAATCTAACGGCTAACAATATTATGACATGTCAAAATTTAAATCAAAGTCCCTACAACACAGATGGCCATGACCATCTGGACTGACAGATCTTTTTATCTTACGGTCTGTGTAAAAATTCCACAATTTTGTAGTCTTAGTTAAATTATATGAAAAAATATATAAAAATAAAAAGAATCTAAACCAAAAGTAAAATTATTAAATTGTTATCAGCAATAAATTCATCAAATAAGACAATTCTGATTATAAGTTATTTACAAAGCCATGAAAGTTGCAAAACAAAATAAATATTCCTGGGTTCTATTTCAATAGCATGGCGATGAGGAATAACTTTAGGGACGGTTCCAAATTTGTTAGTTTCTCGAATAATTTAGTTTAATCTTTCACATTCGAGTCAATCCATCTTATGATTTTCTCATCAAGCAAGCTGACGGAACTGTTATTTGTTTTGCATTGACAGTAGGGACGTAAATAATGAATGTTTTTATTATATTTTAGTTAATGATAGAACCAATATTATAAATTAACTATATCATTCTGCACTGAAGGTCGTCAGTAGCTACTAAACAAAACAAAATTAAAGAAAATCGGTTGAGGGACAGAGGCGAAAATGGTACGGAACCGTTTTGTCTTTGCCTATTTCTATTTAGATTAATTTGTGTGTAGGTACCTAACAACATTGATTGTGTTATTTATTGTGTAAAGTTGTATTTTTCTAGAATAATTTTCCACTTTTTAGTTATACTTGGAAGTCGGTTATATATATTTTTTATGTTCTATGTTTGCTAACTAATAATGGTAATGTCAAACAAAGTATAAACCTCCCTACAAATTCGACTTTTATCTTGGACAATTTGCAGAATTAATTATATTGTAAGCAAATTTTTTTCCGAATGTATAATTTTCTGTCAAACGCACATTAAAAATACTTCATTTACTTTTAGAAATTTATAGACCACCGACACATAAATTACATTTGCAAATATTAAAGTTTTAAATACAACAGAAAAACACAATTGAATATATGGGAATACACTGATAAGCAATAACATTTGTTATAAATACACTTATTAATATAAATACACACATATACTTATACATTTAACAAAAAAATCCTAACAAGGTGTGAAAATTAAGCATTAAGCGTAACATTTAAAAGAAAAGGATACGCTAATACACCTCTGTATTTTAGCATTAAGTGTAAAACGTAAAACAGTTTTTAAAACTCTTAACAGAAACTTAAAACTTTTAACTAATAATTATAATCAAAACCAACTCTCCTTGGCCTGTATTCTTAATTTCTAAGTTATCTCAAACAGAAATTTATAGTTGTACCTCCAATTACAAATTTTGGAATAACTTTAAGTTTTTACTCACATAAGAGCTATAAGTTCAAATCATTTTGTGTTGCTGACTAATTGGTCAAAACTATTAGCCAATTATGGCCAATTGGTAACCGAGTGGAGATTAGTGGAGCTCAACAGACAACTATATTACAAAACGTATACGAAATATGTGCTAAAGCATGTTTCGAAATAAATGTTTGGAAATCAGTAAATAACATATCTGATATTAGACTACTCCTGTAATGTAAAGAACAAACAATATTGATCAAGTAAACAAACTCAAATCTATCTTGTTTTCCATTGTGTTAAAAATATAGATATGTAACCAATGCGTCCTTGCAATACATATATGGCTCTGACACACTAACAATGAAAACGTTCACTGGCTAAAATGACAATAGCAGGGACATCCGCCTACAAGATAGAAAAAGGATGTAAAAAGACTGGCAACATATAAGAGATGCTCCTGCCCAACAATCTCCAGGATACCAGCCTATCCTGATGATGTTTTTTTATGTATTGTTACGAAATTTACCAAAGCCGACCCTGTTTCATCTCAGTACGACACCGATCGCTTCTAAGATAAAAAATGTTACCGAAATTTTCTATGCTGGTTTTAAAATGGAAGCAGCCCACGATCGCAAGTTACTTAGTGGAGCGAAGAGCTTACAGTAAAATTGTTGTTGTTATATTTGAATCAGCTGTTGTATATTCGATGTAAATAAAAGTTCTAGAAAAATGAAAGTGAATATTAGTTGTATAATTTTAAATTGAACCCACGGACTATATCACAAAATCTGGTGATCAGGAGTGCAGGACTAAGTGCAGTCAAAATCGTAATTTGAATTATGGAAACCCGTAGCATGGAAAAAATGGACGAAACTACCAATAAAATAGTCAAGCAGGTTACAGAGGGACTAGACGAAAAAATAGCCCAGATTCTAGAAAAACGTGACAAGAAGGAGAAACAACATCAAGAAGAAATTCAACAAAGGTTAATAAAATCTTTTGATCAAAAACGTATAATAGAAATAGAAAATCTTGTCTCTACGATGGAAGAAAAATAACAAAATCTAGTTTTCACGATGAAAACTGAACAACATAATTTAATTGAAGGATTGTTCTCGAAATGTGTAGAAAAACAAGATCAAACTGAATGAACTTAAATTATTTGAAGAAAAACAAGAACGAGTTGAATTAAAGCGACAAAATGAATTTAAAATAACTGAAGAAAAAAGACAAATGCAATTTGAACAACTAATGCAAATAGTATCACAAGTTAATGAAACCTTTAATGGAACAACGCAAATAGTAGAATCAGATATAAAAGAGATAAAAGACGACATAAAAATCCTAAAAAATAATGTGGAGGCCCTTGAAAACAAAGTATTTGACCTCGATTCCATACAGAGCCAGGTGAAATTTGAAATCAGTGCTATTCAAAACAAAGTAGAAACAGAAATCAAAAAAATGCAACAGGATTTGCAGAGAGGGAAATACCATCAGACCGTGAGTACCAAAGTTTCCTTTAGTAAACCACCCACATTTGATGGCAGTTCATCTTGGCCCATGTATAAACGGCAATTTGAGGCCATGGCTACAGCTAATGGATGGGATAATCAAGAAAACTCTACTTCTCTGGTAATTTCGTTAAGAGGCCCGGCCTTAGAACTCCTCCAAAGCATTCCAGTCGATGAACAAGGCAATTTCGACAAGATCATCGCCATCCTGGACAAACGATACAACAATCAATCCTTGAGCCAGGTATACTAAGTCCAACTGAGTGGAAAAACGCAAAAATCCGATGAAAGCCTCAAAGAATTCGAAGCAGAGGTTAGACGGTTAGTTCACTTGTCCTACCCAGACCTGCCAGAGGAGACGAAAGACCAGTTTGCCACACAGAGTTTCATAAACGGCATCAGAGATGTGGAAGTACAACGAAATCTAAGACTAAGTGGCGTCAAGAAAAGTAATGAAGCTCTACTTCGGGCTTTGGAAGTAGAGGCCGTCATGAACATGTCCAATCCGAGGGTCCGAGCAGTTTCCTTTAACCAGGAATAGTCAGAGTCACCATTTCAAGCGCTGCTGGCTAGTCTGAACAAAATATTAGAACGGTCACAAGGAACTGGCACCAGAGGGTCATGTTACCGCTGGGGACGGACAGGGCACTTTCAACGTGATTGTCGAGTGAGGCTACCTGAACGATCACCGATCAAGGGTAACGAACAGAGCAGCCACATGTCTATGGACCCTCAGCCAGCCCCCAAAACGTTATCCACCAGCGGATTTTGCAGAGATAGCAGCAGCCTAGTCATCAGAGGCAGCATCAGTGAGCGAGTAGTTACCATCACCATCGATACCAGCGCCGCTGTGTCCATTGCCAATTCCAGGGTTTTGAGAGCTTCAGAAATTCGGCCAGTTACCAATAACATCCAGTTCAGAACAGTCACACGCGAGTTCATGTCAATACAGGGTGAGGCAGATGTGCTACAGATAGGGGACAACATGATCCGGCATAGGGTCCTGGTAGCGAATATTGAGGACGATTTTATACTGGGTATGGAGCTAATTAGCCAGCATGGATTTATGTCAACAGTTGAGTCACCTCAATAAAAAGTGTGGCAAAGTCTTCTGCTAGAATTCCCGGTCGAACAGAACAGATTATTCATGGGCAGCTAGACAACAATCCTGGGAGCTGCGTTGTAATGGTGGAGCCTGTTCACTCAGCTCATGACTATAGTTAAAACCGGACGAGATATACCAATCAGAGTCTTGAATTTGTCCAACAACGACATCAGAATTGCCAATGGTCAAGTGATAGCTTGTTTCGAGCCAGTAGAGACCACCATCAATTGCGAAGAAGAGTACCAGACGTCGGTGAAGGAGACAGGGCCCAGTGAAGAGTTCCTACAACAGTTTGCTGACCATTTGACACACCTGAAACCAGAGAACCAGAAGAAAGCCAAGCAATTTATCACAAAGCAATGGCGAATTTTTAACAGTCAAGATGGAAACACCGGTCGCACCAACATCATCCATCATAGAATAGATACCGGAAAGGCTCAACCCATCTGAATACCACCTAGACGACTACCATTGAGGCAACAACATCCATGTTACAAAATGGAGTTATTGAGCCATCCATCAGCCCATGGTCTGCTCCCGTCGTGCTAGTTAAAGGATGGAACCACCCGATTTAGCGTGGATTACAGAAAGCTAAATGACATCACGAAGAAAGACAGCTATCCACTACCCCGAATCGATGACAATTTGACCACACTAACAGGCTCCCGTTGGTTCTCCAAACTAGACCTATAAAGTGGATATTGGCAGGTTGGTCTACACGCAAACGACAGAGAGAAGACAGCGTTCTCCACTAGTAAAGGGCTGTTTCAGTTCACGGTCATGCCCTTTGGGTTATGTAATGCACCCGCTACATTTGAGAGGATAATGGAGTATGTACTGAGCGGGTTAACATGGAGGACGTGCTTAGTATACCTCGACGATATTCTAGTCATGGGTAAGACATTCGACGACCATCTGAAGAACCTGTGCGAAGTATTCTCCAGACTGAATAACGCCAACCTGAGACTCAACCCGAAGAAGTGCTCTTTGTTCCAAAAAGAAGTAGAGTTTTTGGGCCACGTCGTTTCCTAGTCAGGAATCCGCACCAATGAGGACAAGATAGAAGCGATCCGTGATTGGCCAGTCCCTAGAGACAAGCATTAACTGCGAAGCTTCTTAGGCCTCTGTTCCTACTACAGGCGATTTGTTGACGGATTTGCCACCATTGCCGCGCCTCTACATGGGCACACCACTGAGAAAGAGATCTTATGTTGGAATCAGGATTGCGAAACATCATTCAGACGACTGAAGGCAGCACTATGTTCGAGCCCAATTCTATCCTTTCCTACGCAGTATGGCAAGTTCATCTTAGACACCGACGCCAGCAACAAAGGTTTGGGGGCCGTCCTATCCCAGGTGCAAGATGGTGAAGAGAGGGTGATCGAGTACTACAGCCCTGGATTCTCGAAACCGGAAAGAAATTATCGCGTCACCAGAAAAGAACTTCTGGCAATAATAAGGGCTGTAGACCATTTCCACAAATACCTTTATGGTCGTCATTTATTAATCTGGGCAGATCATGCCGCCCTCAAATGGCTGCTGGACATGAAGACACCGGAAGAACAACTGGCCAGGTGGATGGAGAAACTACTGGAATACGATTTCAAGGTGGAACACCGTGCCGGTCGTTTGCACAATAATGCCGATGCCCTATTCAGAAGACCCTGTAGAGCAGAATGCGGACATTGTCTGAAGACGGAACAGCGAGAAGGTATCTCCATCAGGCAGATCCGAGTGCAGGCCAATGAAGACTGGACAACGGAACAATGCATCCAGGACCAAATGGCTGATCCAGACATAGAACCAATCTTGTCACTCAAAACGAGAGGGGCACCCAGGGCACGATGGGGCGAGGTAGTTAGATACTCCGGCGTGCTGAAATCGTTATGGCCTCAATGGGACTTTCTAAGAGTAGACAATGGAATGCTCAAGCGAGTTTGGGAAAGCGCTGATGTACGAGAAACCAAGTCCCAACTGGTAGTTCCGAAGAAAAAGGTAGAAGACATCCTGACCGAAGTACATGATGGGATTACCGGAAGCCACCTGGGCATGAATAAGACCGTAGACAACGTTCGCCAGAGGTATTACTGGGTAAATTACTTCGAAGACGTCAGAGCTTGGTGCCGCAAATGTGCCACCTGTAAGGGCCCGAAGACCCGGACCAAGGGCAGAATGCAGCAGTACAATGTGGGCGTCCCATCTGAGAGAATTGTCATCGATGTCGCCGGTCCGTTTCCCGAGTCTGAGAGAGGGAACAAATACATTCTGTTCGCAATGGATTACTTCAGCAAATAGCCTGAGGCATATGCGACACCCAACAAAGAGGCAACCACGGTAGCGACGGTGCTAGTAGAACAACTATTCAGCAGGTTTGGCGTCACGCTGGAATTACATTCAGACCAGGGGCGTAACTTCGAATCGAATGTATTCCTGAAGGTCTGCACGATGTTGGGGATTCAGGAAAACAAGAACAACACCATTACACCCACAGTCAGACGGAATGGTGGAAATATTCAACAGGACCTTGGCATTCCTTTTGGCATATCGCTCTGCCGTAAATAATAGTATAGGTCTGACGCCAGCCAGGGTGCTATTCGGAGAGGAGCTGCGATTACCCTGCGATTTGGCTTTTGGCTCCCCAGAAGAACCTTCCCAAGACATCGACGATTATGCCGATCAGCTCAGACATAACATGTTGGCAATACACGAATTAGCCCGAACGCAGATGTTGGCCACCAGTGACCGGAAGAAGACGCTATACGATCTCAAAGCCAATTCAGTCGGGTTCCAGAAGAGGGACAAAGTCTGGCTGTACAACCCCCAACGAAGCAAGGGTAAATCCCCAAAGCTTACACCCGCCTGGGATGGTCCATACGAGGTGGTCAAGAGGCTTAATGACGTCGTCTACCGGATCCGTCGAAACTCCATGGAGAGGACGATCGGGACGATCAGAATTAAAGGGGGGAGGGAGGGCAGTGTTACGAAATTTACCAAAGCCGACCCTGTTTCATCTCAATACGACACCGATCGCTTCTAAGATAAAAAATGTTCCCGAAATGGCTCGGCAGCTGTAAGATTGATGACTGATTTTACGAGTATTGTCGATGCTGGTTTTAAAAAGGAAGCAGCTCACGATCGCAAGTTAGTTAGTGAAGCGAAGAGCTTATATGTAAAATTGTTGTTGTTATATTTGAATCAGCTGTTGTATATTCGATGTAAATAAGAGTTCTAGAAAAGTGAAGGTGAATATTAGTTGTATAATTTTAAATTGAACCCACGGACTATATAACAGTATGCTCAGTGATTGTTCAAAAACGGCTTGTAAATTTTGATGATTTAAACCGCAATGCATTAAATAATGTTACATAAAGGTTCCATATCATTTTCTATAACGAGAGATTTACTGTTATCCAGAAAATCCAAAAAACAGTAATTAAGCGGCTACACTTCAGTGAATTTTAATGAATCTACAGGGATCAATTAATTTAATTTTTTGAACCCACCTGTCTAACTGTAATTTTACTTCGCCCAATATTTCAACTGCGCACATTGCGTGCTGCTTAAATTGCGATGCACGAAACACACACACAAACCTACCACCGTATACCGTACAGAAAAGATAACTAACAAGTTTTCTTTTCGGTACACTAATGGAAAATTTTGTACCATTTCACTCGACTGCAAGCCATATAAAATAAAAACCCTTACAAACACACTGTACGATATAATTTCATGGCATATCTTGACATTTAAGCTAGATATTTATAATACAAATTTGACATTTACATTGATGCTTACTGTTTTTTTTTGCACACATTTTTACAATTTTCAGAAAAACGTGTGCATTACGTTACAGCAAATTATAAGAGTTCAAACTGGAACCTATCTTTGTAGAATTTAAAATATTCAAATTGGTTAAGCCGTTTTAGAGAAAATAGTGTAGATTCATTGCAATTCATTGAAGTGTAGTCCCTTAATTACTGCATTTTCTGATTTTCTGGAAAACCCTTAATCTCATGTGACAGAAAATTATATGGTATCTTTCTGTAATATTCCTTAATACAATGTGACATGGTTAGTTTGACAGGGCTAGAAATTGAAACACCATATTAGCAATCTAACAATTATTAATCAAAGGAAGTAAAAAGGACCTTAGCTTTTCGACTCAACAACATAAGCCTTTAGGCCCAACCATAAGAGTTATTAAGCCGACGAACCTTGCAGTGCCTAAGCAATACATCAGAGAGGAAAACAACATAAATTACGAACACAGTTTTGCACCCTAACACCAAACCTTTATTTAAACACTCAACGTGGTTTCACTACGTTTAGTTTACCCCTTGATGATGACAACTTAGAGTTGTTCAAACGGCGTTGGGTCATAAATAAAGGTTTGGTGTTAGGGTGCAAAACTGTGTTTTTACATTTGTGACACACTAAAGTATTTCCACGAACATAAATTACCTCAAAAAAAACAACTACCATGAACTTGATAGAACTTCATATATTTGCTAATAAAAAAGAGGTTTTGTGTATCACCATTTCAGATTAACCTTTAAAGTCTCTTTTAGATACTTAGTCAGTTCTTAACCCGGATATTCTGCGAGTATATAAAAATTCTGTACATGAACCTTTCGAAATAACGTCAAGTTTATAAAATTAGTTTCAGAAATATTCTGCAGAAATATTCCCATATTAACATTCTCATTATTTACATTATATAAATCTTTATTGATACGCAACTTTGAATGAAGAGCTCTTCAAAGGTTGGTATTGAATTTGGATGTGGCTTGAAATGGCTTCTAAATTGATTTTGGTATGGCGGTCCGACAAGTTGTTGTTTGGCTGGTGCTCATCGGTGTCGGTGTTGGCTGGTTGGAAGACGTTAAGGTAGAACTAATCCGGTGGGAGCATCACAGATTCCGCTGAAAATAGGCGTGAACTGTGTGGTTGTTGCCACTGGGGGTGAACGAAGCTCTGGGCATTAACAATTTGGTCTATCTTGGACTGGATTTCATGGTAATTTATGTTACGCAAAGGTTTTTGTTATTGGGTCGAGAAAGTGAAGTGTGTGAGAGAACATCATTTTCAAAAATACGAGTTCCTAATTCGAAATATCAAATTAACGGTGAAATACATTGAACCTCATGGTCAAGGTCAATATCAAAGTCACCGCTATTTTACCTTGAAACTTTTATTTCAAACTTCAGATGGAGACAAAAGTTCAGGGAGGTTAGGCTTGCAACGAGCGTAGCACCACTAGAGAGAGAAATAATTATTATTTGGCATCCGGGTAGAATTTTGTATTTTTTACCATTTACATCGAAAGTATCACAGAATTTCTGACCAAGATAGAGATGACGCAACAATATAATTTATATTTAATTGTTTCCAAAGCACAAACCTTCAGACGTTCAGTAAGTGAAATGGACCAAAAAGGCTACAATTCGACTGCGCAAAATACAGGATCACAAAGTATGCAAGATCAGAACAATGAAAAGTTCCTTCAGATAACTTATAAACCAATCAGTCGAAATCCCTATATTGAGTATATTGAAAGAAATGGGAACGCTATTTTAATAAGGCGCCGAAACGTAATATATCACGCTACGCAGAGAACCTCTGAAAATAGCTGAAATAGATTTTTTATGAGAAGAGAAAACTGGTTATTCCCCTTTGTCCTGGAAACGTTCACATACAGTTTATGGCAGTTTTTCGCTTGTTTGTTGAATTAATAATTTACGTTATGAGTCTGTGAACACATACATATGCTACATATGCCATACATGGAATGAATACCAATAATGTTTTGTACATTTTGCAAACGGAATCGGCTTGTTTTGTTGCAAGGAATTTCAATAGCACTTCACCAACTCAATTTGAAATAGCCGATATATTCTCCTGAAAAATATATAAATTTAAGTTTATATTTCTGGAAATTAAAGTCAAAATAACATGTATGCAAAATACATATATATATATATATATATATATATATATATATATATATATATTTTGTTATCCCGACTTGACCATACAATGTATGGTATCACACTCCCTCTAAGGCACGCTATGAGTGCCTTTAGGGGAAAATTCACTAAACCCCAGATATCCTAGATATCAAAAGCGTTTAGCTCTGTGGGAGCCCTTGCCAGGTTTTCAGGCCCGTGGTTGGAGTCGTGAATTTCCTAACCGTCCGGGCCGTTCCTAACAGGACGGCTTTTTGCATTTGTTTGTAAAGATGTTCGTCCAGACCGACGTATTTTAAATTGTTTAATAGATGTTTTGGGACTAGTCCTGTCGTTGACATAACAATTGGTACAGTTCAGTACAAATCTCTATATTTGGTTATTTTCTCAGCTTGCTTGATATTTACATTATTGTTGTTAGGAATTGCTATGTCAATTAAAGTTGTTTTCCGAGAGACTTTATCTACCAAAACTATACCTGGTCTATTGTGAGCAACTGTCCGATAGGTCAGTATCGTGCGGTCCCACTTCAGCTTGTAGTTGTTATTTTCTAAAACAGATTATGGTTTGTATTTATAGTATGGTAAACTTACCGACTGTGATAATTCAAAATTCAGTGCTAGTTCCTGGTGAAGTATTTTTGCCGCAGCATCGTGTCGTTCTTTGTATTTAGTTACAGCGAACGCTTGACAACCTCCTGTGATATGCTGGATAGATTCAGATGTTTGGCAACCGTACCTGCATCTGTCATTGTTAATAGAAGGGTCTTTAACGATGTACTTTAGATAGTTCTTTGTTGGAATTACTTGATCTTGGATTGCCAATATAAAGCCTTCCGTCTAAGGAAACATATGACCAGAGATCAACCAGTAGTTCGACGCTGCACTGTCAACAGAATCTTGCTTGACGTCAATTATATGTCTTCCATGAAGGGGCTTCTCTTTCCATTTCAGCAGTTTCTGATCTGTGGTCTGGTGGTGTAATTGGACATGTTGTTGTGTCAGTCGCAGTGGTGTTGAGTCATCAACCAGGCACATGACTCTGTGTAGATCAGAAAATTCTGCGAGTTTCTGGAAATGACTACGCAAAATGGAAATTTGTTGATCTAATAGTTTGCTTAGATCTGTCAATCTTCTTCATCCTTCATAGCGTGGCAAAGTTGTACTTTCGACAGAGCTCTTTGGGTGGTGATTTTGAGCTTTTGTTAGTAAACTCGAACTTTTCGTTGTAATTGTTCAATGTCAGTCTTGCAACAATTAACTATACCGAAAGAGTAACTGAGCACTGAACGCGCATAGGTGTTAATAGCCCGAAACAGATTTTTACTGTTTAATTTAGTTTTCAACAGTCGTCTTACCCTTCTATAAAACTCTGCTGTTAGGTCCTTTTTCATAGTCATGTGATCAATACGTTGAGTCTGCTTTATTCCAAGGTATTTATAAGTTTGTATTTGTTATCCCGACTTGACCATACAATGTATGGCATCACACTCCCTCTAAGGCACACATAGTGTGCCCTTAGGGGAAAATTCACTAAACCCCAGATATACTACATATCAAAAGGGTTTAGCTCTGTGGGAGCCCCTGCCCGGTTATCAGGCCCGTGGTTGGCGTCGTGGCTGCAGTTCCCCATGAATTTTCTAACCGTCCGGGCTGTTCCTAACAGGACGGCTTTTTGCATCAGTTGGTAAAGATGTTCGTCCAAACCGAGGTATTTCAAATTGTTTAATAGATGTTTTGGGACTACTCCTGTTGTTGACATAACAATTGGTACTGTTCGAGTGTTGTTCATGTCCCATTGTCTCTGTATTTGAAATTCTAAATCCCTGTATTTGGCTATTTTTTCAGCCTGCTTAATATTTATATTGTTGTTGTTAGGGATTGCTATGTCAATTAAGGTTGTTTTTCTAGAGACTTTATCTACCAAAACTATATCTGGTCTATTGTGAGCAACAGTCCGATCGGTCAATATCGTCCGGTCCCAGTACAGTTTGTAGTTGTTATTTTCTAAAATAGATTCTGGTTTGTATATATAGTAGGGTGTTCTTCCCGACTGTGATAGCTCGAGTTTCAGCGCTAGTTCCTGGTGCAGTATTTTTGCCACAGCATCGTGTCGTTCTTTGTATTCAGTTGCAGCGAACGCTTGGCAACCTCCTGTGATATGCTGGATAGATTCAGATGTTTGGCAACCATATCTGCATCTGTCGTTGTTGATGAAAGGGTCATTGACGATGTGCTTTAGATAGTTCTTAGTTGGAATTACTTGATCTTGGATTGCCAATATAAAGCCTTCGGTTTCAGGAAATATATGACCAGATATCAACCAGTAGTTCGAAGCTGAACTGTCGACATAATCTTGGTTGACGTCATTTATATGCCTTCCATGAAGCGGCTTCTCTTTCCATTTGAGCAGTTTCTGGTCAGTTGTCTGGTGGTAAACTTGAACTTGTTGTTCTGTCAGTCGCAGAGGTGTTGAGTCATCAACCTGACATATGACTCTGTGTAGATCAGAAAATTCTGCGAGTTTCTGGAAATGATTACGCAAATTGGAAATTTGTTGATCACGTAACTTGCCTATATCTGCCAATCCTCTTCCTCCTTCATACCGTGGCAACGTTGTACGTTTGACGGAGCTCTTTGGATGGTGATTTTGAGCTTTTGTTAGTAGAACTCGAACTTTCCGTTGTAGTTGTTCAAAGTCAGTCTTGCACCATTTAACTATTCCGAATGACTAACTGAGTACTGAGCACGCGTAAGTGTTAATAGCCTGAAACAGATTTTTACTGTTAAGCTTAGTTTTCAACAGTCGTCTTACCCTTCTATAGAACTCTGTTGATAAGTCCTTTTTCATGGTGGAGTGATCAATTCGTTGAGCCTGCTTTATTCCAAGGTATTTGTAAGTATGGCCTTCCTCCATGGATTCAATTGAGGTGCCATATCTCAATTCGTAGGGCCCCTGCTGTATTTTGCCTTTCACTATATTGATAATCCAGCATTTGTCTAGGCCAAATTGCATATGGATGTCATTAGAGAACCCTTCTACTATTTTAAGCATATCATGCAGCTGTTGTTTAGTTGCTGCCATCAACTTTAAGTCGTCCATGTATAACAAATGGTTTATCTTTAGTGCTTGTACGTTGTTGTGTTTGAGACTGAATACAAAGTTAGTCGCGTTCAGTGTGTGTGAGAGTGGGTTCATGGCAAGGCAGAACCGCAGCGGGCTAAGAGAGTCTCCCTGGAATATACCCCTTCTGATTGGGATAGAGTCGGTTTGTTTCGAACAGTCGGCTTCATTCAGAAAGATTTTGGTTTGCCAGGTAGTCATGACATATTCTAAAAAGTTAACAATACAATTATTTACTTTTCGAGTTTCAGCACCTGCATGAGCCAATCATGTGGAACTGAATCAAAGGCCTTTTTGTAGTCCACAAATGCCATGTAGAGATTTTGTCTTTTGGCGTGGGCTTGATTGCAGACAACGGAATCGATTATTAGTTGTTCCTTGCACCCCATCGAGTTTTTCGCGCATCCCCTATGTTGTTCGGTAATTATGTTGTTTAGCTCAATGTCTGCAAAAGGCGATGATTAATGCACGACGTTATAAGTTTGTATAAGGTTGGGGTGCCAGTGATTGGTCTGTACTTTGCTGGGTCCTGTGTACATAGGTTATCCTTTGGTAAGAGGTATGTAGCACAATGCTTAAGGAAACTAGGCATTTTGTGTGTATGGATAATTATGTCATTAATGAGTACTGTTAGTTTATCGTGGGTGGCGTAAAGTTTCTTTATCCAGTAATTCTGCACACCATCTGGTCCTGGTGCTTTCCAGTTATGGAGGTGTTTCATTATCTTCCGTTGTAAATGGTTGGTATTGCATCCTATCACAATTCTGAAATGCAGCCTCCTCCTCCTTAATTCAGCTCGCTCTGGAGTTATGGGAAACTGTTGTGGAAAGTTGTGTTTTCCAGAACTGCTCGATCGCCGTTTTACTGGGATAACTAGGTTTTATTATTATTGATGTTGTTGAGTTTTCTATAAAACCCTTTTTCTGATTTTCGGAATAGTGCGTTGTCTAGTTTCCGTTGGTTACTGGTTTTGTACCTTCTCAATCGACTTGTGTATACGGAGAGCTTTTGTCGTAGACTATCCAGACACTGCTGAGATGTGATGTTTTCTCCATCCCACTGGGAGTGTATTCGGTTATTGTCCATGATCGTCTTGACAAGTCTTTCTATTCTGTTGTTTCTGACCCCTCGTTGGTACTCGGTCAGTCTTCCAATATCTTTCCGAAGAGAATTAATTTTCCCTTCTAGCCTTCTTTGCCAAGGTGGTATTCGAGGTGTTTGTCTAAATTGGGGAGGGTCTTGCTTTGGTCTTATTGCGACCCCAATTGTTCTGCAGATGGAAATTGCAGCACAGTAGATGATTGTGTGTAGCGACTCTAATGTATTAACACCTAAAACATAGTGTGGCAAGATAAATTTGTTCATAGCCTGCAAGACGATTCCCAGTTTCTTAGAAGATCTTAGTTTGGGAAGAGTTGGTCTAATCAATGGATCTGTTCCACTATACTCTATAAGAGCTCTTTCCATTTCTGCTTGGATTTTCTCAAGCAGGTCAGCGTTGGCTGGCTGTTCTTGTTGAAGTTCTTGAATCTCGTCAGCTCTTTGCGCCAAAGGTGTTTCAGGCTCTGGATCTGTTGTATTTCGACCAAATAATTCGCGCTCAACTTCGCTCTTTATTTCGTCCAGTTGATCAGGCGAAATAAGGCCATTTCTCAAGATGTCACGATATTGATCTGCGACTCTCTGTTCGGTAACTTGAAGCTCTGGGTACTAACGACAGAATTCTTGATGGAGTATTTAGCGATATCCAGATCCTGGCCAGGGTTCGTAATTCTGTAAAACGTGCGCATTATAAATTCATTCATGGCGCTAGTGCATTTCATGCGCTGTCTTTCCAGTCCCGCTTGAGAGAGCGCTGACTGTTGATCCTGCGCAATACTTTCTGCGGGTGGAGTTCTCGTTCTCGTTTGACTCCGTTGGTGATGGTCACGTTGGTTCTGTGACCGTTTTGGTGAGTCTTGTTGTGGTTCTTGGGGTTCTTCGGCTGTAGCTCTTTGGACGACAGGAGCCCGCCTCCTCAGCACCCTGCCACCGACGTCCCGCATGCTGTCATGTCCAGCGCCGGCTCCAGACATGCCCTGGCGATCCCCAGGCAGCGGCTCTTTTCCGAGGCCACAACTCCGTAGCTCCATTTTCATGGGTGGTGCCACCAATTGACCCTGGTGACCCGGGTAACTCGGAACCGGGGGTTGTCAGTTCCCAGATGAAATGATTTAAACAAGATCATCCCGTGCGGGTTTTGAGGAAGGAAGGAAGGCTAGGTAGTAGGTCAGCGGACAGCTGCCCCTTTAGTCGCCTCATACGACAGGCGGTAGAAACCATGGTGGTATTCTAACCCGGACACCACACGGGATATTTGTTATTATTATTATTGTTATTATTCGAATACTAACTCAAAAACCACCTAAAACATTTAGTGACCGCGAAAACTTAAAAACGATATATATATATATATATATATATATATATATATATATATATATATATACATATAAATGTTTTAGGTGGTTTTTGAGTTAGTATTCGAGTAACTAGAAGCGAAAGCAGAAGGCTACGAGAATTATGCGAACCTACCTAAAGAGGGCAGATGTGACTCAGTCGAAACGTCGTCATTCATTTTACCATCGATCCCGGCAGGGATCAGTTATCAACTACGCGGATGAATTCCCGGAAACCACCTAAAACATATATATATATATATATATATATATATATATATATATATATTATATTCACTTTGATTCAATTCACTTTTTAAAAAATATATTTATTTAGAAACATACAAAATTAAATTTGAACAATTAAAATAGTTAAAGTACTAGAATAACTTAATATTATTTGAATGACAACACGAGAACGTTTCCAGTTGCTTTTATAACATTGACAAAAGTGCTGATGCAAGTCAGCGTTTTTACTGGGTAAACGGACTCGTGTAGGTTTCCGGGAAGTTGTTTGCATATAATTCAAGATGAAATTTGATATCCCTGAGAAGTCACGTACGCTTTAAATTCCGTTGACTTCTCGACTGTGTGAACTAAGTGCATATAACAACTCCCCTTACATATCAAAAGTTGATGCTATAACATCAATTTTTAGGAACAGAACATAAAATAATATAAAATGATGTTTAAATGGTATGAATAATAAGTAATAACTGTATAAAATATGAATAAAATAAAGTAATAGGTAAAAATCAAATTGATATTTGTAAAATAAAATCAAAATATGTTAAAATAAATGAGCAATAAAATAATACGAGTAATAATTAAATGCTTAACCTAAACATATCAAAATAAAATATAAAGTAAAATGAAATGTGAATAAAAATAATGTGTAGAAAAATAAAAAGGTTAATGATATAAATCAATATTAAAAATGGTGTTTTTAGAGAACATAAAGGGTATACCTAAACTTGCGTCTCTAGGCTTTGTTCTGTTTTCAAAACAGGCCTAAGCTTGGGGAAGAATTTGAGTCTTAGCTGAGGCACTGAAGTCTGGTCAGGATTGCAGTCCTTTGGAGGTTTTACCATCCTCTTTTTGACAGCTTGGAAGGTGATGAGTGCTGCTATGATCATGAGAGCAGCTATGGTTGTATAGGTAAACCAAGAGATATTTTTGGTTACAAACGGCTGGTTTATGAGGCCATCGAGGTCTCTGGAATATTGTTCCCATTTGTGATTTGCTACGTCTAATTCTTCTACGTTAAGCGTGTTCAGCTTCAGGGGCTGAAGTTCAGGAATTATAATTTTTTCTGGCACTGCGTCGCAACAGTTGAACGGCACTGTTACTGGTTGGAAGGTTTCTAGAACATCGGTTTGTTTACCAGATTCGGCTTGAACTTTTGTAATTCCTATAAACGCACCACACTCTGATTGAAGAGTCAATATGGAGTTGAGGGAGATTGTAAGAGTTTTTGGGTTTGTTTGAGCGCAATTCACTGTAACACTTATGGGTTCAGAAGTAATTAAGAGCCATGTATTGGGTTCTAGTTTTTGAACGTTGTATCCTTGAGTGAATATTAGTGAGCTTTTACAGTTGTCGGGTAACTTCTGGACACTCTTTAGAAGTTGAGCTTCACATAACGCGTTTGTGTCAATAGGATATGCGTAAAGTTCAGAACACAGTTTCTTACGAGTGGATAAAGGTTTACACGCACTTAAGTCTTTGATCAGAATAAACATTAAAGAATCATCATTCTTTGCAAGATATTTTTGAGTGAAGGATAGCATATGATGTAAACCTGTTCTTTCATCGTATATAGGGATAGGATATAAATGAAAGACTGTGTAAGGATGTTGTTCGACTAAAGGGATTCTTAACACAAATCGGTATATGTTTGAAATGCCTCTAGTTCAATAATTTCCAGATATTGTGCGATGCTCGAGTACTTTACAGCCAATGGAAGGTTACTTTTGACTAAATTTTGCGATATTTCCTGTAATGAGGTAATAAGATGTTCTGGTGTTAAAATTGAAGAGTGAATTATTTTCAGACGCGCGAATGTGATAGAATTTAAAACATCATTTAAATTATCTTCTAAGTAGAGATAATTCTCCATAAGTTTTTCACACATTTCAAGTAGTGCGAGTTTTGATTCGACGTAGGCGACCTTATCATTAATTTTTCCAATAGTGTTTTCCAGCTTTTTCATGTTATCGTTAAAAGTTTCTCGTCAATTCTAAGATTTTGGATAGTTTCGTTGAAGTTTTTAATTACGGATGTGGTGACACTTATTTGGTTTTTTTGTAAGTTCTCAATTTGAAGTTGGCCTTGATTTAAGCGGTTTATGCTTTCGGTAAAGTATTTTCCGTCGGCGGCGTCTAAATTGCCGGTGATTGCCTTAAAAAGGGTACCTGCCCCATCAAGTATACCTCGTTTGTGTCTTTTAGTGTCCATGTGAATGTCAGTAAATTTCTGTTTGATTGAGTTAGAAATTTGATTGAGAAGGTTAATGTGGGTTTGTACGTCTGCGCGAAAGTAGTTCATAGCAAAAGAATTGAAGTTAACAGTTTTTACAAGAGTTTGTAATATCCTGTTATTTGTTGTAAATACTTGTTCTAGTGTAGAAATGTTTCTGTGTACTAAAAGTGTCCATTTATCATTGGATATAGTTATTTCTGCTTCGTTATGGAAGTAGATACCTAAAGTATTGTTTATTGGTTGTATTTGAAATTGGGGTACTGCTGACCCGAACAGCAGGCAAAACCTGAAACAGAAATTAACTTTCTGAGAACGGTTTCATTCGGTCGAAATTAACTTTTGATTTTTGGTTAGTTTTAGAGTTTAGTACTGTTGCGGAGTTTCTGTGAATCTCCAGGATTTCGAAAGGACCATTGAATTTATTTTGGAGTTTGTCCTTGATCTGGGATTCTTTAATATAGACTATCGCCTATTTGATAGTTAGGGAGATTTTCAGAAACGTGTTCATCAAATCTGACTTTCGCTTTATGTTTTTGGATTTCCGTTCTTTCGCGAGCAATTTTATAATATTGAGAGATACGATTATTGAGATCTCTGATGTACTTAGTTATCAGGGCTTGTTGGTTGTAGAGAGTTTCTGGAGTCCTACTCGTAGTATGTCCGTAAACAAGTTCGTAAGGGATGAATCCATGAGTTTTGTTTACAGAATTGTTATATGCAATGATTGCATAAGGGAGGATGTTAAAAGGGTGTTCGTCCGGATTTTCTAGTTTATGGATTCTAATCATCTCTAATAAGGTCGAGTGGAATCGTTCTAATGAACCATTTGACTGGGGATGTCCCACACTAGAATAAGATAGTTTGATGTCAAATACTTTACACAAGTCTCTCATTAGTGTGTTGTCGAATTCCCTGCCATAATCACAATGTATCCGTAATGGAGTACCGAAGTGTTGGAAATAGAGTAGTAAGGTACTAACAACGGTTTTTGCGGATTTGTCGGTTATGGGGTAGGCCTGAGAGAATTTTGTTAGTTCGTCCCGGATAGTTAATGCGTAGTTTTTTGTCGGGACTTCTAGAATATCGATGTTGACGCGTTCAAAGGGTGTCCGTGGGGTTTCAGTAATGACAAGTGGGCTGTCGAGATTTTTCCGGTAAACTTTTGCTCTCTGGCAAGATTGACAGTTTTTGATAAAATTGTCAACGTCCTTAGTCAGTCCTTGCCAATTGTATTTTTCTTTTATTCTGCGGATAGTTTCATTGATACCTCGGTGTATATTATTTTTGCCGTTATGGAATTGGTCGAGGATGATGGGTATTTGGTCTTTCTCAACCGTTTGGACGATATTTTGGCAAACTTTCCATTTGATATCGATTTCGGAAAAGATAAACGAAAGCATTTCCAAAATGGGCAGTTCAATGTTATTCTCAACACAGAATACTTCATTTTCAGTGAACACATCTCTACTATTATACAAAGATGCAAAAATAATCTCGTTGACTACTTCTGGGTCAGAAGGGAGAGGGACGATGTAATAGCGTCTTTTTCTGACACTTTTGCTTGCAAAGACATCAGCATTTTCCTCAAAAATGTCTTCGATGATGTCATGGTGAAAATCTTTCATGAGGGAGCCTTGGGGAAATACTAGGATGTTTTTGTTTCCTCGGTCTAAGAGTTGGCAATTAGAAAATTGAATTTTGTCATAATCTATGAGTGAGACGGTTTGATATCGCTCGACAAAAGTTCTAAATTCTTCAGAGATTTGTTGGAGATTAATGAGACTTCTTGTCTGGGATTCTTGTGAGTCATCGTCAGTTTCGTTTGTTGGGAATACTGTGAATGGTGTTAGATGATTGTTTGCTTGAAATGATATGTATTCATTAAAGTTGTTAACTTTAATGCGAGAGAGAGCGTCGGCGTTTTTATTTACTTTGCCGGGTTTGTAAATTATTTGATAGTCGTACTCCTCGAGCTTAAGGCGCCATCTTGCAAGTCTACTTCCAGGGTCCTTTACAGAAAACAGCCAAGTTAACGGGCGGTGATCGGTCAGAAGTAAAAACTTACGGCCAAAAATTATCGGACGAAAGTGTTTAACCGCCCACACTATTGCAAGGAGTTCTCGTTCTATGGTTGAATACTTAGTTTCAGCATTGCAGAGAGTTCTGGAGGCATAGGCTACGGGTAAATCTTTACCTACGGGGCCTTGAGAGAGCACTGCGCCGATAGCAAATGAACTGGCGTCGGTTGTAAGAATAAATGGCTCTTCAAAATTAGGGTATATGAGTATGGGAGTAGAAGTAAGGGCTCTTTTTAATTCGTCAAAAGATTTGACACATTCTGAATCAAACTGGAAAGGTGTGTCTTTTTGAAGTAATCTTGTCAAAGGTTTTGAAATCTTGGCGAAATTGGGGATGAATCGCCTGTAATAACCAGCTAACCCTAAGAAGGACTTGATATCTTTTGGGTTTTTTGGTTGGGGAAAATTTAAGATACAATCTATCTTTGAGGGGTTAGGCTTCACGCCTTCGGGAGTTATAAGGTAGACAAGATACGCGACCTCTTTGCGAAGAAACTCGCATTTGTCGAGTTGGATTTTTAGATTGGCTTTTCGCAATCGTTTGAAAACTTCAGAAAGTCGGGCTATGTGCTTATGTATAGTCGGAGAATAAACGATAATGTCGTCCATATAGACTAAACATCTCTCGTTTTGAACACCTAAACGAATATTATCCATTACCCTTTGGAAGGTGGATGGAGCGTTTTTAAGACCGAAGGGCATTCTAACAAATTCGAAATGGCCATTATCAACTGTGAATGCTGTTTTTTGGATGTCTTTAGTATCGATTTCGATTTGGTGAAACCCGGAAGCTAAGTCGAGGGTGGTGAAGTATTGGCATTTGCCAAGTTGGTCAAGTAAATCCGAAATGTTCGGTAGGGGATATTTGTCGTCAACAGTAAGTTCATTTAATTTACGATAATCGACGACGACACGCCGTTTTTGGGTACCAGATGCGTCTAGTTTTTTGGGAACTACCCAAACCGGGGATGACCATGGAGAATTAGACGGACGTATAATGCCTTGGTCAAGCATCTTTGATATCTGAGTTTTTACCTCTTGTTTGTGTATTTGGGGGTACCGATATGACTTTGTGAAAGAGGGTTTTGCGTTATTAGTGTCTATCGAATGTTTGATTTCGTTTGTAAAGGTCAGTTGGTCACCTTCTAAATAGAATATGTCGGAATATTCGAGGCAAAGTTGAGAAATAAGTTCGGCTTCCTCCTCGTTCAGATGTTCTAACCGAAGTTGTTCCATAATTGTAGATTGTCTATCAGGCTGGGTCAAGTTTTGAGAGTAATTTTCAGAAAGAATGTTTACGGAAAAATTGTTTATCGGTTCGAGTTCCAAATTGTCGAAATTAACAGTCTTGGGGATAGCATTTGCATTTAAAACTGAAGTAAGGAATTCGCCTTTTTCATTAATTTTAACGAGGGCACGGGGAAGATAAACTTTTTCTATTTCGGCAGATGATAGGAAAGCGTCAGTATTAGTGAGGTTACATTTTAATTTACATATTTGTTCTGTTCGGGGTTCTAAACAGATTGTATTAACCGGGATGCAGTTATTGAAAGTTGAAGGGTTCTGAGTACGCATGACAGTATCATCCGTAACTTTGTAGAGAGGTAAAGTTTTAAAATTAGTGACAAGTTGTTTGCTGTTAAAGTCTATAACGCAGTTATAGTATTCAAGGAAATCTGAACCCAGTAATCCGTCGAATTCAATGTCGATGTTGCAAATATATACCTTGTGTGGGTCGGCGACATTGAAAGGTACAAGGGTGGATTCGTTAAGATTTTCTGATCGGTGATTCCTTGGATGACTACGTTTTCGGGAAATCGTTGTTTGAAGCGTTGGCAGGTTTCAGGTTTAAAAATTGAAAGTCCTGCACCCGTATCGATAAGAAGTTTATAGGTGTTTGAAGAGTCAGTAATATAATAAAGATTCTTTGAGTTGACGGAAAGAAGGGGTCTTACAGAAAGTTCTGTTCTGGGAAGTTGACATTGGGGCTGAAGTCGTCCAGATTCATTGTCTGAATTTGGGTTTGAATTTCTGAAATTTCTTGGTCTGGGGGTTCTGACTGAGTGGGGGTCAAATGAAAATTTACTTGAGAAGAATCAGGTTCGTCAGAATAAAATTCGTATAACTGTTCAGTATTGAAATATTCTGGTTCATTGTTTTGTTCGAAATCATTAGGGTGATAATCTTGTACGTTTCCGTACTCATCGGGTAAAGAGGTGTAATGATTTTCGTTTTGAGAGTAGTTATAGTCATTGTGATATGGTCCGAATTGCAGATTGTTCAAGTGATGAGTCTTTGGTTGTTGGCGTTGTTGATGTTTAAAGAAACTCGGGTTCGGTCTGTAATTGCCAGACATTTGGGGTTGTCTACTGGTAGATGGACGAAATTGTTGCTGTGAAAATTGTTGACTGGGATTAACATTTGTAGATTGATTAGCAGGTTGATTGGAAAAATGAGGTCGGTAATTCGAATAGTTCTGATTAGAATTCGGGTTGTGTTGAAATTGTCTCATTCTCAATAAGCATTCGTTGCTTAAATGGCCCATGCGTTTACAAAAAGAGCATTGTTTTGGAGGTTGAGTGTTATTTGGTTTACGAGGGGGTTGTTGGAAACTTCTATTACCTGAAAATTTCTGGGTTTCTAAATGTGAGAGTTGTAGTTCTCGTTTAATTCTGGAAATGACAGTGAGAATACTGCACGGGTCGCTAGCGCGAACGAGTTGACCAATTTTGGGCTCTAAACCCGTGAGGAGGCTATTAAGAGCCATTGACTCTATTAAGTCAATCTGCGCTTGCTTTTCTTTGATGGTTAAATTTTGTTTGTTTATAGCTGCTAGCATTTTCGCTTGGAGCGTCTGGAGTCTAGCAGAGAAAGTGAGGGGGGATTCATTAGGAGTTTGCCGCATTCGTTGCAAGTCCTGTATGAGAGCCGAGAGATCTCTAGGATCTCCAAAATGATTTTCTAGGAGGGTTTGAATTTCAGTAAATTGACTAGGGTTTCGCGAATTAATTAATTCAGCCGCTCTACCGCGTAACTTATTTTTAATGTGGAGAATTAGCAATACTTGCTGATTATCCGTTGCCATGCTGTAAGCAGTATTACAGGAGCATATGAAAGTATTCAAAAATATCGGATTACCATCATACTCAGGAATTATGGCAAATATTTCCGAAAGCTTATAGGGTTCTACAGTTGGTGTAGCTGCTTGTCTAGTGGTGGCCATTTTTATAAATGTATAAATTCGCACAATAAATAAATATTAAATGTTGAGGTTTTAAATGTAAATGATAAATATCTAGTTTATCAAAATCCCATATCGAGCAATGTTTAATAGAGTAATAACAAATTTGAAATAGGATTGTATAAATGGTAGATTAATAATAAACTTGAAATAATGTTTCAAATACTTCGAAATATGTAAGTCAAAGTAATGGAAATAAAATAATATGATTATGTAAAATATATAGTTTCAAAATTATTTAGGAATGTAAGGTTATGAGGAATAAAATATTATATAAATGAAAGAACTGGTGGTCATTCAAAAATAAAAATAGTTACTTTCTGTGATTCTTACGTTATTATTCCTCGCATCGGACTGTTCTCCGCGTCACTTAGCACTGGTTAGCCTGGTTGCGTGTTCCCTTGCTAGTACTTGGTAGTTGTTGTCCTTTTCAAGTAGGTTTTGTCCACAATGATTTAGAAATCTCCACAGTTAGTTAGTATTCACGTGTTCTAACTGTCCTACTGACTGCGCCAATTTTATATTCACTTTGATTCAATTCACTTTTTGAAAAATATATTTATTTAGAAACATACAAAATTAAATTTGAACAATTAAAATAGTTAAAGTACTTGAATTACTTAATACTATAAATGATATTATTTGAATGACAACACGAGAACGTTTCCAGTTGCTTTTATAACATTGACTTCTCGACTGTGTGAAATAAGTGCTGATATATTTTGCATATAACATATATATATATATATATATATATATATATATATATATATATATATATATATATGTGTGTGTCTAGTCGTAGGCTTTCATGGAACAATATGAAGAAATATTTATCTGGGAATACATCCGTTCGTTATATTGATTCATGTTTGAATCCTGCAGACGTTTCGCCAAGGTCTCACTTGGCATTATCAATGCGTTGTTACGGTGAACTGAGAGGTGATCTGCCTGAGCTTCTCATTTTATATCCCTCCGTCGGAGGTCATATCGCGCCTGATTGGTCGGTGTTGACTCCGCCCCCTTCGCTGCCATGCCGGGTGTATCACTTGTTGGCGGGTTTGTATTTTGCGTGACGAATTCTGTTTTATATTGATGTTGAATAATTGTCTTCCATGTGTTAGATAGGTGCAGGGCGTCATCTCTTTTGTTTAGATGTCCACTTTTCTCGATTTCGATGGCTTCTCGTATTAGTCTGGTTTTGTAATGAGTTGTTTGTGCGATCTGTTTGCAGCTATCGAAATTGATTTTATGGCCCGATAGATGTTGGTGTTGGAAAAGGGCCGATGTTGTCTGTTTATTTTTGACAGCTAATCTGTGCTCATCTAAACGGGCTGAAATTCTCCTGTTCGTTTGTCCGACGTATACCTTGTCGCACGTTCCGCAAGTTATACTATATACCCCTTGGTTTTCAAGTTTAACTTTTGGTCTGGGATTTCCTAAGCTTGTGCCTATAGTCTGGTGTCATATGATCTTTCGGCAAACAAGAACTCCTTAAGTTCCTGGAGCACCTAAACTCGATACACCCAAGGATTCAATTTACAGTAGAACTTGAAGAAAACAACCAGCTGCCTTTCCTTGACGTCCTCGTAAGAAAAACCCCCCAGAATGGACACTTCGACCACACTGTATATAGAAAGCCGACACACATGAACAGATACTTAAACTACATATTTCATCACCACCCATCTCAAATACAGGGAGTTGCCAACACGCTAGTTTCCAGATCCATACGACTGATCGACAACAATAACAAAACACACGAATTAAAACAAATAACTACCGCTCTACGACAAAACGGATACACAAACCACACAATCAAAAAGGCAATAGCACAACACCATGAGCGAAAATCAAACGAAGCCCTCACCGAAAAAACAAAAGTAGTCTTACCATACATCAAAAGGACAACAGACAGAATTGGCCGAATTCTTCGAAGGCATGACATAGCGACGGCATACAAACCGCACCAGACTATAGGTACAAGCTTAGGAATTCCTAAACCAAAAGTTAAACTTGAAAACCAAGGGGTATATAGTATAATTTGCGCAACGTGCGACAAGGTATACGTCGGACAAATGAACAGGAGAATTTCAGCCCGTTTAGATAAGCACAGATTAGCTGTCAAAAATAAACCGACAACCTCGACTGTTTTCCAACACCAACAAATTGATTTTAAGGCCCGATAGTTGTTGGTGTTGGAAAAGGGCCGAAAAGGGCAGACCTTAATTTTATTAAAAAAATTTGTTTTTCTCACGAAAGCAGCAGAATTTTTTTAAATGGATTTGTCAATAAACATAATTGTAGGTACTGGGACAATAACAATACACAAGTTTTTCGGGAAGAGTAAAACCAACATCCTCAGAAAATGTATGTATGGGGCGGAATTCTGGGAAATAAAATTATTGATTCTTTATTCGTGGAAGAAAATTTAACTGGGGAATTGTATTTGGACTTATTAGCAAATGTGATAAACCCCTTTTAACCGAATCTTTAGGCAACCAAAAACATCAAGATGGAACTTTGTTGATAGACGAAGAAAACCTTTCTTTTCAACAGGACGGAGCACCTCCACATTATGCCGTGCCTGTACAAAATTGGCTTAATGCGACATTTCCAGATAAATGGATTGGAAGAAGGGGCGCTATAGAATGGCTAGTAAGATCACACGACCTAACGCCTCATGCCTGTTTTTTAAGGGGACATCTAAACACTGTGCTGTATAAAACTCAACCTCGCCATATTCCTGAACTTAGACGTACTCGTAGATTAGTGGAGGACTGTGAGGGGATTACACCAGAGACGCTTCAAAAAGTGCGGGCGGAATTCGAGCTTGCGACCATTGTCTTACAAACAATGGCGGGCATTTTGATCATCGAATTTAAGTACAAGGTAATTCTAACAATATACAATATTAATAATGTAGATACAATGTAAATAATAATTATTTTAATTTGAAAGTTGAAAATGGCATTACTCTGTAAAAAATAATCTGATTTTGTAAAATGATGTGTCAAAAGACTGGCAAAAATGAGACCTTTAAACAGAGGTATCACATGATACCCCTTTATACTTAAACTTTTAGAAGTGATATTCACACCCGTTTAGAGGTTGAAACTGTAGGGTGACCGATACGTGTAAAGATATTTTAAAAGTTATTTTGGATGGCTACTTTTGAAATGAAAGCCCTGTGTATTCATCAGTTAGATTTTCTGACTTAGGTACATATAATTTGGTTTTTATTTTTCAAAAGTGCTCTCGTAAGTAACAGAAATTTTCAAGCCTTAACAAACAGCTCTTGAAATATTATTTTATCTCAGTACATTTATAAAATTATTCTCGGCTGTAACCGAAGTTACTATGAACGGATGAACCACTAAGAGCATATTCACAATTCTGTGCCAAATAAAGTTTAGATCGTGTAAGAGACAACGAAGCACAAAATTGTTTTGACAGTCATCAAGAGCACAAGTCTCTAACTGTTGAATTGGTCATACAAAGCCAGTGGAGCCTTTATAATAAATTGTCAGGTCTGAATTAAGTTATTCCCTTGATAATTGGAAATACATTTGGATTATGTCTGCAAATAAATAGGAAATAATGTAACCTGTGCAATGTTCTAAAGCAAATCCATTCTTTTTGTTAAAATTTGTTGACATTATGAATTTTCAAGTAACAATTTTACACTAATTAAGCGAAAAACCTGAGAGGTAATTTAGAATTGAGAATTAGGTACATTTATGTTTCTTATATCTAAAGTAACTGTATTTGGAGTAACATTTTTCTATTATTGCATTATTTGGTTTATTAGATAGTTTTAACATCTTTGTTAAAGGGTCGCCAGAAATTGGTACTTCATGATATGTAATTGACTGTTCTCGGGAATCTCGTGTGTTTCTCTTGTTTGTCTTAGAAAAGACACTTTCTGGACGTTTCAATGACATCTTACTCATCTTCTTCGGGATTACTGATGTTGTCACTTACTAAGCGTAGTACAAATTGCTCTGCTGCTACTTTGCGTCTTTGCTTTTATGCTATTGACCGAGGGGCGTGGTTTTGTTCGCTCTGGCCAATCAGAGCTCTTGCCCTTTGACGGGTTATAGGTCCGCTTGTCATTGCCATATTGTTGGGTCTAGGAAGAGTATTCGCGTTATTTGTTCTTTTTTCTGGAGATTTTTTCATGCCATGTTTTTGGCCTTTTTCAAATCTATTCTAAATGTTAAATCTATTTATAATTTAAGAACTAATGAAATTATAATAAACTTACCTACGGCATTAGTAATTGTAAAATTTATGCTGCTGCTATTTTAACATTTTGAAACACTTGAAACTAAACTAACGACAAACTATGTGGCTGTGTTTAAAGTACGGTAAGAACTACTCAAAAATGACGTGTTTTTTTTATTACATTTGACGGTTGATTTGTGGAATTTACTAATTGTTTACTTGCAAAAGTCAAATTTAATTCAGTTTGGGAATTGTACAATGATATTTTATTGAGCTTTTTCTGTTCGTATGCACCCCATACAGTGCAATGTGCTTTTAGCTGCCATTGGTGTAGGTTTATTTAGATAATGGAGGTAAAAATTCTACATAATTTATTTACATCTTTTTTGTCGTTAATGGCAGTTTTGTTTCTGTGAATATTAATCATGTCTAAAAACTCGCTCTTTATTATTATTTTTCTCGATTTTTGCTTTTTTTACTGCTGTATTTCTAAATTCGGGGTCTAACAGTTGAATTACCCTATCTGCTAATCCTATACTGACTAATTTTTTGTGAGAAATGTGATGATTTGATTTGAAATTAAGGTATCGTGACGACCAAGTAGGTTTTGTGTACCACTGATCGACAACAATAACAAAACACACGAATTAAAACAAATAACTACCGCTCTACGACAAAACGGATACACAAACCACACAATCAAAAAGGCAATAGCACAACACCATGAGCGAAAATCAAACGAAGCCCTCACCGAAAAAACAAAAGTAGTCTTACCATACATCAAAAGGACAACAGACAGAATTGGCCGAATTCTTCGAAGGCATGACATAGCGACGGCATACAAACCGCACCAGACTATAGGTACAAGCTTAGGAATTCCTAAACCAAAAGTTAAACTTGAAAACCAAGGGGTATATAGTATAATTTGCGCAACGTGCGACAAGGTATACGTCGGACAAATGAACAGGAGAATTTCAGCCCGTTTAGATAAGCACAGATTAGCTGTCAAAAATAAACCGACAACCTCGACTCTTTTCCAACACCAACAAATTGATTTTAAGGCCCGATAGTTGTTGGTGTTGGAAAAGGGCCGAAAAGGGCAGACCCTAATTTTATTAAAAAAATTTGTTTTTCTCACGAAAGCAGCAGAATTTTTTTAAATGGATTTGTCAATAAACATAATTGTAGGTACTGGGACAATACCAATACACAAGTTTGTCGGGAAGAGTAAAACCAACATCCTCAGAAAATGTATGTATGGGGCGGAATTCTGGGAAATAAAATTATTGATTCTTTATTCGTGGAAGAAAATTTAACTGGGGAATTGTATTTGGACTTATTAGCAAATGTGATAAACCCCTTTTAACCGAATCTTTAGGCAACCAAAAACATCAAGATGGAACTTTGTTGATAGACGAAGAAAACCTTTCTTTTCAACAGGACGGAGCACCTCCACATTATGCCGTGCCTGTACAAAATTGGCTTAATGCGACATTTCCAGATAAATGGATTGGAAGAAGGGGCGCTATAGAATGGCTAGTAAGATCACACGACCTAACGCCTCATGCCTGTTTTTTAAGGGGACATCTAAACACTGTGCTGTATAAAACTCAACCTCGCCATATTCCTGAACTTAGACGTACTCGTAGATTAGTGGAGGACTGTGAGGGGATTACACCAGAGACGCTTCAAAAAGTGCGGGCGGAATTCGAGCTTGCGACCATTGTCTTACAAACAATGGCGGGCATTTTGATCATCGAATTTAAGTACAAGGTAATTCTAACAATATACAATATTAATAATGTAGATACAATGTAAATAATAATTATTTTAATTTGAAAGTTGAAAATGGCATTACTCTGTAAAAAATAATCTGATTTTGTAAAATGATGTGTCAAAAGACTGGCAAAAATGAGACCTTTAAACAGAGGTATCACATGATACCCCTTTATACTTAAACTTTTAGAAGTGATATTCACACCCGTTTAGAGGTTGAAACTGTAGGGTGACCGATACGTGTAAAGATATTTTAAAAGTTATTTTGGATGGCTACTTTTGAAATGAAAGCCCTGTGTATTCATCAGTTAGATTTTCTGACTTAGGTACATATAATTTGGTTTTTATTTTTCAAAAGTGCTCTCGTAAGTAACAGAAATTTTCAAGCCTTAACAAACAGCTCTTGAAATATTATTTTATCTCAGTACATTTATAAAATTATTCTCGGCTGTAACCGAAGTTACTATGAACGGATGAACCACTAAGAGCATATTCACAATTCTGTGCCAAATAAAGTTTAGATCGTGTAAGAGACAACGAAGCACAAAATTGTTTTGACAGTCATCAAGAGCACAAGTCTCTAACTGTTGAATTGGTCATACAAAGCCAGTGGAGCCTTTATAATAAATTGTCAGGTCTGAATTAAGTTATTCCCTTGATAATTGGAAATACATTTGGATTATGTCTGCAAATAAATAGGAAATAATGTAACCTGTGCAATGTTCTAAAGCAAATCCATTCTTTTTGTTAAAATTTGTTGACATTATGAATTTTCAAGTAACAATTTTACACTAATTAAGCGAAAAACCTGAGAGGTAATTTAGAATTGAGAATTAGGTACATTTATGTTTCTTATATCTAAAGTAACTGTATTTGCAGTAACATTTTTCTATTATTGCATTATTTGGTTTATTAGATAGTTTTAACATCTTTGTTAAAGGGTCGCCAGAAATTGGTACTTCATGATATGTAATTGACTGTTCTCGGGAATCTCGTGTGTTTCTCTTGTTTGTCTTAGAAAAGACACTTTCTGGACGTTTCAATGACATCTTACTCATCTTCTTCGGGATTACTGATGTTGTCACTTACTAAGCGTAGTACAAATTGCTCTGCTGCTACTTTGCGTCTTTGCTTTTATGCTATTGACCGAGGGGGCGTGGTTTTGTTCGCTCTGGCCAATCAGAGCTCTTGCCCTTTGACGGGTTATAGGTCCGCTTGTCATTGCCATATTGTTGGGTCTAGGAAGAGTATTCGCGTTATTTGTTCTTTTTTCTGGAGATTTTTTCATGCCATGTTTTTGGCCTTTTTCAAATCTATTCTAAATGTTAAATCTATTTAAAATTTAAGAACTAATGAAATTATAATAAACTTACCTACGGCATTAGTAATTGTAAAATTTATGCTGCTGCTATTTTAACATTTTGAAACACTTGAAACTAAACTAACGACAAACTATGTGGCTGTGTTTAAAGAACGGTAAGAACTACTCAAAAATGACGTGTTTTTTTTATTACATTTGACGGTTGATTTGTGGAATTTACTAATTGTTTACTTGCAAAAGTCAAATTTAATTCAGTTTGGGAATTGTACAATGATATTTTATTGAGCTTTTTCTGTTCGTATGCACCCCATACAGTGCAATGTGCTTTTAGCTGCCATTGGTGTAGGTTTATTTAGATAATGGAGGTAAAAATTCTACATAATTTATTTACATCTTTTTTGTCGTTAATGGCAGTTTTGTTTCTGTGAATATTAATCATGTCTAAAAACTCGCTCTTTATTATTATTTTTCTCGATTTTTGCTTTTTTTACTGCTGTATTTCTAAATTCGGGGTCTAACAGTTGAATTACCCTATCTGCTAATCCTATACTGACTAATTTTTTGTGAGAAATGTGATGATTTGATTTGAAATTAAGGTATCGTGACGACCAAGTAGGTTTTGTGTACCATTCCGTTTTTATCTTATTACTACTTCTATTTTTTGTGAAGTCAATGAAAATAGGGTTATTATTGTCAACATTATTGAGTGTGGTTTCTTCGAGGTCTTCCATTACCACTTGTGCAATTACGCTAGAAATGGCTGATCCTCTTGCACATCCATTAATTTGCTTGTAAATTGTATTTTCAAATTTAAAATATGTGGACTCTAGAATTAGACTCCCTGTATAAATTCATCTTGTGGGATATATGTGTGTTCTTTTATTTTATTCCATTTTTAGGGTTCCATATATACAATATACGGATACCCTTATAATATCATTCCGGATTTCTGCCCCTGTCACATAACAACAATTTTCTCCTAAACTACTGGACGGAAGAGGTTGAAATTTGGTATAAAAGTATAGTTTGGTGACCCGATCGGGAGCACATATCGTAAAAGAAGCAATTTTGATTTAAGGGGTCCTTCTGGGGGGAAGAACTAAAAAAATCGACCTTCCCCCTCTGATCTCCGAAACTACTGAGCCTAAAATTTTGAAAAAAAAGGAAATATAGAACGTTACCTGAACTTTACAGGAAAAATAAGGAGAAACCATTAATATTAATTTTGGGGGGCAAATGATAAATGAAAATTTAATTTTTTTTTTCAAACGCATCATGTAATACATCAAATGAAAGGTCCCATTCTGAGGAACACTAATATATTTTTTTCATATTAAAAAAAATAGTTAAAAGATAATAATGAAAATATACCAAAATTTACTCATCCCCCCCCTATCTCCGAAACTATAAAACGTAAGTCTTGAAAAAAAAATAGATGCATAAGTTCTGACCTGAAGTTTATTGGAAAAGTAAGAAGAAATCTCTACTTTTAATTTTGGGGGGCAAATTACAGAATTAAATGGAAAATATACAATTAAAATTGTTTCTAACCCATCATGTTATATATCAAATGAAAGGGCTCATTAAGGCGAAAACAAATATATATTTTTTCATAATTTTAAAATAAGTTAATTAAAAGATATTAACAAAAATATTTAAAAAATTACCCATTCCCCCCCTTCCACATATCTCCGAAATCATAAGCTGTAAAATTTTGAAAAAAAAATAGACATATAGCCCCTTACCTGAACATCACTGGAAAAATAAGGAGAAATATCTACTTTTAATTTTGGGAGGCAAATTACAGAATTAAATGCAAAAAATATAAAATTACAATTGTTTCTAACCCATCATGTTATATATCAAATGAAAGGGCTCATTATGGCGAAAACAAATGTATTTTTTTCATAATTTTAAAATAAATTAATTAAAAGATATTAACAAAAATATAAAAAAAAATTACCCATTCCCCCCCCCCTTATCTCCGAAACCATAAGCTGTAAAATTTTGAAAAAAAATAGACATATAGCCCCTTACCTGAAGTTTTCTGCAAAAAATAAGGAGAAACTCCTAATATTCATTTTGGGGGGCAAAGTATAGAATTAAATGGAAAATAAAAAATTATAATTGTTTCTAACGGATCGTGTATTATAACAAATCACGGGGCTCATTATGACGAATACAAATATGTTTTTTAATTTTTTTGAAATGAATATTTTAAAATATATTAAAAAAATATTTAAAAAAATTCCCCAAACTATAAGACCTACACTTTTTTGTTTACAGGAAAAATACGAAGAAATCCCTAATATTAATATTGGGGGCCAAATTATATAATTAAACCGAAAATAAAAAAAAATTTTAACGCATCATGCAATACACCAAATGAAAGGGCTCATCATTAGGAATACAAATATATATTTTTCATATTTTTAAAATTAGTTGTTTACAAGATATTAACATAAAGATGTAAAAAATTTTCATATCTCGCTTTATTTCCGAAACCATACTATCTAAAATTTTGAAAATAATTTGGGGTACTGGGGCTTATCTGAAATTTATAAGAAAAATTATTAGAAAACCCCCATAGTAATTTTAGGGACAAATTATACAATTAAATGGATTAAATTCAATTTTCAAACGCATTATGTATATATCAGACAAAAGGCTCATTATGTGAATTACAAATATATCATATTTTTAAATCATTTGTTTAAAAGATATTAACAAAAATATTAAACATCGATTTAATTCCCACTTTAGAAACTACACTATTTAAATTTTGAAAAATATATTTTATTTGTATTTTTAAATAATGTGAATAAAAGATTTAATAATTTATAATTTACAGCGACAGTAGAATATAGAAGGCTTCCCTGAAAGTTTATTAGTAAAATAAAGCTCTAATGTTAATTTTTGGGGCCAAATTATAAAATTAAATACATATATATTCTTATAAAAATCAAGCGCATCCTGAAGCAGATAAAATAAAAAGTTTATGTGTGGAAAATCAAAGTGTATATTTTTTATAAATTTAAAACGCTTCCTTTAAAATATATTAGAGTAAAAATAAGGAAATGCACTCATTTCCTGCTTGTCTGAAACTGGAATATTAGAATCTTGAAGGTGGTACGGAACCCTTAGTATGCGAGTCCAACTCGCACTTGACCAAATTATTTTTTTTTCTGATGTCGCGTACAGTGGTACTTGGAATACTTGTATATAAGGAGATTACATCATGAGAAACCATTATACAGGGTGAGTTTTTTTTTTGATGATCAATAT
Source organism: Octodonta nipae (assembly GCA_034190945.1). NCBI lineage: Eukaryota > Metazoa > Arthropoda > Insecta > Coleoptera > Chrysomelidae > Octodonta > Octodonta nipae. Next base: position 63,460,259 of record CM067219.1, read on the forward strand.
GGGGTTCTCCGACACTAACGGAAATAGAGCAGTGGTTAAATTGGGAAAGAATTGCAGTTTTACTGGCCCAATTTAATGACACTTTTGGATTTTTGTTAAAAGTCATGGCTTACTAGGTATTTTGAAAAAACGAAATTCTGTCGATTTAGTCAAATCCCTGTAGCTATAGTTATTCATAAAAATAACGGAGTTATGGATGCATTTCTCTCTTATTTTCACTTTTAACGTAGTTAGCCATGAAATAGATTGATTTATTAATAACTATTCCAAAAAACATTGAACGATTTTTTTATTAGGTATAACAGATATAACGAAAAAACTAAATGAGTAGGTACTTACTAAAAACTTACGAAATTAAAGTACATAATAATGGTTACAATTTATGTTCGAAAAGTCTACCACTGCTATTTAGACAAAAATTGCATCTTTTTAAGATTGACATTAAAGCTGTCCTCACAGACCGCCTATCAATTTCTTCAATTGCTTGAAATACCGCCTCCTTTAGATCACTAACTGTCTCATACTTTCTTTTGTATACTTTGTTTTTTAGCTCACCCCATAAATAGAAGTCTATAACTGTCAAATCGGGAGACCGGGGTGGCATTTGCGTGGGCCATTTCTTCCTATACAAGAGTTTGGATAGATATTATCTAAGTGTTGTCTTACTAATAACGAGTTATGAGCAGGTGCTCCATCATGTTAGAACCACTAAATTTCTAAACGAGTTCTCAAATTCAAATTATGCAACATGTCTTCAAAAGTGTATTGCAAGAAATGCAACTAGCGCTCCCCAGTAAGTGATTCGTCATAGATAAAAGGCCCCAGAATAGTAGACCCTATGATACCACACCAAACATTAAAACCAAATTTTATCTGGGGTTGTCTTTGTTCTACATGGTTTTCTTTAGCCCAGATATGCTCAATATGTCTATTGAACATACCGCAGTTAGTAAATCTAGTTTCATCTGACCAAAACACGTTTACTGGAAACTGTGGATTGTCAAGGCAAATGTCTCTAAACCTGTACAAAACAAAATACGTCGATGTTCGTCACCAACATGCAAAGTTTGGGAAACAGAAAGTTTGTACGGGTGGAACTTGTGCGTCTTCAGTACCTTAACTACAGTTCGTTGAGATGTGCCAGCTTCTGCCACCATCTCACGAGTTGATGTAGATGGATTTTGATTTACAATTGCATTAACATTTATTTGTGCTGCTTCGTTAATTTGATTACGTTCCTTTGGTGGTTTAGTAAAAGATCCATATCTGCGTAAACTATCTTAAAGCCTCTTAAATGTACATAGAGCAGATTGACGACGATTAAAATATCTATGAAAGTATTCCTCAGCTGCACAAACTGAAATTTTATGGCATATGATATAACATTCAACCATATTCGGTTTTTCTTCGTTAGAATATTCCGTTTTCTCACGAAAACTTGTCAATATCGACTGTCAGTTCAGCACTACTAATGGAATTATTCTTAAATGAGGAAACGTGAAAGTGAAAACAATCTTTTTCATGGCTACCTACGTTAAAAGTGAAAATAAGAGAGAAAAGCATCCATAACTCCGTTATTTTTATGAATAACTATATCGAGTATTATATCGTTAAAAAGCTATAAAAATGTCCGATTTTTTGAGGTCATAGCCAACTATGGTTTCCATTCAAAAAAGATAAGTTTGTGTCATATCTCGAAAACGAGAGCTGTCACGCAACCGAGGACATGACAATCATATTCGGAATACATTCCCCTTCAATTTTGATATTTACACTTTTCTTTATAAAATCAAAAACAAAGGAGCTAGAGAGATTTGACTAAATCGACAGAATTTCGTTTTTTCAAAATATCTAGTAAGCCATGACTTTTTAAAAAAAATTCGAAAGTGTCATTAATTTGGGCCAGTAAACTGCAAATCTTTCCCAATTTAACCATTGCTCTATCTCCGCTAGTTTTCGAGATCCCCATACTGATCATCAAAAAAAAACTCACCCTGTATAGTTATCAGGAATATTTATTTCTTTGATTTTTTCTTTAAAATCCCAGGTGTTATTTTATATAATTCATTTTTGTATAGAACTTTGCTCAAAATATTTTTTTTTAATTTGATAACGGTGTAAATGGGGTTTTTATGTTGGATACAATCGGACGCAGAGGAATGGGATTTTTGTGTAATTTGGGCAGATCGTAAATTTTAGGCAGTACCGCATTATGAATTGTTAGACTTTTTGCTGTTGACGGAGATATAAATAATTTTTGTTTCCATGATTGATTGATTGATATATATATATATATACATATGTCTTCTTTTTCTTCTCTCTTCTTCTTCTTCCATCTTCTAGACTATTATAAAATTGTGGTTGTCTGTTTGTTTATTTGTTAGTTAGTTAGTTAGTTAGTTTGTTTGTTTGTTTGTTACCACATCACATAATAACTACTCAACTGTTTTTGCTGAATCTTCTTAGGGTTCCGTATATACAATATACGGATACCCTTATAATATCACTCAGGATTTCTGCCTCTGTCACATCACAGCCATTTTCTCCTAAACTACTGGACGGAATAGGTTGAAATTTGGTATCAATGTATAGTTTGGTGACCCGATCAGCAGTACATATCGTAAAAGAAAAAATTTTGATTTTAGGGGTACTTCTGGGGGGAAAAACTAAAAAAATCGACCGTTCCCCCCCTGATCTCCGAAACTACTGAGTCTAAAATTTTTAAATAAATAGGAAATATAGAGCGTTGCCCGAACTTTACAGGAAAATTAAGGAGAAACCGTTAATATTAATTTTGGGGGGCAAATTATAGAATTAAATAAATATTTAAAAATAAAAAAAATTTCAAACGCATCATGTAATATATCAAATGAAAGATCTCATTCTGAGGAACAAAAATATATTTTTTTCATATTACAAAAATTATTTAAAAAGATATTACCGAAAATATACCAAAATTTACCCATCCCCCCCTTATCTCCGAAACTATAAAACGTAAAGTTTTGAAAAAACAATAGATTTATAGGTTCTGACCTGAAGTTTACTGGACAAATAAGGAAAAATCTCTACTTTTAATTTTGGGGGGCCAATTACAGAATTAAAAGGAAAATATAAAATTAAAATTGTTTCTAACCCATCATGTTATATATCAAATGAAAGGGCTCATTACGACGAAATCAAATATATTTTTTCATATTTTTAAAATAAATTAATTAAAAGATATTAACAAAAATATAAAAAAAATTACCCATTCCCCCCCTCTTATCTCCGAAACCATAGCTGGAAAATTTTGAAAAAAATTGAGGTATAGCTCCTCACCTGAACTTTACTGGAAAAATAAGGAGAAAGCCCTAATATTTATTTTGGGTGGCAAATTATAGAATTAAATGAAAAATTAAAATTAAAATTGTTTCTAACCCATCATATTATATATCAAATGAAAGGGCTCATTATGACGAAAACAAATATATTTTTTTCATATTTTTAAAATAAATTAATTAAAAGATATTAACAAAAATATAAAAAAAATTACTCATCCCCCCTATCTCCGAAACCATAAGCTGGAAAATTTTGAAAAAACAATGGAGGTATAGCCCCTCACCTGAACTTTACTGGAAAAATAAGGAAAAACCCCTAATATTTCTTGGGGGCAAACTATAGAATTAAATGGAAAATATTGTTGTAAAGTCCGTGGGTTCAATTTAAAATTATAAAACTAATATTCACTTTCACTTTTCTAGAACTTTATTTACATTAAAACTGCTGATTCAAATACAATAACAATCCCATATACGCTAGTCGTCGCGATGTATCTGAACTGGCGATCGTGGCGTGCTTCCTTTATAACACCAGCGTCGAATTCTCCAGTAAAAATCATCATCACTCCTTCCGCTGCCGAGTCTGTTCGAGAATCGTTTTTTTTATCTTAAAGCGTTTGTTGTCGTACGGAAATGAAACAGGGTCGGCTTTGGGTAAATTTCGTAACACTGCCCCCCCTTTAATTCTGATCGTCCCGATCAGAAACAACCCCTCCATGGTAGGGAGCGAGTCGATCTAATTGAACCACCTTCAATTTAGCCTTGGGATTTCGACGGATCCGGTAGACGACGTCATTAAGCCTCTTGACCACCTCGTATGGACCATCCCATGCGGGTGTAAGCTTTGGGGATTTACCCTTGCTCCGTTGGGGGTTGTACAGCCAGACTTTGAGGTCGTATCGCGTCTTCATCCGGTCACTGGTGGCCAACATCTGCGTTCGGGCTAATTCGTGTATTGCCAGCATGTTATGTCGGAGCTGGTCGGCATAATCGTCGATGTCTTGTGGAGGTTCTTCGGGGGAGCCAAATGCCAAGTCGCATGGTAATCGCAGCTCCTTTCCGAATAGGACCCTGGCTGGGGTCACGCCTGTACTATTATGTACAGCAGAGCGATATGACAATAGGAATAGGGGAATATGCTCCTCCCAATCACGCTGGTTGTTGCTGACGACCTTGGATAGGTGTTGTTTCAAGGTCATGTTGAATCTTTCCACCATTCCGTCTAACTGTGGGTGTAATGGTGTTGTTCTCGTTTTCCTGATCCCCAACATCGTGCAGACCTTCTGGAATACATTCGATTCGAAGTTACGCCCCTGGTCTGAATGTAATTCTATGCCAAATTCAATAGTTGTTCTACTAACCGTCGCTACCGTGGTTGCCTCTTGGTTGGGTATCGCATATGCCTCAGGCCATTTGCTGAAGTAATCCATTGCGACCAGAATATATTTGTTCCCCCTCTCAGACTCGGGAAACGGACGGGCGACATCGATGGCAATTCTCTCAAATGGGACGCCCACATTGTACTGCTGCATTCTGCCCTTGGTCCGGGTCTTCGGGCCCTTACTGGCGGCACAGGTGGCACATTTGTGTAGGTTTTTATTCATGCCCAGGTGACCTCCGGTAATTCCATCATGTACTTCGGTCAGGATGGCTGGTACCTTTTTCTTCGGAACTACCAGTTGGGACTTGGTTTCTCGTCCATCAGCGCTTTCCCAAACTCGCTTGAGGATTCCATTCTACTCAGTGAGCCCATAAATTTCAGCACGCCGGAGTATCTAGCTACCTCGTCCCATCGTGGCCTGGGTGCCCCTCTCATTTTGAGTGACAAGATTGGTTCGATGTCTGGATCACCCATTTGGTCCTGGATGCACTGTTCCGTTGTCCAGTCTTCATTGGCCTGCACTCGGATCTGCCTGATGGAGATTCTCGCTGTTCCGTCTTAATGTCCGTATTCCGCTCTACACGGTCTCCTGAATAGGGCATCGGCGTTATTGTGCAAACGGCCGGCACGGTGTTCCACCTTGAAGTCGTATTGCTGTAATTTCTCCATCCATCTTGCCAGTTGTACTTCCGGTGTCTTCATGTCCAGCAGCCATTGGAGTGCGGCATGATCTGTTCGGATTAAGAAATGACGACCATAGAGGTATTTGTGGAAATGGTCTACAGCCCTTATTATTGCAAGAAGTTCTTTTCTGGTGACGCAATAATTTCTTTCCGGTTTCGAGAATCCACGGCTGTAATACTCGATCACCCTCTCTTCACCATCTTGCACCTGGGATAGGACGGCCCCCAAACCTGTGTTGCTGGCATCGGTGTCTAAGATGAACTTGCCGGACTGTGTAGGACAGGCTAGGATTTTGCTGGAACATAGTGCTGCCTTCAGTCGCCTGAATGATGTTTCGCAATCCTGATTCCAATGAAAGGTCTCTTACTCAGTGGTCTGCCGATGGTTGCAAATCCCTCAACAAAACGCCGGTAGTATGAACAGAGGCCCAAGAAGCTTCGGAGTTCGTGTTTGTCTCTTGGAACTGGCCAATCACGGATGGCTTCTATCTTGTCTTCGTTGGTGCGGATTCCTAACTCGGACACTACGTGACCCAAAAACTCTACTTCTTTTTGAAACAAGGAACACTTCTTTGGATTGAGTCTCAGGTTGGCATTATTAATTCTGGATTAATTCTGGAGAATACTTCGTCCAGGTTCTTCAGATGGTCGTCGAATGTCTGACCCATGACTACAATGTCGTCGAGGTATACTAAGTACGTCCTCCATGTTAACCCGCTCAGTACATACTCCATCAGCCTCTCAAATGTAGCGGGTGCATTACATAACCCAAAGGGCATGACCGTTAACTGAAACAGCCCTTTACTGGTGGAGAACGCTGTCTTCTCTCTGTCGTTTGCGTGTAGTCCAACCTGCCAATATCCACTTTTTAGGTCTAGTGTGGAGAACCAACGGGAGCCTGCTAGTGTGGCCAAACTGTCATCGATTCGGGGTAGTGGATAGCTGTCTTTCTTCGTGACGTCATTCAGCTTTCTGTAATTCACACAAAATCGGGTGGTTCCATCCTTCTTTTTAACTTGCACGACGGGAGCAGACCATGGGCTGATGGATGGCTCAAGGATTGATTGTCGTAGCGTTTGTCTAGGATGGCGATAATCTTGTCGAAATTGCCTTGTTCATCGACTGGAATGCTTTGGAGGAGTTCTAGGGCCGGACCTCTTAACGAAATTACCAGAGACGTGGATTTTTCTTGGTTGTCCCATCCATTAGCTGTAGCCACGGCTTCAAATTGCCGTTTATACATGGGCCAAGATGAGCTGCCATCAAATGTGGGTGGTTTGCTAACGGAACCTTTGGTACTCACGGTGTGCTGGTATTTTCCTCGCTGTAAGTCCTGTTGCATTTTTTTGATTTCTGTTTCTACCTTATTCTGGATGGCACTGATTTTATCTTGAACTGTGTTTTGAATAGAACTGATTTCAAACTTTACCTGGCTTTGGATGGAATCGAGGTCATCTAGTTGGGTTTCAAGAGTGTCCACCGTATTTTTTATGGTCTTAATGTCATCATTTATTTCTTTTATGTCTGACTCAACTATTTGCATTCTGTCATTAACTGTTTCATTAACTTGTGCTACTATTTGCATTAATTGTTCAAATTGCAGTTGTCTTTTCTCTTCAGTTTCGTGTCGATTTAATTCAATTTTCAAATACTTTAAAATCATTTTGTCGTTTTTCTTCTAATAATTTAAATTCATTTTGTCGTTTTAATTCAAGTTGATCTTGTTTTTGTACAAATTCCGAGAATAATCCTTCAATTAAATTTTGTTGTTTTTCTTCCATCGTGGAATCAAGATTTGTTGTTTTTTTCATCAAAAGATTTCACTAACCTTTGTTGAATTTCCTGTTGATGTTGTTTCTCCTTCTTGTCACGTTTTTCTAGAATCTGGGCTATTTTTCGTCCCTCGGTAACCTGCTTGACTATTTTTTTGGCAGTTTCGTCCATGCTCCGTGTTTCCATAAATCAAATTACGATTTTAACTGCACTTAATCCTTTACTTCTGATCACCAAATGTTGTAAAGTCCGTGGGTTCAATTTAAAATTATAAAACTAATATTCACTTTCACTTTTCTAGAACATTATTTACATTAAAACAGCTGATTCAAATACAATAACAATCCCATATACGCTAGTCGTCGCGGTATATCTGAACTGGCGATCGTGGCGTGCTTCCTTTATAACACCAGCATCGAATTCTCCAGTAAAAAATCATCATCACTCCTTCCGCTGCCGAGTCTTTTCGAGAATCGTTTTTTTTTATCTTAAAGAGTTTATTGTCGTACTGAAATGAAACAGGGTCGGCTTTGGGTAGATTTCGTAACAATATAAAATTAAAATTGTTTCTAACCCAGCAAGTTATATATCAAATAAAAGGACTCATGATGAAGAAAACAAATATATTTTTTCCATATTTATAAAATAAATAAATTAAAAGATATTAACAAAAATATAAAAAATTTTACCCATTCCCCCCTTATCTCCGAAACCATAAGCTGAAAAATTTTGAAAAACTGGAAGTATAGCCCCTCACTTGAACTTTACTGGAAAAATAAGAAGAAACTCCTAATATTCATTTTGGGGGGCAAATTATAGAATTAAATCGAAAATAAAAAATTAAAATTGTTTCTAACGGGTCATGTAATATATCAAATCCCAGGGCTCATTATGACGAATACAAGTATATTTTTTTAATTTTTTTAAATGAATATTTTAAAATATATTAAAAGAAATATTTAAAAAAATACCCAGTCTCCCCGTTATTCCCCAAACACTAAGAAAAAAAATCCCTAATTCTATTATTTGGCCTCCAAATAATAGATTTAAACGGAAAATAAATTATTAGAAAACCCCCATAGTAATTTTAGGGGCAAATTATACAATTAAATGGAAAATAAAAATTCAATTTTCAAACGTATCATGTAATATATCAGATAAAAGGCTCATTATGGAATTACAAATATATCATATTTTTAAATCATTTGTATAAAAGATGTTAACAAAAATATTAAACATCGACTTAATTCCCACTTTAGAAACTACACTATTTAAAATTTGAAAAATATATTTTATTTATATTTTTAAATAATATGAATAACAGATTTAATAATTTATAATTTAAACTTTGACCTATTTTGCCGTTTTTCCTCCAATCTACAGAGCCTCAAAACTCCGACAGTAGATTATAAAAGGCATCTCTGAAAGTTTATTAGTAAAATAAAACTCTAATGTTACTTTTTGGGGGCCAAATTAGAAAATTAAATACATATGTATTGTGATAAAAATCAAGCGAATCCTAAAGCAGAAAAATAAAAAGTCTATATGTGGAAAATCAAAGTGTATATTTTTTATAAATTTAAAACGCTTCCTTTAAAAGATATTAGGGTAAATATAAGAAAATGCACTCTTTCCCTGCTTTTTTGAAACTGGAATATTAGAATCTTGAAGGTGGTACGGAACCCTAAGTATGCGAGTCCAACTCGCAATTGACCAAATTATTTTTTGTAAAGCTTATAGTTTGACTTCAAATCTTGTATTCATTTTCATCTCCCTATATTGACAGAAATCGTAGATATAGAGAAAAAAATGTTCGGTAACACACAATTAGTCAATTGGTTCCACCGCATGCACCAAATATTAGATCTTGCATCAGCTTAGCTTTTATTCAAAATTCGGAATATGCCAGTGTAACATGTTTCGACTTTAAACCAAGGTATATTGGGTAGCGCGTAATTACCTGCATATATACAATGTGGTTGAAATAAGGGGGAAGTAGTACCGAGTGGTTCTAAAAAGATGTATTGAGTGGACCATAAACAGTTGTATATACAAAATGGTTGAAAAACGGGTGGAGTTGAATTATATTTATACAGGGTGGATAAGAAAATGTTATATTGTTAGGGTCATAAGTAGTTGCATATACAATGTGGGTGAAATAATGTTGAAATAGAATTATATTTACACAAGGTGGATAAAAAAATACGTTATTAAGCACTTAGGATATTTAAATGTTCTTGAGCTATTATTATAGTTATAAAATGGGTCGAAAAAAAAATTAGAAGCAGTTGTTGATACAGGGTGATTGAAATATTAGTTCGAGTGGAATTATAGTTTATATGGTGGTTAAAAAATTGTTTTATATCCATAAGTATGCAACATGACATTTTTGTCGTAGAGTATAACTCGCAGTATAATTCATAAACCCGTAAAAGAACAAGTAAACGAAGAAATATCTGAGGTTCGAATTATGCCAAAACGTGTTTTAAATATCCTAAATATCTACAATAACTGTTTTCTTGTAACTAAAACACGAGTATTGACTTCGAATAATAATAACAACGGATAGAATAAATTATCTTCAAACGTAAACACGTACCTTTTTTATTATTCTTTAGTAGTTTTGTTATTGCGATAGGCTTATTGGGTTTTTCATATTGGAAATATCCTCGTTTGTATTTGGTATTGTTTTGTTTTGATGATTGACTTATTCTAGCTTAAGATTTTTGGTTAGATTTTCTTAACGTACAAGGCGAATTGCTTAGGGTGGAACAGGTTAAAGACGTTTATGGAGAGAAGAGGAAGAAAAGTAGAGTCGAGACAGGACATTTCGAGCATAGACGTTGTGGAATGTCGTAGAAGAAAAGCGTTCTATGTAGGGAATTGTAGGGAATTTAGGCGATGTTGGTATTAGATTGGGATAGGTTGGTAGGATTTTGGACATGTCAGTTGTCGGGGAGTTGGCCGCCTACCGTCATAGTGTACGGTATTTGATTCAGTATATATATTTTGCTATAATTTGCTTTTCACATTAAAGATAATTGATTTAATTGAATAACATTTTGAACTTTTTGAATTTAATAAAGAACCTGATTATTTTGTCAAACTTTTGACTGTTAATTTGCTCATATCAATTTGATTTTTATGCATTTCCTATAGTGTTAAATTTTGAATATCATTTTATGATTACTGTTTTATTGGATATTGATATTATTTGTTATTTCGTGAAAGCGTCGTGAGAGCTCGAAACGTCGACTTGTTAATTGAATTAATTTTGATGTTTTAAAGATAATATTTGTTTCTAGATTTATGAAATCATTATTGATTTTTCTTGAACTTTAAATGTAATTAAACACTTTGTCAGTAACTGAATGTTTTTGGCTTCAGATTTCAGAATAACAGTACAGTTATTGAATTTGATATAATTTTGAACTACTTACAGTTTAGATGTCATTATTGACTTGATATTATTTTGAATATTGTGCGTTCAAGTATCTCATTTCTGATTTTAGTTATATTGTGCATGTTTACGGATCACAACAACATTTGAGTATTTTGATTAATGCTTTTGATAACATCTGTTTATTTTATCTAGGTTCACTTGATCATTAATTAATTATTACATTTGTTGAATTTGGTAATTGATTATTACATTTGTGATTTTGGTAATAATTTGGACTTAGTGTATCAGGTATGTAATGTTGATTATGGTTGAGCTATAGATATGTGTATGTAGGTACAGGAAGTTGGCTACAGGTCGACTTGTGTTTGATATTTTGCAGGATTGTATTGAAATAATTTAAAAGTTTATTAAATTATTTACTGTTTATGAAGAGTTTTATTGAAGTAGGTTGTTGTGACGTAACTGACAATATACTGAGGTTTTATTAGCCATGGAGCCCTTATCTATAGATTTCTAGTAGCCGCGGAGGATTGGTAGGTTATCTTAGGCGGTTAGCTGGGGTAAAGAGGCAGAGAATCTACCTGGCGCCCAGAACATCTTTATATTGGAAAGTTAACTTACAGTTGGCTTGGCCCTTGTTTGTTAACCCACTCCCGTCTCCACTGAAGCTGCCGTGCACCCTGGTGTGTCAACGTTTACCACATGGGCCCTAATAAGGTGGTAGGTTAGCCATTTGCATCGTAGTCGTTAACCGGCGTTTTAGACATTACAAGTAGTTCACAAGTAGCATATTATAGGATGGTTGTAATATGTAGCAAAGTATAATTACGGCTATACAGGTGGGTTTAAAAAGTATTATAAAGGAATGTTATGATCTACAAACTGTCATATACTGGATAGATGAAATATAGGGTGGACTAGAATTGCATATAAAAGGTTGTTGAAATATAGCGTGGAGTAGAATAATAATTATACAGTGTGGGTACAAAAAGTGTGATTTAAACAAGGTTAGAAAAGTTTGCAAATGAAGCATGGTTTAAATGAAGTCTGGAGAGAAATTATATTATATACTATGCTTCAAAATATATGAGGAAAAGTTGTGAAATAACGTAGCTCATAATCAGTTGCACAGATAGGATATTTGAAATATAGTGAGGAAGAGAGTTAAGTAGTTTAATATTTAAAAATTGTTACATAGGGTGCCCCATAAGCAGATATAGTTTTGGTGAAATTTATTGGGAATTTATGGATTTATATTTATATATAGGGTGGTAGGAAAATGTCAAACTGCGGGGCTCATAAGTAATTGCACATACAAGGTGGTTGTAACAGTTTTGTACAAAAAATGTTATATTGAGCGGCCTATAAGTAGTTGAATTTATAAGGTGGTTGAGATCGGGGGCTAGTAGAATTATAGTTTGACAAGGTGAAACAAAAAATATTTAAAAAATTGTTATATAAGGTAGACCATGAACAGTTGTATCCTGCTATATGGAATACCTGAAATATGGGGCGATGCAAAATTATGGTTATATATTATCTATAACACAATGTTAGAAAAAGTTGCATATAAAGGCCGGTTAAAATTATAGTTTACGTTTAAGTGGCTCAAAATTATCAGAAATAATTGTTACGTAGGGTATAGGGTGAAGCAGAACTATAGTTACGTAATTAAAAAAATATTATATTGGGATACAAATAAACAACAGCGTACACAGGATGGTTGCAGTATAGGGTGAAGCAGAGTTATAGTTATACAAGGTGGTTCCAAAAAATGTTGAATAAAGTTGTTATATAATGTGGGCCATAAGCACTTTTGGGTGAAATGTATTCGGAAGTGGTTTTATAGTTATGTTAGGTGGTTCAACATATAGTAGATATGTGGAACAGCTTTCATTGTGGAGTGATTTTTATTTTGTTCTGCTCCCTAGCAATATTCACAATTATGGAGAGCGAATTCGTAATTTTCGTTGATCAATGAGTAATAATAAAAGGTATTAATTTCGTTTACGCTTCTGATGATATATGGCAAAAAAAAGAAAAAGGTGTATTTGTTTAAATTATGAGGTCATCGAATTTCTTTTCAAATAGTAAGCTATAATTTCGTTTGGGCCACTGTATAGCAATAGTTTTCTACAAACGAAAATAAAAAGCTCAGGCAGATCACCGCAACCACGCATTGAAAATGCTAAGTGAGGCATTGGCGAAACGTCGGCAGGATTCAAACCTGAAGCAATATACCGAACTGATGTATTCCCGGATAAATAATTCCTCATACATATATATATATATATATATATATATATATATATATATATATAATTCTCAAATGTTTTACACAAATAAAAATTATTCTCCCCGCTTTCGCTTCTAGTTACTTCAATACTAAAATTTACAGGAGCGCGGGCGCCGGAAATTATCGAATTGATGAGAAATTGTATTAAACACCGTACCGGCCCGGACCCGGCAATAACAACTCAACCGGAAATAACCAATCACCAAGAGGGAGGCGTGGCCACTGAGCGCCAAGGGCCAATCACACGCAGCCGTTCACGATGCCAACCGATAGGCGTCAAGCCGCGACTTTATAACAGCGCCCGCGCTCCTGAAAATCTTGGTATTCGATTAGCTAGAAGGCTACGAGAATACTGGGAACGACTTAAAGAGGGCAGATATGATTCTGCCGAAACGTGGTCATTTCCATAGATCCCGGCAGGGATCAGTTATCAACTACGAGGATGAATTCCCGGAAACCACCTAATACACACACATAAATTTAATATTAAATGTATATTACCTTATTATGGGTATGTAATAAAAACAAGACACGTCAGGCGCTAATAAATTTGCAGTTTCTGCAGATATAACAATTTGGCTAACAATGCTTATTACTTCCATGATGCCATTCCTTGTTACAAGTACATCTCACAGTTACAATTTTTATTTGCGACTATAAATAGAAATCGAAACAAAAAGGGTCTGGATGCCTGGCTGGCTAGTAAAACACTTCCTAATAATAAATAAATAATAAAAATTTACGAGTTCTAAATGAAGTGCTAATCCTTTTATTAAAAAATACTAATATAATTTTTTGGTTTCACGTTCATTAGTTTTTTTTCATATTAATATTCTTAACAATACATTTTTTACCCTTGGTGCTAATTAGTAACACGTATTCATCGTAAATTACCATCATAAGCACTTATTTAGAAGAAATCCGGGTTAATCGATATATAGAGAATTTTTTTCACCATTTACGCATTTCCTGAAGGATAGTTGTGGCATAGTTTGTCAATGTTTAAGCACTTAAAAATTTACGCATTTTTTAGATATCTCGGACTAGATTTCCATTGTAAATTGAATGCTAGAATGTATGCTATTGAGGTGTTGCAGAAAGCAGTCTAATGAATCTGTGCTATGAGGAGAAATGACAAAAGGGTCATCAACATATCTAAGCCATCAGGAAGGTTTTAACGAAAAGAGTTTAGAATATTTAACGTATCTGAAATTGGGACATTGGTGAAAAGACAACATTGAAGCAAAATTCTATAAACGCTCAACATATCAAAGAAGGAAGAAGTATTCTTTACGTACGAGGATGCTTGCTCGGCTAGAGATTGAAGGGTTTTTGCTAAGCACCTAGCTAAGAGCTTGAAAGACACTATTATTTATTTCGTAATAAATATCACTTTAAATCTTGAATTATAGTCGTAAATGTTTATCAAAACTACGTGACTACTTCATCTTTAATAATTTGTTGCAGAAAAACATAAATTTCGTATAAAAGAAAACCTAACAATGATCATTATTTTTTTTCAAATTTCAAATAGAAAATAAGTATGACATGAATACTGAAAATACTACTTTTCAAAAAACTGATGTAAACTATATTTCTACTATACGTGAGTTTTCAAAATCCGATTTGAACAAATATTTATTAAGACTTTTATGAATGTCAGAATATGCGTTTTAGAGCATTCGCGGTTTATATAGTAGCATTATTTAAAGTAAAGGCATATCTAATATGTAAAAATATCGTGATACGGTGTTTGTGATCGAACTTCTCCGAAACGGCTTCACCGATTTTCATTATTTTTTATATATATTTGATAGGAACGACAATAGGTTGTAAAATATATTTCATGTCCATATCCAGAAAAAAAATTGATTGGTAAATATAATTTAAAAAAAGTCTAATGTCACAATAAATTATAGTTATGAGTTTTCAGTACAGTGGCAATGATTAAATAATAACATATTAATAGGTTTCAATAAATGTTGTTGATAAAATAACACATATGTGTTATAAGTGAATCAATAGTTTAATTAAATAGATACATTAACCCCGAACCCAAGTCCTGAGGAAAGAAACAAAGAGTCATCAAAAGCTAAGGCCCCAAAATTTTAAACATTATTTAATAAATTCTTAAATATAAATAAAAATAAAATTTGCACAAAATCTCATGTCACGGTGTTTGTGGTCGAACTCCCCCGAAAAGTATGTATGAGAGTAGGTTGTAAAGTATATTTCATGTCGCCAGCTTGACTGTGAAATGACTAGAAATGAATTAATAACTTAGCGATCATCACGTAGCCGATAAATGGAATGTGGAGTATTTATTCATTGCATGAGAGGTGATAAATTGAATCTGTTCTTAAATGTTTGCCATTAGTGAGGGGGTGGGGTCACTATCAGATTTAGTGCAGGCAATATCTTTAAAAATTAGAAAATGTTGAAATTTTCAAATGATAGTTAAGACCTATTAAGTAACAATAAATTCCAAAAAATGAAAAAATGTATAAACCTTCAAACGTTAAGAATATTAAATACACCAAAACATCACAATAATATAAAATTTGACAAAATTATCACAGTTATTGTGTTAAAAACATAAAACGAGAAAAATCTAAAAAACGCCAAAAATAAAGATATGAGTGAAAATACAAAAATGTAAAAAAATACAAAAATATCAGAAGTACCAGAAATAAATGAAACGTCAAAAATGTCATAAACCTCAAAAATATCAAAAATATCATAAATGTAAAATGTATAAAACATCAAAAACGTTAAAAATAGCAATAAAACGTCAAAAAACCTGAAACGAAAACTAGCTCATTATATTAAATCCGAAAATAATGTATTTTTAGAAGAATTTTTTGCCATATAATATAATATATAATTGTCGCCCATGAATGATAATATTAAAATGGATTTGAAAAAAATCTAAAAATTTAAGCGATGTGAATATTACCATATTAAAAAATTTGCAAGATAAATATGTCAAATAACCGGACTCGCCTAGCGTGCGCGAAGATAGGAGTGATTAATGAGGGCATTATTTGTAATGCTCAGGCATTATGAATAATGGCAAGCTACGTCGGGCCAAGTGTTATTATCTAAACTTCATTATTTATCAAACTGCCTGGGCATTATGAATACTGCTGTGATAATGGAGGGGATGGGAGGCTTGGTCCAGCTGAAGATAGATTTTAGCAAAATAAACGCTAAAAAACTCAAATGCTGGGGAGGGGGAAGTTCAGCCCCCCTTGGATTTGCCACTGGTTGGGCAAAATATAATACAGATGCCTTAAGGGAGGAGGAATACAGGGGAGGACAAATGCCCTGCGATGACTGACTGCTGACTCCAATTGCTTCACTGCTCACTACATCGTGTTCCTTATTTTTGTTTACTTACCATTTTGTGTTATTTGTCTTATATTTTTAATTTGACTTTTAACAGCTAAGAATTACTAGTTTCTAAATGTACAACCCTTTCATAATAAGTACAAATTATTAATCTTATTATTTAAATTATGTGTTTTTAATCATAGATCTTCCCTATGATTCTACAAAACGAAGAAGTTTTATGTTACTAGAGTTTTGAATTTTGATTTCATGTCAGAAAAAATAATGCCAATAAAACATGCTATTTTTTACTTTGACTTTATGTATGGGCTATTTAATGATTTAAATAGATATTATGCTTTTGTGAAATCATTTTTCCAGAAGCCCGGGCATTAGGAGTAGTGTCCAATTAATCACTTGGTCCATAACATATACAGGGCTATAATTTCAAAACTAGCCACCCAAAATAACTTATAAAATATGTTTAAAAGAAAAATAAAAAATAACATTTTAATTTATATTTACGGGGGACACATTTTATACGTATCAGTCACCCTGCATTCCAACCCTTAACCGGGGGTGAATATCACTTCTAAAAGTTTAAATACATTATCTGAAACCTCTTTTTTGCCAATCTGTTGACACATTATTTTTTTAAATCAGATTATTTTTTACAGAGTATTGACATAGAAATCGTAAAAAATTAATATTTTTAATTGTAATTACAAAAAAGGGTGAGAATAATTACCGAGATAAACAAGTGAGACAAAATCCTTAAATGTTGATGCCAAAGATATTTGTGAGTGTAAATGTAACAAATTTATTATTAGCAGGTAGTGGTTGCGTTAAAAACTAACCATCAAATTTCGACTATGTTTTATGCTTTTATTCTTTGCTAGGAAGTATTGAAATAATATATATTTATGGGAAAGAAAAACGCGGTGCACGCAGAACTGCTCATGTTTTTCATTAGAGACATCCCGATAAGAATATTGGGCATTAGTAGGTATGTGTTGGATTTAGTTCATAAATTTCTCAAGGTTAACTGGTTAACAAATATTTCGGTCGGCTCTGTGCATACAACGTCATGCCTAAATTAATCCGTTCCCTACAAAATACAGCTTTTCTACAGCTTGTTGAGGATGATTATAAATGCAGACTCTATTTTTTTAATATTTCTTTTTCTGACAAAGCAGGATTTTTTAAAATGGATTTGCCACTAAGCAATTGTAGATACTAGAACAATACCCACACACAAGTTTTTCAAGAAGAGAACAACCAACTTACAAAACTATAAAATTATAGATTCTTTATTTGTGGAAGAAAATTTAATTGGAGAATTGTATTTGGACTTATTATTAGAAAATGTGATAAATACCCTTATAATCTTTAGAAAACTGAATAAATCAAGAAGGAACTTTGTTGCTAGACGAAGAAAAGCTATTTTTTCAACAAGAGAGAGCACCTCCAGATTATAAGCCTTGCCTGTACGAAATTGGCTTAATGAGGCATCTCCCGACCTAACGCCTCTTCACATTTTAAACTTTTAATTTACGTACAAGGCAATTCTAACGCTAATACAATATTAATAATAAATACATAGAAAATAATAAGTGAAAGTTTAAAATGGTATTACTTTGTAAAAATAATCTTATTGTAACAAATGATGGATCAAAAGATTGTCAAAAAGAGAATTTTAAAACAAAATATCACATGATACCCCTTTGTATTTAAACTTTTTGAAGTGATATTCATCCCCGCTTAGGGGTTGAAACCGCAGGGTGACCAATACCTGTAAAATGTGTCCCCCCATAAATATAAATTAATGTGTTTTTTGTCTTTTCCTTTTAAAGATATTTTAAAAATAATTTGGCTAGTTTTGAAATGAAAGTCCTGCATATTAATCAATGTTTATGTACATGGTCTATCGACATTCTGCTCGCCTTCGATAATCTAGTGTGGACCACTTTCTCGAAGTCCATCAAAATCAAGGCGAATAGTATTTGATAATCTCTACTGAGTTGGTATTTGTTACTTTCAGTAAACACTTTATAGACTACCGATAGAAGACTTATCGTGCTCTAACTGAAAATGGATTCTTTCTGCCTTTCTTGTGTGGTATGTGTCTGGTTTCTATATATTGCGAAAATATTTGGGGGACATTCCGACGTTCTCTATTGTCTTGTCATTCTTTATGTTTTTGACCGGTGACTCCATTTCTTCCATGAGAACTTCTGGTCTTCCTTCAGAAGTCATCTGTATTTCTAGAGTGTCAGGGGCTTTATAAGGGTATCCTTCTGTTTTCGGATTTTTTTATGTGTTAATCTCATTACTTCCCTAGTACAGTTATTAGTTCTTTCATAGCATTAATACAACTTTTTCGATTTTCAGTTCCAAATTGTACTAGTTTCTCGCTGTAATTGTTGTTACCCTTTTGTATTTAACCTTAAAGAAATTATATTCACCCCCGCTTAAGGGTTGAAACTGTAGGGTGGCCGATACGTGTAAAATGTGTCCCTCCTATATATAAAAAACTTGTTTTTTGTCTTTTTCTTTTAAGGTTGTTTTAAAATTTATTTTGGGTGGCTACTTTTGAATTGCACTGTATAATGGCTAAGCCAACTCATAAAAAAAATCCTAGCAATAACAGGCTATATAAATATAACATGTCTCAAAAAAGGTAAATTGGTATGACCAATAGGAAATAGAAAAGTAAATATGGTTTACAAGGCCGTAGCCAGGGGGGGGTTCGAGGTTAAAAACGAAATTTGGGAATTGAAGATTCAATTTTAACGAATTAACAAGTTCCTTCATGAAAATATATTATTTTATTCTATACATCCCTTATATACTGGAAGTATACTGAATAGAAAACTAACTTTCGCGGTCCCAATCAGTCCACAATATTAAAAAAAAGTAATCACCCCTCCCAAAATATTTTTCTAGCTACAGCCTTGAGAGTTTGTTTAATAAATCCTTACACCACTCATATTCCAGATTTAGAGGGTCAATCTTTAAAATTCAAAAAAGAATATTGGCGAAAACTTCATCACATTACATTTTTAATAAACTTTGAAAGGCAATTTTTGTAAAGAAGCAATTTAAATTAATTCAACCAGTGGCGTACAGTTGGATAGATGACCTTTTTTTCCTCACTAACCGTGACACCACTAAATAAAACACAGATTTAGATATATTATTTAATTTTAAAAAGACTGGGACTGAACGATGGAACCGAAAGCTTGTTACGAAATATACTTCCCGTCGCTCATTACCAATTTAGATAGATTACTTTTTTGGATGAGCATAAAATGAATTTAAATAGAATTTAAATAGATGCATATGACTATCAATATACAACAAACGGAAATACTAAATAAAATATAATTAGGAATGTGATGCTAAATAATATGTGAACTTTAGGGGGTAGTTTTGGGGGTGAGTACTCTTACTGCCTTTGAACCAATTTGCTTACAACCACAAAACAAATTCTATATGTCATTTACAGTCTGTCCTCTATTTAGAATTATTGTGAAAACTTTTTTTACTTCTACACATTTAATTATAACTAGATTTTACATCTCAGATACAGACCATAAATTATATAAAATTCTAAAATTCGGGCCGTATTTTTCTAATTATTGTCGTAAAATGTACGGAATTTAGTTACTGTGTGTAACTGCCATAACATCATTCAAATATTTTATGTGTGCTTCGACATTTCTTTATACTCTTCTTTCTTTATATATCTCAAAAATATTTCAGCATTTTAAATTAAATTAAATTTGTTTCGTTTTTATTTCTCTGAATTTATTGAAATAATACGCTTTTGATTTTTATGTAAACCTGCCTCATTCATTAAATTATCTGTATTTAATAAATTTCGTTTCAGCTTCCCTCTTCATATTTTGAATTTGAGTTTTGTGTTCTCGGTTTAAACAAACAGACACTCTCGAACTAGAAAGCCGGAATCCTTTCTATTTTTAAATTGATTGTTTGTCGAATAATATAATAAATGCATCAGCTACCAACCAATACATTTCATTTTGCATTTTTCGACAATAAAGCAAAACAAACACAATTAAACTTTTTTTCCTTTATAATTTGTAAATTATTGACTATATAGCAATGCTTCCAAAAGAATATTTGTAAAAAAGTAAAAAACGTTATAAAATTAATTTTTGTTAAGCATGATCGGAGCATTACCCACAGGGAAAACTGGAAATCCATAACTTAGGCAGTTTTCAAGTTGAAGCACAGATTATTCAGAAAATAATGGTTTACGAGATGTTCTTTAAACACGGTACTTGTGTACAGATTATTGAGTTTTTCATAATCGAATTATAAACAATTTAAGTTCATTGTATGAAATGAAGTTTGTTAAAAACGCAATGAACATAAATTTAAACAACATTGTTAATAGTACCAAATCAGAAATAATATTGCTAATTGCAAAATAATTCTGATTTTAATTGACATGACGTTTTTGTGATTAAATGCAACCATCAACTTCATTTTTTCAAATGGAAACTTTTGTTTTTTATTTTATTTTTGAATTCTGCATTGAATTTTAAGTATTTTTCTTGTACAATGTCCTATACCGAAAATTAACACTTATTAAAAAAACTACATTTCTTTCAAAATTGAAGAAAAAAAATCATCAACATATCAAATTAAATGTTCGAATTGTTAACCATTAACTTCATTTAGCGTTTGTGTCAGGATTCTTTGTATTTCGGCTCTAATTGTATTCTTTAATTCCTTAATACTTTTCGGCTTATTGAAGTAGATTTTCGATTTCACGTAACCTAAAAGATAAAAATATAACGGGCTTAGATCTGGAGACCTAGCTGGCCATTCGATATTACCTCTCCTTGCGATCCATCTACTTGGGAAAATTTTGTCAAGATAATCTCGCACTGAATCTGCCAGTATATTGGGGTTTTCACCATTCGGGTAAAGTTCTGTTAAACAGCGTATTATGTCATTTTGTAATAGATCTAAATACGTTTCCGAGATAAGTGTTCCTTCAATAAAAAACGGACCCACAATTGAAGTACCCACAATTCCGGCCCATACGTTAACTTTCTTGGAAAAATGTGTATGAATTTCCATTATCCAATGTGGGTTTTCTGATGCCCAATATCGAAAATTTTGTCAGTTTACTGAAGCATTTAAACAAAATACTTGAAAAGTGTGGATTGGCATTGCATTTATCCATCATTATTTAGCAAGATTCTACTTCCGATCCAAAGCATCTTCAGTACGTTCTAAACTAAATGAATTTTGTATGGGTGCCAGTTATTTCTATGCAAGCATTTTAGAAAACAAGATTTACTTATTGATTGTTCTGCGGCTATTTGTCTACTGAATTTGTGAGGATTTTCTTGTAAATCGAGCAAAACATTTTATTGTGTATCTTCTGGAAAATGTTTGGTTTTGTAATTGTCTATACTACAAATATGTAGAAATATTTTTTCTATTTTACTTACTACTGGGTACTTGGCAAACTTCAACTTATGTTCGAGTTCTGTCATCATATCCTACCATCTTCAAAATTTTTATTCGCTGCTTTTCAGTTAAACGCGCCATACTTTGAAACTTTACAATTGCACTTGAAAACTACTTATTTGAAGTAAAATTACAGTACAGTTTATATGGAAGTAAACAATTGTTATAAACTTCATCATAAAATAAAACATTTAAAAAATATATATAACCGACTTCTACTTATAACTAAAACTCTAAAAATAATTATAACAAAATACAACTCTAGCAAATAAATAACACATTCAATGTTGTTAGGTACCTACCCAGGAAGTTAAAAATGTAAACATTAAAAGGTGCTCAATCTGTACAAATTAATTACCTACCAATCTAGTATATTTTTGAACTCGGTGCCAAGCAACAATCAAGTTTGATGAATTAGTAGATAAGTACGCAATGAAGGATTTTAGGTTTGCTTGGCACCGACATATATATGGAAAACCCCAACATTTCAGAATGATACATTTTCATTTAAATTGACAGGTAAAAGTTTACGAACAAAATGAATTGGTACGCGTTGACTTAATAAGCCAAAAATATGTTTACCTCACTGACCAGACAGACGTTGTCTTGTCCAAACGTTTTATAAAGATTGTAATTATTGTCACCCAAAATAACTTTTTTAATAGTATACCCGTAATTTCATTACAATCTATATTCTAAGCAACCTGTAAATTCAACTACTGATGGCTATGTTATATAATTATTTGCTCTGTATGTATGTATATTATATTCCTTGTGATAGTCAATCATAGCAGTCTATCAAAACTTCCCAAAACTACATATTAAATTGAATTTTTAATATTAGGAGTGATTGCTCTTAACTTACTGTGATGAACAAACACTTCTGGAAAAGTTTACTGTATAATTAATCCGCTGTGAAATTTGCACTAAGAAATGATAAACTATTTATTCTATATATCGATATGAATTCGATCGATGCCTCTGTGCTATTGTTATTGCTTTTATCACTTTACTTTGGGGTTTTGTTTGCTACAACTAAACACCCTGTGTATAATCGTACCAAATAGCAGTTTAGAGCTTGACTTGTGTTGTCACTGAAGTTTCTATTAGGACGGGAGTAGTCGACACTAAAAGCACCGTCTTCGCAAAATTGAAAAATTTTCTTTTAAATCGGTATTTGCCAGGTATACTAACAGAATGAGCTTGGTACTCATTGATTTCACGAGCCGAAAATCGTATACTATACTAGCTATGTGCTTGGGATGTACATAGAAAATTTTCAAATTCGCAATTAAAATTTTCAGTGCCTGCAATTCCCGCACTATTAGGTTGGAATTAAAATATGTTTGAAGAAATGTCAATTACGTCACTTCGATGGAATGATTGATAAGAATATTAAATTTTTCGGCGATTTTCTGCAAAACTGTAGGTTGTAAGTAGCAGAAAAGGACATGAGACCACCTAGGAATCTTCTTTAATAGATTACACTTAAAAAACTCTCCACATCGACAAAGGATTTTATGAAAATCGACCAATACGTTAGGTATATTAGTCGATTTCCATGCACGCATGTGTTCATTCCCAAATTTCAAGTTTCACCAATCCACATATATACTCTATTTAACAAGACCATAATTGTTCACATCAGTGCTCACCAGGAGAAGAAATCAGGTAACATACATACAAATAAAACATTTAAAAAAATATAAAACCGACTTCTAACTAACTAAAAAGCTAAAAATAATTATATCAATATACAACTCTAGCCAATAAATAACACATTCCATGTTGTTAGGTACCTACTCAGGAAGTAAAATTTACCAATCTAGTATATTTTGAAGCCGGTGCCAAGCAAATCTACAATCCTTCATTGCGTACTTATCTACTAATTCATCAAACTTGATTGTTGCTTGGCACCGGCTTCAAGAATATACGAGATTGGTAGGTAATTAATTTGTACAGAATGAGCACCTTTTAATGTTTACATTTTTTATTTCCTGGGTAGGTACCTAACAACATTGAATGTGTTATTTATTTGCTAGAGTTGTATTTTGTTATAATTATTTTTAGCTTTTTAGTTATAGGTAGTAGTCGGTTATTTTTTAATGTTTTATTTTCAACTTTTTAGTTTTTTTTGGAACTCAGGTAGTTTTCATTTTTATTTTTTATTTTATATGTATAACCTTAATAGACAGAACCAGGTAACATCGAAAGTCTCAAAATTACAATATTATACTTTCTCATTTAAACTGACACGTAAATCTTTACGAACAAAATGTACTAGTATGCGTTGACTTAATAAGCCCAAAATATATTTATGCCTTATGGACTACGCCATGTAACCTTTTTTCAACTTTTTTTGACAACCCTGTATAACTATAGATAATTCCAATCCAACCTATGTACCAACCATCCTGTACATACGACTGCCCACGCACAAACATAAATTTATTAGCTGCCTTCTGTAAACTATAGGACGGAGTAGAATCCATCCCATATTTACGGAGTCAAATCCGTCCTATATTTCAACCATAGTATATAACTCTTTTGGGCTACCCCATAAATTATTTCATTTTTAACATTTTATATTGTCGCCCTGTGTAACATTAATTCCTCTCCACATTTTATGCAACTTCTTATGGGCTATAAAAGAACCAATTTTTTAAACACACTGTATAAATATAATTCAACTCCTGAATATATTTCAACCATCCTGTATATAATTTGCTTATGTCCACATCATATAACAGTTTTTTAATCACCCTATATAATTTTAATTTCACATTTTTTCCAACATTTTTATACCACCAAACGTCGAGTCCACCCTATATTCCAACCATCCTGTATATACAGCTGCCTACGGACCACAATCATTCTAGTCCGTCCTATGTTTCAATCTTCATATAAATGCAACTCCTTCTATCACTTTACTTTGTGATTTTGTTTGCTATAACTACACACCCTGTCTATAAACGCACCAAATAGCAGTTTAAAGTTTGACATGTGTTTTCACTGAATTTTCTATTAGGCCGGGAAAATGTGACAACTAAAAGCACGTCTTCGCAAAATGAAAATATTTGCATTTAAATAGGTATTTACCCGGTATACAAACAAAACGAGCTTGGTACTCATTGATTTAAGGAGCCGAAAATACTATGCTTTACTACCTATATGCTAGAGATGTACATAGAAAATTTTCAAATTCGCAATTAAAACGTCCACTGCCTAAAATTACCGCACTATTACGTTGGAATTAAGATAATTATGAGGAAATGTCCGTTATGTCATTTCGATGAAATTTTTGATAAGAATTTTGGAATTTTCGGCGATTTTCTGCAAAACTGCAAGTTGGACGTCGCAGAAAAGTATATGAGATCACTTAAGGAACTTCCTTAATAGATTAAACATTAAAAAACTATACACATCCATAAGGAGTCGAAAAATCGACTAAAATATTAGGGATATTGGTCGATTTCCATGCACGCATGTGTTCATTCACAAATTTTATCACTTTACCAATAGAATTCTTTTCTAAAATTTGAAGTTTCACCAATCCAGATATATACTCTATTAAATAAGACCATATTCATTCAAAACAGTGCACCACACGAGAAGAAATCAGGTAACATACATACAAAAAAAAGCGAAAAAAATACGCGAAGAATTGATAACCTCCTCCTTTTTGGAAGTCGGTTAAAAACGGGGTTTCCATTCATGCGACTAAAATACTGCTAACAATTATAAAAACCAAATGTAATTGAATAGGTTCAGACCCACAAACACCTTATTTTTACCGTTGTTTTCTAACCTGTGAAATAAATATATTTTTTAATAATTGTTATTTTATGAGGGGGAGTTATTGTAACGGTTTTACATTAGAGGGGAAAGAATTTTTGTAATTTAAAATTTTATATATATATATATAAATATATTTGTATATAGTAGTAAATATACAAGATACGTATGTACCTCATTTGCCGAGCATTTCAGGTGTTGTACTGACCTCCATCGGTGTTGCCTGATTTATGAATTTGCTAAACTTTCTACCAACGCAAGTAACGACTTTACATGTGATATGTAAATATTAAAGTTTCAAAACATAATATTTAAATTTGCAGAAATAAGATTTTTAACTGAGGTATTTTATTGCAATGATTTACCTACTACTGATATAAATTTATTTATTATTTAGGATATCAACTGTAGAAATATTATTATTTTATGTAATTCATAATTTATTAATTGTTTGCGACCAATGTGGCCTATTAAAAATATATGATAATCAACTAATTTTTTTTTTATTAAGTGTGGCAATTAAGATTTTATCATAGGAACAGTTGGAAAATTTGTTATATCAATCAGTTTTTGTATTCCTTCACTGGAATGATAAACCTGAATGTTTAAAAAGGGGCAATTGTATTCAGTTATGTTATTATAGAGTGAGGACGCGTGGGTTGGAACAAATTCATTTAAAATTCAGGTGTTGGTTTTATGGAAAAACGCTCGGCCACTTCGGTTTTTTTTTGGACTGCGGTTTTTGTGATCTTAAACCCATTTATAACAGGGTGGGCCAGAAATAAATTGGGACCATCAACTTCATATTTTCAAATGGAAACATTTGTTTTTATTTTATTTTTGAATTCTGCATTGAATCCTAGGTATTTTTCATGTTCAATGCTCTATACCGAAAATTAAGTTATTAAAAAAATATTTATTTCTAAAGTTAAGAAAACAACGGTAAAACTAAGGTGTTTGTTGATTTGAACCTATTTATTTACATCTGGTTTTTATAATTGATGGCAGTATCTTAGTGGCATGAATGGAAACCCTTTTTTTATGATGGAGTTTATAACAATTGTTTACTTCCGTACAAACTGTACTATAATTTTACTTCAAATAAGTAGTTGTCATGTGCAATTGTAAAGTTTCAAAGTATGGCGCGTTTAACTGAAAAGCAGCGAATAGAAATTTTCAAGATGGTAGGATATGGCGACAGAACTCGAACACAAGTTTGCGAATTGTTTAATATGAAGTACCCGGTGCGGCCTATTACACGATCGGAAGTAAGTAAAATAGAAAAAATATTTCTAGAATTTTTACAAAACCCAACATTTTCCAGAAGATACACAATTAAATGTTTTGCTCGATTTACAAGAAAATCCTCACAAATCCAGTATACAAATAGGCGCAGAACAATCAATAAGTAAATCTTGTTTTCTAAAATGCTTGCATAGAAATAACTGGCACCAATACAAAATTTATTTAGTTTAGAACGTACTGAAGATGCTTTGGACCGGAGAGTAGAATTTTGCTAAGTAATGATGGATAAATGCAATGCCAATCCGCACTTTTCAAGTAGTTTTTTTGGCGAGGCAACATTTTGTTTAAATGCTTCAGTAAACTGGCAATTTTCGATATTGGGCATCAGAAAACCCACCTTGGATGATGGAAATTCATACACATTTTTCCATGAAAGTTAACGTATGGGCCGGAATTGTGGGTACTTCAATTGTGGGTCCGTTTTCCGAATGGTAAAAACCCCAATATACTGGCAGATTCGTTATGGTTTCAACAGGATGGAGCACCCCCGCACTATTCGCGAACGGTGCGAGATTATCTTGACAATATTTTCCCAAGTAGATGGATCGCAAGGAGAGGTAATATCGAATGGCCAGCTAGGTCTCCAGATCTAATCCTGTTATATTTTTATCTTTTAGGTTACGTGAAATCGAAAATCTACTTCAATAAGCCGGAAAGTATGAAGTAATTAAAGAAAACAATTAGAGCCGAAATACAAAGAATCCTGCCACAAACGCTAAATGAAGTTAATGGTTAACAATTCGAACATTTAATTTGATATGTTGATGATTTTTTTTCTTCAATTTTGAAAGAAATGTAATTTTCTTAATAAGTGTTAATTTTCGGTATAGGACATTGTACAAGAAAAATACTTAGAATTCAATGCAGAATTCAAAAATAAAATAAAAAACAAATGTTTCCATTTAAAAAAATGAAGTTGATGGTTGCATTTAATCACAAAAACGTAATGTCAAAAAAAGTCCGAGGGTTTTTCCAAAAAACCGACACTTGAATTTTAAATGAATTTGTTCTAACCCACCTGTCTCCACTGTATATTTGAATAAATTAATACTATATATATAATTATGAAGAAGAGGTAGATTAAAATTATCCGATAAGGCATTTCTGATACTTTCTACCCTTACAGTTTTACGGCAAACTTGTTCTATATGAGTTCGCATGCACAGCAATTTATATTGCGTAATAATCACAATTTTTTTTGAAGTTCTTATTATTCCCTGCGAGTCGCTGGTTTGCAATTTTGAATTATAAATTTGTAGTCTGCCAATTTGAAAAAATGAAGTTGATGGTTGCATTTAATCACAAAAACGTCATGTCAATTAAAATCAGAATTATTTTGCAATTAGCAATATTATTTCTGATTTGTTACTATTAACAATGTTGTTTAAATTTATGTTCATTGCGTTTTAACAAACTTCATTTCATACAATGAACTTAAATTGTTTATAATGCGATTATGAAAAACTCAATAATCTGTACACAAGTACCGTGTTTAAAGAACAGCTTGTAAACCATTATTTTCTGCTTCAACTTGAAAACTGCCTAAGTTATGGATTTTTCGAATATCATTAATGTTAGTGGTTATTCCAGTTTTTCCCGTGGGTAATGCTCCGATCATTCTACATTTAGAAACAACTAGTTCTTAGCTGTTAAAAGTCAAATTAAAAATATAAGACAAATAACACAAAATGGTAAGTAAACAAAAATAAGGAACACGATGTAGTGCGCAGTGAAGCAATTGGAGTGAGCAGTCAGTCATCGCAGGGCGTTTGTCCTCCCCTGTATGCCTCCACCCTTAAGGCATCTGTATTATACTTTGCCCAACCAGTGGCAGGTCCAAGGGGGGCCCAACATATTTATCTTGAAAATTTTTTAATTCGGTAATATTTTTGGTGTTTTATACAGTTTTACATTTATGAAATTTTTGATATTTTTGAGGTTTATGACATTTTTGACGTTTCATTTATTTCTGGTATCTCTGATATTTTTGTATTTTTTCACATTTTTGAGATATTGACATATTGTTTTTGACTATTTTTGGGACTCGTTTGCATTTACATTGATGTTGGTATTTTCACTCATATCTTTATTTTTGGCGTTTTTTAGATTTTTCTCGTTTTATGTTTTTGACACAATAACTTTAATAATTTTGTCAAATTTTATATTATTGTGATGTTTCGGTGTATTTATTATTCTTAACGTTTGAATGTTTATACATTTTTTTTCATTTTTTGGAATTTATTGTTACTTAATAGGTCTTAACTATCATTTGAAAATTTCAACATTTTCTAATTTTTAAAGATATTGCCTGCACTAAATCTGATAGTGACCCCACCCCCTCACTACTGGCAAACATTTAAGAACAGATTCAATTTATCACCTCTCATGTAATGAATAAATACTCCAGATTCCATTTATCGGCTACCTGATGATCGCTAAGTGATTAATTCATTTCTAGTCATTTCAGGAGAAGTGCATGTATACCAACTTTCGCGCCTGCATCTTTTTTGTTGCTTAAAAATTGCTGACAACCATCGTCTTCCTGCAATAACAGAGTTTTCGTATAATGACATTCAAATCTCAATAAATTTAAGGAACTAATATTATAATTCTCATATCTGTATTATTTTCGGTTTCCAAAATAGTCATTTTTTCTTCGCTTCGCTTCCGTTGATTTTAGAAGAGTATGTATATCAAGATTCACACCATTATTACCTTCTATTTCGGATATATTAAATTATTTCTAAAACAATAGTAACCCCCTTTTCATCCATTTTGACAAAATGGCGACTCACGTATTACTTCATTTAAAAAAGGACTCAACCTCTTAATTCTTTACTTCAGTTTCCGGAAAAATAGTAAGTGTTTGGAAAAAAACATTTCCCGTCTTGACCCCCATGAGATAATTAAATTTTTGCAGAATGACGATACTCATTATTATTTGTTTCGAGAGAGAAGTATATATACCAATTTTCACGTCTTGTTTTTCTGGATAGGGACAATCTAATCAGCTGGCGACATGAAATATACTCTACAACCTACTCTCATACATAACAAATATACAAAAAAAAATCATAAAAATAGGAGCCCTTTCGGGAAAATTCGACCACAAACACCGTGACATGAGATTTTGTGCAAATTTTATTTTTAATTATATTTCAGAGTTTATTAAATAATGTTCAAAAATTTTGGGGCCTTAACTTTTGATGACTCTTTGTTTCTTTCCTCAGGGGTTCGTGGTTAATGTAGCTATTTAATTCACTTATAACACATATGTGTTATTTTATCAACAGAATTTATTGAAACGTAATTTTCTCAGACTATTAATATGTTATTATTTAATCATTGCCACTGTACTAAACTCATAACTATAATTTATTGTGATATTAGACTTTTTTTAAATTATATTTACCATTCAATTTTTTTTCTGGATATGGACATGACATATATTTTACAACCTATTGTCTTTCCTATCAAATATATATAAAAAATCATGAATATTTTTACATATTAGATATGCCTTTACTTTAAATAATGCTACTATATAAACCACGAATGCTCTAAAACGCATATTCTGACATTCATAAAAGTCATAATAAATATTTGTTCAAATCGGATTTTGAAAACTCACGTATAGTAGAAATATAGTTTACATCGGGTTTTTGGAAAGTAGTATTTTCAGTATTCTTGTCATATTTATTTTCTATTTAAAATCTGAACAAAATAATGATCATTGTTAGGTTTTCTATTATACGAAAGTTATGTATTTCTGCAAAAAATTATTAAAGATGAAGTAGTCACGTAGTTTTGATAAACATTTACGACTATAATTCAAGATTTAAAGTGATATTTATTACGAAATAAATAATAGTGTCTTTCAAGCTCATTTAACCACGGTGAATAAACAGCGATAGGATGTTTGTTTCCACAATGTGCCGTCCTTTGATTTCGCCCTTAGGTATATTCAGACAGCCCCAATTATATAAATAAATTCCTAACAACTAAAATTAACCCCTCTACAATCTTAAATCCCACCCAAAATCGAAAAAGTTGAATATTTTCATAAAATAGCATAACCCATGAAATCTAAATTAAAAAATATATCACTTATCTTTACCCAGAGCGAATTTCAATATGAGATGTAACAGAGATGCTCTGTTACGCATTTTCGATTTCACAAGAAGTAGAAGAAGAAGACCTGATAACAAGTTACCGTTCAAATTCACAGCGTTGCTAAAATTTTGAGGTTACAACGACGAACGTACAACCCGGAGGTCAGAACTCACTTGTTGTATCACTCTTAGGCAACACTAGCTCCAGTGGTGAACCCTTGAACCAAATGGACGACTCGAGAATACTTTAGATGCGTTTAAGCCTCCACTAAAATTTTGCTGAATTTAGATTCTGTTACCATACAATCCATAAATATTCTCCAAGGCAAATCGTTGTGACCTCCAAAATCGGATGTAATAGCGTCATATATGACAACGTATATCGTATACCTGCTTCTGAGGCCACAACGATACCTTTATACATATACATATATATATATATATATATATATATATATATATATATATATATATGGTTGATGATTTATTCCGGTGTACATCCGTTCGTCTGTATTCGTTTGAAAGATCACTTGACGTTTCGCCAAAATCATATTTGGCTTTCTCAAAAGGTACTAGGTACTAAGGAGTTACCTAGTACCTTACCTTACCTAGTAGATGACTTGATAATGTCACTTATAGATAAACTTGGTATAGCAATGTTAGGCGAGTATATGGACCCACCCAAAGAATTAGCGGCGCTGAGTGAAGAATAAACACTTTTAAAATAATTAGCAAAGAATTAAATATTGTCTGGGGATTGGTATGGTATTGTTCCTGGTAGGACATTCTTCCTGGAATACGAGAGGAGGTACATTTTTGATTAATAAATGACAAAAATACCTTGGGATCGGTTTGTATTTTGTTCTGTAGGGTATTTAAGTAAGTGTGGAAAGAGTCATTAATTAGTTTGTTTACAAGTTTTCTCATATCGCTAAATTTATGATAATAATATTCAAAGTTATACCTTTTAAATAATTTGTGATAGTGGTTCTTAAGTTTAATATTTTGGATTAAATCGTGGGAATACCATGTAGGGTATTTTGTAAATCTGTTTTTATACGGCGGGATGAAGCGATCTAATTAATCTAATTATAAAGGATGTCGCAAGCTGCATTAGGATCTGTACATGAAGACAAGGAATTCCAGTTAAGATTGCATAAAGCAAGGTATATATATATATATATATATATATATATATATATATATATATATATATATATATATATATATACTTTCATTCTATTCAACTTTTTCAATTAAGAAATTTGTTGTTCTTTTAATGTTAGTTAACAAGATTAGAAGATAAAGAGAAATAAAAACAATTTAATTGAAATCTTAATATCAAATATTTATACATTTCTAAATCACGCATTATTTCTGTCTATCACATTTATCATTAACAACATCAACCACAAAGACGACAACCTCCTCAAACTTTTGTAAAACAGTGTTCGTTTTGCAAACGTACCGGATGTATGTATAACGAATGTCTAACACGACAACAACACCCCACCAAAACTTTAACAATAACAACCCGCAACAATCTAGACCGAATCCTTCTTATCAATCGGCTAATCAAACTAGGTCCAATATTGACCCTAATTTTTACAGAAACCAACAACAAAGTACTCACCACTTCAATCAAGATGAGTTCTACAAATCCTTCGTACAATTACACAAACGATGATCCTTATTCTAATTCAAATTACCAAGACGATTATTCTTACTCAGATCCTCAAAATACAGATTTCGAATACTCTCAAAATAACTATCATGAAACTTTTGAAAGCAACTACTCTGAATTCCCCCCTGAATTACCCGACGACCGACAACAAAATTTTCAAGAGGTACTTATAGTAGATAAACCACCAGGATACACAGACCTGCAATTTCAAACCCAGCTCGAAACACTGAGTTTACTCGACGAGTTTAACCCCAACATGAATTTTTCGGAACAAGCTTTCCTATAAGCCCCTCACTTTTGATAAATTCTAAGAACCTTTTCTATATTAACGATGCACCTAATAGTTATAAACTACTAATAGACACAGGTGCTGGTTTATCCATTTTTTAACCAAAGACTTGAAAAATTTCGACACCGATACCCAGAAAATATACTAATACTAATCAAATAATCCTGATTAACGAATCAACCTTAGTTACATTTAATATTAACGACCCACACTAAGTTTACATATGTAACTTAGACATTGAATTCGATGGTCTACTAGGTTCTGACTTTAAGAAGATTACAATTGTGTGATCGACTTTAACAAAAAACTTCTCATTACCAACTTCAAAACTATTCCGCTTATGAAAGTAACAGACGAAACAATTTCCTCAAACAAGCCATCTCCAACAATTAACCCAACAATTTCTAATACGATTACTATCGAACCGCGAACAGAATGCATTTGCAAACTTAAATGTGACTTATGCAATACGGACGCTATTCTAACCACTACTGTCCTAGAAAATGTGACTCCCGAATGCTCTAGTCCAGGTGAACGACAAAGGCGAATTGTTCACATCCATCTTAAACGCTCATTCCTGTCCAAAAACTAAAAATTTCGACAATATCATATTAGAACCCATCGAAAATTTCTCTGTAAATCATTGCGAAGAAATCTCGTTTGCAACCAATTGTAATATCGATAGACAAACGGAAATTAACAATCAACTTCGACTTGAACACTTTAACGAGGAAAAGGCCGAACTAAAACAACTACTTTGTCTTGACTTCTCCGACATTTTCTACTTAGAAGGCGACCATCTTAGTTTCACGAATGAAATTAAACATTCCATCGACACGAACAACGCCAAACCCATATATACTAAATCGTACTGCTATCCCCAAATTCACAAAGAGGAACCAAGTTTCGAAAATGTTAGAACAGGGCATCATTCGTCCCTTAAACTCTCCCTGGTCTTCCCCTGAATGAGTTGTCCCGAAAAAACTCGACGCCTCCGGAAAACAGAAATGGCGCGTAGTCGTGGACTATAGAAAGCTTAATAAACTGATAGTAAACGACAAATATCCGTTACCCAACATATCCGATCTGCTTGACCAACTTGGCAAATGCCAGTACTTTACCACCCTTGATCTAGCCTCTAGTTTCCAACACATTGAAATTGAGTCCAAGGACATTCAAAAAACCGCTTTCACCGTAGAGAACGATCATTTTGAATTTGTTCGCATGCTTTTCGGGTTGAAAAATGCCCCCTTAACATTCCAAAGGGTGATAGACAATATTCTGATAGGAATCCAGAACGCAAGATGTTTGGTGTGCATGGACGATATAATCGTTTATTCGTCCACCATTCACGAACACTTAGCAAGACTAACTGACGTTTTTAAAAGACTTAGGAAGGCAAACCTCAAAATACAGCCTGACAAATGCAAGTTTCTCTGCAAGGAAGTCGTTTATTTAGGACACCTAATAACCAAAGACGGTGTAAAACATAACCCGTCGAAAGTCGACTGTATCTTCAATTTTCCCCAACCGCAGAATACCAAAGATAGAAAGAAAGAAGTCATTTTTGGGACTTGCTGGCTATTATCGAAGGTTTATTCCAAATTTCTGTCGTTAGTACTATTACGTTGTAGTTTCAATATTCAGTACACCATTGCGTATCCACTGCGACTATGGCAGAGAATTTGACAATGCCACACTTAAAAATCTATGCAAACTTTATGATATCAAACTTACCTACTCTAGCGTGGGACACCCCCAAACAAACGGCTACGTGGAACGCTTTTATTCTACTCTACTAGAAATGATTCGCATTCACAAAGCTGAAAATCCCGATGAACACCCCTTAAACGTATTTCTGTATGCTATTATTGCTTATAACAACTCAACTAATAAGACTCATGGCTTTACCCCGTTCGAACTCCCAGAGACTCTTTATAATCAAAAAGAACCAGTTACAAATACGTACGAGACCTATTACAAAATTGAACGTGAAAAGACTAACTTACAGAAACAAAAAGCGAAAGAAAGATTTGACCAATACGTTTCGAAAAAACCTCCTCAATACAAAATCGGTGACAAGTTATACGTTAAAGAGTCACAAATAAAAGACAAACTCCAGAATAAATTCAATGGTCCTTTCTAAATTAGCGAGATCCACAATAACTCTGCTACAGTGCTAAACCTAAGAACTAACCAACGAACGAAAGTGAACTTTGACAGAATTAAACCATATTCTGAAAACTAACTTTCTTTTCAGGTTTCTACTGCTGCTCGGATCAGCAGTTTCACAGTACGACATCAAACCAGTTAAGTCTCGGTATCTACTACCATGGCGAGAGTCGAATAATTGTATCAAACTATAAATGAACTCTATTAGTTCACTGGACCTTGACAACCCTTCATCAACTATTTGAAAATAATAACAGAATCCTCAATACATTAGAACGAACCGTCGATCCTATGCCTGGCTTCAAATTTCACGAAACAGGTGCATTTCGTGTGGACGTCCAAACACACATTAGCCTTTTAACACAAATCTCCGACTCCATCAAAACAAAATTTTCACAAGTATTTCTAGTCACTAAACGACCCAAACGCGGATTAACACACGGTGCTGGAACCATCTTTAAAGCAATAACCGGTAACTTAGACGCATCCGATGGCGAATTCTATACTAGCAGCATAAACAGACTTAACCAGGGACAATTACAGGTCGAGAATCTTTTAAAGAATCAAATGAGCGTTACGACTACCATTATTAAAAATTTTAATTCAAAAACTTCAAATGGACGAGAAAATATTTAATGGGGATATTAACGAAATCAACATCACAATTCATGAACTAAATGACCGAATAGCTACTATCTCAACGATATTTTAATTTCAAAAACTTTCGCTTGTTTGAAAATTATTCACTCATCTATTATTACACCAGATCATTTGATTTCCGCATTACAGGAGATTTCTCAAAACCTTGTTAAAAATAATTTACCGTTACCAGTCAGATTTTCAAGTGTTGCTCAGTATTTAGAAGTATCTGAACTACAAGCTTTTCAAACTTACTCAGATCTAGTATCCAATGTAAAAATCCCTCTAGTAGAGAAACAACTTCATACAGCTTACCATTTATACCCTATTCCTATTTTAGATGATAGAACTGGTTTTCATAACATCCTTTCTTTTACTCAAAAATATGTAGCACGAAATGATGATTCTCTTATGTACATACCGATCAAGGACTTGAGTGCGTGCAAACAGCTGACTCCACTACGAAAACTGTGCTCCGATTTATACGCTTATCCCATAGTCTCAAATGCACCCCGTGCGGCGCAACTCCTGAAAAACATTCGTAGTGTCCCCGAAACTTGTAAAAGTGCCATCGTTTTAGTGAAGGATACAATGATCCAAAAAATTAAACAAATGCGTAGATTGTAATCATATCGGAACTCTTACATGTGACGGTTAATTGTCCAGGAATAGATGCTAAAACTTTAGTGCTAACGAACAACTCTTTCATTAAGTTGCAAACAGAATGTGGTGCTTTTGTTGGGATTACGAAAATCCAAGACGAACCACAAAAATTCATGAACATTTCGGACAATTCTCACGCAGTTTTAATTCCATTCAATCGTTGCAATTCTCATCCCGAGAAACTTGCAATTCCGAATCTTAAACCCCTGAAGCTGGACGACTTAAACATATATATATATATATATATATATATATATATATATATATATATATATATATATATATATATATATAAGAATATAACCTGAACTATTAGATACTGAGGCTGAAGATACTAATTAGAAGTACTCCGCACATTAAAACCGTCAAAACCAAACCTAACTTCTAACGAAAGAAGCAGACCTGACCCTGATTAGTCTGAGTTAGGGATTTAAGAGCCGGCTAGTAGGTCATCATGTAGAATAGACAACTTTTGTTTACCTATTTACTTCTCAGCAAATTTGAATGGTGGTTTCTGGTGAAAATACTACCAAGTTCTCGTCAAGACAAGACCTTCTGAAGAAGGATGTCATTTTAGGCTTAAAGATTATTGATGTTTGGCCAAAAATCCCCGGATTTTATTTTTTAATATGATATCCCTAGTGTCTTTTGGTTTATTGTTCATCGTTTACATTTTCCAATACCGCTTTGGATAGCTTGGGTGATATTCTGGATTGTCTTCATACATTCTGATTTTAATTTTATATATTTGCTAACGTATATATATATATATATATATATATATATATATATATATATATATATATATATTGTAAGGCATTTAAACAAACATGAAATCATATAAAAACTTTAGCAATTTGAATAAAATAAGTTAAATAAATGGGATAATGTAAATAAAATGCAGACAAATATAAAATAAGGAAATTGCAGAAATCAAAAATGAAGTGACAAGTATTTGTAAATAAATAAGGAATCATATTATAAGATATAGACAACCTAATAATACAAACAATGTAAAAAATGTTTCAAAAGCAAATTGTTGAAAGGATAAAAAGGTGGCATATAAAGTTAGATATTATATCATGCAAATTTTAATAAAAGATTAATACTTACTTAAAGAAATATATGCAAAAACTCATAATAAGGTCAAACATCAAAAAGGTTAAATTCACTTGTAAAATCATAGTAGAGCTTGTAGAACATGTATAGATTACATATTAGGCTATGAGAATACCGAATAAAACATATTTTAGATCGAAATCAAGTTTTAAATACATAAATTCTTTAGTAAACAGAGGATTGAAATGTCAAAATTATAAAAACCGTTATAAGTCTTCAGAATTGATGGGACAGTAAAGAAATTTAAAGTAATAGATGGAGCGTAGAGCATAGTATATAAAAAGTAAATAGTTCAAAAGATATAAAGTCTAAATTTTAATAAAATCCAATTTTTTATAAAGTACCTGTTAAATGACTGGTGGCCAACAGGTGACAAATGTCAACTGAATGTTTTTCAAAATATGAATTAAATGATTTGGATAAAATAAATGAGTTTAAAAGGTACTGAAATTTAAGTTGAAGTTTGTTTAGATTATTGGATATGATTTAAAATGATAACAGTTGGAAAATAATAAAATAATTATTAAGCTTCGAGCAGATAGGTTCAAAAAATTTCTTTCTCATAAATTCAGTTTCCATGACAACGAAGTCAATGTCCTATGATACAAAACAAATTTAGTGTTCCATGTCAGCAAGAGAAGAGTAACCTGAAAATTTTAATTTAAATTCATTTAGAAAAGGCGAATTGAAAGTATTTTTTATAAATGGTCGATAAAAGGAAGATGATGGGAATGATTGGTATAAAAATTTAAAAATCAAAAATATTGGGAGAAAATAAATATGCAAAACAGCACAAGAAATTCAATTGAGTAGCAGAATTTTACCAGTAAAGTAATTTGAAATTTGGAATTATTGTTAAAGGCCTACCATCATAGGAAGGAAATTCGAGAACCAACAACAGTGAGTTTTTGAAATATTGTTTAAAGAAAGTTAATATTTTGAAAAAGTTTAATTTATAAAATAAGCAAATCATAAAAAGGTAGTCAATCAGTGATAATAATAAAAGTTTTACAATTTTAGAATAATAAATAGCTCTGACTGAATGATCAAAATATTTGACAGAAATTTAAGAGTAGTTAAATGAATAGGAAATTTATTTTGTTTTGAAAGAAAACTTGTATCAATACTGTACTGTGGAAAATTTAAATAAAATTGTAATTTAATTGAAACTTTGGAAATTTGATTATCAGTAATTTAAAATTTTAAAAGTAGAAAAAAATAAAGTGCAAATAGAATTTCAAATTTGAAGTAGTGTAAGCGAACCAGAAGAGAAATAGATACTTGTAAGATAAACAAGGTAAATATAAAATTTATTTATTTATTTAAAATTTGAAGATTTGAACCCAAGCGAAAAAGACCCTGAGATAATAAAATTATAAATTCTAAATTCCAATCAATTTTAATATATATATATATATATATATATATATATATATATATATATATATATATATACCTAATTCATTTAATTCAACGCCTGAAATCTTACTGGTTTCGGATAAATCATGTCGAAGGGTTATTTTTATATTTCTTTATCAAATTATTTTTAATAGGTCAACTTTTAATCCATCACTACCTATTCCATAATTTTATTAATTTCTATTTCTTCTGGCTTTTAGCTGAAATTTTTATATCTTCTGCAATATACTTCCTGATTGCCATGCTGTATATTCTACACGTCGGATATTTTGTTAAATCATTTATCAATCTCTTCCAAATAATGGCTTATTATTTGGCTGTAAATTTGTATTATCTGAATTTTAGCGGTAGTCCTAATATTTCGAATAAATTTCAAAAATTAGTAATGATATGATTTTAACTACATTTTTTTGCTTTTAAGCTAAATTTTGTGTGATATAAGTAATATATGTGCAAAATGTGCGATGTATAGAGATGGCATGATTATAAATGAAAAATGTTATGTACTTCTTACCAAAAATTCAATGTACCATTTTGCATATTCACAACCTCTGCCAGAAATAAATTTAAAACAGATTATTCCAACAAAATCTCAACTGTAGTGAGTGTAAATGATTGATGGCAGCTTTTAACACCAATATCACTAAACTCAGGAAAAAATCTAATTATCCTCATGCCGGTGCCGCAGATACGGCAAACAGTATAATTTATGAATATTTACAGTAGCTCATTCTAGAGTCCTTGACGTTCTCTAATTACATTTTAAAATGTGATTCATTATATTCAGAAAATATTGCAAATTTTATTTAAGCCTCATTCTTTTAAAATGTGGGATATATATATATATATATATATATATATATATATATATATATATATATGATATTCGGGTGTTTTCACGAATATGAAATGTCATTGAAGGTTCTAGGGATTCTCGTGTGTATTGTTTAGTTGTCTTAGAAAAGACAGTTTGACGTTTCGATGAGATCTCACTCATCTTCTTCGGAATATTCGATTTTGTTACTCACAAAGTATGCGGCTGTGCGTCTTAGGTTAAATACTTTTGCTTTGGCCAATCGGAGCTCTCGCGGTGTGACGGGTTATCGGTCCGATGGTCATTGCGTTATTGTCTGACCTGGGAGTTATGTTGGTGTGATTTGACCTTCTATCTGTCTTGTAGTGCGGTTCTCCATGTGGGTGGTAAGCGTTGCGCATCATCCCGTTTGTTGAGATTTGTTTGCCGTTTCTCTATTTCAATCGCCCCCCTAACGAGCATTGTGCTATAATTTTCGCTTTTTGCCAATATCTTCACCTGGTCGACATCTATTTGATGGCCTGTATTTAGATTATGTTATGACAATGCAGACGTCCTTGTTTTTTGATTTGCTGCATTTCTGTGTCCTTTGCTACGGGCATTTGCTTTTCTGTTGGTTTGGCCGACGTATGCGAGGTTGCAGTCTTTACAAAGTATCTCATAGACACCCTGATCTTCAAGGAGAATTTTCTCTCTGGGAGACGGCATGATTTCTTCAATGTTTCTCTGTGGCTTGAAAACTGTTTTTATACGTTGTGTAGCTAAGATTTTTCCAATTTTGTCCGTTGTACCCCGGACAAAAGAAAGAAAAACTGTGTTCTTTCTGTCTGGATTCCGGTGTGAATGCTTTCTGTAATATGTGGTGGTTATAGCCATTTGATGTTAATGCCTCCTTTAAAATGTTCATCTCGGCCTTGATGTTTTCGTTGTCTGTCTGCCAGAGTTTTAGATCTGTGTGTTAGGGTTTTCACTACTGAAAATAACTGGGTGGGGTGATGGTGCGAGTTTGCGTTGAGGTATCTGTTTGTGTGTGAGGTTTTCCTGTATACCGGGATGATGCGCAACGCCTCCCACCTACATGGAGAACCGCACTACAAGACCGTTACATTAAAATCAAATCTCCAAATAAAAGGTCAAATAACACCAACATACCTGCCAAGTCCGACAATAACGCAATGACCATCGGAACGATAACCCGTCACAGAGCGAGAGCTCTGATTGGCCAAAGCAAACAAGACCACGCTCCCTCCGGCCGATAGTATGTTGTAAATAACAATATTTGCAACCAACCGGGCCATTTTTGAACTCCAATTATAACTGAGAGATGCCTCTTAAAAGCTGGTGTAGTTAGATGAAAAAATCTAAAATGGCAGATCCAAGAT
Source organism: Octodonta nipae (assembly GCA_034190945.1). Classification (NCBI taxonomy): domain Eukaryota; kingdom Metazoa; phylum Arthropoda; class Insecta; order Coleoptera; family Chrysomelidae; genus Octodonta; species Octodonta nipae. The sequence goes on from CM067219.1 coordinate 63,501,346, forward strand.
GGGGGCCAAAAGACCGATTTGATGAGAAAATTTTTAAAAATTAACCGATTTACATAAACTTGGTACCCGGGGGTTTTTGGGTCGCTTATTACGATTCCGATGTCTAATTAACAAAATTCAAGATTGCGGATACAAGATGGGGGATCTTTTAAAAATCATCTGATTTATACCAAATTTGGTACACGGTAGTGTTTAAGGTTGCTGATTACGAATTCTAGATTATATTTGGAAAATTCAAGATGACGGGTCCAAAAGTTTCAATTATCAGTCCATCTCCACTGGAATTGCAGTTTTTGTGATCGCTGATTACGTATCTAACATTGGATTCGTAATCATCGACACTGAAAATATCCCAGTACTGATTTCGGTTGAGACTTCATTTTTTCAAATGGATTTGTAAAGATCGGGAAACTTCACTAGATCATTTTTTTTATTCAAAATGGAAAATTCCAAGATAGCTGACAAAATTTTCAAACTCAGCCGATCTCCATCAAAATTGATAGAGGAGGATTTTTAGGGTCGCTGATTCCAAATCTGACGTCAAATTTAAAAAATTCAAAATGGCAGATCTAGGATGGCAGATAAAACTTTCAAGTATCAGCCGATCTCAACCGAAATCAGTACTGGGTGATTTTTGGTGTCACTGATTACGAATCTGATGTTAGATACTTAATCAGCGATAACAAAAACTGCAATTCCCGGGAAGATCAGTTGATTCAAAGTTTTGTCCGCCATCTTCGATCCGCCATTTTAATTTTTTCCAATCTTGAACCCGCCATCTTGAATTTTCCAAATATGATCTAGAATTCGTAATCAACAACCTTAAAAACTACCGTGTACCAAATTTGGTATAAATCGGTTGATTTTAAAAAAATCATCAGCCATCTTGTATCCGCCATCTTGAATTTTTTAAATTAGATGTCGGATTCGTAATAAGCGTCCCAAAAACCCCTAAGCTTAGTGTAAATTGATTAATTTTTTAAAATTTTGTCACCAAATCGGTTTTTGACCCACATCTTGGATCTGCCATTTTGGATTTTTTCATACAACCACTCCAGCTTTCAAGAGGCATCTCTCAGCTATAATTCGAGTTCAAAAATGACACGGTTGGTTGGGTTGGTTGCAAATATTGTTCTGTACAACATTTTTTTGTTGTTTACTCAAGTTTCATCCAGCGTTTAACAGCCATATTAGGTTCGCCATTTTTAATTTTTGAAAAGTACCACACGGTATACGTCTTACGTCATACGTCTTAATCGGTCAATAAAGATTTTGGCCTTGAGGGTGATCCGCTTGATGTGAATTTACACAATAGAGCGTCAGATAATCTTCACTGCTGCGTTTTGGTTCTCCTGGGCCATCATCAACTTTTTTTTAAATACCGATCTGCATTTTTTGGTAGATGAAGCATTGAAAAACCCTTCCGTATATCATATGTAAAGTTTTATATGACGTTTTGGGAAAAAATAACCATCAGATTAAAAAAACTTACTGGGTCCTGTTTATAGCCTTAATAACCCAATTATTTTTTTTGCATGGCAAGAAAGTTTATAGAAAAATCTAAAAATAAAGTTGTAAACTATTGTTTTGTTTTTGAAATGAGATGATCGCTTTTGTGTTGCGAAATTATGCAAGATTGGTCTCAAAGATTTTTTCTATTAAAAAAATTTACTTCGTTGTAGGCCTGTGCCATAGTAATTTTAATGATCCAGAATATACAAATCATAAATGAGCTATTCGCAAACACGCAGTCACTAGACTCGTCCTTGCTGTAAAATCATGTATGCTACATTTTACTTATTTTTGTTTTAAATTGAATTGTTGGTAAAATACTGAATATTTTAACACGAAATTGTTTACGTTAATTTAACAAGTAAAGAGCTATTTATTTCATAGAATATTAAACTCATAGTTTTCCTTATTCTTCTTAGTCGTATTCTCATGACTGGGAAATCGTTATCTCATGAAACCAGGTACATATATTTATTTTAGTTTTCCATGTTTTCCATTTCTTTTCCATGGAACTAATTAATTATTGCATAATTATGTTTTTTGTCATTTGAAAAGCAATAAAATAAAAATTGTTGAATGTATTCCATAGATCTTCTTATTACCCAGAATTTTTGTATTTGCATGTTTCCTTTACAACTTATAGTTTAGACGTTATCAAGGAAAAATATTAATTTTGAAATTACAAAGAACAACCTGAATTTTTAAATTTTTTCGATTTTTCCATTTAGATCGCTTTACCATGCAAGTAAAACAAGTAAAAAATATAGGTTTTCTTGTCACGGAAAAAATATTTAATTGGACTATTGCGGCTATAAGCAGGATCGCAATAAATTTTTTCCAGTGATGACTATTTTTTTCTGCCAAAACATCGTATAAAACTTAACACATGATCCTCGAACTTTGCTTGGACTTCCATCGTATTGAAATGGTTGAAAACGAAAAGAACTCTAATCCGAATTTTTTTTAATCATTATGTACAATTTTGAGCTATTTATTAAAATGTTTTCTTTAATTACTCGGAAAACGTAAGATTCCATGTTACATTGATAAACAAAATAATTACAAGTTGAAATATACTACTATAATTAACAACCAAATAAGATCATAACGTTAATTTATAATAAGACATCTACAATATTTTGTTATAGTTATAGAATCTTCTTTAAATTATATGAATAAATGTCTGTTTATTGCTATTTTAAGATGATACTTATATACCGGAGTGATCTACGGAAAATTTTAGCCCATCAAAAGAAATTTCATGAAGAAGTTGGGAAGGAGCTAGAACGCTCTGGACCTTACTACTTTATTCGGATTTGAGTTTCTTTCGTTTCTTTGTATTTTCTGATAACATTTACCTTACCTTACCTTAGTAATGTATATATATATATATATATATATATATATATATATATATATATATATATTTTACACTATCAGAAAGTACAGATTTCAAAGGACTAAATGCCCACCGACTTTTTTTACCATTACCCCGTTAAAAATTAGGTGTAATGTGTGGGACATAAAAGGTTTTTACGACAATTCGTAAATTTTTTTGTAAAGACAAAAATAAAAAACCAAAAACCTGGATTTTTGAATTTTTCAGTTAAATTTTGAAGTTATGTAAAAAAAGTTATAGATCTTTTTATTACCTACAACTTTGCCAGTTAACTTTTTTCATAGGACTTGTAGTTTTACCGGAAATCGAGATAAACCGTTTTTTATCCTTAAACCCCAACCCCTTCTCACTTCCCGACCCCAAATCGCCTGCAAATTATTTTTCCTAATGTATGTATAATGTTGTATGTTCTTACTTTTCCAATGAGTTTCATCCTACAATTTTGGATTCAAATATTATCGACCCTGGTCTATTTCTTGTCGTACATGTACAAGATTGCCAGATGTATTGAAATTTCAAAAAACTTAATAATCGAATAGCCTTTAACTATATAAGCTAGATACAAATTTGTTACAACTTTTTAATTCATATTGATTGTCGTACCAGCTGCCAAAATATCTACACTGTATTATGTTATTCATCCCTTGAATGAGATTCTTGTATAAGCACTATATTCATGTTTTATGTATTCATTCCTTGTAACCCAAGAAGATTCAACTTAATTTTAATTTTAAACTCTTGTTGACGGATTTTGACAAATTTTTTTGTCGTCGCATTAGCTACTGTAATGACAGTAGTGAGACATAGTATAATATTAGCGTTTTATTATACATTTTTAAAAGACACAAACAACACAAGTGTGAAACTAATACTTAAAATATTTATCCGGCTGCAAACTCAATGGCCATAGCTAATAATATTGTTACGAGAATTCATCCGACCGCTGGTGTAATCGGCCATCAACCAGTTCATGGAAGGGACATTATTCCGATAAATTCTGGGAACCCGAAATGTTTGTCTCTCAACCTGCGGACCGCTGCCGTTACTGGGAATTCCTTTAAAGCTTCCAGAACGTGATGGAATTTCCCGATGGTTCGTGGACGTACCACACAATTCCAAGATAAATGTATAAATAAGAAGAGCTAGCGATAGGAGGCATTCAGTTTTCGTCGGTCGTTTGTAGAGTTAAGATAAAATGTAAATAGTAGTTTCTGTGAATATAAATTTGTGTAAAAGTAGTGGAAATAAATTAGAGTGAGTTAGACTGTTTTTTTAAATAAATCCAAGAACTGAACTGAACCCGAGTGTGAAAATAAAAACATTACAGTGGTGACAGGTGTGCGGTGTATTTGTGGAACTTTTGAAGTGAAAAATAAATAGACGGACAATGTTTAAAACAGTGAATTTGGACCAGTTGAAAGTTACGGACTTAAAAAAAAGAACTTGAGGAAAGGGATTTAGAAATTAGTGGGAAGTAAAGTGAATTAATACAACGGCTACGAGATGCCCTAATAAATGAAGGTAACGATCCCGATACTTATTTGTTTGAAGTTTCTGGTAATGGAGATATGAGTACGCTATTAAAAAAAAATGAAGAAAATTTAGAAAGTAAACTACAAACATTACAAGATAATTCTAAAATCATGAAAGAGGCTCTAGAAGATAAATTGCTAGAAAATTCTAAGACTTTAGAGGATAAGCTACAAACATTACAAGAAAATTCTAAAACCCCAGAAGACAAATTGCTAGAAAATTCTGAAAACTTGAAAGAGGCGTTAGAAGATAAATTAGCAGAAAATTCTAAATCCCTAGAAGAAAATTTGAAAAACATGGTACAGAAAAACTTAGAAATGCTGGAAGACAAAATATTCGAAAATGAGGCTCGGATGGAAGAGCTAAGGCAAACAATGGTCGAAGAGTCAGCCAAAAGTGAAACGCGGATAGAAGAGCTAAAGCAGACAATATTTAAAGAGTCAGACAAAAATGAAACGCGGATAGAAGAGCTAAAGCATATAATGGAGGGTGAGATCAGCAAAATAAAAGAACAGGTAGGCACTATACAAAAAATCAAAAACCGTAAGCAAAAACAGTAAAGAAGTAGTGGATTCAAAAATTGGCCTCGAAGGAGCAAGACACAAAATGAAACCTCCACAATTTGATGGCAAATCGTCATGGACTAATTATAGGCGCCAATTCGAGGCTGCAGCTAAGCTAAACGGATGGTCGGCAGAGGAGAATGCAATCGCATTAACCCTAACCTTAAGAGGGGATGCTAGAGATATCTTACAAACATTGAATACCTCGGAGCAAGAAGACTACGAACAACTGGTCAAACATTTAGAACTGAGGTATGGTCAGACACATTTAGAGCACGTCTACCACTCCCAATTGAAAAATCGCCACCAGAGATCAACTGAATCCCTACAAGAGTATGAAGCTGACCTTGCCCGTCTGGTTCGCCTTGCCTATCCAGCCATACAGGAAAATGTAATAGAAAGGTTAGCAGTGCAAGCGTTCTTGGATGGACTGCGGGACAACGAAGCCAGACAAGCATTGACACTAGCTCGACCGACTCAATTAGTGGATGCACTTGCTCGAGCGCTGGAATTCGAGGCTGCGAAAAATACCTGCAGAGGTCAAGCCAGGGTCCGAATCATGGACGGAGAATCAGAAGATGGCGGAACTGATAAAGCCTCTGTAAGAAAGATAATAGAAGAAGTCCTTGCCGAAAAAAAGACTAGTGAGATGTCGGAAGTGTCGTAAGGTAGGACATGTCCAGAGTCGTTGCAAGGAGAGCAACGGAGTCCAGACTTCCTCGCCGGGAAAACTAAAGAAGGCCTATGTAAAGGGACCATCGTCGACCTGTAGCAAACAAGTGTCAACTACCAACGCATATGTCGCTTCGCTACGCAACTACGTTAACAGTGTCTTCGTAGATGGCCTTATTAATAGGAAGCAATTTGCAATGCTGCTGGATACTGGTGCGACGAAAACAGTAATAAGGCCCAACATTGTTTTAGAGACAATGATAAAACCAACAAAATGGCAACTGCGAACAGCGACAGGAGAAGCAGCGAAAGTCCATGGTGAAATAGAGGTTGAAATGACCTTGGGAAACACAACCTTCCTACATCGAGCATTAGTGGCAGACATCGCAGACGAAGTAATCATTGGAATGGATGTCATGAGCTCCAAGGGATTTCAGTTAAACTTCAAAGATGGAATTCTGCAAGTGAATGATGAAGAAGTGGTGCTTCATGGAAAAGATGACATAATGCTTCGGGCCATCTTAGCAGAGGATGTCAATGTTCCGGAAAGAGCTGAAATCATTATAGATGCTTGCTTAGATGGGAAAGCTCAAGCTGGAACAGTAATGATGTTTGATCCCGAACTTAACGACGGAAATGTAGGCCGAGGAGTCGCACTGGGGAAGACTCTGTTTCGTGCCAGGGAGATTGTTCCAGTAAGAGTAATGAACCTGAATCATTACTCGGTTGTGCTAAAGAAAGGAACAACTCTGGGCCATTGTTCAACAGTTTCCTCTGTAGTCAGAAGCACACAGCATGCAGAAATACCACCAGGTAAACTATCTGAGGAACTGGAAAGACTCATCACCGATTCATCTAAGAATTTGAAACCAAACCAGAGAGCAAAATTGAGGGACATCGTTAGAAACTACCAGGATATCTTCGACGTAGGGAATGGCAAAAGAGGACGAACTGATCTGGTGAAACATAAAATTAATACTGGGGACGCTCAACCTATTCGACAGTCGGCGAGAAGACTACCTCTAGCTAAAAGAGAAGAAGCCGACAGGATAGTCCGCGAGATGGAGGAAGAAGGTGTTATTGAACCATCCAATAGCCCTTGGGCTTCTCCAGTTGTCTTGGTTAAAAAGAAAGATGGTTCGACACGATTTTGCGTGGACTATCGGCAATTAAACCACGATACAAATAAAGACAGCTATCCCCTGCCAAGAATAGACGATACCCTAGATACGTTGGCTGGATCGAAGATGTTTTACACCCTGGGCTTGAAGAGCGGTTATTGGCAGATAGAAACAGTGTTAAAAGGGCTTTCAAGGAAAACGTGCCTGGTGTATGTTGACGACATTATCGTGGTTGGAAAATCATTTAAAGACCACGTCAAGAACCTGGAGGAGGTGTTTCGGCGACTTCGGAGTTCCAGACTAAAGTTAAGCCCGAAGAAGTGTCAGCTGTTCCAAGAGGAGGTGCAATATCTTGGACATATGGTTTCCGCAGAGGGTGTAGCTGTTGATAAACAGAAAGTCAAAGCTGTCCAGGAATGGCCGATACCTAAAGACATCCACCAGTTAAGAAGTTTCCTGGGGTTATGCACGTACTATCGTCGGTACGTAGCCGGATTTGCCAACATCGCCAAGCCACTTACTAGACTCACAGAGGGGAAGGTACAATACCAACGGGACGAGGAGTGCCAGCGATCATTCGAGGCACTGAAAAGAGCACTGACAAGTGCCCCCGTCTTAAGTTATCCTTTGCCAGAGGGAAACTTCGTTTTGGATACCGACGCAAGCAATGTCGGAATTGGTGCGGTGCTTTCGCAGATCCAAGACTGTCAGGAGAAAGTCATTGGCTATTTTAGCAAGACCTTGAGCAAGCCTGAACGAAATTACTACGTTACACGCAGGGAACTCTTGGCTGTGGTGAAGGGGGTAGAACATTTCTATAAGTACCTCTATGGTAAAAGATTCCTTCTGAGGACTGATCATGCAGCACTGAAGTGACTCTTGTAGTTTAAAAACCCCGAAGGACAAGTGGCCAGGTGGATTGAGCGGTTGCAAGAATGCCATAAGAATGCCGATGCTCTATCGAGAAGACCATGCCCTGATGACTGCAAACATTGCCAGCGAGCTGAAGAAAAAGAGGCTGTTCTCTGTAGAACTACCGCCATCGATGACCATTGGCAATCTGCGGAGATCCAAAAAGACCAGCAATTAGATCCGGATTTGAAAGAGGTTATCCGGTGGAAGGAAGAAGACCGCAAACCTACGTGGCAAGAGATTTCCCGATACTCACCAACCATAAAGTCGTACTGGGCTCAGTGGAACTCTCTCATCCTGGAGAATGGACTTCTGAAGCGCGTTCTGGAAACCCCAGAGGAAGGCAAGGACAGAAAACAGATTGTAGTTCCCAGAAATAGGAGACCAGAGGTTTTACGAGAACTACATGATGGTACAACTGGAGGACATCTGGGAGTAATGAAAACCCTGGGGAAGTTGAGAGAACGCTTCTATAGGGTAAACTGCCAAGTGGATGTCAAGGACTGGTGCCGGAAATGTACTGTTTGTGCAGCAAGTAATGGGCCTCAAAAGCGACCAAAAGCTCCTATGAAGCAATATAACGTGGGCAGTCCATTCGAAAGAATAGCCATTGATGTTGCCGGTCCATTTCCTGAATCCGACTGTGGAAATAAATACATTGTGGTGGTTATGGACTATTTTATTAAATGGGCCGAAGCATATGCCTTGCCGAATCAAGAAGCCTTGACCGTTGCTGATGTTGTTGTCAAGGAATGAATCAGTCGTTTTGGTGTTCCCTTGGAATTGCACTCAGACCAAGGTAGAAATTTCGAGTCTACTCTATTCCAAGACGTCTGCAAGCTCTTGAAGATCAATAAAACACGGACGACAGCATTACACCCGCAATCCGATGGAATGGTAGAACGGATGAATAGAACCATTAACCGCCATTTGTCAAAGGTAGTCTCTGACCACCAAAGAGACTGGGACCAGTACCTGCACTTGTTTCTAATGGCATATCGTTCGTCTGTGCACGAGTTCACAGGTCAGACCCCGGCCAGTATTAACATGGGACGAGAATTAAGACTACCATGCTATTTGAAGTTTGGATATCCCCCAGGAGAAGAGACCGCAGGTGAAGACTATGTCAGCCAGCTACGTCAAAAGATGAACGCCATCCATGAACGAGTCCGGTTAAACATCGAGAATGCCAGTGCTCGAATGAAGGAAGCCTACGACATCAAAGCCGAGAGCGGAGAATTCCAAGTTGATGATCTTGTTTGGTTGTATAACCCGCAACGTCTTCGTGGATATTCGCCCAAGTTACAGAGATCTTGGGAGGGGCTGTAACAAATTGTGAAGAAAATCAACAATGTTGTCTACCGAATAAAGAAGCTACCTCGGGGAAAACCAAAGGTCGTACATTTCAACAGGTTAGCCCTTATGCCGGAAGTCGTGACAGCGAAGATGACCAAGCCCAAGTCCGCAGCATCCAACCACCCGATGACGAGATGACCTTCGAACAGTTTATGGCACTGTACTCTAATGGGCAGAAAGTGCAGCACGACGTGACCACAGAGGAACCCCGAGACCTGTTTGAGGTGCCCATAGAATATACCCTGGCTCATTGTGTGACTCGAGATCTCCGGATGTCCAGAGGAATAGCCAAGGTGTTTGTCAAGAAGTACGGCCAGTTCCAGAAGCTACGGGAACAAGATCCAGTGGTAGGGAAGGTTCTTCATCTCGAAGATAAACAACCAGTGGGTACCAGAGACATCTTTTATTTGGTAACGAAAATATTCTCGCAGGATAAGCCAACATACAGCGATCTTTGGAAGACTCTGGTAGAATTGAGGAATGTGATGATGGAGAAAAATCTGATGAAATTGCCGGTCCCAAAGATAGCCTGCGGGTTGGATGGACTGAATTGGAGGGTGGTGAGAAGTATGATGGAAACAATCTTTCGATTCAGTGGCGTCGACATCCTGGTATGCTGTCTCAGTACTCGCAGCCCAGATTCGAAGACCGTTGACTGTTACTTCCACCAGACTTCTCGTTGTCGAAATGGAGAGTCCTGCAAATATCGTCATACCAGGAAGGATTCTGGGACATTCTGGGACGAAATGGCCCTAAGGAGGGGGCAATGTTACGAGAATTCATCCGACAGCTGGTGCAATCGGCCCTCAACCAATTCATGGAAGGGACATTATTCCGATAAATTCGTGGAACCCGAAATGTTTGTCTCTCAACCAGCGGACCGCTGCCGTTACTGGGAATTCCCTTAAAACTTCCAGAACATGATGGAATTTCCCGATGGTTCGTGGACGTACCAGACAATTCCAAGATAAATGTATAAATAAGAAGAGCTAGCGATAGGAGGCATTCAGTTTTCGTCGGTCGTTTGTAGAGTTAAGATAAAATGTAAATAGTAGTTTCTGTGCATATAAATTTGTGTAAAAGTAGTGGAAATAAATTAGGGTGAGTTAGACTGTGTTTTTAAATAAATCCAAGAACTGAACCCGAGTGTGAAAATAAAAACATTACAATATTTCAGGATGTCAATTCGTTCACATGGCAAGAAACTATCACGCAGTTTGTTATAAACAACTACAGTATGACCTATTTGGAAGGTTTTGTAAAAGTCCTACTATGAATTTAAAAACGTCTGGAGATAAACAGACAGAAACTCAATATAAATACCAGCAATTTTTAGACACTGAGCTAATTCTCAATATTAAGTTCGTCTTTCTGTCGGAATATCACAGTCCTTCCATTTTTTTACAGGAAAAAATGTTTATTGCATGTTCTACCACAATACCCCTTATTCACTAATATGAAGACATATTTTTATAGCGATACGACTAACGCTTAAGTCATTCCTTTGTAATAAAATATAACACATTTTATTCATTGTTACACTTGAATACTATTACAGGGGTTTCAGAATCTAGAGAGAAATTCCCAAGTGTTACTAGATAACAGAACTGAGTGTGAATCCGAAGCATAGTTATCGCTCGGTTGAGAGGAGACATCACGTGATGATTTGGTTTAGTGGAGATTGGTCTACGAGTGGTGGGAGTGTCAGACCGTTCCAGTCTGACCATTGTTGATAAGAGAGGAAAGCCAGTGTTATCATCACGTTGGTTTAGGCAGTGGCTTCGTTTCTATATTTCTATGGCCTCAATAATTGTGAGGTCCTAAGTCAATTGAGGGCTCTGGTAGTCCTTCCCTATTCAAAATTGATAGTGTCCTATTTGTATATGATGATATGCGAGGGACGAAGTTGGATCCTCTTTCCCAACTATTAGACAGAGTTTGTGAATAAAGTTTTCTTGTGTGATTAGTGCGTTTGCTGTGTGTTTAATGCGTTTGTTGGGAACCCACTTAGCTTGGTATTTTGTAATCTTCTCAATTTTCAGTACGCACATTGCTATTTAGCGTCCTGGTTAGGCCAGCTATACGATTGGTGTTAAAAACTGCTTTAATCAGATTTCAGTTTAGAATCAGAATTTTGTCGGTGCTATACGATGGTCATCTGTTTCTGAGGGAGTTGTGCTATTCGTCGGTTATAGCGATTTTCAAATATCCGTTTGTCCAAGATTTTGTTGAATCGTATTTAGATTGTATTGTCGATTATCAGTGTGAGTCCTAGAGATATAAGAACGAAAGTTTTATGACAGAATTTAATTAGTCAGGGTGATCGTGTCATTGGGTATTAAGGTATCAATTTGTGTGGGCTTGGTTTCCTGTGGACCGTAAAGGAGATTTTATCATTGATAGTTTTCTATTCCACAGTATACAGTAGAGATGTTGTATAATGAATTTATGTCGTGAGGTCAGATAAAAAAGTGATATCAACATTTAAAATCAAATTGTAGTCAACTTTTGGTATGGCCGGAAGTAGCCAATAGTTGAAATCCTTTTAGTTAACAAAACATTATTGAAAACAAAGTGTGCAACTTTTATTATTTTTGGTTTTCCTCAAAGCTCTAATCCCGTTTGAAAAACCCTGTATATATACATTATTAACTATTCTGTTAAACATTTAGGAGATTTCTCGTGTGTTTTGTTTTCTTAAGACACCTATACTATAAGCTCGTTAAAAAAACCCAAAATCCTATGGAAAAACATTTCTAAAGATTTGCATTCTATCTGTATTGGGGTATCAAATTTCAATTTAAGTAGCCCCGGGATAATATTTACTTTGTAAATGGAAATTATTAACTCTTAGGGTGTAGTTATTTTTACGTAGGAGTATCATAAACAGTTATTTTGCGAGGAACTTTATAAAATATCACATAATTAATATTAAAAGCTATTATGGGTTCCGTCAAAATTATTATTAAAATTCAGAAATGACTACTTCCTAAATACTCCTTGATAGTAAAATAATATTGATATTACTTGAGTACAACTGGTCACCTAGCAGGCCACAGTAGAGTAAGTTGTTCCATTCGGTTTATAAATTCTTGATAATCTTACTAGTCAATAATTATTAGTTCGAATTTGCCAAAAGTAGCTTATTAACTGATTCACATAATTTGATAAATGTTTATTAACATTATTTCAATTATTCGTTGCGTGCAGTACTTTCAAACATTATCCTATTGTACAAAGAATTATGCCTATAGTTTAACCTTTTGATTCATTCTGATGTTATAATGACGAACCCTGGGACCGCTTCCCTCTTATTCAATAGTTAATAAAAACGGATTAACAAAGTCAGTGAAAATATTTTCACACTGCTGCTTTTCCAAGTTTTATGAACCTAACAGCTCTCCATTATAAACAAAAATTCATTTTGTAGCATCAACTTTCAAATTATACAGAACAATCGGTTTCTAATCCATCCATTTTCATGCTTTATTTTTTAAATAAGTCAGGATAACGGTTTTGGGCCGGTCGTCGAGCTTTCTAGGCTGGAGTTATCATCCCTTGTTGGCTTTTTAAAGACCTTCATGGTTTTAGTTGAAAAGTATTCAACCAGAGTGATTATAACTATGCTGATTGTTGAAGTAAACCAATGAATGAATATGTCCTGGTTTATGAATTGTTGATTGATGCGCGAAGTCTCTCGAGTACTGGTCTAATTTGTGTCGGGCTACAGAGAGTTGAGGTGTACATATCTTCCAGCTTGAAGGACTCGAGATCTGTAATATCTAATTTTTCATGATGAGAACTGCGACAGTTTTTTCGCGAACTACTTTGTAGTAATAGTATATATTTTTTATAAGTCGTCCATAATTATTAATCAGTTCCTTTTATTTATAACGAATGTCTGGTGGTCTACTGGAAGTATGCCCAAAAAATTATGTGTGTTGAGTTATTTTAGATTCATAAGGATTTTGTGCTTTATGGATTAGAACAGAGTAGAATACAATCGTTCTAAAAATCCGTTTAATTGTGGGTGCCTTATATCTGGATAAATGAGTTTAATATTGTAAAGTTTGCACGGGTCGTTCAAAGTCCCTGTAACATATATAGTGAATAAGCGATGGCGTACCAAAATGTTTACAATATGAAATCAAAGTACTAACAACATATGGTTTATTTGTCCACCAAAGCAAAAGATTGGGTATTTATTCAAATCATCTCTTATACTTACTTGCGTTAGTAATTTCCAAGGTGTCTGTGGTATTTCATTTATAACAAGGGGATTATCTAAGTTTTCGTTGTTTGTTGACAAACATTAATGTTATTACTAATCAAATTTTCAGTGTATTTTTATCCTAAGATAGAAATCCCACGAAAAAAATCGTAGGTTTATTAAAACCTGTCAAATAAATTGCGATACTAACTTTTCGAGATTTTTCAATCCATTGAACGCAAGACAATATATTGTTTCTAGTCCAGGAATCACAGGGAAATGGGGATACACAGAGTACGACTCCCGATTTGGAGTCTCTGTGAGCCAGATTTTCCTGAAACTCCTGGATGTCGGGATTCATTTCGCGATAAAATATTAAATTCATTTATATGCATTATATACATAAATAATTATTCGATAATTCAATCGGTTGAGGGGAGAGGGTTGAGGTTCTCGACAAGAAACAATATATTGTCTTGCGTTCAATGGTTCGAAAAATCTCGAAAAGTTAATATAGTAATTTCTTAGACAGGTTTTAGTAATCCTACGATTTCTATCCTAGGAATCACAGGGAAACGGCAATAGACACAGTACGACTCCCGATTTGGAGTCTCTGTTAGCTACATTGTCCTGAAACTCACAGATGTCGGGATTCAGTTCGCCATCAAATACTTTTCATTTGATTTCCTTTTCAGTGAAAATGGATAAGATGGAGTCTAAGGAAAGTGAGATTGTGCTATTTTCTTTCGGTTTTACTAGTAAAAAGGTTAGTTTCAAAGGTTTAGAATAACCAATTTCTATAAAAATATTTTCAATATATCATAAAGAAATTCCTGAAGATTGTTTGTTGGGGAAAATTTTTATTATTTTATAGTCTACACTAGTTGAGAGTTGGAGAATTCGACCTTATTGTACTCAATTAAAAAAATTGTTTTGTAACGTTATATAAAAGTTCTATATTCTTGGGACATGAAATTCTAGTGAAATTTATTGGCTTTAAACCGTCATCTGTCTCGCGAACTTTACCAGGTTTGTAAATAATCTCGTAATCGTAAGGAACGATGATTAGCCGCGAGTTTGGCAATAACTAAGAACTCTCCCCCAATGGTGGAGTACCGGTAAATCTTTACCCTTATTGGGTCCTGGCAAAATATGACGTCGATAACAGAAGCACTGGTGTCTAAAGTATGTATAAACTGTTCGCCAAAGGTTGGATAAGTAAGTATATGTTTTGAAGTCAATGCGCGTCGTAACTAAGTTCTTCATGAAACTTGAATGGTAGATCGTTAAATAGTAGTTTGTCAGGGCCTTATCGATTGTTGCTAAGTTTATGTTTTATTTTACACCATCCAATAGCACAGATGGGGATACCGTTCATTGACAAACATATTAATAAATAATTTATATTTATAAAAGAACCGCTTGGCTTAAAATAAAGACCGTTTGGAAATCGTGTGCAATCAATAATTAATTTCTGACATATTCTATTGATTATTTTAAGATATTCTTTTCTCTCCCTCTTTCTTTAATTTGTATTTTTTTTTATATTGTCCACATGTTTTTTCAATTTTGTGTTGGTTTTATTATTTGGGCCACTTTCTATAAGTGTAACTTTAATTCACCCTATATTGCAATCACCCAGTCTATGTTTCTGTATATTGGTAACCTAATAAATATTATTTATCTATCTTTTTCTGAACCATTCTGTACAACTATAATTCAACTCTACACTATCTAGCAATCGCTGTGGTTTTGACTGTTTCTATTTTTCTATTGTTTAAATCACTCTGTATACATATAATTTTACTTCGCGCCATATGTCCAGTATAAGCCATTACTTATGTTCACAATATATATCATATTTTTAACCACCCTGTATAACTATAATTCCACCTTAAATTTGAATCATCCTGTATATGCACCAGCTGCTAATATTTTTTGAACCCTCCTGCCTATAACACGAATATCCTTAAATATGCTTAGTGAAGCATTTTTTAACATTTTTTGTTCCACTCTGTATAACTACAGTTTTACCTTATTCTTATTTTAACTTCATCTTTATTTTTTTAAACTCCCTGTATAACTTTAATTTCACTCCACCTTATATTTCTATAATACTCTATATGGAACTGCTTATGTACCATCCAATATCAAATTTATTAGTATGATTCTTTTTGCCAACTGTAGTTTATTTCGCCCTATATTCGAACAGACACACAAACACACACACACTCTCACACACACACACACGGGTAGCGCATAAAATTAAGGCCCCTCTCATGACATCAACGAACTGCCCCGAATCATTGCACCGCATTGTCACTCATTTGTTTCCTGCGAAGCCTGAGCTACCCGCTTATCCTTCGTGGCAGGTGAGGGACGAAGATATACCATCAGTGACTATGAGTGAGCTGATGGGCGCGTGCAACCGGCTCCAAAACAGTAAGGCTCCCGGTCCAGATGGCATACCTAACATCGCGCTAAAATGCGCCATAGCCAATAGGCCTGACATGTTTCTACACATGTATGAGACCTGCCTAAAGCAGGGGGTTTTCCCGACTAAGTGGAAAAAGCAGAGGCTTGTGCTCCTCCCTAAAAGAAACCTCCCGACGAACCGTCATCATATCGTCCCCTCTGTATGTTGGACTCTGCGGGAAAACTCCTTGAAAAGATAATAGCAGATAGGCTGGAGCCCTACGTTGAGCCGAAACTTTCCACCAACCAATTCGGGTTCAGAAAGGGGAGATCAACCATCGATGCCGTGAAGCTCGTTACCAGCATCGCCAGGGAGGCTATCTCGGGAAAGAGATGGAGAAGAGGTGGAAAAAAGTACTGTCTAATAGCCACCCTGGATATCAAGAACGCCTTTAACTCGGCCCGCTGGGACCGCATTTTGGAGGCTCTTGTCAGGATGGAAGTTCCGCAGTACTTGCGCAGAATGGTTTCAGCGTATTTCAAGGACCGCATCTTGTTGTACCAAACTGAAAATGGGCAAGTAGACTATAAGATCACAGGAGGTGTACCTCAGGGCTCTGTTCTTGGCCCCCTCTTATGGAACGTAATGTACAACGACCTGCTCCTGCTCGGTCTGCCTGAGGGCGTCAGGCTAGTGGCATTCGCCGATGATGTGGCATTGATCATAGTGCGCAAGCATATAGAGGAGATACAAACAACCTTCTCATTCGCTATAGCCACAATTCAGCATTGGATGCTCGCAGCGGACTTGAGTTTAGCAGAACAAAAGACCGAAACACTTCTTGTTAGCAGTCGAAAGGCAAGGGAAACCATCACCCTCAAAATAGGCGACACCTACATACAGTCGCATCCCTTCATCAGCTATTTGGGGGTGCTCCTGGACGCACGGCTCAACTTCAAAGAGCACATAATCGCGGCCAGCAAGAAAGCAGCTGGGGTACAGGGGGCATTATCTAGAATAATGCCGAATGTCGGAGGCCCTAGACAGATAAGAAGACAGCTACTGGCAACAGTAACTACTTCTGTTTTGTTGTACGGGGCACCGGTATGGGAGAAATCGCTCGAGCTACCATCGTACCGCCGGAAAATGAAATCAGTCCAGCGGCTCTCAGCGATTCGAGTGGCATCATCCTACCGCACTGTGTCTTACGAGGCGGTGAGTGTGATTGCCTCTACCCTACCAATCGACATCCTGGCTGCAGAAAGGGGACGGCTTTATCGCAGAAAGTTAGAGAAAGACCAACCGACAGGAAACAGCGATGAAAGAGCCATGAGTCTAGGGCAATGGCAGGAGAGGTGGGACAGCTCTACTAAAGGCCGGTGGACATATCGATTGATACCTAACATCAGTCGTTGGGTCAACCGCCAGCATGGGGAGGTTGGGTTCTACATCACTCAACTCCTGACTGGACATGGATGCTTTCGAGCATACCTGCACAGGTTCAGGAGGGCAAACTCCCCAAACTGCCCACACTGTACGGACGTTGTAGAGGACGCAGAACACGTGTTCTTCTCCTGCCCCCGGTTTCAGGATCAACGTGCTGAAGTGGAGAGGATTCTGGAGACTAATATCGTTCCAGAACAATTAGTAGAAGCCATGCTGAAGGGCCCCCAAGCCTGGAACTTGGTATCAGATTACGCGGAGACTATCCTTAAAGAGCTCCGCAATACCTTCGAGGAGTAGGCTTTAGAGGCTTTCAATGTAAGAGCAGTTAACATCTGCAATGAACCACCCTTGCGAAGTAGTATTGACAAAGAGTGCCGCAGGGGACCATGGTAGTAGGAGAAAGAGGTTAGGGTTTTAGCGGGTATACGGTATACTGGTTTCAATGCAACGATTTACTCTTGCTTTGAAGTCATTGCATCGGGAGTTCCGCACGACGGCTAGCACGTGCTAGTTAAGTACGCAATGTATTTCCCCCCTCTTCGGATAAAAAAAAAAAAAAAAAAAAAAAAAAAAAAAAAAAAACGGGTAGCGGGTAAGCACTCCCTGTGACCCCGACAGGGACAGGCTTACTTCAGGGACGCGACCCTGCCCACGCAAGCCTTGGTTGCACTCCAATTCCTTTCCGGGGAGGCAACCATGTCCACTATACCCGAGTTCCTTAAACTCCATTCTCATCCTTCAAACCCTTCCTACCAGCCGGGTTGCTAGTCCCGTAACGAAGAAAACAGATAGGGGAGACAAGCCCGATATAAAACATGAAAAATATGAGAATATGAGTGAGACAAAAAACTTAGTACCCCAAGCGAGCAATGCCGAAAGGCTAAATCTCGTCACCGATTCCGATCGGGTTAAAGCCCTGGTGGTCGGTGCAGGTTCCACGGATTTTGGGTGGAACCAATCCCACTCTTCAACAACCGACAGCTCAAAGCCTTCAAATCCAACGAGGCAACAAAAGATGAACCGAATAGGACAAGTGATCCAAGAACTGGCGGAATTCGTTAAACCGAGACACAATGTACACGCCAAGATAAAAGAGTTGATAGCAAAGATCAGTACGCGTTTCGATGAGTTAAACAATGAGGAGGACGGTACAATCCAGGCTCAATCGCAGAAAACAATAGTAAGTGAGACCCAAACGACGCCGAGTATTGAACGGCAAGTGGCATCAAAAAACCTTAGGCCTCAAACTACCAAACGTAAGCAACCATATTCGCCACCTAAGGAGGAAAGAGAGCTTAAGAAAGGGAAAAAAGATATGCCAGGTCCCACTTCTAAAAGTGGACACTCAATTCCCATTGTAAGTGGACCGAATAATTCAGGTAAAACCACTATCGAAGGGTGGCAGAAAGTTGTTTCCAAAAGGAAGAAATTAAAGAAAACCAAGCGTGTTAAACCGAACGCCATTATGGTAGCGGCGAAGGAAGGACACTCATACGCAGATGTTTTAAGACGAATTAAAACTGAGCCGGAACTTAAAGAATTTGGCACAAACGTGATTAAAATTCGAAGAAATGTCACCGGAAACCTCCTACTTGAGCTAAATCCGAAGGCGTCTGCAAATGTACAAGAACTCTGTAAAACATCCTTGTTGGATGAACTCACAACAGCAGAGGATGTCCACAAGGCTCTTATCACTCAAGTCCAGGGTATGCAGGCGCTAGCCATAAATGCAATCAAATCGGGCAAGGCATATGGAGGAACACAAACAGCTGTGGTTGCAGTACCAGCTGATCTGGTAGAGAAAGCTCTTTCCATGGGGCATATTCGAATAGGATGGGTCAACTGCCGGATTAGACAAAAGGAGGACATCAAACGATGCTTCCGGTGCTGGGCGCTAGGACACATTGCGAATAAATGCGTAGGTTCCGATAAGTCTAAACACTGTCTTCGCTATGCTGAACCTGGTCATATAGCGAAAAACTGTGAGAAACCCCCTAGATGTATCCTGTGTAAAGAAAATGAGAATGACGGTCACTTCACCAACAGTTATAAATGCCCGTCATATCAGGAGTACCTGAAAAAACGAAAATAATGAAAGTATTACAACTAAATTTAAATCACTGCGAAGGAGCTCAGGAACTGCTGACTCAAACAATAATAGAGGAATGTATTGACGTAGCCATCATAAGCAAACAATATTGTAACCCTAAAGGGGTTAAAACATGGATCAGTGATTCTACAAATAAAGCCGCGGTATGGGTGTGCGGCAATAGTTTTATTCAGGACAGTCAATCCAACGACTTTTTCGTATAGACTAGGGTTGAGGGAACATACATTTTTAGTGTGTACGCGCCACCAAATCTTTCATCTGATGAATTCCAACTGTTACTAGATCAAATAGCAAAAGAAGCACTAGGAAAGAAACCCCTACTCATTGCTGGCGATTTCAATGCCTGGTCCACGGAATGGGGTAGTAGATACACCAATCAACGTGGTACAATGGTATTGGACGTTTTTGCCGTTCTTGATGTTGTAGTAGTAAATGAGGGTACCATACCTACATTCCGCAAAGGTGATGCGAACTCAATAATTGATATAACGCTTGCCGGTTCCTCTCTTTATAAAAATGTTAGTTCCTGGCACGTTAGCGAATTATGCACACTCAGCGACCATCTTGCGATAATTTTTGAGGTAAAAACTTCACGCACCTTGACCGGCATAGTGACAAAATCACGAACGATCTGGAATGCAAGGTCACTGGATCAGGATATGTTCGTATTTATAATGGACAACAATGAAAGATTTGTAGGTACCCCAAATGACTTTGTTGATCAACTAATGCAGCATATCGTAAAGGCTTGTGATGCGTCAATGACAAGAAAATCTAGTGCGAGCAAACGCAGGTCGATTTTTTGGTGGAACGATGAAATAGCCGAACTCAGGAGAAAGTGCCTTAAAATGCGTAGACTTGCACAGAGAGCCCGGAATCGCGGCAACTATGAAAT
The DNA here is from genome assembly GCA_034190945.1 of Octodonta nipae. NCBI lineage: Eukaryota > Metazoa > Arthropoda > Insecta > Coleoptera > Chrysomelidae > Octodonta > Octodonta nipae. Next base: position 63,521,491 of record CM067219.1, read on the forward strand.
TCTTAGGCAGCAATACAGAGATTCTCGTCGGTCTTTGTCCAAGGCTATCAAAAAAAGCAAGCGACAATATTGGAAAAAACTATGTACTGAGCTAGATGCTGATCCATGGGGTAGGCCGTACAGAACAACGATGACAAAGCTAAAATCATCAGTCGGGGCAACTCCGACTTGTCCAGTTTTTCTCTCCGAAATAGTGAATACTCTATTTCCACAAGATATCGGAGATCGAGAAAGTTCTGCTGCGGAGGCAAACATAAATGAGATACCTTTAATCTCTATAGAGGAACTTCTCCAGGCATGTGGAAAGATTGAAGACAAGAAGGCGCCGGGCTTGGATGGTATACCTAATGCTGCGTTCAAGATAGCAGTGAGAACTAATCCAAGCGCGTTCTTGACTGTCTATAATAAATGCAACCGGGAGGGAGTCTTCCCACAGCGTTGGAAAAAACAACAGCTTGTCCTCTTTCCAAAAGAAAACAAGCCATCCAATGTTCCGTCTGCATATCGACCTATATGTCTTTTGGATACGGCAGGCAAAGTCTTGGAGAAGATAATCTCTAATCAATTGGAGGTATACACTGAAAGAGGGTTGGCAGAGTATCAACATGGTTTCCGGAAGGCGAAGTCAACGGTGGACGCTATTGATGTGGTGGTTAGCATGGCATATGAAGCGATAGGTGGCCGTAGATGGAAAAGGGGAGCTAAAAAGTACTGTGTTGTTGTCACTTTGGATGTACAAAACGCTTTTAACTCTGCGAAGTGGGACAAGATACTAGCCGCCTTGCGAACTCTGGGGGTACCGGAGTACATCTTCCGGATCATTAACAGTTATCTGGAGGAACGGGTCCTAATATACTCCACGAATGAAGGAAACAAGACATATAAGATCACAGCAGGAGTTCCGCAGGGCTCTGTTCTTGGCCCGATGCTTTGGAACATCATGTATGACGGAGTGATCAGACTTCCCATCCCAGAAGAAGCTAAGGTTGTAGGTTTTGCGGACAACATAGCTGTGGTGGAAGAGGGGAAATCATTAGCCGAGGTCACACAGAGTGCGAACGAGACCGTAACAGTCATTCGACGCTGGCTATCTTCGATGGGTCTACAACTGGCGGACCATGAAACGGAAGTAGTCCTGGTCACTAGTAGAAAGAAAATGGAGAATGTCACCCTCACTGTTGGGGACTGCTATATAACATCGGCTCCTTCTATTAGGTATTTGGGAGTAAGAATCGATGCACGGCTGTTCGACGAACATATTCGAACGATCAGTGAGAAAGCCGAAAAAGCAGGGACCGCTTTAGCGAGGATTATGCCCAATATTGGAGGACAAAGACAAAACAGGCGTAAACTATTGGCCAGTGTCATAAACTCAATGCTTCTTTACGCAGCGCCAATATGGCACAGGGCTGCTTATGTGAAACAATATGTTCAGCCAATGATCAGTGTACACCGCCGAACTTTATTGAGAGTTATATGTGGTTTCCGGACCGTCTCTTATGATGCGTCGTGCGTTATAGCAGGGATTCCACCGCTAGAACTAATGTTAGACGAGAGAACCCGAATCTATCGACGAAAAAGAAGCAGTAATAACAACTGGGCCCTCATTGATATCACTACAGAGGAGAGAACGGAGATGATAAAAACATGGCAACAAAGGTGGGACCAATCGAACAGGGGCAGGTGGACTCATCGCCTGATCCCAAGTGTAAGGGACTGGATGGAAAGAACGGATGGAGAAGTGGATCATTATCTCACTCAGCTGCTGACGGGTCATGGCTGCTTCAGATCCTTCCAATATCGGTTCAAACTAGATGTTGATGACAAGTGTCCTTTATGTTCGCTGGAGATTGAGGATGCCGAGCATGTTTTCTTCAACTGCCAATGATTTAAAGATGAACGAGAGACATTATACAATGCTGTGGGAGAGCAAGTGAAATGTGAAAATCTCTGTAACTTAATAATGACCTCCACAAACAACTGGAGGGCAGTGGCTGAGTTTGCTGCCGTGATAATAAAGAAATTGAGGCTCGAGGAACGAGTTAGAAGAGAGTGTGAAAAAACGCCACCTAACTGAGGAAGGCTTTATGCCAGTGGACCCCATGAAGTAATGCTTGACGGCAGTTACATGGGGTATGTTTTAAGGAGAAATGTGAAAGAGAGGATGAGGGTTTTAGTGGGTGCGTGTCCCACACACGGGAGAGCTACTCCTTGTAAGGAAATAAGGAAAGGTGGCTCTCTTATGGTACCTAACCTAACCTACCTCTTAAGCAAAAAAACACACACACACACACACACACAGAATAGAAAATATCGCTCATCTAACAATCTTTCATTTCGATATACTAATCGAATATTATGGGTCTTTCACTCGACTGCAAGCCTATTAAAATTAAAACCGTTACAAACACCCTGTACCTTCAAAGCATATCTTGACATTTAACCTCAATATTTGTGATGAAAATTTGAGATTTACATTGATGTTTACCGTTTTTGCACATATTTTTACGATTTTCAGTAAAACGGTATGTTTTACGTTATAGAAAATTATACGAAATCATCTCTTTGTAGAATACAATATTAAATATTCAAATTGGTTGAGCCGTTTTAGAGAAAACAGTGTAGATTCATTGAAATTCACTGAAGTGTAGTCCCTTAATTAATGCTTTTTCTGATTTTCTGAAAAACCGTAAATCTCACTTTATAGAAAATTATATAGAACCTTAATACAATGCCGTCTAAATCATCAAAATTGCTCGAGCTGTTTTGAATAATCACTGAGCATACATAAAAAAAAGTGATGACGAATTGATAATCTCCTCGTTGTTGGAACTCGGTTAAAAACTAGATTTCACCTTCACCCAGAAACAAATTTATGCGCAAATCATATAAAAAATACACGAGAAGGCATATGACGAACATATAATAGCAGAAACACATTCTTGCAAAGTGACGCCACTCGATCTGACCTGACGCGTCTGAAGTCAAACCAAATTTTACCATTTTTTATAGCTAGGAATACACTACTACTTTCTGGCGTGTTTCCTGTCATAAATAATTAGGATTTGATTTTGACATGACAAGCGTCACGTCAGGTCGGGTGCAGTCGCGTTTCAATAATATCTCACAAGTATCAGAACGGCGAAATATCTCACTCAGTGTGTGAGGAAAAATGTTTCAAACAAAAGTTGTAGGATTTTTCCTGGCTATTCGGTGGTAATTTGATTTTGACCTTGAGCTTGACCTTCAAGATCATTTCAAGGTCAAGTTTTATTTTTTAATGGGATTTTTTTATTACGAATTTGAAAAAAGCAGAATATGACTTTGACCGTGACCTTGAGCGTCACCCCTACAGTTAATTCAAGGTCAAAATAATTTCTTCGAGTGATCTCGCTCGAACTTTTGGAGAAAAATGGTCTTAACAAAAGTCTTAAGATTTTGCCGTTAATGTCATTTTTAAAAATAGGAACAGAGAATATAAACTTTTTCTTGTGGTTAAGAAAATAACTAAATTCCAGATCAATTCATTTCAATTCAATAGCTTTATTCACAAACAAACAAAAGATACATTCAAATTAAAAATTATAAAATATATCCATTGCTGAATGATGAGTGCGTCCATTGTACATTAAATGTCTATTGCATTGCAAATCGAAGGTCAAGTACAATACAAAAGACAAACAAATATAATTAAAAATAAAAATATATAAAAACATATAGGTTATGAAAAGACAAAAAACATATAGGTTATGAACAAAAAAATTCAGCAACATTGTAATAATTTTTTGCCAAAAGAAATGTTTTCAATGTTTTTTAACAATGAAAATTTTTGGATTCCTTGATATCACTTGGTAAGAGATTGTATATTTTGCAACCACTGAAGATAATACATTTTTGGTATAAAGATGTTGAATGCTGATCGGGTAGAAGAAGATCCCTAAACCTAGTAGAATAAAGATGACTCCCCTGATATTCAAGAAATATGGATTTGTGCTTATAAACAAAACAGGCGACCTCATAAATGTAAATACTCACATAAGTAAGAACTTTTAATTGTCTAAAAAGCTAGGTAGTTGTAATTACTTGTTTTTCCAAATAACTTTATTTGTGAACACTGACCCCATAGCAAGATCCTGTAACGCAAATGGGAATGAAAATTGGCATAATACACCGAACAACCCTATTGCAGTGATTCTTCAACTGCCTAATGCCGTAAGAGTTTCCCCTTAACTTTTCACAAAGTTTGTCAATATGTGTTGACTACGTCAGATTTTCGCAATAACGACTCCCAGTAATTTAACTTCCGAGCTTAGCTTAAGATCAGCCATATCAACTACATTTTTCTTTTTCCTAAAAGCTACACCTATAGTTTTATCTGCGTTTAAGAGTAAGGCATTCTTATGTGACAACTTAGTTACATCTCTATAAACTTGCTCGGCAGTATGTTTAGCTGGCTGATATATCTTTCTAACAATTAAGAAATTGGTATTATCTGCGTAACAATTCTTAACAATTAATATTCAAATTCTTAAGAATGTAAGCGGGCAGGTTATTGACAATGATTACATACAAAAATGGTCCAAGAATCGACCCTTGAGGAACACCAGAGGTAACTAGTCATTTTTTGCTGGATGAGTTATTAACACATACAATTTGCGAGCGATTTTTTAAGTACCCAGAAATGAAAATAAGCGGATTACCACGTATGCCTTAACGTTCTAATTTGATGAGCAGAATGTCATGGTTTGCACAGTCAAATGCACGAGCAACATCTACAAAAAGGACTATCGAACACAGCTTTTTGTTTACCGAATTTATAACATTGTTGTAAAATTCAACGAGAGCTGTATTGACACTCTTGTTCTTTACAAAACCATGCTGAAGAGATGACAAATGTTTATTTTTTGTAATTCAATATCTCTGACAGGTGAAGTTAACCAGAAAATTTCATCGTGACATTCTAACCTAGGAATTACGGGTAACAGCAATTACATAGAACGGCTCCAGATTCGGATGCTCTATGTGCTAGTTTCCCGGAAAATCCTAGCGGTCGGTCTTTACATCTCGCGTCTTCAAATTTAACGAAATGTATCAAATACATAAAGAAATGTTCGAAAGGACATTCAATTGTGGGAAGCGCAACTGATGAAAGTTCCCTAACCAGAAACAATATATATTATATATTGTCTTGCGTACAAAAGAATGACACCTCGAAGAGAGTATTCAATAAATTTTTGTTATCATAATATAAACTTTTAGACTTTTTTAATTCGATTTATCTTGCAAATTAGTTTCACGACAGAAAGGTTTCAATTCTGGATATTTTTCTGATAATTCAGTAAGCAAACAAACCCTATTCTTCAGATTCAGTAGTTCTTTGGATGCCCAATCAGAGATAACTGTTTTTTCGACAAATCGGAAAACTTAAATTAAAATAGTACATAAGAGTATTTTGAACATTATTATACGCTTGGTTGGGACATACAACATTTAAAACATTAAACTATTGTTCACTTACCAAATGATCAGAATAAGAATGTCAATGACAATTGTTTTTGTTTATATTAAATTCTACATTGAGTACAATATTTCTATGATCCGACAAACCCAGTTCTTTATTGGACATTTTATACTTATCAATAGTTAGTAATAAAAAATTTATCTAAACAGATTGCAGTTTTTTTGTCAATTCTTGTTGGTTCAACATTAAAATCACCACCTATTATAACATGTTTATTGTAATCATTAAGCACATTAATTAAATTAGAAAAAAATTTCAAGAACAAATTAAAATTTATACAAGGTGGACAATATATCACAGCAACCACAACATTAGGTTTTAAAATTTCAATAGCCGAACATTCAAAAAAATTTTTAACACATATATCGGATAGATCAATTTTCTTGATACTTAAGTCATTTTTTGACAAAATAGCTACCCCACCATGCTCATTCCTATTTCTACAAAAATATGATTTTAAACAATATGATGAAACACAGGTTTCCGTAATTTCTATTTCTGACATCCAGTGTTCTGTTAAAAGTAAAACATCAACTTCACATTCACTTAAGATTATTTCTAACTCTAAAACCTTGTTTTTAAAATACTGAATGTTTTGATGCATTATCCGTAATTTATTTCTTCCGAAAAAACTTATTTTGGATTAGAGATGCATCTAAATTTTCCTGCTGTTCAGGTAAAGTATTATTCCAACTTTGTGGCAGTCCCGATGGAATTGTTTTGGATTATTCCCGTTTTTTGAGAAAAAACTTGCTTTTTTTAATATCCGTGGGCCAGACTTCCGGTCTGTTGATATCATTTAGTTTATCAAAAGGGACACTTAGCTTAAAGGACGAGTAGTCACTAAGATATCGGGATTTCAGTTTCTTACACACGACATTTTCAGAGATGTGTTTTTAGTGTTTTACAAATATTGTCAGGTTCGGTATCGGGGTGTAATTTGGAGATGTGTATGTAGGCTTTCCTCTTAGCTGATCTTAACCTCGTTACTGAACTATTTACTCCTATAGTTGTGTTTCGCTTTGTTTTTTTTTGGAACTGTTTGTTTACATTTTTCTGAGGGAGTCAAAGGCATTATCGTATCACGCACGTCTGTCAACTGTTTTGGTGTTACGAGTATCTGTTTTTTGCTTGGTTTTGAGAATATGTATTTGTTGTTGCTACTGCTATCTTTTGAAAATGTTTAATTTTTGTGTGGTTTTAACATTATTTTCTGTTTGATCGATGGCATGCTTTTTACTGTGTGATAATGAATATTCCTGCTCAAGGACATTTACTTTAAATAGCAATAATTGGATACACTCTAATCGTTCTTCTTCTAATTTTCTTAATAATACATTTTCATTTTTAATATAGTGGTTTTCTTTTAATAAGTCATCTATTACCTGGTTTGTGGTCGACTCTTTTCTATATTTTCCGTATGAGCTGCTGTCATCACTATCGTCAGTTTCATAGTCATTTTTAGAGATTTTCCGCGCTTCATTTATGTAACATATCACTTTTTCGTTTGTCATTCTACTAGGTAAAACATGATTCACTATAATATCAACTAATTCATCCTTGTTAAGAACTTTCAATTTTTTCAATAATAATACCCCGGTTTCACTTGTCGCCATCTTGTTTTCTTCTGAATATGATTCATGCATGACCGTCGTAGGACCATAATAAACGTCACTGACAAAGTCTTTCATAAACATATTTTGAGTAACAAACTAAAAAATTGGCGGTTCATTCACGGCTAGGGAGGCGTTAAATCTTGGTCCGTTAAGGCGAGGAAGCGTGTGTCGGCCCAGTGAAGGCCACGTGGTATATCCCGGCCAATTAAGACTAAAAACTGTGTGTTCATTGTTTCAATTCGGCCAAATCTGGTGATTTTGTAAAATAAACTTCCGAACAAGATCACTGAAAGTAATTATTTTGACCTTGAGATAACATTGGGGGTGACGTTCAAAGTCACAATCAAGGTCATATCAAACGCAACATTCTCCGCGCTCTCCAGCCAGCATGGATTTATGTTCGACCCGAGATATGATGTTCTTCGATTCCGAAATGAGGAATTTGTATTGACACGGGCCGTTAACAGCTCATTGACCTCTATAAAAATTGTAGCAAAATCTCAAGCCAGAATTCCCGGTCGAACGGAACAGATTATTCATGGGCAGCTAGACAGCAACCCTGGGTGCTGCGTTGGAATGGTGGAGCCCATACACTCAGCTCATGACTAATTAGTTGGACGGGCTATAGTTAAAACCGGACGAGAAATACCAATTAGAGTCCTTAATTTGTCCAACAACGACATCAGAATAGCCAATGGTCAAGAAATAGCTTGTTTCGAGCCAGTGGAGACCATCGTCAATTGCGAAGAAGAGTACCAGACATCGGTGAAGGAGACAGGGCCCAGTAAAGAGCAATTAATCACAAAACACTGGCAAATTTTCAACAGTCAAGAAGGGACCACCGGTTGCACTAACATCATTCAGCACCGAATAGATACCGGAAAGGTTCAACCCATCAGAATATCGCCTAGACGACTACCAGTGGGGCAACAACAAGCAGTAGAGGAAAACATCGAGTCCATGTTACAAAATGGTGTTATTGAGCCATTCATCAGCCCATGGTCCGCTCCCGTCGTGCTAGTTAAAAAGAAGGATGGAACCACCCGATTTTGCGTGGATTGCAGAAAGCTGAATGACGTCACCAAGAAAGACAGTTATCCACTACCCCGAATTGATGACACTCTGACCACACTATCAGGCTCCCGTTGGTTCTCCACACTAGACCTAAAAAGTGGATATTGGCAGGTTGGTCTCCACGTAAACGACAGAGGGCAGTTTCAGTTCACGGTCATGTTCTTTGGGTTATGTAATGCACCTGCTACATTTGAGAGGCTAATATATACTGAGCGGGTTAGCATGGAGGACGTGCTTAGTATACCTCGACGACATTCTAGTCATGGGTCAGACATTCGACGACCATCTAAAGAACCTGGAGGAAGTATTCTTCAAAATTAATAACGCCAACCTCAGACTCAACCCGAAGAAGTGTTCCTTGTTCCAAAAAGAAGTAGAGTTTTTGGGCCACGTCGTTTCCGAGTCAGGAATCCTGTTATAAATATTAATTCAGATTCATCTTCTTCCTGGTTTACTGATTCTTCCATTTGAATTATCTCTCTTCGATGTTGGTATATACAGATTTGATTTGATTTAAAACTACTATTTACATGGTTTTTATTATTAATATTTTCAACATACTGCGCTTCTAAAAATTTTGATTACTTTGTTGAGTATTGTCATTATTTGTTGTATTGTTTGTATTATTATTTCCTGGTGGTCTATTGCAACTTCTGCTCCTTCTCTCTTTATTTTGTCTATTTTGACTTCGTCCTCTTCTTCTTATATCCTCTTCACTCCTTCTTCTTCCCATGGTGATCATTCTTTGATTTTGATTGGTATTTCTATTCTGTTCTCTTTCTCTTCTATTTTGGTATCCATTATTCCATTGATTATTATTACTTGACCATACAATGTATGGCATCACACTCCCTCTAAGGCACACTAAGAGTGCCTTTAGGGGAAAATTCACTAAACCCCAGACATCCTGGATATTAAAAGGGTTTAGCTCTGTGGGAGCCCTTGCCAGGTTTTCAGGCCCGTGGTTGGAGTCGTGACCTAGGTATTTTAAATTGTTTAATAGATGTTTTGGGACTAGTCCTGTCGTTGACATAACAATTGGTACAGTTCGTGTGTTGTTCATGTCCCACTGAGTTTATTTGAAATTCCAAATCTCTATATTTGGTTATTGTCTCAGCTTGCTTGATATTTATATTATTGTTGTTAGGAATTGCTATGTCAATTAAAGTTGTTTTCCGAGAGACTTTATCTACCAAAACTATATCTGGTCTATTATGAGCAACTGCCTGATCGGTCAGTATCGTGCGGTCCCAGTACAGCTTGTAGTTGTTATTTTCTAAAACAGATTCTGGTTTGTATTTATAGTATGGTAATCTTAACAACTGTGATAGTTCAAGTTTCAGTGCTAGTTCCTGGAGCAGTAATTTAGCCACAGCATCGTGTCGTTCTTTGTATTCAGTTGCAGCGAACGCTTGAGAACCTCCTGTTATATGCTGGATAGACTTAGATGTTTGGCAACCGTACCTGCCTCTGTCGTTACTAGAAGGGTCTTTAACAATGTACTTTAGATAGTTCTTAGTTGGGATTACTTGATCTTGGATTGCCAATATAAAGCTTTCCGTTTCAGGAAACATATGACCAGAGATCCACCAGTAGTTCGACGCTGCACTGTCGACATAATCTTGGTTGACGTCATTTATATGTCTTCCATGAAGGGGCTTCTCTTTCCATTTCAGCAGTTTCTGATCAGTGGTCTGGTGGTGTAATTGGACGTGTTGTTGTGTCAGTCGCAGTGGTGTTGAGTCATCAAACTGCCACATGACTGTGTAGATTAGAAAATTCTGCGAATTTCTGGAAATGACTACGCAAAAAAGAAATTTGTTGATCAAATAGTTTGCTTAGATGTGCCAACCCTCTTCCTCCATCATACCGTGGCAAAGTTGTACGTTTAACAGAGCTCTTTGGATGGTGGTCTTGAGCTTTTGTTAGTAAAACTCGAACTTTTCGTTGTAATTTTTCAATGTCAGTCTAGCACCAATTACCTATACCGAAAGAGTAACTGAGCACTGGACATGCATACGTGTTAATAGCCCGAAAAGATTTTTACTGTTTAGTTTGGTTTTCAACAGCCATTTCGAAGTGTCCCTGCTGTAGTTTGCCTTTAACTATATTAATAATTCGGCATTTGTCTAGATCAAATGGATGTCACTAGAGAACCCTTCTACTATTTTAAGCATATCATGCAGCTGTTGTTTCGTAGCTACCATCCAAGCTGCCATCAACTTTAAGTCGTCCATGTATATCAAATGGTTTATCTTTAATGCTTGTACGTTCTTATGTTTGAGACTAAACCCAAAATTTGTCGAGTTCAGTTTGTTTGAGAGCGGGTTCATAGCCAGGCAGAACCACAGGGGGCTAAGAGAGTCTCCCTGGAATATATCCCTTCTGATTGGAATGGGGTCTCTTTGTATCGAACAGTTGGCTACATTCAGTGAGATTTTGGTTTGCCAAGTGGACATGGCATGTTCTAAAAAGTTAATAATACAATTATTCATTTTATAGAGTTTCAGTACCTTAATGAGTGTGGAATGAATCAAATGCCTTGTTGTAGTCCACATATGCCATGTAGAGATTTCGTCGTTTGGCGTGGGCTTGATTGCAGACAACGGAATCAATTATCAGTTGTTCTTTGCAACCCATCGAATTTTTCGCGCATCCCTTCTGTTGTTGAGTAATTATGTTGTTCAGTTCACAATGTTTGAAAATGCAATGATTAATGCACGATGTTATGAGTTTGTATAACGTTGGAAGGCAAGTGATTGGTCGGTACTTTGCTGGGTCATGTGCACATAGGTTGTCCTTTGGTAAGAGGTATGTAGCACTGTGCGTAGTGTTTCGTGGGTTGCGTGGAGCACTGAACATGCAGTATTCGTAGTTTCTTGATCCAGTAATTTTGCACACCACCTGGTCTGGTGCTTTGCAGTTATGGATGTGCTTCATTATGTTGGATGTGTCTTCCGTTGTAAATGGTAGGTGTTGCATGCCATCACAGTTCTGAAATGCAGCCTCCTCCTCATTCCTCGATGTCTGTTTTACTGGGATAACTAGGAGTTTCATTATTATTGATGTTGTTGAGTTTTCTATAAAACCCTTTTTCTGATTTTCGGAATAGTGCGTTATCTAGTTTCCGTTGGTTACTGGTTTTGTACATTCTCAATCGACTTGTGTAGACGGAAAGTTTTTGTCGTAGACTGTCCAGACACTGCTGAGATGTGATGTTTTCTCCATCCCACTGGGAGTGTATTTGGTTATTGTCCATGATAGTCTTGACAAGTCTTTATATTCTGTTGTTCCTGACCCCTCGATGGTACTCGGTCAGTCTTCCAATGTCTTTACGAAGAGAATTAATTTTCCCTTCTAGTCTTCTTTGCCAAGGTGGTATTCGCGGTGTTTGTCTAAATTGAGGAGGGTCTTGCTTTGGTCTTATTGCCACCCTAATTGTTCTGCAGATTGAAATTGCAGCACAGTACATGATTGTGTGTAGCGACTCTAACGTATTAGCACCTAAAACATAGTTTGGCAAGATAAATTTGTTCATGGCCTGCAAGATGATACCCAGTTTCTTACAAGATCTTAGTTTGGGAAGAGTTGGTCTATTCAATGGATCACTTCCACTATACTCTTAAGAGCTCTTTCCATTTCTGCTTGGATTTTCTCAAGCAGAAAATCAAGATATTGATCTGCGACTCTCTGTTCGGTAACTCGAAGCTTTGGGTACTCACGACAGAATTCTTGATGCAGTATTTGGCGATATCCAGCCTTATCCTGGCCAAGGTTCGTAATTCTGTAAAACGTGCGCATTATAAATTCATTCATGGCGCTAGTCCATTTCATGTGCTGTCTTTTCAGTCCCGCTTGAGTGACCGCTGGCTATTGATCCTGCGCAACACTTTCTGCGGGTGGAGTTCTCGTTCTCGTTTGACTCCGTTGGTGATGGTCACGTTGATTCTGTGACCGTATTGGTGAGTGTTGTTGTGGTTCTTGGGGTTCTTGGGCTGTAGCTCTTTGGGCAACAGGTGGCCTCCTCAGCAGCCTACCACCGACGTCCCGCATGCTGTCATGTCCAGTGCCGGCTCCAGACATGGCGATCCCCAGGCAGCGACTCTTTTTCGAGGCATCTACTCCGTAGCTCCATTTTTATGGATGGTGTCACCAATTGACCCTGGTAACCCGGGTAACTCGGAACCGTGGGGTTGTCACTTCCCAGATGAAATGATTTGAATCAAATCATCCCGTGTGGGTTTTGGGGAATGGAGGAAGGCTAGGTAGTAGGTCAGCGGACAGCCGCCCCTTTAGTCGCCTCTTACGACAGGCGGTAGATACCATGGTGCTATTCTAACCCGGACACCACACGGGATTATTATTATTATGACTGTTATTTTGGCTATTGTTATAATTCCCTGAATAATTTTTATCATTATATGATTCTCTATTATTATTATTCTGTAGTCTGTAATTGTTACTTCCATAATTAGTCTGAAATCCTCTGTTCCTGTTCTCTCTGTAATTTCTATGATTTCTATTGTCTTCATATATTCTCACGTTTCGGTTGTTTGCTTGCCTTCCACCATCTTCTCGTGTGTTCCTTTGAAAATTTCTTGTCCTCTGCATTCTATTTAAGTAGGATATAAATTGGTTAATTGTCTTGATATTTTGGACAGATATGGTTTCTGCAACGTCAGTACTGAAATGTCTAGCTAATTTCAAGACTATCTCTTCTTCCTTCATTGGTGGTTGCATGTACTTTGCAGAAGTACTTAATTTTAGTACATAATCCGTTATGTTTCCTCTTCTCTCATCATATCTTCCGAAGTATAGTTTTTCTCTAAATGTAGATTGTTGTGTTTCTCCCCAAAAATAAGACAAAAATTCTTTTTCCAACTGCTCAAAAGAATTGATATCACCTTCAATTGAAGCAAACCATAATGAAGCACTATCTGTCATGCTCTGTCTCATTCGGTTGTTGATTTCATCCATGTTTTTAGTATACTTTAACTGGTTCTTCATAGTGTTGATAAATATGCATGGGTGTAATTGTACAATCCTTCCACTGAATTTTAGATTAGTTTCTGTTGTTGTTGGTGTTCTTTCCCACATTTGAGTTAGCCTACTTTCTTCCATTCTTTTCTATCTTTCCTTATATTGATTTTTCAAACTATATTCACTTTCTCTAAACTTGTTATCTATTATTACCCCATAGTTAATGATAGCTTCTTTCCATTTTTCACTAATATGTGAAACTTGCAGTTGATTTTCCTGGATCCTACCATCCACTTCTTTAAATTTTTCCCGGATATCGTTTTCAAAAGTTTCTATTTGTGATATTCTTTCTGCTTTCTCCTTCTCTATCCCCAAATTTAATCTTTTCTTCACTTCCATAGTTTCTTTTTTCATCCTTTCTTCCATTTGTTGAATATCCTTGTGTATATTTGTCATTTCCTTTTTTAGATTTGTTTCAAGTTCTTTTATATTGACTTCACTTTTCTTAGTAAGGTTTTCTTCTAATGCTTTATTATTAGCTTCACTTTTCTTAGTTAGATTTTCTTCTAATACCTTAATCTTTGCTTCTTGTTTACTAAATATATTCAGCATCAGAGCTTTTATGTCCATTTCAGGTTCTGGTGATTTTTGACTTACATTTTCTTCTGAAATGACATTCACCACTGTTCTTCTTGCTCTTCTGGCTCAGCTGTTGTTACTGGTTTCAGAACAACTTCTTCATCCTGTTCTTCCATGTTTTGTTCTTCCACTGGTTGGTCTTCCATTTGTTGTTCTTCCATTGCTTCATAATGTTCTTTAATATCTTCAGGTTTATCCTTGTTGCTCCTGGTTCTCTTTTTGTTTGCCATTTTATTTTCTTTTACCTTGCAATAATCACTTAATCTTCTTTAATTTATTCAAATATTTATTTAACTTTTTAATTACATTGATTTGTATAATTTTATATTTTTATTTAATAGAATATTTCACTTTAAATTATTTGCAATTTTTTGCCTTAACTCCCCAAATTTATGACATCAACTAATTTGTTGACAAGCAAAATATGTTCTTTGTGATTACCCTGTATATTTTTATACCTGTTTTTATTATATTAATGCTTTTACCTTTTATACTCCACACTTCTTTTTATTTTTGTAATCTGGGTACTTTTCTCATTTATCAATGTTTTACTGAGTTACAAATTTTTCTTTCCACTTTTCTGTTTTGATATTGAGTTTATTTTTGAATGTTTCGTTTCTATAGAGCCTTTTTTATAGAGCCCCACGTGGGTTGAGCCAAATTATTATGATTTTTAATAATATTGTTATTTATTTACTTATTTGAATATTTTATTTTTTTATCTCTGCTTTACATTGGGTGCCAATTATAATGAATTTTAATTTCTATGAATGAATGAAATGTTTTGGTTTTAATTATACTTTTATTTTAAATTCATTGGTCAATAATTAACATTTTTAATTTATATATTTTCTTGAATATCTTTGAATTAAACACATTTATTTTTCAAATATTAATCTTTTTATAATAATTATTTTAATTGCAAATTTCTATTTAGACTTGTTCAGAAATGTGGAGTTTTCAATATTAGAATTTACCCATATTACTTATTTTATATTATATACACTAACTATTAAATCATGAAATTATTAAACAATACCTTATAAATAATCAAATATATATATACAAATTGAAATAAGACACATTTATCAGTGTTTTTATTTGCAAAAATACCTTTGTAAACTTTTAAAACGTCCGACTAAAAAACTTCCCTTTTCTCCTTAGGGTCGTGTTCTTTTGCTCCAAGCTCCGCTACTGGATTATCGGTAAAGATCTTTCATGGTTTCATCTTTTTACCTCTGCAACTTTTTATTGTGATTTACTTGTAGTCATTCTCTGCACCATACTCATCCTATTTACTGATGAACTTTTATTGTGAATATGCATTTACAATTTTAAATTGTCTTTGTCATATATTGTTATAAACCTTCCTCGTATAGATCCTAGTTTAAGAATTATTGGTCACATGATTTGGTTCGGCTTCATTTACTTTCGGTTTTGAATTGTCACTTCACTGCAGTTTATTCAATATGGCGATTTATGCCCATAAAACTCGTTGCACTTTTGTTTGAAAATACACAAATTTTTACAGTCTACTTGATATTTTACAACAAATGTGGGTCTTGTGCATTGCTGCATCGATGGATTAAGATTGGACAATTGTCACAAGGTGACAGGTATTATAGAACATTTGGTAAACATTTGAATCTTTGACAATTAATTGATATGGACATAATTATTGAAATATATTTTTTTATTAAACCCTTTGTATTTAGTATCATTAAAATCTAGGAAAAATACTGGTTCTATATATATATATATATATATATATATATATATATATATATATATATCAATAGTCGTAAGCATATATATATATATATATATATATATATATATATATATATATAAATGTCTTACAATTCAGTTTTAGTCTTGTATTTTGCAATGGAAATTTAGGTTATGACATTTTTATCTTTAAACTTGAATATTTTTCTCTAACATGATTCTTCTGGATATTTTCTTTATGAAATGCATTCTTTAAACCTTTCTGTACCGTTTGATGTAATTTAGCACTTTTTGAAATGATTTTATTTAGTTGTAGCCTCTAAATAAATTCTGATCTTTGATACCTTTCTTTATTTTCCCAAAATTTTTAGTTTATTGAACTGTTCTTGACCTATTCTTATTTACATTATACTATTTTAATCTCTGCAAGTATTTTTAACTAGTTTCCTTTCTCTCTGCTGTTATATTGTTACAATTTGTTAATACCTGATAACCGTTTTACTCTATGATTTACTTTTGTCTGTTCCACCCCCTTAATCATTATCAATTTAACTATTACTGTATTTATTTGTTTAAATTGTGATCTATTTTAAGAATTTTATATATTTTCCACATTTATGTGATTAATTTTCTGTTCGACTTTTTATACATGCTACCTGACTTTCAAATTTAGATATTTTTAATCATGTTACCTAAACTTAGCTTTAATTCCTGTTTAAATTTGATTCTAATATGCTTTTGTATTTTTAGCTACTGTGACTGTGATATGAAGATGTGTATTTACTGTATAAATTGAAGATTTTTACTGATTTACTTGATACTAATGAATGTTGGAACTTATGAGCATCGTTTTGGACAGTAGCACTCACTTATAAGTATACTTTTATTTTTCCTGGTAGATCTATGATATTTAGGGTTTTACAATATTTTTATTCTTATACTTCATCACAATGATATGTTTTTCTTGTGAACAAACCTGATCGCTTTGCTATTACAAATACCCTAAATTTTATGTCTGGTTATCTAATATTAGTAGTTAAATTTTGATTCCTGCAACCTATATCATTACTCTCTCTCTCTCTTTATTTCAGTACATATATATATATATATATATATATATATATATATATATATATATTAGATGTAACTTATTGGTCTATCATTTTCTGATTCACCCTGTACAACTATAATTCAACTCAATACAATATCGCAACAGTACCGAAATCTTTAAAACCACTTTGTAATAGTATTAATCCTCTCCACACTATTGATTCTTTCTATTTTTCTGTTTAAATTATTCCAGTATACCAATGATTTTATTTCGCCCCGTATGTCTAGTACTTCATTTATGCAACTGCTTATGGTCTACCCTAAAGAACAAAATGCACCTTTTTGAGCCACACTTTATGACTATAATTTTACTATACAATTTATTTCAACCACCTGGTATATGCAACTGCTTCTAAAATTTTTCAATTATTTCTGGCAATTTTTAAAGCTTTTTGTATAACTGTAATTATTTTCCGTCCTATAGAGCAAATATCCGCTCTGTATAAAACTAGTTTTGCTCCACTCTTATTTCAACCACCTTGTATACGCAACTACTTATGTGCCACCCAATACAATATTTTAAGAAACACCCTGTTTAACTAATACAAATCCAACTTAAATTTCCACCATCCTATGTATATATTATATACCACCTAATATCACATGACGCACGCACACACCTACAACCGTATACCATATAGAAGAGTTCGCCCTCATATCTAAGAAATTTTCGTTTCTATAAACTAACGAAATATTTTCTGCCATTTCACGCGACTATAACTTCGTCCCTAACAGAAAGTGACTTTCAAATGAATCAAATTGAAAACCATTAAAAACACCCTGTACGATATATTTTCATGGCATATCATGACATTTAAACTAGATATTTATGATAAAAATTGGACATTTACCATGATGTTTACAGTTTTTTGCAAATATTTTTCCGATTTTCAGAAAAATGGTATGTTTTGGGTTATAGAAAAAAGGTACGGAATCGAGCTGGAATATATCTTTGCATAATACAATTTATAATATTCAAATTGCGTAAGCACTTTTAGAGAAAACAGTAAAGATTCATTGAAAATCGCTGAAATCTAGTCCCTTATTTACTTTTTTTTCTGATTTTCTGTAATGCAGTTTAAATCATCAAAATTGTCCAAGCCGTTTTTGAATAATCACCCCACATACATAAAAAAAAGTTGCATACAAATTTATAACCTCCTCCTTTTTGGAAGTCGGTAAAAAATTTAATTGAAAGGTTAGTTTCCAAATTTAAAATATTAGAAGGAAAACAGGAAACTGGAAACAAAATTGAACAAACAATGTAATTAGTAATTCATGGAAACGAAACTCTTAACCATAAAATGCCGATTATGGAATTAGATATAAGAGAGAAAAACGATGACCCAAAGGTCCTAAAATAGCTGTGGATACTCTTGAAACAAAAGTAATTGACAACGGTTCCATACCAAGCAAGGCAAAAACAGTACAAAATTATAATGAAATATTATGAAAATGCAACAAGACTTACAGAGAGGAAAATATCAGAACATTGTAAGTAGCAAAGGTTCGTTTAGCAAACCACCCACATTTGATGGTGGTTCATCTTGGCCTATGAACAAACGGCAATTTGAAGCCGTAGGTAGCTACAGCTAATGGATTGGATAACAAAGAACTTGTCTTGTAATTACTTTAAGAGGTCCGGCATTCGAACTCCTCCACAAAGCATTTCAGTGGATGAACAAGGTAGCTTCCACAAAATCATTGCAGTTGTAGATAATAGATTCGACAATTAATCTTTGAGTGAAATATACCAGGTGCAAGTAAGTAGAAAAACGCAAAAATCTGGAGGGGGTCTACAAGAGGTCGAAGCACACCTGTACTACCCAGATCTACCAGAGGAAACTAAACCTCAATTAGCCACACACAGTTTTAGAAACCATATCAGAGATGTTGAAGTTCAATGGAATTTAAAACTGAGTGCATTAAGAAGAGCAATGAAGCTTTACTCCGGGCTTTGGAAGTATAGGCTTTCAAGCCGAGGGTACGAGCAGTTTTCTTCAACCAGGAAGAACCATAACTTGACCGAAATACACTATTTACCGGAACGGTCAGAAAGAACTAACGCTAGGGAACATTTTCAAGGGTGAGGTTAGCAGACAGATCACCAACCAGAGTTGGCCAACGTAAGGATAAAATCAGCAGGAACTGTCAGCCAGTCAACATAAGGGGGCGAATACTGACTAATCTACCACCAGCTCCCAGAACAGTATTTATCCGAGGATTTTACCGAGATAGCAGCAGTCTAGTCATCAAGGACACCATCAGTGGCATAGAAACCCCTATGAGCTTTGACACCGGTGCCGGCGTGTCGATTTCCAGGTCTATAAAGTTTTGAGGTCATCGGAAATCCGGTCAGTTAACAACAAAATTCAACTAAGAACAGTCACCGGCGAGTCCATGTCAATACAGGATGAGGCAGATGTAGTACTACAGAAAGAGGGCAACAGAATCTAGCATAGGTTCCTAGTACGAAAATTGAAAATGATTTTGTACTGGGTATGGACCTAATTAGCCAACATGGGTTCATGTTCGACCCGAGATATGATGTTCTTCAATTCTTAAATAAGGAATTTGTATTGACGAACGGAACAAATTATTCATGAGCAGCTAGAAAGAAGTCATGGGAGCTGCGTTGGAATGGTAGAGGCCGTACATTTTGCTCATGACTACTTGGTTTGATACCGAAAGTAGGATAGCAGAAAGGCTCAACTCATTAAAATACCACCTAGACTACTACTATTGGGGCAACAAAAGGCTGTAAAGGAAAACATCGAATCCGTGTTATAAAATGTAATTATTGAGTCTTCCAATAGCCCATTGTGTGCTCCTGTTGTTTTAGCCAAAAGGAAGGATAGAACCAAACGATTTTGCGTGGATTACAGAACATTGAACAATGTGACGAAAAAAAGACAGCTATTCACTCCCCTGAATCAATGAAAATCTGACCACACTAGCAGGGTCCCGTCGGTTCTCCACACTAGAAAGAAAGAGTCGATATTGGCAGGTTGGTCTATACGAAAACGACAGAGAGAAGACAGCGATCTCCACCAGTAAGGGGCTTGTTCAGTTCACGGTCATGCCGTTTGGGTTATGTAATCCTCCCGCTCCATGCAAGACCTAAAGAGTGGATATTGTCAAACAGAAAAGAGCTGCTTTAGTTCACGGTCATGCGTTTAAGTTATATAATGCTCTACATTACGTTCGAGAGGTAAACTGTGAAGGTTGACATGGAGGACCTGCTTAATATACCACAGACATTCGACGACCATCTGAAGAACTTCGGCGAAGTATTTCATATTCCAGAAAGAGGTAGAGTTTTTGGGAGACATAATTTCCGGAATCAGCACAAACACGGACAAAATAGAAGTCATTAGTGATTGGCCGGTCCCGAGCCGGTATCCTGCACTATGTTCCAGCCCAATCTTACCGTTTTCTACACGGTCCGGAAAGTTCATCTTAGACGCCGGCGCCAGTACTAAATGTTAGGGGGCCGTCCTATCCCAGATGAAAGATGGTGAAGAGAGGGTGATCGAGTACTACAGTCGTGGATTCTCAAAACCGGAAAGGAATTATTGTGTCACCAGAAAACAACTCTTCGCAATAATTAGGGCTGTAGCCATTTCCAGAAATATCTCTATGGTAGTCAGTTCCTAATCAGAACAGATCATATCACCCTCAAATGGCTTTGGACATGAACACACCGGAGGGTCCGGTGGATGGAGAATTTACAACAATACGATTTCAAGGTTGCCGATGCCATGTCAAAAACCCTGTAGAATAGAATGCGGAATTGTCTGAAGATGAAACAGCTAAAGGGTATATTCAACCAAAATATGTGTGTATAGATGAATGAAGGCTGGACAACGGAACAATGTATCCAGGTCCAACTGGCTGAACCAGACATTTGACCAAGAGAGAGAAAAGTTCTTGCTATACAACCCCCCCCCCAGGGGCAAAGGCAAGTCTCTACAGCTCACACCAGCTTGAGATGGTCCTTACAAGGTGGTCAAGAAAATCAATGACGTTGTTCATCGTATTCGCCGAAATCGGACGGCTAAGATGAATGTTGTTTATTTGCATCGACTGGCTCCCTACCATAAAGAGAATGATTCTGATCCGCTCGATCAGAATTAATGTGGGGCAGTGTTATAACATTCATTTTACGTCCCAAAAAAATTAAGAAACCTTCTGGATATTAATCATTCTGAAAAAAGGGGCAAACGACCGGCTAAATAAAAAAGAACATCTAAAACGATACTCCCGAATCAAATACACACTCTGGCAAATTAGAAGTGACCATTAGATTGTGGTATCTTAGAAAACCTACTGAAGGCCGATTTTCTTATTAGGGGAATATATTGTTGACTTGAATTTAAATCGATAAATCAGCTGTTTCAATATTATTCAGTTTTTTTATATAAATAGTAAGTCATTTTTGTGGAATAAAGACATTTATTGTGCGTGTACAAATTCAATTAGATAATTGAACCCACGAAATCTATTGCAATATTTTTTATCTTATTTTTTACTTCAATTTTGATCTCCCAAGTTTAGGAAGATCTTTGACAGTTTCGATTGGACTGAATTTTTGTTCTATTCTACACCCAGTTTTTTAATTTTTGAATACTTCTTAAATGGTAAATAAAAATACAAAATCTAAGAGTCTATTATATAAAATACTTTTTTGGCAAAGTGATAATTAATAAACTAATAAATTGAAACATGTATTCGACTCGGGGGCTAAAAATATTTTTTATTTGAGCATTACCGTCCAGAAAACAATGTGCTATATGGCTGAATAGGGAATCAAAAACCCTTTGAAAGGCGGTATCACACGCTACCCTTTACATTTACTTTTTTGAGTAGATTTATCTTCAGGGTATTGAATGGGGAGAAGAATAAGTTTGTTCAAAAAGAGTAATTTCATATATAAAAATAACCTGTTTCAGAAATTTTAATTTCAATTCATAATGGCGTAGATAATAAATGTATCTTTTATGTTAGGATCTCACTGTGCGTGATTTCTTGGAATAACAACTGCAAGGCTATAAAAATAATCAAGCAGAGCTATGAATCTTCATAGGTATTTTGGCGATCTAGCTAACAAAAACTATTTGTCGCAAATAATTCAAAATGGTGATTATTATTGTTGCATAACTAGAGAATGTAGACAATCTTTCCCGGTCTATCACATCCATCTGCCGCTTATTGAAGGCGATACTTTGCATAGATTTAAAAGTAAGTATCTTTTGCGGCTTCCGGATATTGACGGTATCAGTTAAAAAGTAAAAATTTTCCTAACTAATGATAAGCTTCAACCTATTCTTATCGAAATGGATCAAATAGGTAAGAACAAACACTTTTAAAAACGTTTCCTTACATTTGTCGATAGGATATTGTTATCCGTCGTTTGAAAAAATGATTTTAGACTGGGAAAACTGTGGAACCTTTGGTGTGTCACAAACGTATAAACACAAAATTGTGTACCTTAACACCAAACCTTTCTTAAAATTTTCTAAGACCAAGTCTTACCTTTGAACAAGTTTTACTGTATTTCAGGGGTTTTCCCCGTTGTTATTCTGATTAGTAATGAAAGTTTATAGTAAATGCAATATAATCCCGATCAAATCAGCAACTCATATCTGCACCTTTCTGAGCCCGGAATGACCAAGATAGGAGCAAATTCAGTATTTATACAGTGATGGGCAAATGAGTGGAACCAAGTAAATATCTCTGGAATTATTAGAGATATCAAAATGAAATTTGGAAGGTGGATACTGCAGTAGATTGCCTATTTGTTTCCAAATTTTTTTACAATTTTGAACTTTCTGTTTTACCGGAAGTAATGTCGATTTTAAAATTTGCAATGAAACTCCCTGTATAGTATTTTAGTTTCACATTTAATTGCGAATACAAAAATATCGGGTTTGATATTGTTTACTTCAATACCTACCGAGATATTAACAGAAAAGTAATTAAGGAAAGGAAACATTCGACGGTAGCTAAACTCGGTTCAGATTTCATTTACGCCCGATATAAACAAACCGCTCGGTAAGGATTTGTATTTCTATTGGCCAATCGGTGGTATTATACAGTCACAGCCAACAGCACTGCTTGTTCCATAGTCGAATACACGTGCGTTTGTTTAAATCAGGCGCAAATTAAATCTGAATCAAGTTTAGTGGTCCATGAAATTCATTGCAGAAGTTACAGTAGTTGTTAAGTGATTAGTTTTTTTTTATTTGAACGTAAAAAGATTGTATTGTTTTAATTTGATCGTAAAATAGCCGAATTAAGTGAAAGAGAAAGAATAGAAATATTAATGATGTTTGGGTATGGGGAGAGAAAGGACGCATCAAGAAGTTTGTGACCTTTTTAACATTGTTCATCCGAATACACAAATATCCCGTTCAGTAGTGACGAAAACTTTGCGAAGGTACGACACAAGTGGAACAGTTAGCAGTTTACCAAAAAGTGGACGGTTAAAAAGTGCAAGTAATTAAGGTGTAGCTCAAAATGTTATTTGGAAGAAAATCCTCACTTATCCACTACTGACCTCGCCAATATGCATGGAATTAGCCGTCGTTCAGTAGGAAGGATATTAAGGCGAGAAAAATATCATCCATACAAAATTCGCCTCGTTCAAGAACTCTCCGAAGACGATTTCGACAGACGTTTGCCATTTTGTGAAACGATGATGGATATTTGTAACCGTGATAATAATTTTATAAGAAATGTGGTGTTTTCAGACGAGGCTACATTTTATTTAAATGGTACGGTTTATCGACATAACTGCCACTACTGGTCGCAAAGTAATCCTAATTGGGTACATGAGGCTCATACACATCATCCCCAAAAATTGAACGTTTGGTCCGGCATTTATAACAACAGAATCGTTGAACCCTTCTTCCTACAAGAAACTTTAAACGGAGATAGGTATTTACAGCTCTTGGAGACACAAGTTATTCCGGCATTGGAGGTAAATAGACAATTACCAAATAATATCTGGTTTCAGCAGGATGGAGCACCGCCCCATTACGCTCGCATTGTTCGAGATCATTTAGATAGGACATTTCATCACAGATGGATTGGAAGAAAGGGTACTTATGAATGGCCTGCACGAAGTCCCGACCTTAATCCACTAGACTATTTTCTGTGGGGTTACTTAAAGTCTAAGGTTTATGTTGATAGACCAAATAATTTGCAAGAATTAACTGCAAGAATAACTCAAGACATCCAGAGAATTACACCAGAAGTAATAGCTAATGTTACTAGAGAATTTAAAAACCGACTTCCTTATTGTCAAGAAGTAAACGGTGCTCAGTTTGAACATCTAATACATTAAGTTTAGTTAAGTTAAGTTTCAATGTTTTGAAAATCACTTAGATTTAGTTAATAATTATGATTATGTATTTCTTTAATTGATATTAGATTTTTCCTTTCCTTAATTACTTTTCTGTTAATATCTCGGTAGATATTGAAGTAAACAAAATCAAACCCGATATTTTTGTATTCGCAATAAAATGTTTCATCAGAAACTAAAATACTATACTGGGTGTTTCATTGCAAATTTTAAAATCGACATTACTTCCGGTAAAACAGGAAGTTCAAAATTGTAAAAAAAATTGGAAACAATAGGCAATCTACTGCAGTATCCACCTTCCAAATTTCATTTTGATATCTCTAATAATTCCAGAGATATTTGCTTGATTCCACACATTTGCCCATCACTGTATATAAATCTTACATTATGTTAGCGTGATAATTATTTTGTTTCAGGATCATGTGGTTGTTCAGATTAGTGAATCCTATAATAATTTTTGATTTTGAAAAGCTATTTTGTCTAGCTAAAACCATTCTAATGACGAAGTAAAGCAGTTGAACTATATATTTTGCATATCAATTCAGACTTCAGTCAACGTAGATAAGAGTTAATAAAACTAAGGAAGTTTTGTTCAAAATAAGGACGAAAGGCTAAGAAGAAATGCCGAAAGCGCTGCGTAGAAGTGCTGATGGACCATCAAAGTTCATTACTGATTTGAAGGAAAGAAAAAAGTGAAGAAAAATTGAAATCCTCAGTACTTAAACAATTAACACGAAAGAATGCAAAACAGTACGAGAACAAAAGGTTCCGCCTTTTGCGACGCTTTCTTTATGTGTGGAAGTAAAATCTCTCGGCAAGAATATGAATTAATCAGAAGTGTCAGTACAATGGAATATCCTAGTTGCAATCTCGTACAAAAAGCAAAAAGTGACTGTTATACGCACAAAGATTCATAAGAAGTGACTGAAACACACGCTCAATTAAATTTTCAAGATTAAACCATACTGCGACAAGATTATCGGCGTATTTAAACAATATTTTGTGTGACCTAAGTCCAGACAATTGTGACTGTTTAGAACATATTTGCTAGTGGGACTGTGAGGGATCCCATCAGGTAGAATTCAAGCAAAAGATGTAAAATGATGCCACAGATTCCAACACTTTTCAAGTAGCTTTATGTCACTTCGGTAAAAATGTGGTATAAAAAAGCGGAAAACGCTATGGCAAAATCCAAACCCATAGTCACCACGATATTGTTCTCCCATTAGAATCAGAAATGGTGGATTTAAATCAACACGAAAACTAATCATCTGCAAAATGCCATTAATATTTTAAAATAAAATAAAATTTTTGTTGGAAGAAGTACTATTCAGTTAAATACAGTGAGTAATGCCGCCACACAGACCAAGGCAACAATGAGGTGCTATACTTGTGAGACAACATCGAAGTAATTTAACGATTTAACTGTCATTTAATCTAACAGTAAAACAAGGTCAGCTATCTGATGCTGAGAAACCCATTGTTAAGGAGGGGAAACAGGTCAATCACGAAAAATTTAAACATGAGAATGGCATAATAGTGGATTTACCGAAAGCTGGCTTTGAAAACACCATTGACGGTAACACGAGCGAAAGGTTTTTTGCCAATACTGTACTAGCTTCAGAAAAAAAAACATTTTAGTTTGATTTGCCAAGTCAAAATTATCCTTAAAGTTATATCAAGTGGTCAACGAGTCCATTTCACAAATTTGCCGATTATTGTATGGACACTGCAACTATTTAAATTTTTATCGGTGCCATCCTATGACACCTACGATGCACAAAATCCTGGTGCATAGTACGACTGTCATGGAGAAAGTATTGTTACATATGTTACATACTGCTCCCAAAAGAAGCTGCTGAGGCACGAAATAAACAATTCCGGGTCTATAGGCCAAAAGACTTTCGAGACTCTTCGATAATATTAATCGGTTATTACTCTGTTCTAAGCCAGTTGTTATGAGCCGAACTTCCAGAACCAAATGATCTAATGATTCCCTGTACCTGAATTAAGAGACCAATAAAAATCAGAGCCATATATTACCACGACACCGTTTTAATATATTTTTCCTAATATTTCAAGTAAAAATATACTTAAAGTTAACCTCAGTTTTTAGAAATCAAATGGAACAATTAAAGAATTTTGGCGTACGAGATCGGTACTCCATATTTGCATCGCTCCGACAGAAAAGTACATTGAGTGAATATAACTTCAATAGTTCAAGCTCTCAAATTACATGATCACTAAGAACTATAGCGTACGTATAGCTATAAACAATCGTCTGAAAAGAACAAATATATTGTGTTGATATGACAGTTAGTCAAGCAGATCAAAAGTTATACGAACATTGACATAACGTACAGCTCCGTCAATCCAATCCTAGCGAAGCTATGAACTATCATATAGACAGAAAAAATCTGGGCTGTAAAAATAATATTAGACGATAATTAATACATTAGAGATAATTACAGCATCACCTCTCAGGTATCTTAGATAGCCTATTGTCAGATTATTAACTACAAAAACAATTGTTCAAATCCGACTGGTAGTTGCATAGATTAATGTGTTCAAATAAAGGTAATGGCACGTTGTAAAGAATTTTTTAGTCCGGAGAAAAAGTGATATTAGTTCTTAAATCTGAAACTCCAAGGTCGCGCTATATTTCTTATATCAATTTATTTACACATTACTTACTTTCTAGCTGTTGCACATACCTGGTTGACCTGAAATAAAATTAGTCAATTAAAAATTAGTTCAAATGAAAATGTTTTTGAATGGACTATTATTAGAATTCTCTTCTTAATAATACATAAAATAGGTGCACAATGACCAAATCTTTTAATTGTTACTTTGCAATAATTTTTTTTCCAATCCGATAAATAAATAATCGATATTTAATCAGACATTTCTGCTCTTTGTAAATGCTAACTCAGCACCACGCACAAGGTAATCCATATTTCGAAAATGCATTCTGAATGTTCTACTGTCAGAGTATTTAAGGAAACAGCCAAATATTTTGGGATCAAACCATAAACTAGGATTTGATGAAATTTTCATATACGCACAATATTTGTAAGATTTGTGGACATAATCTTAACCTACGAACATATAGGCCTATAGGTCTCTCGACTTCCTTGCTGCTTGATTCGAAGGTAGTACTTTTGTAGAAAAGTGCTCCTTAACGAGGTAAGATATCCCTTTTGTTGAAGTCCGTTAAACTAGTCGGGGTATTATAGGAATCCAAACAACCTATTCATACATTTTTATTAAGTTTTGACTAATTTTTTACCTCCATTTCTTATCTCTAAATTAACCCCGGTAACACTACACTACCACGTTTTCTAATGTTTAAGCTAACGCAAATTTTATAATTTTATTATTTCAAGCGAAAATCATCTTTAAAATTTGGATTTTTAATAGAAGTTTTACTCAAAAAATAATTTCCTATGTTTTCCACTCAAAATTATAACTTTTTAACCATAATTCTCACCATTTAATAGCACTAACATCCTTTACAGCTAGTTTCTTTTTTTTAACCAGCCGTGCTATTTTGTATCTTCAGGAGAGAATCAGTTATCGAGCCAATTTCACCCCAGTCTTTTTTTTATTTTGCAATTTCTAAAAGACATGGTTATAGTGGGTATCACAGAAACCATCCTCAATTCCCAACAACCCATAAAAATTAAAGATATTTTATATAAGATTTCACCATTAAATACTATTACGAGGAAGACAAAGGAGTGATGATTGTTGGTGAGTTTGTTAGGAATAAATATTTATGAATTTCATAATTAATAACTGTACATTTGAAGTATTAGTTAAGAAATTTACTCGGAAATTTGAATTGGAATCCTACAAACTGAGCAAGAGTTTGATTTAGCCTGCAAATAAAAGTTTTTAGAGTATTTAAAATTTAAAGCGAGGACTTTCAACTATCAAATGCTATTAAATATCAAAACCTAGAATTGAATTATTTTATAACCAAGAGCAATATTTAAATTTATAATTTAACAAAAATTTCAAGTTTGGGTATACAATAAAAACAAAATAACAACTAGTAATAAACAAATAATTGCCAAGATGCTTTTATATTATCTGATTTTACTTTTAAAAATTTTTAATTAATTTTAAGATGTAAATAAAGCCTCTGATGTTACAAATTAAAAATTAAAATAGGGCGAAATTAAAATCTAAAATTTCAGGAGTGTTTATGTTTACATTTGAACCGAGTTGTGAATAAAACATATTAATCAAATATGTTAATATTATTTTTAGTGAATTTTATAGAATCATAGCTAGAAATCTCTTGATTTTTTATACCTACTTTTCTAAAATTCCAGAGGTTTGATAGCAATGGAAGAGACTAGTTTGTACCTATTACACATTTTACAGTTAGTAGCATAGAATGTTATTTCCCCCATAACATTACTTTTATCCTAAACGTACCTAATTTAATATGGTACAGTCCAATTCAAATTCGATGATCATACGTTTGATATTTTTATAGGATCAATAACTAATTATTCTGTAAATAATATTCACATGTACAAATATTTGTTGGGATATTACTGAAATACGATTTACGTTAATATAAAACTAGAGTATTTACAAATTGACCTAATTTTACACTGGTCTTTCAGAGGACTGCTTATTCTCGTAATCTTGGAAATCTAGAATTGTTGTCAGCAATGCATAAATAAATATTAAGAATAATTCAATACACTTGAATGTTTTAAATACATATTATTTCGAAACAGTGTAAAAATTCTGTAAATAAAAAATTAAATTCAGTCAATATATTTTTTACACATTCATGAATATTTCATAAATTTGGATTTTACAACCGACCACGTAATTTATTAATACTATTACAGATTTTCGGTATGTTGAAAACAAATTTTAACACCAAATATATTTTTTAGTCGCACCGTGATCAATTCCCAATATACTCGAACACATTTTCGCTACGTTCTTATCTACTAAACTTGACCCCTCCTATCCTTCAACCAAGCCTCATAGTTGTTCCCGAGGTCTCCGTTTACTTCTGGTACGCTCACGTGAAGAATTTCTAATGTATTCAAAATTCTTGACACTAGTTTTTATCATCATTAGAATTTTTGGAATATGACTCTTTTTGTCTTCTTTATTTGAATGGTTTTTAGAATTTACCTACTAGTAAGGTCAATTTTATTGAAGATGAGTAATTTCTTGAAGCGTTCCAATTTTTTAACACTGTTCCCCTTTAATTCTGATCGTCCTGATCATGTACCATCGCAGGCTGGTGTGAGCTTAGAAGACTTGCCTTTACTCCTCTATCTGGGGGTTTTATAGTAATATTTTGTCTCTCTCTGAACAGGTTTGAATTTGCCTTGAGATCATAATGTGTGTTCATCTAATAGGTAGTTGCCAACATCTGCACTCGGCCTAGTTCGTGTGTGGCCTTGAGACTTTGTCGGCATAATCGTTAACATTAAGTGACGGTTCCTCTGGTGAGCTGAAAGCCAAATCATATGGTAATCTTGCCACGTTTACATTTTTCTCTACAGAGGCTGTCCAAATTTATTCATTGTTTAACAACATGCTGTCATGAAATGTTATAACTGCGCCCCAGCGAGAGCCCGATATATACAAACTAGTAGTCACTCTCACTAAATGGTAATTGGATTTGCAGAAAAATCTACTGATTTCTAAGTTAGTGACATAGCTCACTCTAGAAAATTCAAGAATGTCAAATTGAATATAAAGAAGTGTTCCGAGACAGAAGAGTTACTCCGGTTGAGTATCGCAGCCAGCATCCAGTTCAGTTTGACACTAAACTACTAAAGATTTATCAGTTGAGTTTGTATTATGAATTTTAATTTTGTTACCATTATTGATAAAATTTCATTAATTAGAAGACAAGTATAATAATGCGTAACAAAACAAACACTTTCTTTGATTTTCCTTTTCTTAGTGTGATTTTCTTTAAATAATATGGTTGTCTTGTCCCAGTCCATTTTGTGTAAACGATTGCAAGTTAATACCTGGTTTGCTGGATCTGTCTAAATGTCTTGTGGTAATCTTTTATTGGTGTTCCTTTTTCAGCTTTTGGAGGGGCCTTAATGTTTCACGAGGATATGGGTTTCCGCAGACACATATACATTGTACACATAATTTTTGGAACTATGAGTAGCGTTTTTAGGTTTTGTCCTTGTAAAATTCTATCTCAGCGTATTGGTTGTTTTGAAAACCGATTTTACTTCGTATTTATCTCCAATATGTTTTAAGTTTTTCTGATAAATCGAGAACATAGATTAAAATATTTAATATTTCCGAATTGCTTTCGGTTTGTTTATTATTATTTAAAGTATAAGTAGTTTGAGTGACTTGTTGGTTTCTTTATTTGAATGTTTGAATGTTTATCTTTATAAAAATTCTAGGATATTCATCTTGTGCTAAACCTTCCTTTAGAAAGCATAACTCCTTTTAAAAAATATCATTTGTTAGCCCAACTATGTACCTTTGCTCTACCCTATTTTTTACATTGATATGAACAGAAACTCAAATGCGTATTGGTATATGTTGGGTTATAACGTGTAAAAAATTGTAGCCTCTTGACTAGTCTTATGATGGAGATTATGTATCTCTGGAACTGTGGAGTTGCTGTGGCTATAGCTGTTTTTTTGTAGGCTCTCTGTCCGTTGTCTGTTTGACTTTTCGCTAAGCCGGCGATATCCAGGACAATAGCACAGTACAATGTCAGTTAAGTTTGAGGCCATGCATAAAATACTTTTCTTCCTAAAAATCTGTTAGATTAATTCATATCCTCTAATTCGTAATTTATCTGAAACCGCATGTTTGGTTCATTTGAGTAGGGAGATTTTCTGATTCGAAGAACGCAAACTCGGGAACACAGTACCGTATCGTCTCGAAGAGAGTGGAGCAGTGCCTCGCCGTGTGCAATTTCTGTAGGCAATTAGAAAAATGGCGTTCCCTTAAGTTAGTTGCTTGATTTTTCCGCGTCAGGAAATGATGGCTGTTTGATGGTTTTATTTGGTGAAGAATACCGTTATAAAGAGACGTTGATGGTTGAGATTTCTTTGGATAAGATTAGCCCTTCGTTGTGAAGGTAACTAGAGAAATTTTAGCAAAATAAATTCGTCACGTACAAATTTTATTTTAGGGTCCTGTGGAGGATTTTCCCTAAGGAAGTTACGGTAAATTTTGAGTTACCGCGGATTTGACTAAGGGTGGATTTTTCCACGTTTTGAATCCTGTTTACGGTGGATTTTTCCACGTTTTGAATCCTGTTTTATGGTGAATTTGTTTTACGGTAGATTGCTCTACGTTTGAAGCCACGTTCTAACTAGTGATTTTTAAAGTTAGAATTTTTTACGTTTTGGGACAGTTATTTCCGAGATGGGATTTTAAAGTTATTATTTGGTATGGAACCGATTTAACCGTTTAGATGGAATTCAAGTGATGTCCAGTCGGTGATGAATTAGTTGGCTTTGAGTTTCCAGGATCATGTACAGATATTCATGTCAATATCATAAGAGATAGTAAATTTCAGAAACGTTTATTAAGGTCAGGTTTTAATTTGATTAGGTGATTTTCAACATCGACACTTACTAAACGATGTTTTGGCCCAAGTTCCATAGATCGGATGATTTCGACAAAATGCTTTGAATCCTTTACGTGCGATGAGTTGTGCCCTCCAAAGGTTGGATGATTGGTAGAAGGAATTTTGATAGTTCTGCTGTTGGTGACTTGCGTGAACTTGTAATCGGTCTGAGAGATAGCCTTATGTACATTGGCTAGTCCATAAAGATGTGGTGGTTTGCTGTGATCTGGCGTCAATTTTTCCTTATCCCGGATGGAATGTATTCAACATGATCTCTGAGCGTGTTGTAAGTTTTCCCTTCTATTTTGGAAGTTGGATCTGTAGGCAATGGATTGTACTTTCCTTTCGACAACACCTCCTCGATTTTCTTGTTGTACTCAGTTCTGTCCATCAGGATGGTGGCATTTCCTTTGTCAAGTGGTCGAATAATGATAGATTTGTCGTCCTTAAGTGTTTTTATAATCCTCTTTTCGGATTCGTTGATGTTTTATGTAATGTGTTGTATTTTCTCAATTGCGGTTCTGACTTTCCATCGAAACTCTTCCAGTTGCGGTGTCTCTCTGCTGCCAATCCAGTACTGGCATCTTTTTGGAGCTACAGCGTAGTTTAGACACTTAGAAAGCAATGTTTCTTCAACTACTGTGAGAACTCTGGATGACAAGTTCGGCATTCTTGTTGGTTGTATCCTTCGGCAACTACTTCCTAGTAAGTTTGTTAAGTTTCTCTGTGTGCACCTTTTGGCCGATTCGCCTGATGTTTTCACAGTGTTTTTGGAACGAGGTAAAAATCGGCATGTCATCCTTCTCGTGTGTGCCTTTCTGATATCTTGAAACCTTTCTTCCGCGTCCTTGGGAGTTACGATTTTTTCCAAAGATGATAGTCAATTGCTGACCGCACTAAAGCGTGGCAGGCCTTGTCGAGTATCTTCTGTACTTGTTTCTCTGGGATTGGCAACTTCAGTTTTAAACCATTTGATATGATCTTTAGGTCTCTGGCATAGCGTAGGAACTTGATGTGGTCCTCTTCTCTGGTAATCTTCGTCATGATTTTCTCGTATCCTTTGAATTTCCCATTGTTACCGGCTCGGTACCAGGCTTCCACTACCACTACGCATCACCTGATGACGATAACAGATACAAAGCTATTGAAACATTGTGAGATCAATCATATAAATACGGTGGAAGTCCAAGGAAACTTCGAGGAACGAATTACATTGTCTAGCAGATTCAGACTAAAAATAAGAGAACGCGTTATGCTATAATTTGAATAAATTAAAACAATACTTTCGTTAAAATAATTTTATTTATGTATTGAAAATAGCTATTTTCGAAAAAATATATGTCTTCAATCTTCAACAGAATTCACAGCTTTTATAATCTTATGCATTAATTCTCCTACTGGCAATGTTCTTATATTTAATTTTTAATGCTTTTTTTTTGTTTATTGAAATCATTGGAATATTCAAAGTTAATCTTATATTAATTTTTCTCCATTATTCTTCCCTTAGAAAGACAAGAATTTCATTGAAATTGTCCCCTATTTATTTTTTTAGGAAAGATGCATTTTTCCCTTAGCTGATGTTACTGCCTTCTTATTATGAGCGCCCTTATTGTTTTTTTTTATTTTAGATGGAGACTTCGTTTTAGTTGCGACAGACGATGATAACAGTGATCATGTCGACGACGTGGATTCTGAAGTTAAAGTCTTCTTTACAGCTGCGGCAACATTCTTAGGGTTTCCTGCAACTGTAGACTATTAGTGCTCAGGTGACCTCTTTGCTCTACTTCCGGTTCCTGATTCCAGGTGCAAATTAGTTGTTATTTTTTTAAATATCCTGTCCACCATCTTTAATTAGCAATAATGGATTACAAATTTTAAAACACTGATTTGAGATCCATAAGCAGCGATACCAAAATTATCCGTTTACCACTTTGACCTTAAAATGATGTTGCATGTCAAATTCAAGGTCAAATCCAAGATTCCATAAATAGTCAGGGAAAATTCTGAAACATTTACATCCAACAATTTGCAAAAAAATGCAAACCTGAGGAGATATTCAGCGCTTTCATACTTTTATGACACCCTGTGTAAGTGTCCCATATATTTTATATTTACTTTTTTTCTGTTCACGTTGTATTATAATGCAGTGTAAATATTATGGTACAGCGTGTATACTTACACTTTGTATACTGACACTCATGCTTCATCCTGTATACTTACATCCTATATACGGCTGCATATAATTCACACTATAAAAGTACACTCTTCATACCTATACCTGTAATAGTACCATCCTGTATATTAACAACCTATGGAATGCTAATGATACTCGCCCTATATACTTACATATATACGAACATCCTGTAAACTTATAACCAGTATCTTTATATTCTATAGGCTTACATTCTGCTAACTTACACTCTGTTTACTAACACCCTGTATCCTGGGACTACCGCACACATACTGTTAGCAAAGGACTAGTGGTTATTGGCAACACATAGTAAGAATGTCATCCGTAATCCGTAAGCATTTTATCCACCACTGTCAAAATTTTCTTATGAGCAAATAACGAAAACATAGCCAATAATTTGCAACTATTATTGCAGGAGAATACTTGGTCACCTTTAATAATATTTACAAGGCTTAATATAAGCTTTAATCTGATTTTCCCAAGACTTGTCATCTGGTTCGTTGTTTTTGAGATTATCAGTAAGTATACAGTGTTACTTACTCGTTTGTCGGGTGTTGTAACTATTTTGGAGGAATTTATTTTTTATTATGTTAATTTTTGCAACTGGATACATGCGAATGGGGTTGAATGTGGAATTGAAATTTTTTTGTTGCAAGATATCAATTCATAATAAAAAATTGACGGCATTGAACATTTTTTATAATTATGTATCATATGTGAAATAATGAATTTATTCCATTGTTCCCCACTTTATTAGTAAACGGTTATATTATAAATGTCGATTATTTTATTCTTACTATTCTGATTTCACAAAAAACTTCTAAAAATAATACGCCAATATTTAAGTAAATTCACTAAATAAATTATCTAGCTATCACTGAAGTATGCATAAATCTAATTAATTCTTGCAACACTTCTAATATTTCCTGAATTTCTTACTATATGAATTGTATCACCTTGGAGACGAAATGACCTGGGCCGTCGTTCTGTTCTTTTTAACAACGTTTGACATCACAAATTGGAAATTCTCCCCTTCTTCGTAACGATGGAGTGAAGTGGTGTAGTCCGCTTTAGGTAGATTTAGGTAACAGGGCCCTTGTGTATAATAAACTATTTTTGTTCGAATGGGATGTTATATGTTAGGACAGGTCCCCATTTGATATTCAGGCAACGTCTTTCTGAAAATATTGCTGAATAAATTCTTATAATAATGTGTCAGAATTGGAAATGTCACTGAAATAACCTATAATTATGGTTCAATAAATACTTAATGCTTATAATAATATAATGAATGCATTTATTGCTAATAAAACATGAAAAGAAGTTATTTCTAAGGCACGTCATATATATATATAAAATTAACCGAGTTCAAAGTAGGGCTAAAATGTAAATATTTAACAAAATACTACAAAATGAATACGCTAGTAAAGTATCATTGACAATAGACATTTGCGCCACCTCGTGTTTTATTTGTGGAACGCTGGTTCTATCAAAGCCGTAATTTAGGTTTGCTGTGTTATAGATTAAAATTTAGTTATTCCATAAAATGGAAAGAAAAACATCAAACCGAAAGTGCGGTGTAGTTGATTGTAAAAAATACACCAAGAAAAAACCCAAAATTACAATTATAGCACTTTCATGGATTTCCATAGCAATAGATGAAGATATAATGAATTGCAGCAGTTCGACATCATGGGTAAATAAATTTGATTTCCACGTTGTTAGTCATGATTGTATGTATAAAATTAATCATAACTGTTGTTCTATTAACAAAACATATTTTTTAATTACAGCAGTGGGGCAATCCATCTCAACCAGAAACAAATTCAATGATTTGCAGTGGTCAAATTGTTTGGGAAAAAAGTAAACAATGCACATAACAAAAGTTACAATCCAACTCGATTCCCTGCAATATGTATATAAAAAATCAAAATGTTCATGCTTGTTTGTGGCCTGAAAGATTACGAGTACCTACGACAAGAAAAAATTGCATCTTCAGGAGTCGATGAAACTCCAATTGAGATTAACAATAGTAAGTAAATATATATATATATAAGAAAAAAACAAATTAACTTTATTCATTATATATAGTTTATTGGTAGATTTCACTGACGATGAAGTTTTAATGGACCAAGATAAAAATTTTGAAGTTGGAACAAGGATAATAAAGCAGCAACTGATGCAAATATAGATGTTAATTCACAAAGAAATGAATATTGATTATGTATTCCTTATAACTTTGATAATAACTAATAATAAAGAAGCACTCATAAAAATATAAAAATAATGAAAATAAAAAGTGTTATTTATTTAAAAGAGTATAAACATTGATATATTACAGGAAAGATAGTTGAATTGTAAACTTTATGTATCTACATTGTTTGACTTTTCTGCTCCATCGAAATGAGCACAGCAGATTCTTGAATATGTTCCTGGTTGCCATGGCTTTTCATCCCTCCTGTAACTAAAAAGTTACTTTTTATCTTTATTCCTAAAAGAAAATATTATTTAAAAAATTAAAAATTTTGTTAACCTTAAATTTCAATTTATTTTGGTAAGAAAAGTATTTACATGATAAACTTTTCTGATTACAAGAGTTATTGAATATTATTTTTGTTAAGAGAACAACAATTGTGACTTATTTTATGTTTAGTAATGACTAAAAACGTGGAAATTTAATTTATTGCCCTTGACGAACTACTGTAATCCATTTTTCCTTCCTCTCAGATTGCTATAGAAATCCAGGAAAACGGTAGAATTGTTATTTTTGATTTTCCCTTGATGTATTTTCAAAATAAACTACACCGCACTTTCGGTTTGATGTTCTTCTTTCCATTTTATGGGATAACTAAATTTTAATCTATAACACAGCAAACATAAATTACGACTTTGAAAGAACCAGCGTTCCACAAATAAAACACGAGATGGCGCAAATGCCTATTGTCAAAGATACTTTACTAGCGTATAGCACATTCACTGCTGTTAGTTACATACATAAAAATCGAAAATGCAAACAATAAAAGGCTCTAATGCTTAACGTTCACCATATATACTTTACACGAAAGAAACACAACTAACCTTGTTTGACATTTCATTTTACTTTCAATTGTGGAGTAATCTGGCTATTTAATCAACAAGAGATTTTTCGTTAAAACTCAAATAAATCATCATCATCCTCTAACCTTAAAAATTGTGAGTATTTATCCTTTTTTTCACAAAAATGACTAACGGTAGCGTTTTGTCTAGCCCGGTAAATCATTTTGGCTATTTGTTTATTTACTCTCTTCGAGGTGTCATTCTTTTGTACGCAAGACAATATATATCCCCGAAAATCCTAGATGTTGTAGCGTTAGATCTTGCCCTGATAAAAATCCATTTAGCCTGATGCTTTTTTCATTTAAAATATAAAATTTTCTTTTCCCTATGATATTATGTACTTTTAGATTACTTAATAAATTCTAAGAATTTTTCATTTAATGGTTTCCTTTTGAAAAATCCCTTCCAAATCTTATTCCCCTTTGGCAATTGTGATAAAAAATTTGAATAAATAATTTTTACTACTAGTTGGATATAATGTCTTGTTTCTCTTACATAAATATTGTTTTCGCTTGCCTTTTTAACTGTTTATCTTATAAAATTCATTTCAGTTCTGTTCAATGCTGTATTATATTTTTTAAGTAGGTCAATGAACTCTTAGATCATCTTGATGATTTTATTAATTTTTTCATTTCATGCTACCTTACCTCAAATTTAAATACGTTTGCTCTTTTGTCTATAAGTTTTCCTTTTCCAAACGATTTTTTTTACTTTTATTCGAAACCCTATTAAGTATTATGATGCTTCGTGATTAGATTTTCTTGTCCCGTTGTTATACTTCCAAAACTACCTTTTTTTACATTTATGATTACGTATGAGTGTATTAATTATGTTTATATTTATTTTTAGTCTGGATAATTATGCCTTCTTTGGTATTTTACAACTCTATTTATGGGTATATTCAACTTATGTAAAGATATTACTTTATACAATCTTTTCAAATGAATTCATAGTATTCTTTATCACCAAAACTTTAACATTATTATTACCAACAATTACTAACACTTTAAAATCAATATTCTCCTCTAACAAAGATTTAGGTATTATAATAGAAATGTTTTCATTTGCTTTCGATCATGACATTTTCAAACCTAGTTTAGGTCTTATTAGTCAAATTGTATTACTAACTTACAGAATTTTAAAATTTGAAAAAAACAAAAACAATTCTGTCAAAAGAAAAAGACTTTTAATAATTTACAATATCTGATGTTCCTGGTTTAACATGTTCTGTTGTTATGCAACCAACATTACAATTGGTCTCAGTACAGTTTAACTTTCCCTTTTCAATATTTTATAATAATCTATTAATTACTGTTCACTGCTTTATTTCTTTACACATTTCCTAATTACATTACAAAATAAGCATTTTGATAAAATTATTGTTTTATGCAAAACTTTATTTTGAAATTCTTATGTGTAGTATTTGGATATACTGTTTATATTCCCTTGATTTTGCCTGTATTTATGTCTTTTAAAATGTAACTATTAACTACCTCTTCATTCTCTATCTCAAAAGATTATTCTAAAGGCATCATTAATTTCATACACTCCTTATTGGCCCTATTAGCATAAAGCCTTCACCAGAACCAGTTCTCCTTTTTGAAATCTTGTTTTCTTTTTATGTCTGCTTCTTCCTTCTTGATATACTTTCTTGCTTGTCGTTACATTCTCTTATTTATTTTTTCTATTGCAATATTATAATCTTGTTGTATTAACCATGTTCTTCCTGAATATTCTTTATGCATGATCCAGTAAGGTATTTCTTCTATCATGTTGTTGTGTAAACAGTTTATTATTTCCTCTAAATTTCCTAAATGTCTATCCCAATCTTTGTGCTTTTTATTTGAATGTACTCTTAAATATTTAACCACTTCTTGGATGTAACGTTCAGTGGGATTGGCATTTGGATGCCTGATGGATGTACAGTTTAGTTCAATGCTATTTTCCCTTACATATTTTTCAAATCTAAAATAAGTGGGATTATCTAATATAATTTTCTTGTTCTTCGTATTTCATTGAAATACCTATTTAACATTTTCTTTAATTCTCTGGCATCCGTTCTTCTACAAGCATATACTATTATGTATTTTGAAAATACATCAACAATTACTAGAATATGTTTATTGTCATTTTCAGTTGATATAATATTGCCGATGAAACCGATTGCCACTATTTCTAATCTCTCGGTTGCTAATATTGTTCTAGGTATATTACAATTTTTCAAATTTTTATGTTCGCCTTCTGGCAAATCTCACATTTCCTAGTAATTTCTTTTGCTATTGTAACATCTTTTTTTTAAATAATTTTCTCTAAACACTTGCAATAATTTCCGTGAAATTATGTATCCATATTTTATATGTAACTAGCAACCCGTCCCGGCTTCGCACGGGTTCTTTACCGAAAATATAAAATACCCTTTGTTACTCTGATGAGATGTAGTAGTAACAAACAAGAAATCAATCATCTCTCTGTTAATTTAGATTATTTTTTGAGTGGCAATTATTAATGAGGCAAACAAAACAGAAAACATTTAGATTAGTTTCTAAGTATATTCTTTGTATAGGACATAACCTGATCACGTGTAAAACGAACAAATTTTGTTTCGAAGTAACACGTGATAGGGCAACATACAATTTCCTGTGCGAAAAGCACTATGTGCTTAAGTCTACTCCTCTGAAATTTTGGAATTTTTGTTTTCAAGATTAAATTTTAACCCCTTCATAATCTTTTTCATAAGAATAAATATTATGAAGAATAAATATTATGTTTATTCAATTTTATATATCCTGGATATACGTGAATACTTTTTCAGCCCATCATCAATGAAAAAAAAATTACCCAAGCCCCCCCGAAAAAAGTATCGAACCCATCTGGCAAAAATTTCCTAACTACGACCTTGACTCCAGCAAGTTTTAATATTTAACACTGCGCTTTATTAATTGTCATTCGAAACGCTAGTTTTACCGGAAATTGTAGCCGTTTAATTTGGAAAGGCAATTTTGAGGAATTCTTGGTATACAAACAGTTTCACCAGTTGCGTTGCCAGTTGATATGATACATTCGATAATGTTTTTTTTTAATTGACTACTTTGAATCTTGTACCGTTGCACAGTTTCAGTGGACTCAAATTTCTGAGTAATCTAATAGAAGCACCTACGTTAAATATTAATTTGAAATCAATTTAGTGGATATGTTACAAATATCGAGATAAAATTCTTCAATAACTTTTTCCACATTTTGTACCAAAACACAAATATTGTTAAAAGGTACAAAGACATTTGCTGCTTAAAATTCGTTAGAAAATTGCCAATTATCTTCGATAAACGATAAAAACTTCATATTTGTGTTAAGTTCACATTTCGTTATATGTGAGAAAGACGCGAGTTTGGAGCGATGCATAGAGTTCATCTGTTCACGTTCCCCTAGTTATAACCGGCAAAATTTGACGGAAATCTCTACAGAATAAAACAATACAACCACCCATTGGGCAGTTACTGTTACTCCTATCTTGCATTGTCCTGTCTGGGGCCTCAACTGAGGCTTTATGAGACATAGAAGCCTCATCCCAAATAATCAAACTACAATCCCTTATTAATTTTCCGGCACTACTCTATTTAGAAATATTGCAAATGCAAGGAACGTCATCGCTAAATATTTTTAATGTGAGTTTGAATGTGGAATGACACTTTCCAAAAGTGTGGCTGCTATGCCGGACGATGCCACAGCTACGGCAATTTTTCTGTCGGATCGTACTTTTACTACTAATAAATTTATTAAAAATGTTTTACTTGTGCCTCCTGCGGCATCCAAAAAAACATTTTACCTTCATTACTATTATTATTTAAGGATATTTTTGTTCAGCACTCAAGCGACATTCATCTTGAATGACTTGCAAAAGTCTCAAATGGTTGTAGTTAGTTTCTCGTAAATACTCTGTATTGAATGTTGCAATTAAATTGAAATTTAATGTAGTGGTGAATCAAAAACTTTTATAGATTTTCCTGACAGAGATTCCACTTGTGTATTCAATGCAAATAAAGCTTGATAAAATAGTTGAGTCAAAGTAATTTAATGACAATTTTTGACTTCTGTGATGCATACACACAGAAATCTTCAGCCATGCTTTGACGGTCATTTTGTCAATGAAGATATGGGTCGGAACTTGACTGAAGGATATCATTATGGTAAATAAATAACTAATTGATTTAGCTGAACAGCATAAGGCAGCTTTAGAAAGCGTACTTTCCCAATGAGAGTCGTCTTCTAACAGACCTGTTGCTTTACAAAGTCCTTGAAATGTTTCATAAGTTATACCTTGAAAAGTAGGTTGACTATCTTTATGTTCAGAGTTGAAATTTTACAAAATCTTCTTACCCCTACCCTTTAATACAAAGACTATGGAAAGAAGTTGGGCCTTTTACTACGTGGAGTAACTTCTACGGCTCGGACGCCAGGCACGGGGAGCCCGTCCGGTCCGGTCAAATCACGACGACACGAAATTAATTTCGTTGCGTGTTACATATTTTTATATATATCCTATTTAATTTGTATGGTGTAAAGGGAACAAATATCCTTCATGAAATGATGAAGCCAACTAACGTATTTGAAATGACAAGGATTAATACCGAATTTGTGCAAATAGCGTTCCAATTACCGCTAATAATTGCCCATTTTTTTAGGTATTAAAATGAGTATAGCATGTTATTCTTAAGAGAAAGACATATGCCGTCCCGGATTTTTTTGTAGACCTCTATAAGATACACAATTTCACCATACATTATTTTGTTATATCTCGAAGGTTTTAGGCAGCGTTTTCGTTGAAAGCTCCCAGACCGCTTATTTTTTCCGACACCTTCAACAAATATCAATATATTTCAGTCAATTTATATAAAAATTAACAAATTATATACTAAAATCTTCCCCGAGAACCACTCTATCCACTGGTGAAAACAGCATGAAAATAGGTGCCGTGGTTTTTGAGTTTATCGCGAACAGACAGACAAATGCGGCGCAGGACTTGATTTTATAATATTTGTAGATGCTGTCAAAATTTTTGTCGCCAATTCACTTGATATACTATAGAGTTCCATGTTGTTCACTATTTTAAAATAAATTTCATTTTCTGTTCTTTCTACATCTTTCCCAAATTTTGTTGTATCCATTAGCTTTAGATCTTTTATTATCTCTTCAACAATGATGTTTCTACTAATATGTTGATTCCCATTCTGTTTCATTTCTCTTTTCGGCTACTCTGGTTAATGCATCTGCCAGTATATTTCCCCTTCCTTTGATATGAAAAATTGTTAACTGATATTCCTGTAGTAGTAATGACCATTGGTGGATTGGAACATTCCTATACTTTTTGCTTAATATAGAAAGTAATGCAGCATTATAAGATTAAAAATTCATAACCTAATATTAAAAATGTAAGATTGGTTACACAGAAAATTATGCTTGCTAGTTCCATTTCGGAAGCAACATAATTTTTCTCATGTTTTTTAGGGACTCTGGAGAGAAAATATATGGGAAACTCTTTTCCATCATATCTTTGTACCAGTAAACCAGCCAATCTGTCTTTTGAGGCGTCGGTTTGTAAAATAAATTTTTCAGAGTAATTTGTATGAGACATTTTACTTGATTAAGAAAATATCTATTAATCTCTTGAAATTCTTCTTTTTTTTTGCTTGTCCCATTTCCGTCTTTGGTTTTTCTTAAGTAATTCAATCAAAGGAACCTCTTTCCTTGTCAAATCTGGTATAAGTCTCTTGAAATATTCGACAATCCCTATAAACCCCCTTAGTTGTTTGATATTACGCGGTCTCTGATTTTCCTGAATAGCTATAATTCTTTCAGGGTTCATTTCTATATTTTTGGTAGTGATTTTATATCCTAAATAAACACCTTCCTCTTGAAAAAATGACATTTTTCTATATAAATTTTTAAGCCAGCTACGTTTAATGCTTTTAACACTAAGTCTGTATGTTTTAGGTGGTTTTCATATTTTCTGATAATATGAAGAACAAAATCAAATTTGTTTAACACTTAGTGTAGAGCTCAGACCAATGAGGCACACGCACTTTGAATCCCATAGCGAACAACTTTGAACCTGTAGATAACACCATCATTGTGAAAGCCTGTGTAATCTCTAGAATCTTCTTCCAGTGGAATGAGCCAAAAAGAATGCTTCATATATTTTAGTATTTGTATTTCTACTCAATATTGAATCTATTGTTACTGGAGCTTCGTATTGGGGAATGCAAAATTTACTGATGGTTCGGGCGTCTAAACATATACGCAAATCTCCATTACTTTTTTTGACTATGACAACTGGATTAATGTAGCTCGATGTTGCTGTCTCGATAAAACCTGCCACCAAGATCTTCTGGACCTCTTCTTTTATTCTCTTCCTATAGTTATATAGAATCTTACAGGTCTTGGTCTTAAAATATTTCATGTCTTTCAGTTGTATTTTATATACATACCTTTCAGATACTAATTTCTTGTAATTCTTGAATAACTGTATAATCTTCAATTTCTCTTCTGCAGGACAATTTGGATGTTACAATCAAATTTAACTCCTATATCCATTGTTCCATTATTTCTTTCTATTACTATGCTGTTCCTTCTTTCTTCAATATTTTTCCCAATTTCTTCATATTTTCTTTTATTTATATTGTTGTTTTCAATTAATTTTCTTTCTATTACCTCTTCATAATTCATTTTCGCGTCTCTCCATCTGTCATCAATACTCTTCACTTGCTGTTCTTTATCTTGGATTTTATCATTCATTCAGCTTTTTATGAACATTGTTTTCTAATGTTTCCATTTGTACCGTTCTTTCAATCTCCAATCCATTTATTAATTTAGTATTGATATCTTACTGTTTCCTTTCGAATTTTTATTCTACTTGTTTTATATCTTCTCTCATATTTTCTATATTTTTGCTCCCTTCTTCATTAATTCCAATAATAGCATCTTTTAAATTATTCGTAGTCTGGATCATTACTTCATTTATTCTCTTTATTTCTTCATTGCACCTTGTAATTGTATTTTCTACTTTTATCAAGTTTTCTCTAATTCTTGTTGGATATCTATTTTATTCTTTTTCATGTCTGCTTTCAGATCTTTTCTCAAATTTTCATTATCTCCTACCATGTCTTTTTTAGGCTTTCATTCTCCTTTTTTCTTTCTTCAATACATTTGTCGACCTTCTCTTTTCATCAATATGTTCAAATCTATCTCATGTTCTTGGGTTTTCTGTATCGGTTGTTCTATCTCCTTACTAGTGCTTGCTTTCACTATAATCTCTTCGGA
Source organism: Octodonta nipae (assembly GCA_034190945.1). Taxonomy (NCBI): domain Eukaryota; kingdom Metazoa; phylum Arthropoda; class Insecta; order Coleoptera; family Chrysomelidae; genus Octodonta; species Octodonta nipae. The sequence continues at coordinate 63,565,729 of CM067219.1, forward strand.
TATTATGTTCACTACTTCTGCTTGTTTTTCGTATTGTTGTCCAATTTTTGGATTAGAATCTTGCTCTTTTTCCATTGCAACTTCCATTTCCATTTCATGTACTGATTCAGCTATGGTTTCTATTAGTGCTTCCCCATATTCTTCTACTTGATCCTGTTCTGTTCCTCCGATTTCCTTTGTCCATCTCGTTTTAGGCATTTTATTTTTATATTATTTTTTAAAGTTCAAAAAAATATACTCAAAACAGTGTTTATATATCTTTTTATTTATATTTTTTTAATGTAAATAAAATGCTTTAAAACAATGACTAATTTAAAGTACACTAAACTTTGGTTGCCAGTTATAATATCACCCGCACGCTGGGGGCGCCAATTGTTATGATTTGATTTTGTTGAATAAAGCTACACTTAGCCTTAGGTAATGTTATGGTATGATTGTTCTAATATGTATTTTTTTTATTTTTAATTTAATTAGTCTTGAAATTGTAAATACAAATTATTGCTAATTGTTGTCTCTCTTCTCCTTCTTCTGGTTTTAGCTGAGCACTATTTCTTTCATACTTTTATTTTTTATTTAATTTGTTATCATGATCAATAATAGAATTTATTATTCTAAATGTTTTATTCTATATGTGTTATTCTCAATTCTCAATTTTTTTTAATTAATCTGTTTCTTTTTTTTATAAATTACTCTTATGAGTTAAATTTAAATAATCCTCAACAACGTTTGGATATTCTTTCTTTTGTCTTTTTCTTCAATCCTGCTTGTCTTCTCGTTTTCTGGTGCTTTACTTTTTCTGGATGCATGGTTCCATTAAATTTTATTTTTAATGTTCATTCCATTTTAATTTTTAACCAGTTGTACCATTAATAATCAAGTCAAGCTTTACTGCTTCTAAAATAGCTTAACGTTCACCATATATATTTCGGATCACTTTACACGGAAGAAACACAACTAAGCTAGTTTGACATTTCAAACTTCATAAACACTTAAAATTTTGAGATTATCTTACTATTTAATCAACAAGAGATTTTTCTTTAAAACTCAAATAGATCATAATCATCTAACCTTAACAATTTTATTTATCTTTTTTTATATAAAAATGACTAACGGTAGCGTTTTGTCTGGCCCGGTCAATCATTTTGGCTATTTATTTATTTGTTTTGACATTTGTAGCGTTAGATCTTGCGGTGGTAAAGTCAATTTAGCCTGATACTTTTTCCATTAAATATAAAATTTTCTTTGCCCTATGTTATTGTATATTTTTAGATTGCTTAATAAATTTTAACCACTTGTTAATTCTTATGAAATTTCATTTAATGGTTTCCCTTTGAAAATACTTGCTCTTAAAAGTCCCTTCCTAACCTTGAACTATCCCCATTTGTCAATTGTGCTAAAAAAATTTGAATAAATAATTTTTACTACTACATAATTTCTTGTTTCTGTTACATAAATATTGTTTTACTTTACCTTTTTAACTGTTTATCCTGTAAAATTCATTTGAATTATAACTTCTGTATTACATTTTATATGTAGGTCAATGAACTCTTAGATCATCTTGTTCATTTTACTTTTTTTTCATTTCATGCTACGTTATCTCAAATTTAAATACGTTTGCCCTTTAGTCCATTTGTTTTTCTATTCCAAATGATTTTTTAAATTTAATTATTATGATGCTTCATTCTTAGATTTTCCTGCCCCGTTTTTATACTTTTAAAATTACCGTTTTTATCTTTGTGTTTACATATGTATTAATTATTTTCATTTTTATTTTTAGGTTAGACAATTATGCTACTATTTCTGGATATATTGAACTTATGTACAGCTATTACAAAATGATAGATTATTACTTTACATAATATTTTTAAATGAACTGAGTATTCATAGTATCTTTTAATCAACAACACTTTATCATTATTATTATCAAACTTTTACTAACACTTTTAAATCAATATTCTCATCTAACAAAAAGCATGGTTTTACAATTTTGATATTATAATAGAAATGTTTTTATTTGCTTTCGATCATGAAATTTTCAAACTTTGTTTAGGTTTTTATTAATCAAATTGTATTACTAACTTCTAAAATTTGAAAATTTGAAATATTTGTAGAAAAAAATCTGTTAGAAGCAGAAAACTTTTCATAATTTACAATTTTTGATTTTTCTTGTTTAACATTTTCTGTTTTTATGCAACCAACATTACAATTGGTCTCAAATAGTACAGTTTCAAATTCTCATATCAAAATATTATAATAATTTAATTTCTGTTCATTGCTTTATTTCTTTACAATATGTATTATTATTAGGTACATATAAATATTTTACTTTCAGAATTTTCGTTCTATTCTGGATTGGGGTAGTTTTTATTCTTCATTTAATATTTTGTTTGAATAACCTTGCGACGTACATAAAAATGTTTAAATTCGCCATTGTAGCTTCCAGTGACTACAGTTTCCGGATTATTTTTTCTTAATAGAAGTTAAAAAATGATACAAATCTGTAAGTGGAGAAATCGACTAATATACCTAAAACCATGCAAGTATGGGCTCAATCCCAATTTTCATTCCTTTACGAATAGAATTCTTTTTTCCAAGTTCACCAAACAATGATTTAACATATTTCGCCACCAGAGAAGAAACAATGTTACATAAGTTAACCGTCCTCAAATTTCTAAGACGAGGTTCAACTTCCAATGAGTCAAACATTGCGAATTGTTTTTCGTCCCAATTACCTACCTCAAGCGATATTACTAGTAACTCAGAAATCTTACTATCAACGGCATTTGTTAAAGTAGTTCAAATATTTGGCAATTTACATGACTGCAGAGCATTGCTTGTTACAGTTATTCATAAAGAAATTTCATGTTTAGTTTTACTTCACATTACAGATGATCTACCATCTTTTCATTTTGGCACGCTAAATATACCCTGTAATTTAACACTTGCCGATACTAGATTTAATCAACCAGTTCCAACTGATGTGTTAATAGGAACAGATATCGGGAATTTCTTTCTTTGCACAGGACAAAAATATTCCTACTTTGGAAAAAAACAAACTTATGATGACACCTGATAATAAATTTAAAACATCAAAGTTCCTCGAAATATAATTTTCTGTCTAATAACAAAGTCCCTAGTTTATAAAGTCAGTTGGCAAAATTCTGGTAAATTGTCTTAAAATTTCTTTTTTGAAGATGAAATATTTTGTGATCAACATTTTAAACACTATTTCGAACAAACATGTCATTAACGCAAGATAAGTCAGACGATTCTAGCTTCTCTCTTTCACACAACATTATTCTTAAACTTCCTCTACCACTACTAAATTGGGAGTTGTATTCGATAGACCCCTGTAAGTTTTCCCGTATTTTTCACTGAATGACAATATGTTGGTGTTGGGTAACGACATCTAGTAATCAATTTTAAACTAATTACAGATGCTTTATTAATCTGATATTCTGTTTTTTTTTTTGAAAAAAAAAAGTTGAAAGTTGTTTATAAAAATATATTAGTGTCAGATAAAATGTAAAGTTGGTTTTAGGTTTTGTCTGTATTATTATTAAATAAATAATTTAATAATTACACATGAATAATTATTTGTACCACTGCACAACAGGTTATGGGATCCAGAAAGTAATTAAATAATTAATTTAATAATTCAAATCTGAAAGTAAAGAAAGTTTAACCTAAACATAACTACACCAACTGTACAATGGATGCTAAATTGAACTTGGACAAGCTAATTGATCATAGTGACAGAAATGGAAATAAAATTATGTGTCATCGAAGTTCAAGTTGGATTTGATGTTAAAAATGAAAGATTTGTCAGAATATGTTGCTGGTAATATTGCAAAACCAGATGAAGCAAGTGTTAGCTATGGAAATTGCATCAAGAAAGACATTGAGTCTCAGACAATCATTGGGCTACATGTTGATGAAAAGATTGCTTTAAAAACCTGTAAATCATCACATGAAATGATTACAAGATTAGAAGAATTGTATGGTGAGAAAAGTCAGAAGTCTACAGCAATGGTACAACAACAGTTTTTCAGTTATAAATATGATGAATTGAAGTCGGTTGCTGAAAATTGTTTGTTAATTGATGGACTAGCACAAGATTTACGATCAAATGGTGAAGAAGTAAAAGAAAGTTGGATTATGTCAAGAATATTAAATTCTCTTCCATCCAAATTTGATTTCATGCAGCCTGGGAATCAGTAGCTGAAGCGGACAAATCATTACAAAATCTTCGTGATCGTCTACAGCAAGAAGAAATAAGATTGCAAAATCGTGAATCTAGTATTGTTGAAAATGTACTTGTCAGTAAATTTAATAAATTCAAGAAAGAAAATAAAAATCAAATAAAACCACAGAAGAAAGTCGAAAATACTCAATTTAAGTCAGGAAGAATTAAATGTTTTAATTGTGGAGGACTTGGTCATATGAAACGTGGCTGTACAAATAAACCTTATGCTGAGTATGTAGAATATTGTATGAAAACATACGGCTGTAACATTTGTCATCAAAAGGGTCATTTTGCAAATGAATGTCCAGATAAGAAAGAAAATCATTCAATTGAAAAAAATGATCAAGTTAAATCTGTTGTATCAGTTGCTTTATCATCAATATATTTTGAAGAGTCATCAAATACTCGTGACGTGTCGATACAAGACAGTGGTGCAACTCATCATTTAACTGTGAATTTAAAATGGTTATCAAATATACGTTTATTGGAGACTCAAATTTTAGTTGAAATTGGTGATTCAACAAAATTGAAAGGTATAGCATTTGGTGAATTAAACGCATATGATAATGAAAAACGGTATCCTATTGTATTGCGTGATGTACTATATGTTCCTGAATCTATTTTCTGTAACAACTATTCTTAATAAAGGATATACACAAAAAGCTACAGCAGAAAATTAAATGATAATGGAAGGAAATAAAGTTGTCTTAATAACTGAAAGGATTGGAGAATTATTTAAAATGTATTTTCGTCAAAAGGAAGAGTACAGTCTGACAGTTGTTGGTTTAAAACTGTGGCATGAAAGGTGAGCACATCAAAATATTGGTCATGTTAAAGAAATTTTATTGAAAAATGAAATTAAATATATTGATGACTGGAATAATGTTTGTGAAGGATGGAAAGCAACACAAAATATCTCATCCAAGAAATGATAAAATTGCTAAAGATGTTCTTGACAAAGTTCATGTTGATCTAGGAGAAATGAATGTTTTATCTCTTGGTGGAGCCAAATATTTTTTGTTATTTAAAGATGATTTTAGTAAGTTTAGAACAATTTATTTCTGAAAAAGATGTCTAAAGCAATTAGAAAGCTAGAAATATATTTAAATTTGGTTGAAAATCAATTTGGAAAGAAAGTAAAAGTTTTATTGTCAGATAATGGATCAGAAATTAAAAATATTAAAAGTAAAGCTATTTTTGAAAAATTAGGAATATTTAATGGAAGGTCAGCGACTTATACACCTCAACAGAATGAAAGAATTGAAAGAGAAATGAGAAAAATAGTAAAAGCAGCAAGATCAGAGATTTGTGCAAAGAATCTTGATCCAGCATTGGGGGCAGAAGCTTTAAACTATTCAGTATTTACAATTAATCAAACTGGAACAAGTAATGTAATTGACAAATCACCTGCTGATTTATGGTTTGGTCGTCGAGTAAATTTAAAAAACTTTGAGAAGTTTTGGATGTGAATGTTACATGTTAATACCAGATCATCAACGTCAGAAATTAGATAAGAATAATAAGAAAAGTATTTTTGTTGGTTATGATTTGGAAGAACATGGTAATAGAATTTATTTACGAAATGAAAGACAAGTTGAAGTATCATGTAATGTAATTTTTAATGTAAAGTTACTTCTGTGGATACCTTTATGGAAATTATTTCTAAAATGATTCATAATATTGAAGCAAATGTTGAAATTGATAAAGAAAACTCTGTGTCTGATATGGAAGATGAAGAGGGTCAGGAGGAGTTTTGCAGAGAAAGTAATGATTCAGAACCAGAAGTTCAAACTACAAGATATAATTTACTAAATTAAATATTTGGGAACTAGTAAATTTACCAGAAGGGAAGAAGCCATTAACATGTAAATGGGTATTGCGAGAAAAGGTTGATAGAAGATTAAGAGCAAGAATGTTTGCAAAAGGTTTTGATCAAACACGAGGGATTGACTATATTGAGACATTTGCTCCAGTAGCGAGAAATACAAGTATTAGGATTTTATTATCTCGTGCAGCTAGTAAAAGATTAATAATTATTATTTTTGACATAAATACGGCATTTTTAAATAGCAATTTGTCAGAAGAAATATTTATGAGGCAGCCTGAAGGTTTTGATGATAATTCAAGAAAATTGTGGTTTAAAAAGAAGTCTTTATGGTCTAAAACAAGCATCCAAAGAATGGAATGCTATATTTATAGAATATTTAAACAATATTGGTTTTGAGGATACTGATGAGGATTCTTATATATTTTATAATCATGAAGAAGGAATTATTATTGGAATTTTTCTGGATGACGGTATAATGATTGGAGAAGATGAAGATGAAATGAAACAAGTACTGTTAAAATTAAATGAAAAATTTAAAATAAAAATTACAAAAGCTTAGAATGGAAAATTATTTTATCTTGGAATGGAAATTCGTCTAAAAGAAAATGGAATTTTAGTAACACAAGAAAAATATACCAAGAAAATATTGTTGAAATTTGGATTTGATAATTCATATCCAGTTACTACACCTGTTGAACCTGAAATGATGACAGAAGATAATAAAAATGACAAACCATTGAAAGGTATGCCATATCGAGAAGCAATTGGGAGTTTATTGTATTTATCTACAATATCAAGACCAGATATCAGTTTTGCTGTGAATGATTTAAGTAGACAAGTTAGTAATCCAAAGTTGAGACACTGGATATTGATTGAAAGAATTTTTAAGTATCTGAAAGGGACAGAAAATTATGGTATATACTTTGACAGACAATTAGAATTGAAAGTATATACTGATTCTAATCATGGAGGAACTGAAGAAGACATGATTTCAACCAGTGGAGTATTAATTGTATGTGGTGGACCTATTGTTTGGTTGACACAAAAACAAACAATAACATCCTTATCAGCAGAATCTGAGCTGCAGTAAGTGGTATTCAAGAAATTAGTTGGATTAGAAGACTTATAGAACAATTAAAAATAATTAATTTGAATGGACCTACAAATATGTATATTGATAATCAAGCAGCTAAACATATGTTGGAAAATTTAGAAGAAGGAAAAATAACAAAAGGAAAGAAGCATATTGAAATACGAAGAAAGTTTATTAATCAACATGTAGGAAATACAGTGAATTTAATTAGCATTAACACTGAAAATCATATTGCTGATATATTGACAAAAGCATTATGTAAAAGAATTTTTGAATATTTACGTTTAAAATTGCTTAAGGAGGAGTGTTGGGTAACGAAATCTAGTAATCAATTTTAAACTAATTACAGATGCTTTATTAATCTGATATTTTGTTTTTTTTTAATAAAAAAAAACGTTGAAAGTTGTTTATAAAAATATATTAGTGTCAGATAAAATGTAAAGTTGGTTTTAGGTTTTGGCTGTATTATTATTAAATAAATAATTTAGTAATTTCAACTAAATAATTATTTGTACCACTGCACAACAGTTGGTCAATCTCAATATTCTGGACAATTTATTTTCCATTCTTCTTTGTTTTAGAAAACATAGTTAAGTCATTGATGCTAATATAGCCATCAATGTATCGACAGAGGTACTTGTCCAAAATATTAACAGGAACTTAAAAGAAATTATTTGACAATTTAACTGTTTAAACATTGAATACTGTAACATTTCGTACTCCTTCCCACGAAAGAGGGCGGTTACTTGTCACTCAAAAAATATCGATGTTAAAATTTTGAAATATTGGCAACGTAGGCAAGCCGATAGGTTCTATGTAACTAAAATATTTTCAGAACTGCGGCCCTTCCGGTTTTACCTGAAGGAGACCACAACTTTCTTTTGTCAAATAGAACACCCTGCATATTATTGGATATTTGGACGATACGTTAAACTGTAGATAAATTTTATCAACCACTGTTATCTCTAAATTTAATCATTCTCAAGATATTTACATTTCTATGTCAAAAATGACAGATGACTGCATCTGAGGGTAATCGACAATTTTCGCTAAACAACCAGCTGTTTTAAAACGGTTGTATGTCTTATTGGAAGACTCAAGCCAGCAAACAGCACTGAAAAAACCACCCCATTTTCTACAGGGTGTTCATAAAAAAATAATGAAAATGACATTCGCAGTTTGCTTAATACTCAAAATTTTCAAATAGAAACTCCCATTTTTGGTCGGGATCTTATTCAGCACTATTACGTTTCCTATATATAAACCTGATAACTTTTCATTGCTTGGGAAAATCAAGTTAGCCGTGGCCCCTAGAAAAATAACTGACTGCTACGAAATGTTCCTCAGAGAAAACAATTAAACTAATAATAGGCAATTCCAAGAACTTCGGATCAGTCAAACCAGCAATTATTCAGAAAAATAAGCCTGTTGTTGATGCCGCCAATAGTGAAATTTCAACTTTGGTTTACTTTTTCTATAAGATCTTATCATAGAATTTTTGAAAAAGCACAAATTTCAGCCGTACTCTTTTTCTTTAGTACAAAATCTTAACCAAACTGATTTTCCGAGACTCATAAAATCCTGTGAATTTATTTTAACATGGTTCCAAGGAAACCGTTTATTTTTGGACAATATCATTTGGTCAGATGAGGTAAAATCCTCCAAAAATTGTCTATTCCAGTACTGGAGTGACTATAATCCTGAGTTCCAATGCAGAAATTTCCAAGAGAGTTGGCAGTTTAATGTTTATTGTGTGGTAAGAAACGACGGATAAAATGACATTTTTACGAAGAACATTTAAATGGTACAATTATAACTATGTTTTACCTTTTGCTTTGTGCACTGCATTTTTAATTTTTATAGGTATAGGTTATTTGAATATTTTACGAGATTTTGAACCCACGTATCTAAAAAATTTACGATTGACCATCCGGAATTATTTTATCAGCATGACGGGGCTTTTTAGTGAACAACTATTTAGAACAGGTTTTCGTTGCAAACAACGGTCCTTTTCTATGGCCACCTCCTTGGCAAAATTTGTTCGTTCTGGATTATTTTATATGGGGTGAAATAAAAAATAAAGTTTATGATAGACCTTTAACGACCAAAAAGGATTGTATACAACTAGTGAGAAATTCATTCAGAACTTCAGAGCCTACATACATAATAAATGCTACTCATCGAGAACTGCCTAGAAGATGTGAAATTTGCTTAAAAGTCCATTTACTAAAATAAGTTGTCTAAAAAAAATTGAGTAACATTTCGTAGCTGCCAGTTATTTTTCTAGCGGCCACGGCTAACTTGATTTTTCCTACTGTTTAATGGGCGGAAAACGGTTTTTCGTAATATAATAGAAAATTATGAGGTATACATATAGGGAAGGTAATACAAAGTTACCTTTCATGTTTCGTGCTGAATGAGAGCCAGACAAAAAAGTTTGCATTTGAAAATTTTGAGTTATAAGCATATTGGGAATGTCATTTTCACTATTTCTTTAAGAACACCGTGTAGAAAAAGGGGTGATGTTTTTCAGCGCTAGTAGTTAAACAAAGAGAGTTCTGGACCGGAAGTGGGCATAAAGGTAACCAGTCATCGAGTTCTCGCCGGGAGCTGCTGCCGAGCTGTTGGTAGTTGTTGTTTGGATAAGAAGAAGAAGAAGACATTGGGAAGAAGAAGAAGACATTGGGGGTGGTCGTTGGGGTGCGCGAAAGACATTTGGGTGTGTCGCAGAGATGCGCGCCATCTGTTGTCAATAATTGAAAGCCATTGTATTGTGGGTTGCAGGGTGCACGCCATCTGTTGTTGGTTGTGGTGGTTAGAGAGAAAAAAGCTAAATACTTGGCCGGGTATCGAACGCGGCTTGCATGATTACAAAGTCAGGTACCCAGCGACCTGCGCTAATGGGGTTAATCGAGAAATGTTTATTTGAAAAGGTATAGTACATGCCCATTGCGCGGGCGCGTGTTTTTGGGCGTAGTTCGGTTAGATATTTGGGGGCTGGATGGGGGGATATGGTATTTTATTGTCTGTAAAAAAAATTTAAAATCTTGGTATTTTGTTGTCTGTAAAAAAATTTAAAATCTTTTGCTTAAGCCTGCATGCGGGAGAACGTCCACTCCATCGAGTCTATAGTTTTCGTAAGCGACCGCCTACCTGCGCAAGAACGACAACTCTTTCGAGTCTCTGATTTTGTCGGATGATTCAAGGCCGACCGTAATAATATTGAGACTTGGAAAAATTTGTTTCAAACGTCTGAAATTTAATTAAGGTGAAAATATTGGATATATTAAAACTAGACAACTGTTTAAATATGTTTATTAGCATATAGTATATTATGAATTTTCAGAGCATCCTTAATAATTAAAGCTATATTTTCTTTTGTTTTTGTACAATATATAGTAAGGCCGCCATCATCCAACCACATAGTCAAATCCAAAGAAATACAATCAGAACAAAGCTGGCAATCATCCCATACAGTGTCAGGTTCATCCTTTCCATGTGAAGGATCGTTATGGAAACCATATGCAAATTCCAAGTATTTTTTAAGCACTGTGTAACTCTCCACCGTTAAATGTAGAATTGTTTCACCAATTTTGAGAGTGGTCTCGTTATCAGTAATATTAATTGTTAAAATTTCTGGAACTGCCGCATATTTGCAAGTGCGCCCGTTGTAGGTAATCACAGTTGTTAAAACGTCTGGTATCACGTAACATCCATTTTTGGGATTTAGCTTTCCAGTTAAATCTTTCGGTTGTATAGTTCTCGTTGGCACGGCACTCATATTAAATCTTTCTTGGTCATCAAGTAAACTTTCCAAATTCATGACTGGATTGTAACAGCTTCAACTCAAGACTGAATAAAAGAAATAAATTCTTTTAACTTATTGTCGTGAGTGTGTGACGACAGCAATCACTACAAATATTAGATTTTTGGGCTAGAGGTGCAGTCTTATTCAATTCACTATGAATAAAAGGTGTGGAATATGTTTGGAAGAGATCACTAATAATTTTGGGCTATTGCCAAATTGTAACCAATGTTTCTGCTTCCCATGCGTAAAAAGATGGCATCAAAATAAAGACTTTGAATTGAATATTCGCAGAGGCTGTCCAGAATGCCGTATTGTGTCTCCTTATGTCTATCAATCTGAGGTTTATTACCAGAAAGCGGAAAAAGATCGTTATATAGTTGAGAAAAACGAAAAAATGAAGAAAATTCGATGTAGGTATTTCCGAAAAAGCAAACCCAAATGTCCGTTTGGAAATACTTGCTTGTTTAGCTATCGATTACCAAATGGGGTTGAAATAGATATAGGGCCACCCCAAATGAAACGTGCAGGTATGGGCGGTCGTACTGATTTCATAGAGGCTCAGTTCACCCGTGGAGGAGGTATAACTCAGCGCCCAGCAATAGGAGGACTCCCAGATACTATTACTTCCGGTGGAACCAGGAATTTTTTACGTCTTGAGAGATGAATAAAAATCGGTCTTTATTTAAAAGTTCATGCCAATAAAATCATAAATGTATTTAAAAATTCATGATAATAAATTCTCAAATCTGCATTTAAAAGTAATGTTAATAAAATCGAAAAATAATATAAATCATGAATCCGTAATTATTTAAAAATTCCTGATAATAAATTCACATTGGTATTTTAGATATCAAAACCACAACGGAAGTGATGACCGCAGTGAAAGGAAACTGTGATATCTTGTTTACGCTAAATGAAACCGAGCTAAATAAATTTACAGGAAGCTGTGGTTTGATAAGGTTATCATGTTGTTTGCAGCAATAAACTTTTGCAGGAAGTTCCCATATGATAAGCATTAATTAGTTGTTTTTCTAGAACTAACGGAAATTTCGTTATACGCAAATGATGTAGTTCGATGCTGATAAATAAAATAATTGCGAATTTTTATTTCATTGTAACATTAATATTTTAGAAATATTAAAAATTGGACTTTGTACCTATTGAAATACCAGATGAGCTGGAATTGTATTTTGAAGAGCCCAATCCAATTTTAGACTAACTTGCCTATGATGAGCTGCATTTATTGTAGTACCATTAGCTGAATGTTGTAGTAAATAATTGCAATATGTATAAGAATAATATTTTTTAAAATTAACGTAATTTTATGTTTAGAATTGCTAGAAATCAGACGCAATAAAATCGGCAAATAACTACTGTGGTGGAGATTCATCAAAATGTTTAATCAAATTGGTGCAGACAGTGATAAGTATATCAAAAAATGTAAAGAAGTTGAGTTGGATCATTCTATTTCCTCTGCTGAAATACCATTGTGGCTTAGGGATATTAGAAAACATATGAGGCTTTTTAATTGTGCTATTCGCCATGGAAATTTATGTGTGGGAACTTTGAAAAAATTACAAAACAACGTTGGTTATTTAAAACGCTTTCGGACTTTACTGAAGCAGTCAAAAATTGGAATGGGTTTAAATAATAAACGTTCTAGTAGAGTTCAATGGGATGACATTGCTTCATGTTTTCAAAACCGTGTTAGAACTGGGATAATAATTAACAAATCACATAAAGATATCTTGATGTTTCTGGATGATGCTTCAATTATGTTCAAGTCCAGAATTAGTAACATTTTGAAAAAACTATTTACGCTTAAAGTGAATACTTGTTTTTGTGGAGAATTTATAAAGTCAGATATGGAGGAAATTACGAATCACAAATATTTTAATACTAAAAATGAAATTATTGATCGGGGAAGAGACTTGGATGAATGGTTTGACAATCACGTAAAGGATCCAATTATGAATTCCCTCGAAGAATTTTCAACAGAAGGTAGTGGCTGGGTCTTAAAACTTATTATTACTTTGGAAATAAACATAAATGCCTTTGAATTTGGTAATGGTATATCATAATATATTTTGTTTGAAATAAAATTTTAAATACAAGACATTGTTTTACTGTCATAACAGACCATAGATAAGTACTTGAAATTTACTTCCGATTAGAACGCTAGTGCGAACATTGTTATCTCTCCATAAAACTTGTGTGTGTTTTCAGAGATTTAGAAAAATCTGGCAATGTTGCTCTATCACTTTAATCATATCACTAAAATGACGCATTTTCCGAGATCTAAGGAAATATGGAAATCTGGCAATCATGGCCCCCTTTACCGGGCCCCCTTCCCTTTCTCTGTGACGTCACACGATACATCCTTTAGTTATGTTAACGAAGACATAAGTTTCAGTTAGTTTGCAACAATTGATTAACGTACAATTCCAAGATGGTATCTATTCAACCTAACAAAAATAAACTTGAAAGTGATCAAGATGTTAGACTGTGGGTTACACCGATGGGTAAATTAACCTATACAGAAGTATGTCTCAAATTTGGTCTCGACATTGAAAATGATAGATGTAACGCCTTCTTCTGGAAGCTGACGTGGACAGACAAAGTACTCATCGATGATGATGTCTTGGAGTGGTGTGGTTACGTTGGTGAGTACAGACATAAAAAATATCATTTTATGGATTTGCTCAAGACTCAGCAACCAACTAATGGAATACGAAGAAATTCAAGATGCAAACATAACTCAAAAGAAATACATTTGCATGAGCGCCATCGACTTTGAAATGCTGCTTATGCAGATGCGTAGCAAGAAAGCTACAGAAATTCGCATCCTCTATACTTTAATTAAACGTATCTCTATGAAATATATCAAATACGAGAAGTATCACGAGGAAATGCGCCTCAAACAACTTCCTGCACACAACGATCTAATTTCTGTACAAAACCAGCATTTGATTACTGAGTTGGATGAACTTAAGCAAATTATGATACAAGTAAAGAATACCACTGAGGCTGAGATGATTCAAATGCAAAAAGAACGATTACATGCGGAAGAAGAGAGAAACAAAGCAGATCGAGATCGTATGCGAGCTGAAGAGGAACGAGTTAAGGCTGAAAAAGAACGTATTCAAGCTGAGGAAGCTAGGGCCAAAGCCGAACTGCATCGAGTTAGACTAGAAGAGGAATCTGTCAAGGCATCGGAACGTCATTGTGAGGTTCTGAATGTGGTTTCTAACAAAATACAGTCTCAGGTAGTGAAACGTTTAAGGAACGAAGTAGTCCATCGTGTAGCTTAGTAAGAGTGAATGGTACCTCATAGGTAGACAGCTGCGGTCTTTCCAAGCAGCTATAAAGGCAGTGCTGAAGAAACATCCAAATGCTCAACTTGTTAAAGAATGGTTTGATGTCTCACATCCCATAGATATAGGTAACGCTCTCAAGTTCCGACTTGGGAACTTAAAAGTGTTTGCTAGGGGCAACACACTGCGAAATCAGCACCATTCTCTTGAGCCATTGTATGATTCTGACCTGGTTGATAATATAGAATCTATCATGAATGAAAACGTTGCCATGGAGATTTCCAGCGATGCTCAACAAATTACCAACTCAGAATAAAGTATTTGTATAATAGTGTTATTTGTTTCCCAATTACATTGCAAATATTATATGTTTAAATAAAACAAAATATGTTCAAATTAGCATTTTTATTTTTAGCATGCATATATTTTTAAATAACCTACAATTTTCCGTCTACATATGCAACAATGATCTATGTTCAGAGAACAATCAAAGCAACTAGCAAAGTGTCTGCATGGCATAAAATAATTGTCATTTCATTAGTTAAGCAAATTTTACAAGTATTATGATTAGAGTCAGTATGGGGATTTGGTGGGTAGTCTCTAAGCAATAAACATTTAGCTGATCCCTTTTTGTGAAGCTCTGTAATATCATCATAAGGTAAGAGATTCTTGAGCTCTAAGCCACATCAATGACAAGTGATCCTGTCACCGTAGCCCGTGTAAAAGAATCCGGCGTTGACAAGCTCGGTGGGTGTCAGCTTCAAGGCGATAGGCCAGTCTTTGAACGTCTCAAGTCTGCTCTCAAATGTCACTTTGCTTTTATGTCTGGTAGGTCTGATGATGTGGTAAGTGTCATCAAAATCAAAAAAGCGACAATATGGATTCCAGTCCAGATGATCGGCAACAGGGTCATCACCATCTTCCCAGTTGAAACCACGTGTATCACAAAATGGGCATTCAACAGCATCATATAAGCTGCCATCGGATTCTATTGCATCTTGTCGGTAGATAAATCCTGCTCTTGCTAACTTTTCAGCAGGGAAGTCGGAAGGCCAGTTTTCAAAGGTACGTAATCGATTTTCGTATATTTGGAAGTATTCGCGACACTCCATGGTGTAGAACTGATGAAATAAACAACAATTTTTTAATTTATAAGTATTTATTCAATTTTTCTAATGTCAATATCACTCAAAATAATGTTTTTATAATAATAAATATGTTCTTTTAATGCAATACATAATGGAGACCTGTCATCTAAACAAAATGGTTTTAACAATTTTTCAATCGGTAAACGATTTAGTAAATTTGACCATAAACAAATTTCATCTATTATTTGATAATAAAAAGTACAGAAATTTAAGCGCTCCAAATAAATTATTTTACTTGAGATAATAGGGTTAATTGCTAAGAGTTCAACCACATCACTATAATCCAAATATAGTGCGCAAATGTTTTTCATCACCAACACTTGTTTGACGTCTTCATACTGGATCTAGGATAGATGGAGACAATCTCCGCAGGTCACTGGTGCAGCAAACTCTGGAGGTGTGTCATTTTCAAAAAAGTTTGTTTTCAGGAGCTTGAGCTCAATGATGATATCCTCCCACTCGTACATAGTCATTACAATTTTCGTTGGTGTTCCAGGGGCTACAGGTGTTTTTTTGCAAGATAACCACTGGAGAATAGGATCTTGCAGGACTGAGTGCACATTGAACATCATACTCTGAATTCAGTAATGGAAATCTCGAATGCAGCAAGTAATAGTCTTCCTTTTTGGCAGCTTCATCATACATTTGTAACACTCTATCCAAGTCCGCACTGTAATTGATAGTGGAATCACTATTATAACCACTATCCATGGTTTCAAAACTGCTGATACTACTCATTTTCACAAATCACTCGAGAGGTAAACTGGGACTGGGAATATATGTAGGGAATTTTCACAATTTTATAGTTGTACCCCTTCCACTACCTGATTGTGGTTGATTTCAATTATGTGTTCCTACGCCAAGATGGAAAAGTAGATCTCTTGTTGCTAAGAGCTCCTCTGTTCCCCATCACCATCATCATATATGTAAGGCTTTTAAATGTTGCATCACTTGTTGCTTTTCACAATAAAATTTGATATCTTTCTGTAATCGTATAAGTTTGGTGATATGTTGGCTTAAACTTTTCGAATACTTTACAGTGATGTTTTCACCCTGAGTCTTTATTTTGTAATGCAAGCACATGTCTATATTTATGATAATTTATTATCAATTTATGATTGACCTTGGTGCTATAGTCTGTTTTCAGTGCCAATCCAACTGTCGTGGCTCGAATCAAACCCAAGCCACCGAACTTTAACCTTGTTGCCTTTTCGTTGCAAAATTTTCTCAACGAGATACACATCAGGATAGACAGCCTTTTGCAATTCTTCTTCGTAAAAGCTCCCTTGAATCGGTGTACCAGACATATCTTCCAAAATATACGTAACTGGATTAGTTATTTTAACCTGCGTAATTTTAAACAATTCCGTACTCCAGCTGGGAAGGTAACCTTTATCAAAAACGTGCTTGGTTTTACTTATTCGCACAACATCTCCGACTTTCAGTTTTCTTGGGCCAGCAATTTTCAGGTTAATGTATACTTTAATATCTCGAGCGTTTTTCCTATTAATGTCCGCAGGTCTCATCTTTGTCTTGGAATGTTTTTAATGGTTGTAGTCCTTAACGATTTCCTGTAGAATATCTATCCATTTGTAGGAGCCGTTCAAACTAAAGTACTTGAAGAGCCGTTCTTTCAGCGTTCTAATTACTCGTTCAGCTATTACGGCTTTCAGTCCACTAAATGTACTATAATGATTGATTCCGTAGGACTTCATTAGTTTCTGAAAGCAACTATTGTAGTATTCCTTACCCTGGTCGGTTTGTAGATTTTTCGGGTGCCGTCCTTTCTTGAGAATACTCTCAAAGGCACGAGTTACCTCTTCACCGGATTTCGTTTTCAGCGATCTCGTCCACACGTACTTTGAAAAGCAATCAATCACCACGAGGAGGAACTTGAAATTACGATTGGATTTTGCATAGAGATCCATTTGTGCGAGGTCCGACTGCCAGGAGTCATCGAAACCTTTGATTATTACACGTCGGCGAGGAAACTTTCGTCTCACAGGTGTATGCAGTTCCTTAACAACTTGAACTTTTTCTTTGGAATGTCTCGCTATAGGAGCCATCTTGTATACTGCTTAAAAATAGACAAAGGCATGTTTTTATTGACCTAATGATGCTTTTTAATTGCAGCAATACTGTCTGCGATTGCTTCAAGTTTTTGATTTTGGTCCAACATTTGATTTGTAATATCATCATGTAGTTTTTGCATGTCTCGGTATAGGTCAGGCACTACTTTTGTCATTTTGTCTCTAAGTTCAGTTAGATCAGAAAGATCTTTAGCCTTATCCTTTCGAACAATATTTAATACTTCTGCTGCATCAACACCTTTAGGAGCTTGTTTCAGAGAAAGTTCCAGATCATTTATACGTTTTTCCTGTAATATACGGTTGTCATTAAACGAGGCTTCAAATTTTGTGATGGTTTCCTTATATTCTTTCCGGGCAGATTCCAACTGAGCGTCTAATGTATTGAATTCTGAAATGAGAAGCGATATATTTTGTAGTTGGGTTTCCATAGCTTGTTCGGTTTTCAACATGCGAGTATTCATTGCAGCAAAGTTTTGAGCTCCACGTTCCTCGCTAACCTTTTCGTTTTGCTTAAACATAGATAAGGTTTGCTGAACTTCACCAGTGTAGTTGCTGAAAGCTATTTGAAAATCACTATGTAGTTGCTGAAGTCCGTTTGCTATTTTCTTATCAACGTACTGCTTGTTGGCAGCATCCATAGCCTTCGTCGGTACTTCGACATTGGTAATTTTCAGCTTCTCAGCATCGATATTTCCCTCCGCGGTAAAGGAAAATGACACTTTCATAAAAGCTAGGTTATGTGATGTTGATGACATTAGTTGCTGATGGGCACTACGCCCAAACTTGTTTAAAGTCATCATGAAACTGACATGTTTGCCATAGGATAAGGAATAATATACACTTTCAATTTCGAAATTTATTTATCTCGTATAATATTAGCTTCCTTAAGTTCATTTAAAATGGCAATTATTTCGTTGTCGTGAGAGGTGTTGCCTGCTTCCTTGGATGCAATCAGTAGTTTCAACCGTTCAACCAATTCGGTGGGGTCATCCCAGTAGACGTATTCCATTGGCTTGTTATTGTAAGTTAACTTCATACCAGTTCCAGCAAAACGTTGCTTCTTTGTCAAAGGAGGAAACATTGGCTTTATAATTTCAGTATATTTATATAGACTTGAAGCTTTCAAACGACCTGCTGCATTCTTGTGTGCTGATGTCATTACCAACACTTTTCGGTATGCTTCTAAATCATCGGGAGCATAATCAGGTAACTTGTAAAATATTAGTTGATATAACCCTGGAGTACCTCGAAACTGTAACCCATCAACGATAATGTGACCTGTACTACGACTGAAATTGATTTCCTTTTGCCCAAGAAACCATTTGGAACTTGCAGCGTCATATATAGGTCCACATATGTTGTCAATATCATCGCTTTTAGTGATATAGTCTTCAAGATATTTGTGTGCAACTGGAGGATACTGATCCATGTAGTCCTCTATTGCTTCTTTAGAGAGATTACCGGGATCCTCGTAAAAGGTTTCGTTCTCCACCTCATCATCATCATCATCATCATTGGTATGTATACTAGTTTCAGCGATTGGTTCTTCATCGAGGTATTGTGTCTCTTCCAACTCATGTTTTTTAACTGGTGGCAGCTGCTGCACTTCTTGTTTAATTACTTCACGTTTAATGGTTTGTATTGGCATCTTAGTGAGAATTGCCGTAGTTGAGGCAATATCTTGTAGCGGTGTCATTACCGGTCTAAAAAGTTTATTCAATGTTTCATCATGTTCCGACTTTCCCAGACTTTAGACTAAGATATTTCTTGCGAATAGAACGTGCCAATTGCTTGATCTTTTTCTTTCGAGCAGTGGCAGCAATGTTGCTACTCAATGAAGACATTTTTATCAACTAACAGCAATCATCTTTATTGAACCTTTATATATTTATCGAATCCTTTACGGTAGCGGCCATCATTCAAGTTGAAGTCCTTAGCTATTGTAATAAAGCCAAAACGATTTTGCCAGCATTCCGAACACATTGTCTTAAATTTATCATAGTCCATGTCGGGAGACACGTGCTCATCAAAGACGTGCTTCAAATTTACCTCATCTTGACTGAATATGACAATTACGTTGCAATTGTCTCGAATCAGTTGCTTAGGTATTTTGCTATACGTTTGGCATAAATATATTGAATCGATATTCCTGTGCCTTCCCATCGAAAAAAAATTTTGAATCTTGTTTTGTTTATCACCATTCACATCATCGAAAATGAATACTGAGCATTCGCGTGCCTCACTCGGATCAATTACTTCTTCGTTGTCTTTAAAGGGAAAATACGATACACCTTTAACCATCTTGAGAACGTCTTGTAAGAGCTGGTAGTTTGGTAGAGTGACTTGGAATAGATGTAGACGTTCTCGAATCGTAGACCGTTTTCATTGAATAGCAGTGATAACGATGCGTTGGTCTTTCCGCAACCACTAGGTCCGCAGAATGCTGCTCGTAGGGAATTTGGTAACAATTGTCCGTGTCGACTTGCTGATGATGGTGATTCTTCAACAAAGTCGAAATTTTCGATAGGCAGTTGGACATCTTGTTGCTTCATATACATCTTACGATATACTGACATCATCCTTATTGCGGATACTAATTAAATACAGCAGTTTATCTCAGTTTCAATCAGTATCATGCTAACTCCCAAAGGAGGTAGTCTACTGAATAGTGCAATCAATAAATTACCATTTGAACTACATCTACCTGGTTATCAGTTTTGTGGGCCCGGTACAAAACTTCAAGACCGTCTCTCCAAGGGTCAGCAGGGAATCAATAAGACAGACGCTGCTTGTCGAGCGCACGATATCGCCTACAGTAAATACAAGTCTTTGGCGGATCGTCATAAGGCTGATTACGAGTTGGAAAATCGAGCCTGGGAGAGATTCAAGTCAAAGGACGCTTCACTTGGAGAAAAAGCAGCTTCTTGGCTTATAACTACAGGCATGAAGGCTAAACGCAAGATGGGGCTTGGAATCAAAAAACGATGTGGAAAAAAATCTTTTCGACAGCATGTGGTTCTCCCAATCAAGAGAGCTCTTGTCGGATCTGGAAGTGATGTCCGTAAGACATCGCTATTGGCGTTGAGAGCAGCCCGAGCAGTCATTAAGAAGGCAGGTGGTTGCAAGAAAATCCGTGTCATTCGAGTCATTCCTTTTGAGTCAAAAATTGGTGGTTTTCTCCCACTAATACCCCTATTTGCGGGGTTGTCAGCACTTGGAGCTCTTGCCGGGGGTGCCATTGGAGTAGCCAAAGCCGTGATAGATGCAAAGAACGCCCGCAAGAAGTTGGAGGAGGACCAGCGCCATAATCAAGCCATGGAAGAGCTTGCGAAGAAAGGAAACGGTATTTTTCATAAAAAGTCCCGCAACGGCTTCGGGCTTTACTTAAAGAAGCAAAAAAACTCCCAATAAAGCTACCCAATCGAGCACTTTACAATCACGAGCTTGAGCAATATGCCAAACATTTGAAGATCCCCCACTTTTGGGGAGTATTTATGCGAGACGCCTTACCTAAACATTCACAAACAAAGGAGTCTGCCATCGTTAATTTGGATACCAGCAGTCATCACGGTACGCATTGGGTAGCTTATGTGCGAAATGGAAACACCGTTCAGTACTTTGATAGCTTTGGATGTTTGAAACCACCCCGAGAATTAGCCAACTACTTTGGCAATGGAGTGATAATCCTCTACAACAATGATTCTTATCAGACGTACAATCAATCAAATTGTGGCCATTTATGCTTGAAATTTCTCTATAATAAAAAATAAATATTTTGCATTATTGTTGTTTTACCTTTACCTATATTAGCAGCTAACAAGCGGATAATTATCAGTCATGTCTGTGATCATCACATTGAAAGGTCGCAGCCCAATACTGTCGATTGATTTTCAACCACCTATTCAGTTGGATCCCAACTACAACTACGGTCTAGCTTTCTTGAGTTTTCACTCGTACAACAGCATCCCAAACATTGAGAGAGGTGACAAGAGCTACCTGTTTGACGATCAAAACACGCAAACATTCATCGAGTTGCCCGAAGGTTCATACGAAATTGGTGACATCGAAGCTTATATTAGAAAGACACTTGGCATTCATATGGCAAAGGACGTTGAGAATATTTTCTCATTGAAACCCAACAACAATACTCTCAAGTGTGAGCTTTTCAGCAGCAAGTACACTGTGGACTTTCAACCGCAAGACAGCATCGGTGATATTCTGGGCTTCTCTAAACAGCTGCTACCACGCAATCAAGTTCACAGTTCCGATTTACCAGTGAACATTATAAAAGTTAGAACGATTCATCTCGATAGCAACATCACATCGGGAGCCTTCTACAACAACACTCCTTCACACACCATTTACGAGTTTTCCGTTGCAGTTGATCCTGGTTTTGCCATCGACGAAACACCTCAGCATTTAATCTATTTGCCGATTAACAGAAGCGAAATACATAACCTCACATTGCAAATTTTGAATCAAGACTCTGAACTTGTGAATTTTCGTGGTGAAGAAATCATCATTCGACTTGAGCTGAAACAACTACAATAATAATGGGTCGACTTGTATTTGATGAAGAATCATATAAGAGGTCAACCGCTCCTCGACCACCATCAGTTTCTATGAAACCTCTCAAGAGAACACTCACGCTCTCAAACAGATTGTTTCTACAAACGCTCGGCTACCATGTCAACTCCTCAAATGTTCGATATCTTCCGCAAACCAAATTTTGATAATAGTGTAAGACGCGAGGAGTTGCGAACCTACTATCCATACGTCAAGTCATTCGGCAACAATGATATCGTTGAAATCACCGTCAATCAAACAGATTGTTGGTTTTCCATGGCTGATTCCTGCATCTCAATCCAGGGACAAGTGGTGAAGACAGCAGGCAATGGAGATGTTTCTCTATCACCAAATGCTGGAGCTTTCTTCTTCGACAGCGTTACGTACGAGTTGTGCGGCAAGGAAATTGAAACCGTGAGAGACCCTGGTCGCGTGAGTACAATTCGTGGATACTTGTGCTACGACCCCAACAGTTCAAAGGACCTATTCATAGCCGGGTGGAATTTTCCACATAAAGCGTATATGAATGCCGCCGATAAAACTTTTCACATGTACATTCCATTGGGACATTTGTTTTCCATCTTCAACGACTACAAGCAGGTGATGTGTGGTAAACAAACAATTCGTCTGGTGCGAAGCCGTAGCGATGATGATTGCCTTATAATCACGGATGCTGCAACCAAGGGCAAAGTGACAATAAACAACATCGAACTCAAAGTCCGTCACATTTTTCCAAACGATGACGTTAAATTGGATTTACTGCAAGCCGTCAAAGCGGATTCCAGTATAATTTTACCGTTTCGTAAATGGGAGCTAAATGAGTTGCCTGCTCTCAAAACAGGTGCTACTTGTGAAATTTGGGCTGTGAAGACGTGTGCCACACTGGAAAGCCCTCGTTACGTTATCTTGGCCTTCCAAACGGATCGCCACGAATTTTGGCCTATGGAGAGATTTGATTTAGATTTTTCAAAGAGTGAGTACGGTGAGGCGTACAAAAGGTATACGGACTTTTATCCCAGCTTTGGCGGCGGCAAACACCCTCTACTGGATTATGTTGCATTCAAGACGCACAACCTATTCGTCATCGATTGCTCCTGACGTGAGGACACCATGAAATCCTCGACTGTAGATATTCGCTTGGATATTGAAAGCCAGACGGGATTTCCCGATAAGACCCAAGCCTTCTGCATAATTATCCACGATTGCCTAATGGAATTTCTCCCACTCAGCGAAATTGTCCGAAGCTTATATTAGATCACTCAGCTGTTTAGAAAATCAGTTTCGGTACAGCTTTTCAACGGTTCACCATGGAAATTGCAATTGTCGACATTCAAGGTTTCGAAATCGAGGGAAGATTTGTTCCCAAAGAATTGGTAATCAAGACACGTAAACGCACAGGTGTGTTTTTGTTTAAACCACCCAAACCGTTTAACTATCTATCAGCAGCAGACAAAAGACAAGTACGATATTTGGAAAAACGGCTACATGGACTCCACTACTCTGATGGCCACTACGATTTGAATACTATGAACGACATTTTGAGAATTTTCCTAACCAAATGCACGCACATATATGTACGAGGCCATCAGAAATATGACTTTTTATTTATCAAGTTATTTGAAGAGCTGAAAATTCACAATTTAAGAAAACTGCTTAACGAAGATGGAGAATCACACTATCACCTAATCAATCTGGAAAACTTCAATGGCGCTGTTGAACTGAAACCTTCTGACTCTCCATGCATTTTTCACTGCCGCTGCAATGATCCAGTACGATGTGCAAAAGAAAATGTTGATGTAGTTTATTATTGGCTTCTGAATAGTGTTTTGCATAAATAAAACATTGTATATAACTATGTGTTTTAATTATTCATTCTATTCCTTATACATTTCACAATTAATTTAAGTAATAATATTGTAATTGTAGAGAGTGTTACACAAATAAGAATTAGCACTTTGTGGAGCTCCTCTTGTAGGTTGGCATCACGTATAGTCATTGAGCTGTTCGATAGTAAAGTTTTTTCATCTTGGCAAGAAGCTGCTGAAATCCAGTCAGTATCACCTTCAGTGTCATCAGAAAATATCAGCTTCAGTTTGAAATTTTTTGTTGTGTTTGACAGGCGAGCAAAATATACAGGCAGCCGTCCATCGTTTAATCTATCTCGAGCCATCAATGTATAGTTGGAGCGGTTCAAACAGTTCCCTGAAGGGCATACAGCCATGTCCTTGGTTCCATAAGGTATATTAACATACAAGACATTTTTCAAAATTAACGTGAATATTATAAAGCTTGATTTAAGTAAAGTCATTTTTATCGATCTGCATTCAACAGTAGTTGGTGAGACACTATGCTCATCTTGCACCTCTTTCGTTACTTTATTCTAAAAATTATTAGCAGACTACTAGAAACCATAACATCAAATTCTTGATTCATCATTAAAAATTTTTCCAAGTCTCAAAATTATTACGCTCGGCCTTGAATCATCCGACAAAATCAGAGACTCGAAGGAGTTGCCGTTCTTGCACAGGTAGGCGCTCGCTTACGAAAACTATAGACTCGAAGGAGTGGACGTTCTCGCGCATGCAGGCTTAAGCAAAAGATTTTAAATTTTTTACAGACAACAAAATACCATGATTTTAATTTTTTTACAGACAACAAAATATCATATCCCCCCATCCAGCCCCCAAATATCTAACCGATCAACGCCCAAAAACACGCGCCCGCGCAACGGGCATGTACTATACCTTTTCAAATAAACATTTCTCGATTAACCGCATTAGCGCAGCTGGGTGGACACCTGACTTTGTAATCAGGCAAGCCGCGTTCGATACCCGGTCAAGTATTTAGCTTTTTTTCTCTCTAACCACCACAACCAACAACAGATGGCGTGCACCCCTGCAACCCACAATACAATGGCTTTCAATTATTTACAACAGATGGCGCGCACCTCTGCAACACACGCAACCCACAATACAATGGCTTTCATTTATTAACAACAGATGGCGCGCACCTCTGCGACACACCCAAATGTATTTCACGCACCCCTACGACCACCCCCAATGTCTTCTTCTTCTTATCCAAACAACAACCACCAACAGCTCCCGGCGAGAACTCGATGACTGGTTACCTTTATGCCCACTTCCGGTCCAGAACTCTCTTTGTTTAACTACTAGCGCTGTCTTCCTATAAGACATATAACAGATGGTTTTTTAGAGGAAATAGCCAGTTACTTGAAGTACTGCATCTGGCATTTCTGACATAAAAATGCAAATATCTTGAGAATGGTTAAATTTATGTGGTTAATAAAATTTATATAGAATTTAACGTAGCTTCCAAATATCCCATAACATACAGGGTGTTCTATTTGATGTAAGAAAGTTGTTGTCTACTTCCGGTATAACAGAAAGTGCCACGGTTCTGAAAATATTTTTTCACATAGAACCTATCGGCTTGCCTACGTTGCAAAATTTTCAGAATTTTAATATCAAAATTGTTGATTTACAGGTAATCGTCCACCCTCTTGGGACACCATGTATAATTAAGCATTTGTGGCTGAGAGATTGTGTCAGATCCTGTTGAAAAAATCCCATTGATTCCAATAAAAAGAAGGGTATGGGAACGTAACGTGTTTTTGTCGCTGTCAATCCACATATACAGGGTTATTCACGTATTACAACACGGAATATAATGACTAAGATATTCATTTTAGACGATATTTTTTGTTTAGGTTGATATATATCCTTCAGTCAAACATTTTAAAATTATTTTCGTTTTATACAGGGTGTCCCAGAAATGTGAAAAGTTTTAAAGTTGTCTTTTTTTATCATTTAAAGGGATAGAGTCTCAGCATACTCTTTTCTTGTTTCCAACCAAATTCCCACTGGGGTCTCCTAAAGGATAATATTTTGTATTGCACTTGTACAAAATCCAATATTGTATACAAGGTATGAAATAAATACCAATTAATTAATCAAAATTTCAAATGACAATTACTTCTTTAAGTGTAATAAAACACCCTGTATTTTATGTCACCAAGAGTAGTATAATTTTATTCTCTATGCGACAGTATAACATTTACCTATACCTAACTATTCACTATCCCATGAAAAACGCACATTCACAGAATACAGACGAATTTTAACTTATTTAATATTTAACAAGATAGCTATGAGAATTTGACAGTTTTCATTTAATATTTTCTGACTTTATGAATTATTTTGTTGTAATAATCGGTGATTACTGTAAATATTAATTAATAAGAATGAAAGTTTATAGCAAAGAAGAACGAATCGACATGATTTTTGTCCTGCAAAATTGTTTATTAGCTGCTAGAATCTACGCTCAGAAATTTCATAACAGAATTCATCCAAATAAATTAGCATTCGTATGGCTGTTGGACCATTTCAGACAAACTGGGAGCGTTGAGTACAGAAAACCTACCAAAGAAAAACCTGTGATGGAAAACGAAGAAATCGAGTTATAGCTTCTGTAATCGAAAATCCTCACATAAGGCAGAACCAAATTGCCCGAAATGTTAATGTCAGCCAAACCGGTAAGTCCAGAATTCTTAACAAGCATAATTATTATGATTACAAAATCCAAATTCATCAGAAACTTTCCGGAATTGACTTTGAAAATCGAGTTTACTTTTGTATGTGGGTGTTGGATAAAGTGGCTGAAAATGAGAACTTTTATAATTTTGTTCTGTTCACTGATGAATGTACTTTTCACAATAATGGATCCGTTATTCGACATAACTTTAATTATTATTCTAATTCCAATCTGCATCAGTTTCGGAAAATTGATAATCAACACAGGTGTTCAGTAAATGTGTGGGGAGGAATAATGGGTCGCTATTTAACTGGTCCCCATTTCTTTGAAGAATATTTAAATGAATAACATCTTTGGGCTTCTTTTAGAAAATATTCCATTAAGCATAAGACCAAAAATGAGGGTACAAATGGATGGGGCTCCCGCACATTTTCATCGTGAAGTGTCACATTTTCTAAATGTCCATTTTCAAAATCGTTGGATTGGAAGAAATGGTTTTCAGAAGAGACGTAAAACGAATTTTCTATAACACGCCTCCAACAACACCGGATGATATGAAGGACCGCATTACAGGAGCTTTCCAAAGCATAGACGTCGATATGTTGGCAAATGTTGCTACAAGTTTGAAAAAAAGATACATTTTGTGTTTTTAAAGTCAGACGGACGACATATCGAACATTTATTATGAGTCGATGTTATTATTTTAAACCGACCATTACTTCATGAATTACCCAGCAACTAATGTTAATAAAATGTTTTGGCCTCAAACCTGTCATTTTTTGTTTTCCTACAAAAAACAATAGTTTTTATAATATGTAGAAAAGTATTAAATGAAAAATCTCAATTTCTCATATCTATCTTCTTACATATTAAATAAGTTAAAATTCGTCTGTATTCTGTGAATGTGCGTTTTTCATGGGAACGTGAATAGTTAGGTATAGGGAAATGTTATACTGTCGCATAGAGAATAAAATTCTACTACAGTTGATGACTTAAAATACAGGGTGTTTCCTTAAACTTAAAAAAGTAATTGTCATTTGAAATGTTGGTTAATTAATTGGTATTTATTTCTTATTGTTGTAAAGTCCGTGGGTTCAATTTAAAATTATAAAACTAATATTCACTTTCACTTTTCTAGAAATTTTTATTTACATCGAATGTACAACAGCTGATTCAAATATGACAATAACAATGTTACATATAAGCTCCTCGCTCCATAAACTGATTCGCGATCATGGCCTCCTTCCTTTATAAAACCAGCATAGAAAATTCTCGTAAAAATCATCATCACTCCTACAGGTGCCGAGTCTTTTCGAGAACCATTTTTTATCTCCAAGTGTTTGTTGTCGTACTGAAATGAAACAGGGTCGGCTTTGGTTAAATTTCGTAACACTGCCCCCCCTTTAATTCTGATCGTCCCGATCAGAAACATCCTCTCCATGGTAGGGACCAAGTCGATCTAAGCCTTCAACTTAGCCGTGGGGTTTCGACAAATCCGGTAGACGACGTCATTAAGCCTCTTGACCACCTCATATGGTCCATCCCAGGCGGGTGTAAGCTTTGGGGATTTACCCTTGCTTCGTTGGGGGTTGTACAGCCAGACTTTGTCTCTCTCCTGAAACCCGACTGAATTGGCCTTGAGGTCGTATCGCGTCTTCATCCGGTCACTGGTGGCCAACATCTGCGGTCTGACTAATTCGTGTATTGCCAGCATGTTATATCGGAGCTGGTCCGCATAATCCTCGATGTCTTGGGAAGGTTCTTTTAGGGGGAGCCAAATGCCAAATCGCAGGGTAATCGCAGCTCGTTTCCGAATAGGACCCTGGCTGGGGTCAGGCCTGTATTATTATGTACGGCAGAGCGATATGTCAACAAGAATAGCGGAATATGTTCATCCCAATCACGCTGGTTATTGCTGACGACCTTGGATAGGTGTTGTTCCAAGGTCCTGTTGAACCTTTCCACCATTCCATCTGACTGTGGGTGCAATGGTGTTGTTCTCGTTTTCCTGATCCCCAACATCGTGCAAACCTTCTGGAATACATTCGATTCGAAGTTACGCCCATAAAGATTTCAGCACGCCTGAGTATCTAGCTACCTCGTCCCATCGTGCCCCTTTCGCTTTGAGTGACAAGATTGGTTCGATGTCTGGATCAGCCATTTGGTCCTGGATGCCCTGTTCAGTTGTCCAGTCTGTATTGGCCTGCACTCGGAGCTGTTTGATGGAGATACTCTCTCGCTGTTCCGTCTTCAGACAATGTCCGCATTCTGCTCTACAGGGTCTTCTGGATAGGGCATCGGCATTATTGTGCAAACGGCCGGCACAGTGTTCCACCTTGAAATCGTATTGCTGTAATTTCTTCATACACGTGGCCAGTTGTCCTTCCGGTGTCTTCATGTCCAGCAGCCATTTGAGGGCGGCATGATCTGTTCGGACTAAGAAATGATGACCATAGAGGTATTTGTGGAAATGATCTACAGCTCTTATTATTGCAAGAAGTTCTTTTCTGGTGACGCAATAATTTCTTTCCGGTTTCGGCTGTAGTACTCGATCAACCTCTCTTCACCTTCTTGCACCTGGGATAGGACGGCCCCCAAACCTGTGATGCTGGCGTCGGTGTCTAAAATGAACTTGCCGGACAGTGTAGAAAAGGCTAGGATTGGCTGGAACATAGTGCTGCCTTCAGTCGTCTGAATGATGTATCGCAATCCTGATTCCAACCGAAGGTCTCTTTCTCAGTGGTCTGCCGATGTAGAGGCGCGGGAATGGTGGCAAATCCCTCAACAAATCGCCTGTAGTAGGAACAGAGGCCCAAGATGCTTCGGAGTTCATGCTTGTCTCTTGGGACGAGCCAATCACGGATGGCTTCTATCTTTTCCTCGTTGGTGCGGATTCCTGACTCGGAAACCACGTGGCCCAAAAACTCTACTTCTTTTTGGAACAAAGAGCACTTCTTCGGGTCGAGTCTCAGGTTGGCGTGATTCATTCTGGAGAATACCTCGCACAGGTTCTTCAGATGGTCGTCGAATGTCTTACCCATGACTAGAATATCGTCGAGGTATATTAAGCACCTCCTCCATGTTAACCCGCTCAGTACATACTCCATTAGCCTCTCAAATGTAGCGGGTGCATTAAATAACCAAAAGGGCATGACCGTGAACTGAAACAGCCCTTTACTAGTGGAGAACACTGTCTTCTCTCTGTCGTTTGCGTGTAGACCAACCTGCAAAATCGGGTGGTTCCATCCTTCTTTTTAACTAGCACGACGGGAGCAGGCCATGGGCTGATGGATGGCTCAATGACTCCATTTTGTAACATGGACTCGATATTTTCCTCGACTGCCTGTTGTTGCCCCAATGGTGGTCGTCTAGGTGGTATTCTGATCGGTTGAGCGTTTCCGGTATCTATGCGATGCTGGATAATGTTGGTGCGACCGGTGGTTCCATCTTGACTGTTAAAAATTTGCCAGTGCTTTGTGATAAATTGCTTGGCTTTCTTCTGGTTCTCTAGTGTCAGGTGTGTCAAATGGTCAGCAAACTGTTGTAGGAACCCTTTACTGGGCCCTGTCTCCTTCAACAACGTCTGGTACTCTTCTTCGCAATTGATGATGGTCTCTAATGGCTCGAAACAAGCTATCTCTTGACCATTGGCAATTCTGATGTCGTTGTTGGACAAATTCAGGACTCTGATTGGTATATCTCGTCCGGTTTGAACTATAGCCTGTCCAACTAAGTCATGAGCTGAGTGTACGGGCTCCACCATTTCAACGCGGATTCATGTCTAGCTGTCCATGAATAATCTGTTCCGTTCGACCGGGAATTCTGACTGAGGATCTTGCTACAATATTTATGGAGGTCGCTGAGTTGTTGACGGGCCGTGTCAATAAAAATTTCTCATTTAGGAACCGAAGAACATCATATCTCGGGTCGAACATGCTGGTTGATTAGGTCCATACCCAGTATGAAATCGTCCTCAATCTCCGCTACCCTAGTAGCTAACGTAATGCCGAATTATGTTGTCCCCTATCTGCAGTACTATATCTGCCTCACCCTGTATTGACATGGACTTGCCCGTGACTGTCCTGAGCTGGATGTTATTGGTAACTGGTCGGATTTCGGATGCTCTCAATACCCTGGACTTGGCAATGGACACAGCTGCGCCGGTGTCGATGGTGATGGTAATTGCTCTGCCATTGATGGTGCCCCTGATGACTAGGCTGCCGCTATCTCTGCAAAATCCCCGGATGGATACTGTCCTGGGGGCTGGTGGAGGATTAGTCAGCATTCGCCCCCTTATGCTGACTGATTGGAGCTTCCCTAGTTGGTAAGGTCGATTTGTTGGCTACCCCTGGTTGGTAATCGTTCCGGTAGCCTTACTCTGCAGTCACGTTGAAAGTGTCCTGTCCGTCCACAGCGGTAACATGCTCCTCTGGTGCCAGTTCTTTGTGACTGTTCTAATAGCTTATTCAGACCACCCAGCAGGACTTGACATGGTGACACTGGCTCTTCCTGGTTAAAGAAAACTGCTGGAACATGTTCATGACGCCTCTACTTCTAACGCCCGAAGTAAAGCTTCAACACTTTTCTTGACACCACTTAGTCTTAGATTTCGTTGTACTTCCACATCTCTGATACCGTTTATGAAACTCTGTGTGGCCAATTGATCTCTAGTTTCCTCTGGCAGGTCTGGGTAGGACAAGTGTACTAACCGTCTAATCTCTGCTTCGGATTCTTGGAGGCTTTCACCGGATTTTTGTTTTCTCACTGAGTTGGACTTGGTATACCTGGCTCAAGGATTGACTGTCATATCTTTTGTCCACAATGGCGATGATCTTGTCAAAATTGCCTTATTCATCGAATGAAATGCTTTGGAGGAATTCTAAGGCAGAACCTCTTAAGGAAATTACAAGAGGGTTAGATTTTTTTTGGTTATCCCATCCATTAGCTGTAGCCACTGCTTCAAATTGCCGTTTATACATGGGCCAAGATGAACTGCCATCAAATGTGGGTGGTTTACTAAAGGAACCTTTGGTACTCACGGTGTGCTGGTATTTTCCTCGCTGTAAGTCCTGTTGCATTTTTTTGATTTCTGTTTCAACCTTGTTTTGGATGGCACTGATTTTATCTTGTACTCACTTACTTCACTTTGTACTGTGTTTTTAATGGAACTGATTTAAAATTTCCTCTGGCTCTGGATGGAATCGATGTCATCTACTTTGATTTCAAGAGTTTCCACATTACTTTTCAAGATCTTAATGTCGTCGTTTATCTCTTTTATGTCGGATTCCACTATCTGTTTCATTAACTTGCGACACTATTTGCATTAATTGTTCAAATTGCAGTTGTCTTTTTTCTTCCGTTTTGCCTTGTTTTTCTTCAAATTTCGAGAACAATTCTTCAATTAAATTATGTTGTTCGCTTTTCATCGTAGAAACCAAATTTTGTTGTTCGCTTTTCATCGTGGAAACCAGATTCTGTTGTTCGCTTTTCATCGTGGTGACAAGATTTTCTAATTTTATTTTACTTTTTAATCGATATTAGTGACAAGATTTCCTAACTCAACTTTAAGTTATCATCAAAAGATTTCACTAACCTTTGCTGAATTTCTTCTTGATGTTGTTTCTCCTTCTTGTCAAGTTTTTCTAGAATCTGTACTATTTTTTCGTCTAGTCCCTCCGTAACCAGCTTGAGTATTTTTTTGGTAGGTTCGTCCATTTTTTCCATGCTACGGGTTTCAATAAATCAATATACCATTTTAACTGCACCTAATCCCACTTCTGACACCAAATTGTTAAAAAGTTCGTGGGTCCAATTAAAATTATACAACTAATATTCACTTTCACTTTTCTAGAACCTTCATTTACATCAAATTATATAGAACAGCTGATTCAAATCACAATAACAATTTTGCATATAAGCTCTTCGCTGTACTAACTGACTCGAGATCGTAGGCTGCTTCCTTTTAGAACCAGCATTTAAAATTCTCGTAAAGTCAATCATCAATTCTTCAGCTGCCGAGCCATTTCGAGAACTTTTTTTTCCTCAAAGCAAAACAATATTATCCCTCAGGTCACCCCAGTGGGAATTTGGTTGGAAACAAGAAAAGAGTTTGCTGAGATACTAACCCTTAACATGATCAAATTTTGATAAAATAGTGAATATTACAGAAACTATGGGGCTTAGGCATAGTAAACTTTTATGGAAAATCTTATCATTTTAATAGTAGATAAGGAAAATGTAATAATATACAGGGCATTCAATTTTAAAAAATACAACTTTGATACTATTCACATTTCTGGGACACCCTGTATAAAAAGAAAATAATTTAAAATGTTCCTCTGAAGGATATATATCAACCTAAAAAAAAAGATCGTCTAAAATGAGTTTCTTCGTCATATCATAATATTCCGTGTCGTAATACGTGAAGAACCCTGTATACCCATAGAAGTTTCTAAGGGAAAAACTAAGCTCTATATTTTTAATATAGCTGTCAAAAACAGAAAATACTAAACTTATTGATTGTGGAAACAACATTAAAAACAATTTTATTTTGAATTACAAAATACGCGTAAGCTTCATTTTTCTACATTGGACTGCAGTAGAAGCAGATACAATCCCAGAGGTTATGTCCAATAGGTTCAAAGATAGTCTTTATGTTTCCAAATAAACTGCATATAAAGTATTATATCTTTTATAGGTCTGTTTGGGACTCTATTGGAAGTTTTCAACTAGGAATTCCACGTAATCTTAAGAACTTAGATTCATTAAGTTGACAAGGGAATTTTTGTCATTTTTTCTGTAAAACATATCAGGTACAATTATACTGGAAATATGGCTATTTGTTGCAGAGAAAACTTTTTTCAATATAATGAATATCTAAGTGTGATAATTACTGCTAATCTTTGTCTGAGAATAGTCTAAATATATTTGGTGTCAACAGGCAGTTTTTACACTAAATATGTGTCTTTCGTTTTAAATATGTTAATTCAGGTTCAACAGATAACAGCAAGTTGAATAATCACCAAGAGGTAATAGGATTTTTATTTATAATTAAACATTTTCAAATAGTGAAAGAAATTGGGAGAACATTGACCGTCTGTGATTAAAAACAACTATCGGGAAGCTTCTAGTCAGCAAAAACGTGTTAGCATTGAATATTCGAACAGAGTGGAATGCCTATCGAGAACTTCGAATAACTACCAGAAAAATCGATGTGGATTATAAATTAAACGTCGTACATTTCATAGTTAGTATAGCTTAGATAGTGTTATTATTTTGATGTACATTGTTTGCGAAATCAGCTATTATATTGGATTTTGAGGTGTAAATAAAGTTCTAGAAAGTGAAGTGAATATTAGTTCTTAAAATTTAATTTGAACTCACGATGTTGCAGTATTTTATTTTACAAAACTCATTGCTTAAATATTTACAATGAAACAATCTGTAAAGTGGATAATTCACTTTGATTATTTTTATTTCTAATCACACAATTTGGAATAAAACAACGACGCAACGACTTTTTTTAAAAATAAATCAGTTAGTAAAACGGATTATAATAATTAACATTTAAATGCATTTTATTTCAAAACAACAAGTCACTCCACTTAGCGTCATCTTCAGTATAATCAGAGAAGCATGCAAAGTTTGTGTCACTGTTAATCGATGGTTTTGAGCGTAGGCCAACCTCCTTACTACATCCTGATTACATCCTATCTTTGGTCCAAATTTCATCCTAGTCAGTTCAGCAAATTGTGCGTGAATAACGAACATCCAAACGTATAAATGTTCACATTTATTAATACGATTTTATTAGGTTCATGTGTACATATGTATCTATTTATGTAACGGAAACTTTCAACGTAATTTTCAGCAACTTAAAGAAGTCTAATTAAGTTAATCTGCTTTTTAGTTCAGTTTGCTACTAAAGCGTATTATAATATATTATATATAACTGGTGTAATACGCTAAATTTTATTACTAGAATATGTGTTCTTTTAACTGACATATTATTTATCAAACAGTTTTCTTAATGATATTTAACAAACAATTAACCCAATTTATTGAAAGAATACTCAAACTTACTTAGCACAAACATTAATCCAAAAAACCACCATGTATAACTATTTTCAAAAATAAAAAGATTAGAAATATGTGTTGGTTATACGAACAGCTGCATTTTTTAAATATCAAACTAGGACTAACGTAAATTTTATGAAAGAGTTCCACGCGTAAAAGTATGAAATTTCATGTTTAAATCATAAATCGGAAGACTTAATAGGATAAATGGTAAGAGTCAAAGAAGTGTCACACAATTTTCATTCCAAGATCCAAATTTAAATTGCAAATTTATCGGAAAATAATTGTTGCCAGATAATATTTTAGAAAGATATGCACAGAGAAATCTTTAAATAATGGGATGCTACAAAATCTGAAATAGGTATTTACAAAATATTCCAACTTTATAAAGGTACTACAAAGTTGAAAGTAATAAACAAAAATATAATCCTACACATAACTGGTTATGTAGGTAGATACCTCCTATGTACCTAAACACAAAGTAATAAATACAAACAATAATGTACTAATCAACTTTTAATTCAAAAATATGTTTTGAATTCTAAGTTAGTAAATATGTAAATACTACAGGATTTACATATGCTGACATACAGTTGTATGTTCTTTATTACATAGTATTTAAGATAAATATTCGCACTTGGATTCACGAATGTTGAAATACCATTCGGTACATCCTTATTACCTATGCACAAATTAACAAATATAAACAAAAAAAGGTGTTTGTAATGTAAAAATTAAATTAATTACTGATCTCTCTAGTATAGTTTGGAATTCGGTGATAAGTGAACCTAAAAACCAGAAGGCTTTATATTTACTTATTCATCAAACTTATAATAGGTTTCAGATTAGACTTCGAAACAGCATTTTCAGTTGATAGTTGTTTGTCACCTAGATAGATAAGGTTTAAATAATAGGCAACAATTAAAGTTTATATTTATAACGTCATTGTGTATAGGCATCTAACAACTGCGAATGTGTTATAGCTTCCTGTTGCTGTTTTTTGTCTGTAAATGCTCATTTTCCGGTGAAAATATATATTGTGTTGTAATTTGAGAAATTGTTTTCAACTTTGTAGTCATTTAAAATCTGCCCATTTTTTGAAATTTTTATTTTTTAGATTCAGACGCAAGCAATTCACATATATACAAATAATTAATGACAAACGTATGCAATGATAAAACAATAAAAAAATATCGGGATGGGCTATCAACAGCAACAACGTCTTGTTTGATTCCTCCGCGTAAGTATCCTTGTAAAAGAAGTGCTTTAGTAACATCATGCTTCTTCAAAGTCAAAAACCAGTTGTCTTTTCACGTAAATATGTTCATAATTATAAAGCTAATGACACTAATGAACAATGCTAAAGCAGAATATCTCAATTGAGATACATCTGTATAAATAGACTCAAATTAACAATTTAATTCAATAATTAGCAAACAAATTAAAACTAAGGTAAATAATGCAGAACAAAATTGTTTTTTGTGGAGATATATATATATATATATATATATATATATATATATATATATATATATATATATATATTGTAATGAAATATTCCAGGTTTATCAGATTAGTGTATTTGTCAATAGTAGATATAAGTCAACCTATAGAAAATTTATCTTTGATTTTATAAATCGAAATTAACATTTTGGATTATAATATTAATGACTGAAATGAAAATAAAGTTAAATTTAAATTCATCCGGTATAGTTGCCACATTAAATTAAATCAAAGTTAAGTTTTGTAGCAATCGGTTAGAATAGAAAAAATAATTATAGTTAAAAAAAAACTAAAAAAATACGCTTTAATAGCAAACCGACCTAAAAAGCAGAAAATAATTTTTAATTATGAACAGTTTGTATTACAGCAGTAGAAAGTTATATAATCGATCATGATTAATTACCTCAAAATAAAAATATAATAAAATTTAAGTTATTAACGGAATAATTCGATTCAGAGTAAAAAGCGTGGGGTGTATTTCACTATATTTGCATAACTCACCTCTCATAAATAGTTGCCAGTAGAATAATTGTAAAATTTAATATTTCAAGCACCCCACGATTTTTACTCTGAATCGAATTATTCTGTTAATAACTTAAATTTTATCATAATTTTATTTTATGGTAATTGATCATGATTGATTTTTCGACTTTCTACTGCTGTAATATAAGCCGTTCATAAATAAAAATAATTTTCTGCTTTTTAGTTCAGTTAGCTATTAAAGCGGATTTTTTATTTTTTTTAACTATAATTATTTTCTAAGTTTTTAGTCTCATAAGCATGTCTTTAGTATATTTAATTAAAAAGTTTACTTTTTGTTTGCGTAACCTTTCCATTTCATTGCAGCAAGACCTACTACTGCCAACGAGATGGCAGTAGTTAATAGACGAAGTTGTATTTAGGCAAGAACAGTGACAAAAAGACAACAAACGGGAAAAATTAACTTAAAGAATTATATTATCATCGGCCCTTGACACGTGTGCCAATTTTCAACTTACTTGGACTTCTTTAAATTGGTGAAAATGACGTTGAAAGTTTCCGTTACATAGACGTGCACATCGACCTAATAAAATCGTATTAAAAAGGGAATTTTTGTGTGGTTGTCGTGGGGGTAGAAAACTTTGGAGATGACAGATAACTTTTTTGGTGATTGTCAAGAAAGAAGATTAATTGAAATATTGTAATTATTTAAATAATATAACGTAGAAGAATATATAACTACGTTAAAAAAGTGTATAAATTGGTTCCTTGGGCGAAATCAAAACCTGATTCACAAAATAGCAGTCGATGTAACCTAAATGAGAAAACAACACTTGATTCACAGAATATAGCAGTCGATCCAGTGTAACCTGAATAAAAAATCAAAACTTACCTCTACAAAATATAGCAGTCGATGCAGTTTAACCTGAATGAGCAGATATAGGCAGAAGAAGTTATTGAAGATAGAATTAGTGAGGACAAACTGCGAGTAATTAATTTTGACTATTTGTATAAAGACAGAATTTGAATGTATAGTCTATTTAGTAGATGATAGTACCTATAAAAATTTGTGACATTAGAGAAAAAAAGGAATAAATGTGTATTTGAAAGGATTATTTTAGGAGGTTTAGTTTTATAATTTGAAAAATATTAAACATGGAATATAAATTAATTTGATTTTTAATTCGTTAGAAAATATAAAATAAGAAAATTAATGTTGACAATTAAATAATAAATTAAAGTGACTGAAGTCAGTAGAGTGAGAAACAGTAAATCATATTAGCTTAATAGCTTAAGAAAATTAAAAATAAATCATTTGTAGTAGATTGAGATATTAAGCCCAGAACTCAAGACCTGAGATAAGAAAAAGTCATAAAAAAGGTAAGGAACCAACATATGAAATATTTTTTAATAAATTCAATAAAAATATATTTTAAGTAAAATCTACACCAATATAACAAAATAGTATATATGAAGTGATGTACATTGTAATTGCAAAGTGATATAGAGATCTCGTAAACCGTAAGATATACACACTCGATTAATAGGAAAAAAGTTGTTTATGTTAATGCTTGTTACTTCCATGTTAGGGAGTTGTTAAGGAGATAATCGATTAAATCCGCAAATTGTCATTTTAATGTTTCAAGGGCAGCTTCGTTTCTGCAGAAGATAAAAAAAATAATTATAATTATTGGTAAATTAGATTTGTCGTAAATAACAATATAATTTTATGTTACTGCGTTTCGATATCATGGAACCACTTTGACGTAGTTTTTAGGGTTCCGTATATACAATATACGGATACCCTTATAATATCACTCAGGATTTCTGCCTCTGTCACATCATAGCCATTTTCTCCTAAACTACTGGAGGGAAGAGGTTGAAATTTGGTATCAATGTATAGTTTGGTGACCCAATCAGAAGTACATATCGTAAAAGAAAAAAAAAATTATAGGAGTACTTCTGGGGGGAAAAATTAAAAAAATCGACCGTTCCCCCCCCCTGATCTCCGAAACTACTGAGCCTAAAATTTTGAAAAAATAGGAAATATAGAGCGTTGCCCGAACTTTACAGGAAAATTAAGGAGAAACCATTAATGTTAATTTTGGGGGGCAAATTATAGAATTAAATAAAAATGTAAAAATAAAAAAATTTTCAAACGCATCATGTAATATATCATATTTAAAAAAAATATTTAAATAGATATTAACGAAAATATACCAAAATTTTCCCATTCCCCCCCTTATCTCCCAAACTATAAAACGTAAGGTTTTGAAAAAAATTAGAGGTATAGGGTCTGACCTGAAGTTTACTGGAAAAATAAGGAGAAACTTCTACTTTTATTTTGGGGGGGCAATTACAGAATTAAATGGAAAATATAAAATTAAAATTGTTTCTAACCCTTCAAGTTATATATCAAATGAAAGGGCTCATTACGACGAAAACAAATATATTTTTTTCATATTTTTAAAATAAATTAATTAAAAGACATTAACAAAAATATAATCAAATTTACCCATTCCCCCCCCCTTATCTCCGAAACCATAAGCTGGAAAATTTTGAAAAAATGGATGTATAGCCCCTCACCTGAACTTTACTGGAAAATTAAGGTGAAACCCCTAATATTTATTTTGGGGGGGCAAATTATAGAATTAAATGGAAAATTAAAATTAAAATTGTTTCTAACCCATCATGTTATATATCAAATGAAAGGGCTCATTATGACGAAAACAAAAATATTTTTTTCAAATTTTTAAAATAAATTAATTAAAAGATATTAACAAAAATATAAAAAAAATTACCCATTCCCCCCTATCTCCGAAACCATAAGCTGGAAAATTTTTAAAAAAAAACGGAAGTATAGCCCCTCACCTGAACTTTACTGGAAAATTAAGGAGAAACCCCTAATATTTATTTTTTGGGGGGGGCAAATTATAGAATTAAATGGAAAATTAAAATTAAATTGTTTCTAACCCATCATGTTTTATATCAAATGAAAGGGCTCATTATGACGAAAACAAATATATTTTTTTCATATTTTTAAAATAAATTAATTAAAAGATATTAACAAAAATATAAAAAAAATTACCCATCCCCTCCCCCTATCTCCGAAACCATAAGCTGGAAAATTTTGAAAAACAATGGAGGTACAGCACCTCATCTGAACTTTACTGGAAAAATAAGAAAAAAACCCTAATATTCATTTTGGAGGGCAAATTATAGAATTAAATGGAAAATAAAAAATTATAATTATTTCTAACGGGTCATATAGTATATGAAATCTCAGGACTCATTATGACGAATAGGTACAAATATATTTTTTAAATTTTTTTAAAATGAATATTTTAAAATATATTAAAAAAATATTTTAAAAAAATTACCCATTCTCCCCGTTATTTCCCAAACTCTAAGACCTCTTTTTTTGTTTATAGGAAAAATATGAAAAAAAAATACCTAATTCTATTATTTGGCCTCCAAATAATAGAATTAAACGGAAAATAAATTACTAGGAAACCCCCATAGTAATTTTAGGGACAAACTATACAATTAAATGGAAAATAAAGATTCAATTTTCAAACGCATCATGTAATATATCAGATAAAAGGCTCATTATGTGAATTACAAATATATCATATTTTTAAATCATGTGTTTAAAAGATATTAAAAATATTAAACATCGACTTAATTCCCACATTAGAAACTACACTATTTAAAATTTGAAAAATATATTTTATTTATATTTTTATATAATTTGAATAACAGATTTAATAATTTATAATTTAAACTTTAACCTATTTTTTTGTTTTTCTTCCAATCTACAGAGCCTCAGACAGTAGATTATAAAAAGCATTTCTGAAAGTTTATTAGTAAAATAAAACTCTAATGTTACTTTTTGGGGGCCAAATTAGAAAATTAAATACATATGTATTGTGATAAAAATCAAGCGAATCCTAAAGCAGATAAAATAAAAAGTCTATGTGTGGAAAATCATATATCACACCTGATAGGTTACTAATACGGTTTGCAGAAAAACACCCATCAGATTGTAACACGTTCATAATAATTGTTTCCTTTTTACTTTGATAATATTTCTTAAAATTATATTGCAGTAATCTTCGTGGAGTTCTAATCTTTATTTCATTGCAATACAAGTAATAATTAATTATTAGTAGTTGATAAACAACCTGATAGAATTAAAATAATTGAACACAAGAAGCAGAATAACATAAACTACATATTGGCATTATAATCTATGCGAGAAAAAAAAAACAGAATTTAATAAAGTTTTTCAAAAGTGTCTTTATTTAAGTGTCTTTTAGTAAACATTAATTATTAAAATAGACCGGGAAGTAGCCCTATCATTTCTGTAATAATTTTATTAAACACATTACTTTTACCGTATACTTCCTTTTTAAGAAAACATACAAAGTAATCTGAATGATAACAGCATAGTGAGTGACAAGGCCATCTGATGGGCCCGTTTGTGTCAATCCAAAAATCTGAAACGCTTTGATTAGGTTTGTTGTACCGTTACGGGCATCATGTGCACTTCACAGTCTTGCCTGCAGTAATAAGGGTCCTTTCTTGTATTTCATGAGAGTTTTCGATAACAACATCAGTAAATGGAAATATTTATTTTGAATTGTTGCGATCCAAAAAAATATGACCAATTAACTCATTATTAATTATAAGTCACAATTAATTTTGTGAAAACCGTACCTGAAGTCGCACTTCTTTCGTTAACGGTGGGTTGTTTACCACCTCGAAATGCTTATGCTTAAATTCAATTGTGCGCTATTGGTAAATGTAACATCATCTCTGTACAATATTTTTTTTATTGAAACAGCTACCATTTCCGAGTTTCCATCTGTACCAGTGGCAAAAATCTAGTTTTTTTGTCAGTCTGCACGACGTAATTTTTTAACTTTCTGATAGTTATAATTACTAGGTTTGTATTTTTTGACAATTCTTTCAACGTGTTTTTTTCAAACATTCCTAAGAAACTTTACTGTTTACTTGGGCAAGTCATTAGTTTGATTAACTTGTCGTCTCGAACATGATATTTTTTTATTGAGGTACTGCAATTGAGAACATTTTTTAAAAATATTCCAACAACTTTGTGTGGCTGCCTTCTGTAAGGTATAACTCCTAATATAGCTTGTGTCAAATTTCTATTTGATTTCAAGTAAATATTATAGATATCATTTTTACAAAATGTAAATTGAAGTTGATGAATATAAATTCACAAGTGCATTAAATACGTTTTTAAAAGACAGATAAACAAAGATACTATAGAAAAAATAAAATTTGACATCCATGGCTAAGTTAATCTAAAAAAATTCGTATACGGAATTGTTTGCAATACAGATATTTAATTTATACCTACTTGTATACTTCTTAGTTTTACCAGAAAATTTCACTATATTATAGAGCAAATTGAGAGCATTTTTTTAATTACTTTGTTTCTTCTTGTTGTTCATATATTTTAATTGTTTAATACATTATTATGTTCATTTATAATATAATTATTATTTGCAATCGAATAAAAGACAGACGATTATTGCAATACAAGTTTAACAAAATTTTTATAATGTAAAAAACCTATAATTATTATGAATTGTAGCTTTCCAAGCTGTTTTGCCGTAGTTTAGTGGAATTTCTTTTGGAACGTTACATCTGCACTTGCGGCAGACATCTTCAGCCTAGTAGAGGGTATTACGCGTCGGAGTGCGGGATAACAAATTGTTGAGTTTGAAGCCTTCCGTTTCTGGATGTGCTAGTTACAAGAAATTACACTAGTACCCTTGGTACAACCTATACCGAAAACCGTCACATCAACCATAAACATTATAATTAACATCTCAGTCAAAAGAGAACTGTAATTTAAACTCTTGTAGATCTAAAAGCCTATTTAGAACTTGTATTCCAGGCGAATGGTGTAATTCCAGAAACTCACCTTCAAAAAAGCGCAACCGCCATCAATGAACTTGGTGACAACCTACCTGCCTTATATAAAAAACACTGCAGATCGCATTAGGAAACTACTTAGAAACTATCTTGTCAAAATAGTTTACAAACCTACTCAACAACTTTGCCGTATACTCCGTTCTCCAAAAAATCACAGTGACACTCTCGCCTCATCTGGAGTTTACCAAATACCGTGTTCTTGAGGCGCGGTATAAATCGGTAAAACGAAACAATGAAAACTGCTGTTTATTGAAATATGAAAAATTTGCATTGCTGTGCACCGAAGTTCTTTCAAATACCTCCCACTATATTTTCCGTCTACAGTTAGAAGCCATCGAAATGTACAAACACCAGAACAATTGCAATAGGAAAGAAGAAGGCTTATAACTTAACAAAATTTGGTATCTCGAATTCCGACGCGTTATACCCATATTATTAGCATTATACTG
The DNA here is from genome assembly GCA_034190945.1 of Octodonta nipae. Lineage (NCBI taxonomy): Eukaryota > Metazoa > Arthropoda > Insecta > Coleoptera > Chrysomelidae > Octodonta > Octodonta nipae. Next base: position 63,608,848 of record CM067219.1, read on the forward strand.
TAGAGCACGTGAAATAGCGAAATTCATGTAATAGCAATAGAAAGAGAGAGAGAGAGAGAGAGAGAGAGAGAGAATAAGCGGCTCGTTCCTGATTGGTCAGTGACAGTGGTGACGCCTACTATTGGTAGGGTAGAGACATAGCAATCGCACCCTGATATTGTCTTTCTCTTTGTATTCTTATTACACTGCTACAGTAACGCCCATACCTAATGCACTCTACGTATAATACCTCTATGGTTATACCGTCTGCTGGGTTCGTAGTCCTCGCCCACGCACTTCCCTTTGGCGAATCAAAGCGAACTAGGCTCCAACCATAAATATCAGCACTCCACCATTCGATAGTCCTATTTGCTTCGATCATACTACTGGATATCAACCACGCCGGAGCCGCTGGATGTCTCCGCAACAGTAGATAAAGGAAGAAATTCCACTGCGGCAGTTAACACATAAGTTGATGTTTATTAATTGTAATATAAAACTCATAGGGTTTTCTTTCTCCGAAACATACTAATAATCAATCAACTAAATGTTGAAAACGTACATACAAGAGCTCTAAAAAAAAGAAATTTATCTTGCCCGTATTTAGAAAAACATAAAGTTGATGGTAGTGGCACGAATCTACATTTGTTACCGTTTCTGATAATTTTCACAGAAAATACCGTTTTCATTGCAACTTTTCTTGGGCGTAGGCTCTTATCGATATGAAGTGCATTTTAAATTGGAGATTTGGTTTTCTTGCCTTATCTGAAATTTTTTTAAAACAATTGTCTTGAATTCCAATATTCCAATTTGTCCTGTACAGTTGTTAAAATATCATCTTTTTCTCTTTGACTTGGTCATTAACGTTACATATTGGCATTCCCTTACCTTTCCTATTTTATGGTAAATATCTCTTAAAATTTATTTATGTTTAACTTTCAGAGAAATTTTCGTTTTCAACTATGGTGAAGTGAATTATCATTACCGGATTCTTATAACTGGTCTAACGTTTCATTACTCACATGTAGGGACCACCTAAAATAGGTACCCTTTTGTCTTATGAACTCAATGCTTTCGTAATTAAATATTTTCGTATCTTATCTAATAGAAGTTCTCCTGTTTAGCTTTCGCTGGTGTTTGAAGCATTTTAAGAACCGATGTATCCTGGTAGAGCTTAAGAAATTGATTTTGAAAATTAAATATCTTTACTTATTTTCGTAGGTTCTCTTATAGCTTACGAAAGGATTTTTTATCAGATTTCATTCTCAAAAATCCTTTCTTTACTCCGGGTTAGAGGGGTGTGTAACGGGTAAACTGCTCTTCTGTCTGTTACACTGATATTTATCTAATAATTGTGGCATTTTAAAATTATCTTCTATATTTTACAAATTACTTTCCTAATTATATCGTTTTCTGAATAAAGAGGTATCCTTTATCTTAATAAATGAACACGTAAGTAAATATGTCTAATTTAATCGCTTACGCTATTGCTTTTTTTAAATTGCTTAAATATCTAATCTATAATAAATACATCTATTTCGGTTGAAAATATCTTGAGTCCAAGCTTTTCACCTGTGATTTGGCGCCTTGTTTAGATCTCTTAGGCACAACAAACTGTCATATGCTGAATTTTCGAGGGAACTTCTGTTTAACTAGAAATATCGATTTTTCGTGAAGAAGGAAACTGTCATTAATAAAATTCTGTCTACAGTTTAATGCATTCTTTTGAAATTAATTTGTATTATTTTCTGCATTGACCAACTATTTATTAACCTTTATGCTTTACCGCCTAATAAAATTCAAAAAGTTAATATGTTTTTCCGCTCTTTCGTTTGACGAAAGGTGGGAGAAAGCATTTCAAAAAGAAGTACCTCTCTTCTTTTTAGGCGGCCGAGGACATAATAAGTAAGCGAGTTTCGTTCTGAAATTTTATGGAAAAATTAATTCTTTATGGTAAAAATATCAGCTACAATTTGTTTAGTTTTATCGTTTTCCTTATTACCATATGTGTGATTGTAATTAAGCAAGTTTAGCTGGGAATTATCGTTTGATTATCGGACTAGTTTTTTTAATAATTTTTTTATCAATTAAAAATTCATATTTCGGCTTATCCATCAATAACTAAAAAAATAATTAAATGTGGTCCTGGTTTCATATTAACTACAAGTGACCGCGTTGATTTCATCAATAGATTGCCGGTGGCTTAACTGCAGATTTTTTTGTAATATTATTTTTGTCCATTTACTAAGCATTTAAGTTAGCGTGGGTATTAAAAAAAAATTTTTTTTCTACAATTTTTGGCACCTATTGTGGTAGCAAAAGAACAGTTATTGCTGACTTCTTTCACATTTTTAAGAATTTGGAATTTTAGAAATCTTATTGAAGACATCTGCAAAAATTCAGGAAAGAATAACTTGATCTACAGAACTAACCGCATTCTTGGCTTGGATTTAGTAGCTGACCAAGGATCTCGGCTGGGGCGATTGTAGCAGAGAAGCTCCGGGTAGGTGACTTGGTAACTGCTATTTATTGATATGATATATATGTATATATTTATTTCACGAAAAAATTTGGTTTGTATATGTATGAGTTTCTATAAGTATATGAATATATGTATATATCGATTCATTTCTTTTATGAGTCACTTGCCTGCTGTTCTCTGTAGAATTTATCGGCTCAGCTACCTGTTCCGGCGTTATTTCAGCTAAATATCACTTAAAATCTTTTTATAACTGAGTTTCATTAGAAGTTTAAGCCGTTCCTCGGCCACGCCTAATTTGTTTTGGGGGACTTATGTCACCAGATTGCACATATAATTTTATATTATTTTGAAAATTTAATTTTTATATTAGCGTATCATATCTTTATACGGAGTGTACTGAATTTTCCCATCATTTCGAAGGAAGCTTCGCTTTCGTTCGTGTTCGGCGGTTTGTCTAATTAAGGGGCATTTAATTGTTATTCTCATATTAATTTTTATATTTAATATTTTTCTTTGTTTTGAAAATTTGTTCATTATTTTTTTATATTGTTATATACTTCGTGGGTTCAATTAAAAAATTATAACAACTAATATTTACTTTCACTTTTCTAGAACTTTATTTACATTTAAAACAGCTGATTCACAATACATTTTCATATAAGCTAGTCGTCGCGGTATAACTGCCTGGCGATCGTGGCGTTCTTCTTTTATATCACCAGCGTAGAATTCTCCAGTAGAAATCAACATCGTTCCTTCCGCTGCCGAGCCTTTTCGAGAATCGTATTTTTTATCTTGAAGCGTTTGTTGTCGTGCTGAAATGACACAGGGTCGGCTTTGGGTAAATTTCGTAACACTGCCCCCCCTTTAATTCTGATCGTCCCGATCAGAAACATCCCCTCCATGGTAGGGAGCGAGTCGATCTAAGTGAACCACCTTCAATTTAGCCTTGGGGTTTCGACGGATCCGGTAGACGACATCATTCAGCCTCTTGACCACTTCGTATGGACCATCCCAGGCGGGTGTAAGCTTTGGGGATTTACCCTTGCTCCGTTGGGGGTTGTACAGCCAGACTTTGTCCCTCTCCTGGAACCCGGCTGAATTGGCCTTGAGGTCGTATCGCGTCTTCATCCGGTCACTGGTGGCCAACATCTGCGTTCGGGCTAAGTCGTGTATTGCCAGCATGTTATGTCGGAGCTGGTCGGCATAATCGTCGATGTCTTGGGGAGGTTCTTCGGGGGAGCCAAATGCCAAGTCGCATGGTAATCGCAGCTCCTTTCCGAATAAGACCCTGGCTGGGGTCAGGCCTGTACTCGAATCTGCCTGATGGAGATACCCTCTCGCTGTTCCGTCTTCAGACAATGCTTGCATTCCGCTCTACAGGGTCTTCTGGATAGGGCATCGGCATTATTGTGCAACCGGCCGGCACGGTGTTCCACCTTGAAGTCGTATTGCTGTAATTTCTCCATCCATCTGGCCAGTTGTCCTTCGGGTGTCTTCATGTCCAGCAGCCATTTGAGTGCGGCATGATCTGTTCGGATTAAGAAATGGCGACCATACAGGTATTTATGGAAATGGTCCACAGCCCTTATTATTGCAAGAAGTTCTTTTCTGGTGACGCAATAATTTCTTTCTGGCTTCGAGAATCCACGGCTGTAGTACTCGATCACCCTATCTTCACCATCTTGCACCTGGGATAGGACGGCCCCCAAACCTGTGTTGCTGGCGTCGGTGTCTAAGATGAACTTGCCGGACTGTGTAGGAAAGGCTAGGATTGGGCTGGAACATAGTGCTGCCTTCAGTCGCCTGAATGATGTTTCGCAATCCTGATTCCAATGGAAGGTCTCTTTATCAGTGGTCTGCCGATGTAGAGGGGCGGCGATGGTGGCAAATCCCTCAACAAAACGCCGGCAGTATGAACATAGGCCCAAGAAGCTTCGGAGTTCATGTTTGTCTCTTGGAACTGGCCAATCGCGGATGGCTTCTATCTTGTCTTCGTTGGTGCGGATTCCTGACTCGGACACTACGTGGCCCAAAAACTCTACTTCTTTTTGAAACAAGGAACACTTCTTCGGATTGAGTCTCAGGTTGGCGTTATTAATTCTGGAGAATACTTCGCCCAGGTTCTTCAGATGGTCGTCGAATGTCTGGCCCATGACTAGAATGTCGTCGAGGTATACTAAGCACGTCCTCCATGTTAACCCGCTCAGTACATACTCCATTAGCCTCTCAAATGTAGCGGGTGCATTACATAACCCAAAGGGCATGACCGTGAACTGAAACAGCCCTTTACTGGTGGAGAACGCTGTCTTCTCTCTGTCGTTTGCGTGCAGACCAACCTGCCAATATCCACTTTTTAGGTCTAGTGTGGAGAACCAACGGGAGCCTGCTAGTGTGGTCAAAGTGTCATCGATTCGGGGTAGTGGATAGCTGTCTTTCTTCGTGACGTCATTGAGCTTTCTGTAATCCACGCAAAATCGGGTGGTTCCATCCTTCTTTTTAACTAGCACGACGGGAGCAGACCATGGACTGATGGATGGCTCAATAACTCTTTTTTGTAACATGGACTCGATGTTTTCCTCGACTGCCTGTTGTTGCCCCAATGGTAGTCGTCTACGTGGTATTCTGATGGGCTGAGCCTTTCCGGTATCTATTCGATGCTGGATGATGTTGGTGCGACCGGTGATTCCATTTTTACTGTTAAAAATTTGCCAGTGTTTTGTGATAAATTGCTTGGCTTTTTTCTGGTTCTCTGGTGTCAAGTGTGTTAAGTGGTCAGCAAACTGTTGTAGGAACTCTCTATCGGGCCCTGTCTCCTTCACCGACGTCTGGTACTCTTCTTCGCAATTGATGATGGTCTCTACTGGCTCGAAACAAGCTATCTCTTGACCATTGGTAATTCTGATGTCGTTGTTGGACAAATTCAGGACTCTGATTGGTATATCTCGTCCGGTTTTAACTATAGCCCGACCAACCAAGTAGTCATGAGCTGAGTGTACGGGCTCCACCATTCCAACGCAGCTCCCAGGATTGCTGTCTAGCTGCCCATGAATAATCTGTTCTGTTCGACCGGGAATTCTAGCTGAAGACTTTGCCACAATTTTTATGGGGGTGACTGACGTGTTGTCGGGCCGTTTTAATACAAATTCCTCATTTAGGAACCGAAGAACATCATATCTCGGGTCGAACATAAATCCATGCTGGCTAATTAGGTCCATTCCCAGTATAAAATCGTCCTCAATATTCGCTACCAGGACCCTATGCCGGATCATGTTGTCCCCTATCTGTAGCACGACATCTGCCTCACCCTGTATGGACATGGACTCGCCGGTGACTGTTCTGAGCTGGATGTTATTGGTAACTGGCCGAATTTCTGATGCTCTCAAAACCCTGGACTTGGCAATGGACACAGCGGCGCCGGTATCGATGGTGATGGTAACTGCTCGCCCGTTGATGGTGCCTCTGATGACTAGGCTGCCGCTATCTCTGCAAAATCCCCGGATGGAAACTGTCCTGGGGGCTGGTGGATGGTGAGTCAGCATTCGCCCCCTTATGCTGACTGGTTGGAGTTTCCCTGGTTGGTAAGTTCGGTTTGTTGGCTACCCCTGGTTGGGGATCGTTCCGGTAGCCTTACTCGGCAGTCACGTTGGAAGTGCCCTGTCCGTCCGCAGCGGTAACATGCCCCTCTGGTGCCAGTTCTTTGTGACCGGTCTAATAATTTGTTCAGACCAGCCAGCAGCGCTTGAAATTGTGACTCTGACTCTTCCTGGTTGAAGGAAACTGCTCGGACCCTCGGCTTGGACATATTCATGACGGCCTCTACTTCCAAAGCCCGAAGTAGAGCTTCACTACTTTTCTTGACGCCACTCAGTCTTAAATTTCTTTGTACTTCCACATCTCTGATGCCGTTTATGAAACTCTGTGTGGCCAACTGGTCTTTCGTTTCCTCTGGCAGGTCTGGGTAGGACAAATGAACTAACCGTCTAATTTCTGCTTCGAATTCTTGGAGGCTTTCACCGGATTTTTGGGTTTTTCCACTCAGTTGGACTTGGTATACCTGGCTCAAGGATTGATTGTCGTAACGTTTGTCTAGGATAGCGATGATCTTGTCGAAATTGCCTTGTTCATCGACTGGAATGCTCTGGAGGAGTTCTAGGGCCGGACCTCTTAACGAAATTACCAGAGAAGTAGATTTTTCTTGATTATCCCATCCATTAGCTGTAGCCACAGCCTCAAATTGTCGTTTATACATAGGCCAAGATGAACTGCCATCAAATGTGGGTGGTTTACTAATGGAACCTCTGGTACTCACGGTGTTCTGGTATTTTCCTCGCTGTAAGTCCTGTTGCATTTTTTTAATTTCTGTTTCTACCTTGTCTTGGATGGCACTGATTTGGTCTTGAACTGTGTTTTGAATTGAACTGATTTCAACTTTTACCTGGCTTTGGATGGAATCGAGGTCATCTACTTTTGTTTCAAGAGTGTCTACGGTATTTTTTATGGTCTTAATGTCATCATTTATGTCTTTTATATCAGACTCAACTATTTGCATTCTTTCATTAACTGTTTCATTAACTTGTCTTACTATTTGCATTAGTTGTTCAAATTGCATTTGTCTTTTTTCTTCAGTTATTTTAAATTCATTTTGTCGTTTTAATTCAGTCTGATCTTGTTTTTCTACAAATTTCGAGAATAATCCTTCCATTAAATTTTGTTGTTTTTCTTCCATGGCAGAGACCAGATTTTGTTGTTCGCTTTTCATTGTAGAAACAAGATTTTCTAATTCTATTTTACGTTTTTCATCGATATTAGTGACAAGATTTCCTAACTCAACTTTAAGTTTGTCATCAAAAGATTTCACTAACCTTTGTTGAATTTCTTCTTGATGTTGTTTCTCCTTCTTGTCACGTTTTTCTAGAATCTGTGCAATTTTTTCGTCTATCTTTTCCATACTACGAGTTTCCATAAATCAATTTAGGATGTTAACTGCACTTAATCCTTCACTTCTAACTCCAAATGTTATATATTTCGTGGGTTCAATTAAAAAATTATAACAACTAATATTTACTTTCACTTTTCTAGAACTTTATTTACATTTAAAACAGCTGATTCACAATACATTTTCATATAAGCTAGTCGTCGCGGTATAACTGCCTGGCGATCGTGGCGTTCTTCTTTTATATCACCAGCGTAGAATTCTCCAGTAGAAATCAACATCGTTCCTTCCGCTGCCGAGCCTTTTCGAGAATCGTATTTTTTATCTTGAAGCGTTTGTTGTCGTGCTGAAATGACACAGGGTCGGCTTTGGGTAAATTTCGTAACAATATATTGATTGATTAACATTTTGTACTTAATCACTTCTTCACTTTGGACGTGAACCTTTGTAATATTGATGCTCATTTATAACTGGTAATTACCTGTTAACTTCAGTTATATAATAGTTTTTTTAACTGTTCCATTAACTTAACTTCGTGCATTTGAGAAGTTTTTTGAAGATTGTAGGATATAATTAGTAAGTTTATTTGCCAATTGTATAAAATAGTGTGGAGAAGTTAGGGTCACATCACTGTAGGGGGCCATCACATCCTTGTACCGGTCAAATTGAACCTGGACAGTATAATTTTCAATAACCGGTAGGGGAAAGTTCAGTACTGATAAAAAAGAGCAATTACTAATTGCTAAATACATTTTTACATGCACGCCAGCACCCGGGACTAAGAGCTCCTTAGATGTAACCCACAGCTCCCGTATCAGGGAAACACTCTGGCAGTATCCCCTGTGGTCATCTTGTCCTCTGAAAGGACGGAGGCAGGGGCCGTTATGCCCTAAGTTACTGTAAACCCTAGCTACCACCCAGTAGACAACTCCAGGGTCCAGATCTCTCGCAGGAAATCAACCATGACTGTAAGACATCCTTACCGGATGTAATTGTAAGGCAAGAATTTTAACTCTCAATCGCTTGTAACTCCAGTCTAATTTAATTCCTACAGAAAATATTGTTCATTTTAGTATTGTAAAAATTTTGGGAATATCTTCAAAAAATTGTATTCATTTTACCTAGCTGTTGTTTTGCTGTGTAATGTATTTGTGTGCCTGGCGCCCCTAAAGGACAAAATTTAAAGCAATTACCTTACCCTCCCGAATTTATACTGAGCAGCTCATAGGCTAGCATTGCCCATGGCCCTTCGAGCCAGAGGTCAATAGTAGATTTTTTTTACCGTTTCAAGAATTTTATTGTTTCAATATTTACATAAGTTTGCTTATATGAATTATTAATTACCCAAATCGTATACAATTATTAGACGGAAATTTAAATTTTTATTGTTAAAGAAGCATTCGTTAATTCGTCAAAATGACTTTATCATTTTGACGAATTAACGATTATTAAAAAAGATCTGGCACCAAACCTCCTGCAGATTTTTTTCCGACTGATGTATCAGGGTGAAGATTCTTCAAAAACTAATCATTTGTATGGTACAGTAGGTATATTTCTATACCAGTTTGTATTTTTGGGAAAATTTTGAAACTTTCCAACAATTTGCTCGAAAATTTTAAAAAGTCTTTGATTGAGGTGAAATAAATTGTCTGCCCCTTTTTAGTTAAGTATAGGCAAAAATATTTTAATAATAGTATTTTGTTGAAATCCCTCAGGGCGAAAGTTTTTTAAAACGGTATTTTAATAACTGTTGCAAAAGAACGATTAATAGGACGGAAATTCGGCAAAATATGCGAATATACGAGATTTTTCTCTAGGTTCGAGCGGAAGGTCTCATTCAATCGGGGAAATCTTTCGTATACTTTAATTAAAGTGAAAGATTAAGTTTGACAGCTAGAAAAAGGTTTGAGAAAAATGTACTTTTTCGATCCAATCTAATTTCCATATTTTGTGCGACCCTGTATGTATAAAAAATAAAACATTTTATATTCGCAGTGAATTCTGTCTTGTAATTCCTAATTTGCAGATAAGAATGGACTCAATTATAAGTCCAAAGCAAAACTTTTGTTAAGTGCAGGCAAACAACACAATTTAGTTTCGTTGCAGTGCCAGCTTAAAAGTAGTTTAATTTAGAAAAATTACGCACATTCTTTTTGTCGACTTTCTCATTGTGGTACGAAAAATTCGTTTAATACTAGTATTCATTACATTGCTTTGTTTGACGATAAGAAATGTCTTTACTAAATAACAAAAGGAAAATGATCGGTCATACTGTGTGAATAAGTAAAACTGATTTTTTATAGAAAATGGTTATGAAAATAACGAAAGTTCAGATTTCTCTCATCGTATTGATGACAATTTTTAATAAACAAATTCCATTGTATAGTATAATAAATATAAAGTACAGTTTATACAAATCAATGAAAACTAAAAAATTAGATGCTTTAGTACAATAGATTTCACAATAAAAAATGTTTGTATAATTTTGTTAATATAAGAAAACTTGTAATCAAGCACTTTCGGGGAAAGTAACACACAAAGGTTCCGAATCGGGAGGTGTTCCATGTGATTGCTGTCATCCCGTAATTTTGAGGTTAAAATGTCACTTTAAAATTATCAGCCTAACAACATCTACCAGAGATATACTATACTGTTATATACTCTGTGGGTACAATTAAAATTTAAAAACTAATATTTACTACCACTTTCTAGAACTTATATTTACATCAAATATATACAACAGCTGATTCGAATATCACAATAACAATTCTACATAAGCTCTTCGCTGCGCTAACTAACTGCCGCGATTATGGGTCTCTCCTTTTAAAACCAGCATCGAAAACTCTCGCACTATCCGTTCTCAGTTCTACAGCTGCCGAGCCATTTCGAGATAAATTTTTTGTCCTAAAAGCGATCGATGTCGTACTGGAATAAAACCAGGGCCGGCTTAGGGAAATTTCTTTACAATACATTCTTCGACGTGTCATTCTTTTGTAAGCAATACAATGTATATAATATATTAGGCGTTACCCGCGACTTGACTCGCGTGTGGCATATATAATTATATGGATATACTTAAAATTGGAACTCGCTTAATGATGGTTGCACTTGGTATTCTAATAGCTTCAAGCTCTGTCTTCGTAGCTTAATAAAATAAATAGGAATTGTTATGGATAATGAAATCTTTTAAATTAGAGCCCATTTCAACTTTTAGTTTTAAAATTGACAATGAAGCACAGGAATCAGTTGACGAAATAATGTGTTTTCGGTAAAAGTATGAAAAGTATATATGTATATATATATATATATATATATATATATATATATATATATATATATATATATATGTATTAGATGGTTTCCGGGAATTCATCCGCGTAGTTGATAACTGATCCCTGCCGGGATCGATGGTAAAATGACGATGTTTCGGCAGAGTCACATCTACCCTCTTCAGGTCGGTTCGCATAATTCTCGTAGCCTTCTGCTTTCGCTTCTAGTTACTCGAATACTCAGACCTGAAGAGGGCAGATGTGACTCTGCCGAAACGTCGTCATTTTACCATCGATCCCGGCAGGGATCAGTTATCTACTACGCGGATGAATTCCCGGAAACCATCTAATACATTTAGTGCCCGCAAAAACTTAAAGACAAATATATATATATATATATATATATATATATATATATATATATATTTACATCTTACTATCTTTTCTGCATCTTTTCATTTTCCTACGGTTCTGCGTCCACACGAGTATATCGAACGATTAGATGATGCTAGCGTAAAAGACACGTTTTTATATCCGAAACTAAAGAGTATATAATTTTTGAACTTCATGTTGTCTGTGAAATAAGGTTTTTACATTTTGCTATGATTCTGCATCCTTTCATTTTTATAATAATTGAGCGTCCGGTATACATATCCATTTCCCTATTTTTTCTGCGTCTAGAAGTATATTTTTTTACAGATTACATGTTTTCGGCGTCCGCAGTGTTGCCAGATCGAAGGTTAAATAACTTATTGGTTAAACATATGTTTTCTTATTTCCAACTATTGCAACGCCTCTAACCTTGTTACCTGGAAACAAAAACAAAACAAAGTAATTTATATTTTTAAGGCATATTTTGTATGACTGAACTGAAATAGACCATTTAAAGGGAAACAAAAACAAAACAAAGTAATTTATATGTTTAAGGCATATTTTGTATGACTGAACTGAAATAGACCATTTAAAGCCATTCGTTATTATAGACGCGGCTATGGGAAGACAAGGAGGCTTAGCCTCTCAAAAAATATTGGCCCATCTAAAAAAACAGAAGCCTTAAAGGGAACGATTGCCGTTATCCAATTATGATAGTGTTATAAAATTTATTTTGCACCGCTAAAGAGTAAAATTAAGACACCTTCTAAATTAATCGTTTCGATAAAAACAAGGTAAACAAAAAACTGGCTGAAATAATAAAAAAGCAACAATGGCTCTCCTTATATTTCAATGGGTATCTAAAAAAGGAGTCTCGAGAAGGGTCTTGTAAACGCTCCGACAACAAAGAAATAATCATGGCATTCATTTATGTTCTGCAATCGCTATTTAAATGGACAAGTTAAATAGTTTACTTTAGTTAATTTATATTCATGTGACTCAATCGACAGAAGAAGTCAGCTATAGTATTACTCATTGTTTATAAACAGTGAAGTTATTTGGTAAATAAAGACGTCGAAAGTGAAAGTGAATATTTGTGTACATTTGATTTGAACCCACATAATCTATTGCAATTTGGTGCCAGCGTGTGGGATTAACTGAAGTTAATATCCTAAATTGATTTATGGCTACAACTCGAAGTATAGCGGAAATGGAAGAGACTAGCAACACATCTTCAAAAAGATTACTGATAAAGTAGACGAAAAAATAACTCACATCCTGGAAAAACATGACAAAAAGGAGAAACTACTTCAAGAGGAAATCCAAAAAAGATTAGTGAAATCTTTTGATGAAAAACGTAAAACAGAATTAGAGAACCTTGTAACTAATATAGATGAAAACAACAAAAACGATGAAAAGTGAACAACAGAATTTAATTGGGGGTTATTTTCAAAATTTGAAGAAAAACAAGAACAAACTGAAGCGAGGAGACAGAACGAATTTAAAGTAACTGAGGAACAACAAAAACATACCAAATTTAAGAGACAGAATAAATTTGAAATATTTCAAGAAAAACAAAAACAAAGTGAATTAAACAGCAATTTGAACAATTAATGCAAATCGTAACGCAGGTCAATAAAGCAGTTAGTCAGACAATGCAAATAGAGAATTAAAAGCGACAAACGATACATTAATATCCTAAAAAATACCGTGGATACTCTTGAAACCAATGTAGTAGACATCGATTCCATCCAAACCAGGTAAGAGTTGAAATCAGTTCAATTAAAAAAAACAGTTCAAAGTAAAGTACAAGATTAAATCAATACCATGCAAAAAAAGTGGAAATTAAAAAATGCAACAAGACTTGCAGGGAGGGAAATACCAGAACACCGTGAGTACCAAAGGTTCCTTTAACAAACCACCCATGTACAAACTGCAATTTGACAACCAAGAAAAATTTACCTCTCTGGTAATTTCTTTCAGAGGTCCGGCGTTAGAGCTCTTCCTAATCATTCCAGTGGATGAACAAGGTAACTTCGACAAGATCATCGCAATCCTAGACAAAAGATACGACAATCAATCCTTGAGTCAAGTTTAACAAATGCAACTTAGTGGTAAAAAACAACAACATAAATCTGGAGAGAGTCTTCAAGAATTCAAAGCAGAGATTAAACGTTAGTTCACTTCTCCTTCCCAGACCTACCAGAACAAACTAAAGATCAATTTGCCAAACAGAGTTTCATAAACGGTATCAGAGATGTTGAGGAACAAACAAATCTAAGACTTAGTGGCATCAAGAAAAGTAATGAAGCTTTGCTCCGGGCTTTCTAGGTAGAGGCTGTCCTTAACATGTCCAAGCCGAGGGTACGAGCAGTTTCCTTTAGCCAAGAGGAGTCAGCGTCGCGTCAGTGTAGCCAACAAAACAACCTCACCAATCAGGCAAACTTCTGTCAGCAGAAGGGAGTGAAAGCCGAGATAGCACCATCAATGGCAGAGAAATCACCATCACCTTTGACAATGGCGCCGCTGTGTCCATTGTCAGTTCCAGAGCTTTGAGGTCATTGGAAATTCAGCCAGCTAATAACCACATCCATTTAAGAACAGTCACCGGCGAGTCCATGTCAATACAGGGTGAGGTAGATTTGGTGCTACAGATAGGGGACAACAGAATCCGGCATAGGGTCCTAGTAGCAGAGATTGAGAACGATTGTATACTGGGTATGGACCTAATCAGCCAGCATGGGTACATTTTCAATCCGAGATATGATGTTCTTCGATTCCTTAATGAGGAATTTGTATTGACACGGCCCGTTAAAAGCGACTTCCATAAAAATTATAGCAAAGTCCTCGACCAGAATTACAGCTAGAGAGCAATCCTGGAAGTTGCGTAGGAATGGTGGAGCCCTTACATTCAGCTCGTGACTACTTAGTGGGACGGCCTATAGTTAAAACAGGACGGGTCAGACCAATTAGAGTCCTGAATATGTCCAACAACGACATCCGAATTAACAATGGTCAAGAAATAGCTTGTATAGCGTATCAGAGATCGGTGAAGGAGACAAGGCCCAGTAAAGAGTTTCTAAAATAATTCACCGACCATTTGACACACCTTACACCATAGAAACAGCAGAAACCTAAGCAATTTATCTCAAATTACTGGCAAATTTTTGATAGTCAAGATGGTACTACTGGTCGTACAAACATCATACAGCACCGTATAGCTACTGGGAAGGCTCAACCCATTGGCATACCACCAAGGCGACTATTATTGGGGCAACAACAGGCAATCGAGGAAAAAATTGAGTCCATGTTACAAAATGGAGTTATTGAACCATCCATCAGCCCATTGTCTGTTTCCGTTGTTTTAGTGAAAAAGAAGGATGAAACCAATCGTTTTTGCGTTCACTACAGAACATTGAACGATGTTACGAAGAAAGACAGCTATCCACTCCCCCGAATCGAAGACACACTGACTGAGCACACTAACAAAGTCCCGTTGGTTCTTCAAATAGACCTAAAGATTGTATATTGACAGGCTGGACTACATGAAAACGATAGGGAAAAGAAACCGTTCCCCACTAGTAAAAGGTTGTGTCAGTTCACGGCCATGTCTTTTGGGACATGTAATGCTCCCGCTACATTTTAGGAGTTAATGGAGTATGTATTGAGCGGGTTGACATGCAGAACATGCTTAGTATACCTCGACGACATTCTGGTCATGGGTCACACACATCGTTTGTGAGACAGGAATCCTCACAAATGAAGGCAAGATAGAAGCCATTCGTGATTGGCCGATCCCGCGAGACAAGCATTAACTAAGAAGCTTTTGGGTTTCTGTTCGTACTACAGGCGATTTTTTGTGAAAGATTTGCCACCATTGCCGCACGGCTACATTACAGACCACTGAAAAAGAGACCTTCCGGAATCAGGATTGAGAAATGTCGTTCAGACAACTGAAGGCGGCACTCTTTTCCAGCCCAATCCTAGCGTTTCCTACACAGTCCGGCAAGATCATCTTAGACGCCGACGCCAGCAACTCAGGTTTCGGGGCCGTTCTTTCCCAAATGCAAGATGGTGAAGAGTGGGTGATCGAGTATTACAGCCGTGGATTCTTGAAACCGGAAAGGATTTATTGCGTCACCAGAAAATAATTTCTTGCAATAACCAGGGCTGCAGACCATTACCACAAATATCTCTATGGCCGTCATTTTCTAATCTGCACCGATCATGCCGCCCTGAAATGGCTGTTGTACATGAAGACTCCGAAAGGACAACTGGCCAGGTGGATGGAGAAATTACTGCAATACGATTGCGAGGTTGAACACCGTACCGGTCGTTTGCATAATAATGCCGATGCCCTGTCAAGAAGACCCCGTGGGGTAGAATGCGGACATTGTCTGAAGACGGAACCGTGAGGAGGTATTTTCATCCGACAGATTCGCGTATAGATGAATGAAGACTGGACAACGGAACAATGTATCGAGAACCAAATGGCTGACTCAGACATTGAACCAATCATGTCACTCAAGAAGAAAGGGGCATCCAGGCCACGATGGGACGCAGTAGCTATGGGTTATGGGCCCAATGGAACTAAGAGCAGAGAGTAGATTGTTAAAGAGAATTTGGGAGCCATGTCGGCCGAGAAACCCGAGATAGTCCCAAAGAAAAAGGTACCCGCAGTCCTGACCGAAGTACATAATGGGATTACCAGGAGTCATCTGGGCATGAACAAAACGGATAAAATTCGCCAACGGTACAATTGAGTAAACTGTGACACAAGTTCAGCCAGTAAGAAAAAAATCTAGCACCAAGGGCAGAATGCAGCAATATAATGTGGACGTCCCATTTGAGAGAATTGCTATTGGTGTCGTCGGTCCATTCCTCGAGTCTGAGAGTGGGAACAAATACATTTTGGTCGCAATAGATTACTACAGCAAATGGTCTGAGGCATATGCTCTACTCAAACAGGAAGCAACCACTATGGTGGGAATCAAGAAAACGAGAGCCACACCTTTGCATCAACAGTCAGACGGAATGGTGGAAAGATTCAACAGGGCCTTGGAACAAAATCTATCCAAGGTCGTCAGTAATAACCAGCATGGGATAAGCATATTCCCCTATTGCTGTTGGCATATCGCTCAGCTGTACATAACAGCACAGGACTGACTCCAGCCATGGCACTGTTCGGAAAAAACCTGAGATTACCTTGTGATTTGGCTTTTGGCTCACCAGAAGAACCGCCCCAAGAAGTCAACGATTATGCCGACCAACTCCGACAGAACAGGCTGGCAATACATGAAATAGCCCGAACACAGATGTTGGCCACCAGCGATCGGATGAAGACTCGATATGACCTCAAGGCAAATTCAGTTGGATTCCAAGATAGGGACAAGGTCTCGCTGCACAACCCCCAGAGGAGCAAAGGCAAATCTCCAAAGCTCCCCCGAGCCTGGGTTGGTCCATACGAGATAGTCAAGAGAATCAATGACATTGTTTATCTTATTCGCCGGAATCCAAGAACTAAGATGAAAATGCATCATTTGGATCGACTCGCTCTTTACAATGGATAGAATGATTACGATCGGGCCGATCAAAATTAAAGGGTGGGCAGTGTTACAAAATTCATTTTATGCCACTAAAGAGAAAAATTAAGAAACATTGTAAATTAATCGTTTCGATAAAAACAACGTAAACATAACATCGGCTGAAATAATAAAAAAACAACAATGGCTATCGCGAAATTTCGTTGGGTATATAAAAAAGGGGCGGCCTCGAGAAGGTTCTTGAAAACGCTCCGACAACAAAGAAATAATCATGGCATTCGGGTATCGTCTACGCCCGCTATTTAAAACGCCAAGTTGAGTAGTTTAGTTTAGTTTTAGTTTATATTCGTTTGCTAAAATCGACAGAAGAAGTCTGCTGTAGTATTACTCTTTGTTTATAAACAGTGAATTTATTTGGTAAAAAAGGGGTCGAAAGTGAAAGTAAATATTTTTTTACCTTTGATTTGAACCCACAGTATCTATTGCAATAACTTTTTGTACTCTTTGTATCTGTTTTTTTATTAAAATTAATGTAAGATGTAACTAAGTAATTCTATAAGAATATACATTTTTTCAAAGTAGTTGTCAGAACAGTGCAACATGTGCAAGTCCAATAAAGAAGTAGTATATACATACTACTTATTTATTGAACTTAGGCACATGTTGCACTGATCTGACAACTAGTTTTAAAAATACATACTACTTCTTTATTGTACGCTGTGATATGTGCCTGAGTGCCCAATATTTTGAATAACTAATGTGGCCTTTTCAGTTCAAGAATTGCTTCTAAAAATGACATTTCGATTAATTTGAGATTAAAAAATTATGAAAATTTGCTTTTGTATGCGAATGATTGACACTGAGTGAAACAAAACTTCAAAAAGACAGGTCCATATACGTAACGTCTACGGATTCGTCCCGTTGACCTTTTTTTCAGTCAGTTCGATCTCCCAATAGCAGATCTACCAAAAATTATATTTAAAAAATCATTTGCTACAAAGACGTTAGAAGCAAACTTAAAATTATTTTCTATGAACAATTAAAAATTTGGGATCCATGCTTTCAACTTTTTTTCTTCATTTGTTTTTCTTTGTGAGAAGATCCTCCAACAAGTAATACATTTCACTTTTTTGATATTGGTGACGGATTTTTCGGCTCATATCTATATGTTCTATTCTATTATAAAATTGTAGTTGTCTGTTTGTTTGTTCGGGTATAACATAAGAACTACTGAACTGCTTTTGCTGATTTTTTTGTTGCAAAGGACTCGAATAAAACTCTATGGGGTAGCCTACAAGCACTTGAAGCTTGCGTGAAATATATTCGGGTTGGTAGTTTTATAGTTATGTAGGGTTGTTAAAAAAAGTTAGAAACAACTGATATATAAGATAGCCCACATATTTCATAAGCTATTTCTTTTTGCTACGAATTCTACATTCCATACCCGGGTTAAACCCCTGGTAATGGCTCATTCGCTATAAGTAGGTTAGAATATGTTAACAAATTACTTAAAACACAAATTATTTTAAAAATATATAATTGTATAATTTCAAGTATATTCTACTTAAAACTTACCGCCTGACGTGTCAAAATTGGGCAACATTCGTATTTTACAACTTCCCGGGATTCTCCCATTAAAGTGTTTGTTTATTGTTTTATTGATAATATAAACAAAATTGTTTATATTATCCTATAATCAACAGCTTTCTTTTACGTACATTTCCCCACGATTGACACCTCATAAAAATCGGTTCGTAAGATAAAATTCTAGATATTCGTAATAAATTGGAAATTTAAATTCGAAAATCACACCATTTTGTATAATAATTAAGTATCAACTCTTTGCGAAATTATTATTTGGAATTGGCAAAAGCGGTTCGAACAATAGAACCATGAGCATACAAAGTAAAATATTGTGAATAGATTATAAATATATCGCCTTGCTGTCTGCATCAATCACATAATCCAGAAATCTAAGAAGCTTATTAAAAAAGAATATCCAAAGTATGCATTAAGACTTTAAAAATAGTCATACTAAAATAATAATGGAAAAAATGAAAACATAAACTTAGAATTAACAACACATAACCATCAATCTCACCCTGAACAAAATATCTAATGTACATTAAAGCGCATGAATCATTTAAATCCAAGAAAATATATTTATTTTTAGAACAACGTTGTCAGCTCTCCGGACGCAGAATCATCTTAAAATAGACAGGAAATATACATTTGCGCAATATACAGTTAGCGATCGTTTCGCCACGTGGTGTTAAAAGCGGGAACCTGACTTGTATATTTTTGATACATTTTACCTGTTTTCTGCGTCCACTGAGATACTTTTAAATTGCCCCCAAAAAGAGATAGACGAAAATAGTGTTGCCTACCATACGTCACTAAGTTTCAGATCATAATTAGGAAGAAACTGTACTGTTTAGGTAGTCGAATCTTTGATCAACAGGCGAAAAATTTTCTGCGTCCGTATACGGATGCAGAACCCCGGGGGACGCAGAATTATATGGAAAAACTCGTATGTACGGACGCAGAATTAATAGCATGATGTATATATATATATATATATATATATATATATATATATATATATATATATATATATTTGTCATGTTTATATATATATATAAACATGAAACAGCACTGCACACACGACGACAATTCTCAACGATGTTCTTGAGATCGTAATACGATACTGCACGTGTTACTGACTCCGCTGGGAACGACGATGTAAGTTGCTAAATAAGTTCACTCAAAGTTCATGTTATAAACTTATTAAACAACTTCCATCCATTTGAAAAAGTTGATGCCGTATCATCAGGGCAGTTCTGAAGTTCTATGTCATCGGTGGGGCTTAGTAGACTGTGAAGCTTTCCTCTGGAATTGCTGTTTGCTGGGCATGGTAATGGTGCTGGCTCGCTAATAGGGTAGACTTAGTAAACTTACTCTTTTTTTTCCGGATTGCTGTGGCGGTGAGCAAGAGAACAACAATTATTAACAAAATTGCAATAATTGTTTCTCCACAAATGGTTGGTTCATCAGTTGTTCCAATTGTTGAAAGTTGACTGACGGGAAGCATGCTGTTGCAGCAGTTGTCGGGGACATTTACTGGATGATATTTGAGTATGATGCTATTTTTGGTGGTCCGTCTGGCATGGATACTGGTATTGCCGATGAAGGCGATGCAGTGGGGCTGAATTTCAATTAATTAATTCGTCGATACGGTTAGTGTAACAACATCTCCCTTGCATTTGATGGTAATGGCAAAGGTCTGGACATGGAGATTAACCAGAGGTTTAAGTTGATCTCTTGGATATTATAATCTGCTGCATATAATATCGAAGTTTTGCCGGTTGCGGAAAGTGTGATTGGCCGTCTGAGAAGTTGTCCTTCGCATCTTTGTCTATTGGATGTGGAATTGACTTGGAACAAATTGTATGCTGTGTGTTTAATGGATTGCAGTCACTCAGGTCTTCGAAGGATGTATATAAATATAATAACGAATCGTCACCTCTCGCAATAAATTTTGTTTTTATTGAAAGCATATGATGAAATCCTGTTCGGTCACCCAAAATTGGGATAGGATATAGGTGATAAAGAGTGTAAATCTCAGGATCAACTAAAGGAGTTTTGAGTACAAACATGATTTTATTGTTGATTTGAAAAACTTCTAATTCTATCAAATCGATTGAACATTAAATAGGAACTGGTAAATCATTTTTATCTTTATCCTGAAATTTTCGGTTAGAATTTGCTTAATTTATCGTTTTCCTTATTACCGTATATTTGATTGTAATTAAGCAGATTCAGCTTATCGTTATAGGTTGATTTACCGAATGAAATTTTTTTATACTTTTTTTATCAGCTATAGTTCACATTTTATCGTATCTATTAATAATTTTGGAAAGAAGTCTTGGGTGAATCTGGTTTCATATTCATCTTATTATCGATATACCGCGTTTTATTGCAACGATAAATCGTTTGTGGCTTAACTGCGAGGTTCATTATTTTTTTTGTATTTTTTTGCTTTGCATCTGCAACCTAGTTGGCGTGGGTAAGCCATCGTTAGTTGCTAGAAATTTCACACGTATCGTGATAAAGAAATAAAGGAAAAAGGGAACAATTATTGCCGGCCTCCTTTGCATTTTTAGGTATTGGTGAATCTGGAGAGTTTGATTGACGATATCTACCAAAATTCAGGAAAGGACAAATTGATCCACTAGACGAAATCTCCTGTGAGCCTAAATTTAGTAGCTGACGAAGTTTCCCAGCTGGGTTGGACTCGACTAAGGATGATCATGTGAGTGGCTTAAAAATTTCTATTTTTTATTTTGTTCAGTATTTCATATATATTTATATTTTATTGAATTTGATTTATATATAGATATACCAGTAAATATATTAATTTTTTTTTAAGTCACTCGCTGGTCTTTCATTATTCATTGGCCCAGATTGGTTGCTTGTCTGCTTGGTTACAGAGAAATCACATTTCAATTTTTAATTTCCTTTCTCTAAGTTTTCAGTAGAGAGCCAAGCAGGTTCTGAGCTAAAGCATTTAGCTACGCCTAGTTTGCTTTATTTTATTTGTTTAACTTGGGGGAAATGTTTATGACCAGATTTCACATATGATTTTTTTATTATATTGATGAATATACATGCAATAACCATTTTTATCGTTTATTACCTTATAATTTTAAAGTACCGTACATTGATATTAATTTAGAGTACTGAGTTTTTCTCATCATCTCGGCGGCAATTCGTTTTCGTCAGTTGTCGAACGGTTTGTCGGATTAGAAGGCACATGATTAGATCTTAAATATAAATTTTTGTATACCGTATCTTTAAACACATTATTAGCTCTCAAACGTAATTGTTTATATATCTGATTTACCATTAAATTTTACCTGTAATTAATAATTGATTTGTTATTTAAATCTAAATTAGTTTGAAACTATAACTAGCAGTTGCAATTTACCTTAAGTTTTATCGTTATCTATTTTTACTTAGAATTTGAAGCGTTTCAAATTTACTTTATTTGTTAAAGTATTTTCATTCATTTTGGTAGTATTCAAATAGTTAATTTAGGGTGAAGAAGTTAGGGAAAACTAAGGTAGGGTGCCTCACCTCATACACGTGCCGAACCGATCCTATAGAGCATATATACGCCTATAATAATCAGGGGGAAAATTCAATATCGATACTTTAAGGGCTATAACTAATTGGCCAATAACTTTTTCATGTATGCCATGACCCGGGGCTTAGAGTGCCCAGATACGTAACCACTAGGCTCAAAATCAAGGCAGCAGAACTCTGGCAGTTCTTGGAACTCCGGCTGCTGTTAGGCATATAGCTCAAAGATCAGGACCTTGAACGATAGACCGACCACTACCGAAGGGCATTCCTACCGAGGGTATTGTAAGGCAAGAATTTATAGATTATTTATTGTAACTTCACTCTAACTAATTTATGTATATATAGACTGTTTAATTTTGTTCTCTGATACTGACAAATATATAGGAAACTCCGTTAATTTAAAGAACAAGAATAAATTGTAAATTTTCGTTATCTTGTAGGTTTTTCTTAAAAACAGTGTGTGTCCATTGGCCTGGCGCCCTTGCATAGTCCTTCTGCCAATTGATCAACGAACTCACGTCACCGGATACTAACTGAGTAGCCTATCGGCACAATATCGCCACGACAGGTGAGAGAGAGGTGTATTGTCTAACCAACAAAATATCTCTCTCAAGCGAGTTTTTGTTATAACTTAACCCTGGGGTTTCGACGAATACGGTAGACAACGTCATTAATCCTCTTGAACACCTCGTACGGACCATCCCAGGCGGGTGTAAGCTCTGGAAATTTACCCTTGCTCCTCTGAGGGTTGTACAGCAAGACCTTGTCCTTTTCCTGGAACTGAATTGGGATTGAGGTCATGTCGTGTCTTCATCCAGTCAGTGGTGGCAAAGGCCAGATCGCAGGGTAATCTCAGGCTAGAGTCAGACCAGTACTGTTATGTACAGCTGAGCGATAGGTCAACAGGAATAGAGGAATATGCTCATGCCAATCACGCTGGTTACTGCTAACGACCTTGGATAGGTGCTGTTCCAAGGTCCTGTTGAATCTTTCCCCCATTCCGTCTGACTGTGGATGCAACGGTGTTGATCTCGTTTTCCTGATTGCCATCATCGTACAGACCTTGTGGAATACATACGATTCAGCCCTTGGTCTGAATGTAGTTCTAACGGGGTGCCAAACCTGTTGAATAGCTGTTCAACCAGCACCGTCGCTACCGTGATTGCCTCCTGATTGGGTATCGCATAGGTCTCAGGCCACTTGCTGAAGTAATTTATTGCGACCAAAATTTATTGGTTTCCCCTCTCAGACTCAGGAAATGAACCGGCGACATCGATGACAATTCTCTCAAATGGGACGCCCACATTGTACTGCTGCATTCTGCTCTTGGTGCGGGTCTTCGTGCCTTTACTGGCTGCCCTTATTATTGCAGGAATTTATTTTCTGGTGACACAATAATTTCTTTCCGATTTTGAGAATCCACGGCTGTAATACTCGATCACTCTCTCTTCACCATCTTGCACCTGCGATAGGACGGCCCCCACACCTGTGTTGCTGGCGTCCGTGTCTAACATTAACTTGACGGACTCTGTAGGAAACGCTATACTTGGGCTGGAAGGTCTCTTTTTCCGTGGTCTGGCGATGTAAAGGTGTGGCAATGGTGGGAAATTCCTCAACAAATCGTCTGTAATAGGAGCGAAGCCCCAAAAAACTATGGAGTTCATGCTAGTCTCTCGGTCTTCATTTGTGCGGATACCTGACTCAGAAACGACGTGGCCCAAAAACTCCACTTCCTTTAGCAATATGAAATTCTTCTTCGGGTTGAGTCTCAGGTTGAATGTGCATTACCGTGAACTGAAACAGCCCTTGACTGGTGGATAACGCTGTCTTTTCTCTGTCGTTTTCATGTAGTCCAACCTGCCAATATCCAGTCTTAAGGTATAGTGTGGAGAACCAACGGAACCCTGCTAGTGTGCTCAGAGTGCATAGCATAATCCATGCAAAATCGGGTTGTTACATCTTTTTTTAACAAACACAGGCTGATGGATGGCTTAATAACTCCATTTTGTAACATGGACTTGATTTTTTCCTCAACTCCTGAGTTAGTCGCCTAGGTGGTATTCTGATGAGTTGCGCCTCCCGGTATCTATTCGGTGCTGTACGACCGGTAGTTCCATCTTGATTGTAAAAAATTTGCCAGTGATTTGCGATAAATTGCTTGGCTTTCTTCTGTTACCACTTTGTTTTGGATAGCACTGATTTCAAGTTTTACCTGGGCCTGGATGGAATTGATGTCATCTACTTTGGTTTCAAGATTATCCAAAGAAGTTTATAGGATCTTTATGCCATCGTTTAGATCTTTTATTTCTGATTCCACTATTTGCATTCTCTGTTTAACTGTTTCATTACCTTGCGTTACTATGTGCATTAATTGTTTTTGTTCTTCTTCAAATTTCGAAAAATTTGGTTGTTCACTTTTCATCGTAGATACAGGTTTTGTTGTTCACTTTTCCTCGTAAGAACAACGTTTACTTACGTTACGTCTATGTTAGTAACAAGATTTTCTAACTCAGCTTTTCATCAAAAAATTACACTAACCTTTGTAGGATTTCCTCTTGATGTTGTTCCTCCTTTTTTTCACATGTTTCCAGGATCTGAGTTATTGTTTCGTCTAATTTATCAGTAACCTGTTAGAATATTTTTTTGCTGGTCCATTTCCGCCATACTTCGAGTTGGAGCAATAAATCAGTGTAAGATGTTAAGTTCACTTATCCCACTTCTGACACCAAATTGCAATAAATTCCATGGGTTCAAAAGTAAATTTACACAGATATTCACTTTCACTCTCGATGTCTTGGTTTACACAAAAATAAATTCACTTTTTTTACCAACAATGAGTATTTCTACAGCTGATTGACTTCTATCGATTCAATTCACACAGCAATATAAAACTAAACTAAACTACACGACCATGTACAACAGTCCTATTTATAGTCAATACAAAAAAGACTAGAATGCCAAGATTATTTCTGTGTTGTCCTTATCTAGCTGGCTTTACTAAATCCATCAGTACGAATTATTATTAAGTTTGTTTATAGACAGCTTTTTGGTATGTACAATATTCATTTATTTTTAATCTAAAACTTGTAGTGCCTCCTCTTTCCTTTCTTCAGTGAATAAACTAATAACTACTGACATGTCACTGAAGTTTTATTGAATGTTTATCTAGGATGGCCTCAATCTCCTTACGAGTAAGATTTTGGTAACTATATATTAAACGATTAATAGTTTGTTCTTTATTTAAAGTTAAAACACACTTTATCCCTTATTAGATTTTATTTCTGTGCAAATTTTGAGTCACATTAGGGTTTCTATCAAAATTGTTCACCTCTACTCAGCAATATTATACATTTTTTTACTTAAATTTAAACGGCAGAGGAAAGTATATGCTTGTTGTAAAGCTTATCTGCTCCAGTAGCCACTTCATTCTTCAACGTATGTAATGTTCGTTAAGTTTTGGAAACATTCTTCATCATCCTACATTTACACATTTAGATTGCGTTTAATTCAAGAAATTCAAGAACATTACATCTCACTTCAACTTGACTTACCATTATTGAATAATTGTGGTTTAACCACTTTATCATCAAAATTGAATCATAGCTCATTTTGATCAAAATAATGTTAATTTTTTCTCAACAAAGGGTAGTTTATTAGCCATAAATTTGTTGAAAAAAAAAAGAATTAACATACTTGGGCAAAATTTTTGTCCTAATGAGAAGTACAAAAACTATTATTTTCAAATATTTCGCTGTATGTGCCTTAACAGATAAACGCTCGAGAGAACCGCACAAGCACTAAAAATATCACATACGCTATATCAAGATGCATACACTAGGACAGCTAACAAAATATATGGAGACGAAGTAGACTTCAGATAAAATCTGATTTAAGCTAGAATTCTAGGTCACACTATTGTATTTGTGCCTGTATGTATAAAGTTACTACATTTATTAAATTTAATTTCGATTGAAATCAGAATTGTACTTACTATCTAAATTATTGTTGGGTACTAATAGTTATCAACTACGCGGATGAATTCCCGGAAACCACCTAAAACATTTAGTGCCCGCGAAAACTTAAAAACTAATATATATATATATATATATATATATATTTGAAATATTCAAATTTGAATAATTCTTCGGAATATTAAAATTCAGCACCTGTAAATTTTTACTACTTTTATAAGAGATATTTCCATAAATAGTTGAACTACGTACAGGGAATACTTAGTGTATATGGTGCATTAAGCTATAATATCATATAGAGGGTGTGCTGTTCAAAAATAATGAGATAAATGAACTACTCTAAACTAGCTCGTGTGGACCATCCCAGGCTAGTGTGAGCTTTGAAGACTTGCCTTTGCTCCTTTTGAAATTGTATAGCCAGACATTATCTCTCTTGTAACCTGACTGAACGTCCACCAGCACCGTTTTCATAGTGGTTATCGCACATTGGATAGGCATAATCTTCAGGCCTATTAGTTCAATACCAGAATATTTTTTTAACACCACTCGGACACTTGGAATGGTCCGGCAGCATCAACAGTAATTATTTCAAATGAGACTCCCACATCGATTTATGTCCTTGAAACGGGTTTTTGGGCCCTTGCTGCCTGCGCAGATCTCACACATCTACGGCACCAAACTCTAACGTCTTCGAAGTAATTTATTCAGAATTTTATGGATGATATTTTTCATACTCAAATGATATCCGGTAATCCCATTATGTTCTTCGATCAGAAAGGTGGGTACTTTTACCATTGCGACCACCATTCAGGGCTTAGTTTCATTGTTTCCCAAATCCTCTTTAAAGTCCGAATGGGCCTATAATGACCACATCACGCCAGAGTAGCTTAATATAGCATCTCTTAAAGACCTGGGTACACCATTATTCTTTAGAAACAAGATTAGTTTAATATCAATATCAGGAATTTGATCCTTTAGACATATTTTCGTTGTCCAGCCTTTATCACCTGCCATCACAGCTGTCGAATGGAGATACTCTCTCGGTGTTCCATTTCCCGGCCTTGTTTACAATCAGTGCGACAGGTTCTTGATAAGGTTCTTGATATGCAAATGGCCAGAACTATGTTCTACCTTGAAGTCGCATTGTTGTAATTTCTTCATTCACCTGGCAAGTTGTCTCTCCAGTATCTTCGAGTCCAATACCCACTAGAGAGCGGCATGATCAGTGAAAATGGTCTACAGCCCTGGTTTTTACTCGTGGTTCTTTTCTGGTGCCAGAGTAATCAGTTTCTGGCTTCGAAAACACACCTAGTGTTGCTGACGTGTGTCTAGACCGGTCTAGACCGAACTTTCCATAGTATGTAGAAAAAGCTTGAACTGGCCTTTCCTTTCTCACTAACCTGCCACGTACAGGTGCGGCAAATGTGCCAGATCTCTCAACAAACAGCTTGTAGTACGAACAGAAACCCCAAAATTTCGTAGTTCGTGTTTGTCTTATCCTCTCTACCGCTTTCTGAAATAAGGAACATATTTTGGGATTGAATCTCAAGTTAGCTTTATTAATTCGGAAGTATATTTCACTGAAGTTCTGCTAGTTAACATGCCAAGACGCTCTAGACTCCATGAACTTCTCGAAGATAGAGGGAGCCTTACATCAACCGGTGAATTATAACAATTCTTTACTGTTGGAAGGCGCTGTCTTTTCCCTATCGGTTTCATGCAGCACCTGCCAATACCCACTCTTTAGATCTAACCCAAGAAAGTCTATTCATATAGAGTTGAGTAGGTTATCAATAAAGTATTAACATCGATAAAAACCAGCGAAAACCACTTTTTTGTTTATTTCAGATGTGACATTTTCAGGAATGAGTGTTGCGCCATGGATTAAATAACTTTTCTAATATTAGAGTTTCTAATGTAAAATAATAATTCCAGCGACCTGTAATGCACATACACACACATATATGTTACAGGGTGATCCTACAGTAATGGATAAATTGATTTTCGACGTAATCCGTACTAATATTATAAATGTGTATCTAAGTTTGTTTGTTACGCTTTCACGCCAAAACTACATAACTGATCATGAAACTTTGTACACATATTAGAGGTATAAGAAAGGAATAAGGATACTTTTACTAAAAAATGAGGGCAAAAAAATATTGGCGGGCATTTGAAAATCTAGCAACTTCAACGCCAATACAGTTCAAACCCTAAGTGGTGTATTACTTATGGTCAAATTAATTTCTTATTGACTACAGTTTCAGCTGTTTGGATTTTTTCTATATTCAATGTTATTTTGTTATATCACTTATAATAACGAATATAGACCCTTATAGAAACGCACGTCTTATGGGGAGAATGTCCTTTGTTTGTGTTTCATTTTATTGTGACACGTATCATAAACAAGTATCACAAAATAGAAGGAGTGTAAGACGCTCTGCTGCTAATCTTACGTTCTCGGGTTCGAAATCCACTATATGTATTTTTTTTTAATTTTTTAAGTATCTGTCGTTAATTAATTTTATGTATCAATTTTAATACTGGCACGCACAAGTTCTGTTAATATTGACAAAATCAAATCATCTCAAATATTTAATAGTTGCAAGTTGGTAGTCTTGATCAATGTGAGCGTAAAAATTGCGACAAATCATTAGGTTTTAATTGGCAGTTAACAAAACCGCATATCATAACAGTAGATATATATACTGTAAAATCATGTAGTAGATATTTAGTATTTAGTTAACACACGTTTAAATCTGGGTTACGAAATTAAGCGAAAAATTGTTGTTTAAGTTTTTATCGTATTCTCTTTTTAAATTGTTAGAATTCAAAATTGCTTATTTTTGTTGAAGTGAAATACATTTTAACCTTTATTATAGTAAGTTATTTCAATAAAGCATGTTTTTAGTTTTTTTAACCTTGATTGTATGTAGTAATTTTTTAATGCTGAATCATTTAATTCAGTTCTGTTGGAATGTAATGATCTTTGATATTTATTTTAGAGCTTCAACGGGAGCGATGCCCCGGGTAAAAGCTAGTTAGGAAACATATGAACTACCCCAAAAGAATTTAAACGACAAAGAGTAGCATATGACACCGCGTTTGAAAAGGTTCACAAATCTCTATTCAGCAATGTAAGATTTTTTTATTTTTGGACGTTGATAATAAGATTTTAAATTGTTGAGTTTGTAAAATAAATAAATAAAATTTAAAGTAATTAACAATATTTACAATAATTTATTTCTTGAAAAATAAAAATAGACGGTGTTGAAATTGTCCGACTTTCCGCTGATTTGATTTCTTTTTTAAATATTGGGTATTGTAAATCGTCTTTATTAGTTCGTTTACTCTTGTAGATTTTTTATTTTAAATAGCTCCAGAAAAAATAATCCAGTGGAATGAGATAGATAGAACGGGGTAGCCATTCAATTTCGTCACGTTGCAAAACAACTTTAAAAAGGTAAGTATGTACTGATGCTGCTTAATGTGATGTAGCTTAATATTGTTGCAAACATATGTTACTATTAATTTCTGCTGGGTTAACAACACTATCAGAAAGAGTTGTCATAATTCTGATATTAAAATATTGTTACGAAATTTACCAAATCCGACCCTGTTTCATTTCAGTACGACACCGATCGTTTTGAGAAAGAAATGGTTCTCGAAATGTCTCGGCAGCTGTAGGATTGATGATTGATTTTACGAGAATTTTCTATGCTGGTTTTAAAAAGGAAGCAGCCCACGATCGCAGTTCAGTTAGTGGAGCGAAGAGCTTATATATAAAATCGTTGTTGTGATATTTGAATCAGCTGTTGTATATATTCGATGTAAATAAAAGTTCTAGAAAAGTGAACGTGAAGATTAGTTGTATAATTTTATAATTGAACCCACGGGACTATATACCAAAATTTGGTGATCAGAAGTGAAGGATTAAGTGCAGTTAAAATCGTAATTTGATATATGGTAGCATGGAAAAAATGGACAAAACTACAAAAAAAAAATAGTCAAGCAGGTTACGGAGGGGCTAGACGAAAAAATAGCACAGATTCTAGAAAAACGTGACAAGAAGGAGAAACAACATCAAGAAGAAATTCAACAAAGTTTAGTGAAATCTTTTGAGGAAAAACTTAAAGTTGAGTTAGGAAATCTTGTCACTACGATGACAAGCGAACAACATAATCTGGTTTCCACCATGAAAAGCGAACAACAAAATCTGGTTTCCACGATGAAAAGCGAACAACATAATTTAATTGAAGGATTGTTCTCGAAATTTGAAGAAAAACAAGGCAAAACAGAAGAAAAAAGACAACTGCAATTTGAACAATTAATGCAAATAGTGTCGTAAGTTAATGAAATAGTTAATGAAAGAATGCAAATAGTGGAATCCGATATACAAGAGATAAACGACGACATTAAGATCCTAAAAAGTAATGTGGAAACTCTTGAAATCAAAGTAGATGATATCGATTCCATCCAGAGACAGGTGAAATTTGAAATCAGTTCCATTAAAAACATGGTACAAAGTGAACTAAGTAAAGTACCAGATAAAATCAGTGCCATCCAAAACAAGGTAGAAACATAAATCAAAAAAATGCAACAGGACTTACGTCCCAAGACCTCAAAGATTATGCCGACCAGCTCCGACATGCTGGCAACACACGAATTAGCCAGATCGCAGATGTTGGCCACCAGTGACAGGATGAAGACAAGATATGACCTCAAGGCCAATTCAGTCGGGTTCCAAGAGAGGGACAAGGTCTGGCTGTACAACCCCTAGAGGACCAAGGGTGCATCTCCAAAGCTTCACCCGCCTGGGAAGGTCTATACTAGGTGGTCAAGAGTATTAATGACATTGTCTACCGTGTCCGTCGAAACTCCAGGGCTAAGTTGAAGGTGGTTTATTTAGATCGACTTGCCCCCTACCATGGAGAGGATGTGTCTGATCGGTGGATCAGAATTAAAGGGGGGCAGTGTTATAACATTTATTTATGTCGTCCCTTACTAAAGCAACGTAAAACATCAATCTCTGGGATAATGATAAAAAGAACTGGAATCTTCGACTATGGTAGAAACTATTGATCTCGACGCTGGGCAAGCAAATATAATACCCATCCAGAACGACTGGAAAATTCGATGTAGGCTATATAAAGGAATATAGAATTCATAAATTGGTACAGCTTAGCTAGTTTAGTTTATATTCCGTGTAAATTCTTTATCGAAATCAGCTGTTGGAATTATTGAATTTTTATGTGTAAATAAAGTTTCTAGAAAGTGACAGTGAAGATAAGTTTTTAAATTAATTAAATTTGTCCTTGCAAAAAAGTTGAATATGCATGTTCACGCAAAAAATCGTAATAATAAAGGGTATCTAAAAACACAATAAAGGTACATCCTATTATTCCTGATTTGTGAATTATTCCATTACATAAACATAATATCACTCCACGCACCAATATAAAAATATTCGATTTAATATTAAATTTCTTCGTTATGCCAAAACACATCAAAATATTACACTCAAAATAAGTAACATAAAGTTTTTGCAATACACTACCTACCACACAATGTTTACTTCCGCGCAATTAGAACGATAGCAGTTTAACTAATGTTGCGATATTATAGGTTTTATTATTATTTTTTTAAATATAAAACTGCCTTACACGGAATGGTAGAGAATTTTTTTTAATAACTTGTTAATTTGATAAATAATTTCTTGCTCTTTTCCAAAAAAATGGTTAAATACACAACCAAGTGCTTGCTTTAGTTGGCACTTTGCACATTTTTTTCTTACAAACTGTTTGACATATGGCACATATGACTTTTTTTTATTATGTTACACCCTATGTATATATATATATATATATATATATATATATATATATATATATATATATATATATGTTATATAAGTTATTCCATCGACTTATGTGAAACCATCTAGCAACAGTTCCCAAGCTGAGTCAGCATCCACGTGTCGTCTCAGGTTACCTTCGACGACGTACATCCGTGCGAACAGCAAACGCTGCGACAACTTAGTCAGCATTATTATGTTATAAATTTTTCATTTGCCTTATGTCCGCATTCATTGTTACTTACAGATTTGTCTAGTTAGTTTAACACTCATTTTTTCCTTTTTTATTGTTATAAAGTTTTATTATTATTTTCATTATATTCAAGTTTATATTAAAAGTTTTATTAATTGTGCAAGTATAAATAAAGTCTTTTTTAAAAAGTGAAATTTTGGAAGTGTGATATAACAAATTGGCGCAGTCAGTAGGATCCGTCTAACGTTACTAGAACACGAGTACTCTAACTGGTAGCGGCGGATTCCTATCCCTCAACGGAACAACGAACCTGGAAGAAGTCCTCACTGCAATCAAACGTAGAACACGGCGCTTTCAATGTTCCTGTTGATGTAAGTAATGGTGAATCGTCATTCGTTTTAAGTATTTGATTTATTTTATTGACCATTGATTTTTAATAATTTGATTTAATACATTCGATTTGATTGATTTTTTTATTGATTTTATTATTTGATTTTTATATATTTGATTTGAATGAAATAATGATCTATTTCATTACTTGATTTATTTGATATATTTATTTTATCTCTTTTATTGACGTTTGATATATTTGATTTACATATTTTATTGATTTATTTATCCATTTGATTAACTGATTTATTTGAACTATTGATTTTATTGCTTTACATTTTATACTGTTCTATCGTTCAAACAATCCTTAATTCCCGCTAACGTATTCTACAGTTCATTAATTTTCTACACCTTTTAACATTTTATTCTATATACTTTACACTCCAATTCATTTATATCGATAAACATGGCACAAGCTTCACCAAATTCAGGTACACCTGAAACAGAAAGATACCGGTTAACGGAGATATTTTCCGTTATACCCGAATTTGAAGGCGACCAAATTTCCTTGGGAACCTTTATAGATGCGTGTAATTGCGCATATAATATGTCCACGGCGGATCAAAAATATTTGTTGGTGATCCATATCAAAAATAAACTCAAAGGGAAAGCGGCGCAGTTGATAAATTCAAGGAACCCTGGATCATACCTTGAAATCAAACAACTATTGACCCTACACTTTGGAGATTCTCGTGATCTCTCTTCCCTTATTCACGACTTACAACGTCTAAAACAACTGCCGAACGAGTCCCCATTAACGTTCTACAATCGTCTCCAAGTATTGAGTGCGAAAATGCACTCCTGCATTCACAAAACTGCTGGGCTTAGTCCAGAACAAAAAGACGCCCAGACCACTCTAGTGGATACTATGGTCATGAATACCCTTCTTACGGGATTAGAACCCCGGTTAGGTCAGGTAATTCGTGCCAGTAACCCAAAAGACCTTCTAGAGGCACACTCCCGGATTAGGAGAGAGCTTCAACTTTCTTATTTCGAGGATCAGAAAACGAACAAATCTGTTCCTCTCAAACCCAACTTTCAAACACGAAAGCCGACACAACCTCTTAAGTGTCTTCATTGTGGTCGATTAGGCCACATAGCCGCAAATTGCCGATTGAAAAATCAAAACAATTCTCAACAATTCAATCAAAACCATAGGCCAAATCCTGTTGGACCTAACCAACCAACAAGGCCAAATTTCCCCTCAAACACACCCCCTGTTCAACAAGGACAACAGTTTCGTCCACAAAACTTTCAGAGACCCCCTTTTAGGTCTCAAATGAACCCTAACTATTATCGCCCATCGGTAATACAAAACAATCCTAATAACCGTCCTGAAAGGGCACACCATTTCAATCAACACCAAAATGTTGATTACACTAATTATTCAGACTACAATTATTATACGGATGATAACACATACGATTATGAGGATGATCTTCAAAATTATCCTATCGTTGAACAAACGTTCGAAGATACTCCTATCGAACCCTTTAATAGCCATCAATACCAGGATTTTCTAGCGCTTCCGAGCCTAGACCAACCTCCCGATTCGACAACAACTTTGTGCGAAGTCGAAACCCAAATTCAAAACTTGAATCTCGACGATCTGAACCCAAATTTGAACTTCCCGGAGCAACTATTTCTTTAAGCCCACTTCTTACAGTTAACTCTAAAAACCTTTACTACATTCTTGACGCTTCTTCTAAATTCAAACTACTTATTGATACCGGAGCTGGTATCTCTATCTTCAAAGAAAATACCGTAAAGAATTTCACCCAAAGATCTCCTGAAAGGGTAACGATTCAAGGTATTACCCATGAAAAAATCCCTATTTCACAATCTACCCTAATTCCATTCGCTCCACGTAACCCACATAAAGTTTTTATATACGATTTGGAAATTGAGTTTGACGGCATACTAGGATTAGATTTTCTCGAACACTATGAATGCATAGTTGACTTAAAATCTAAACAGCTAATAACAAATTTTAAAACCATCCCTTTACACAAAGTTCCCGATAACGATCAACCCTTGACTGATGTACCCGACACACCCAATGTTAAGCCAAATATTATTTCACAAACACCCACACAAAACAAAATTTCTATTGAGGCACGCACAGAAAAGATCTTTAAACTTAAATGCGATCTTTCTAACATCGACGCCATCTTACCAACTCAAGAAATAGACAGAGTACGACTTCCAAACGCACTCGTACATATTAACGCAAATGGTGAATTTCTAACGTCTATAATAAACGCTAACGCGATGCCAAAACAGTAACTTTTTCTGACTTAAAACTGGAACCACTCGACAAAACTCACCCTCTTCTGAATTTCAATACAGACGATTATCATGAGCCCCAATACATAGACAGAAACTCGACTATTAGAAAACAAATTAGAACTGAACATCTAAATGACGAAGAACGCGAACAAATCACTAATCTTTGTTTGGAATTTCAAGACATTTTCTATCTTGAAGGTGACGTCTTGACTTTCACTAACGAGGTTAAACATTCGATTGATACGAATAACGCAAAGCCCGTTTTCACTAAATCATACAGATATCCTCAAGTTCATAAAGAGGAAGTGAAAACCCAAATTGGAAAAATGCTTGAACAAGGTATCATTAGGCACTCCTCATCTCCTTGGTCCTCCCCTGTATGGGTCGTCCCCAAGAAGCTCGATGCTTCTGGTAAACAAAAGTGGCGAGTAGTTATCGATTACAGGAAATTAAATGAATTGACTGTAGATGATAAATATCCTCTGCCAAATATCTCTGATCTTCTCGACCAACTTGGAAAGTGTCAATATTTTTCGACACTGGATCTCGCTTCCGGGTTCCACCAGTTGGAAATCCAAGAGGAAGATATTCCTAAGACTGGCTTTTCTGTCGAAAATGGTCATTACGAATTCGTTCGTATGCCATTTGGTTTAAAAAATGCACCTTCTACTTTTCAGAGTGTCATGGACAATATTCTTCTGGGTATACAGAATGAACGTTGTCTCGTCTATATGGATGATATCATCGTCTACTCTCCGACCATCCATGAACATATTTCCCGATTAACAGAAGTTTTTAAACGACTTCGGAAATCTAACCTCAAAATTCAACCTGATAAGTGCGAATTTCTTCGTAAAGAAGTGGCTTATCTTGGCCATCTTATCACACAAGAAGGTGTAAAACCAAACCCTTCAAAGGTTGAATGTATTCAGAACTTTCCGCAACCCCAAACTCCGAAAGACATCAAATCTTTTCTTGGTCTCGCTGGGTATTACAGACGCTTCATACCAAATTTTGCGAAGATCTCTAAACCTCTGACTAAACTACTCCAAAAAGACGTCAAATTCATCTTTGACGCAGATTGCAAGTCTTCCTTCGATGAACTGAAGCAAGCCCTTGTATCTGACCCAATCCTGATATATCCAAACTTTGAAGAACCCTTCCTGCTCACTACTGATGCTAGTGCTTTTGCTATTGGAGCGGTTCTTTCTCAAGGCCCTGTGGGAAAAGATCTCCCTGTTGCATACGCTTCTCGCACCCTCTGTGCTGCAGAGACACGATATTCCACCATCGAACGAGAATTGTTGGCCATAGTTTGGGCTGTTAAGCACTACAGACCGTATCTTTTTGGGAGAAGGTTTACACTGCTGTGTGACCACCGTCCGCTTACTTGGCTCTTTTCCATCAAAGATCCTGGCAGTCGTCTAGCCAGATGGCGCCTTAAGCTAGAGGAATACAATTATAAGATTGAGTACAAGCCCGGCAAGGTAAACCAAAACGCAGATGCTCTTTCTCGCATCAAAATCAACCATTTCAAGCAATGTGCTGATTTCCTTTCCAAAATCAAAATTTTCGCTAACAACGAAACTGACTCCGAACAACCTGAAAACTCTGACAATGACGACGAACATGACGAAAGAATTATCACTGAGTTTAATCGATTTGTTCAACTCTACAAAACTGAGTCAATAATCGATTACTCTAAAATTGAAATATCCAATTCTCAACTTTTAGACAAGTCCCACAAACGCATAGTTACATTCTTTTGGCAAAACAAAACCAACGACTTACACGACAAAATTATTGATGACTTTTTCGAAGAAGAACCTAATTTCAGTAATGACACTCTTAACATCATGGCCAGTAAATCTGTCAGGCATAGAAAATACTTAGTTGTACCTTTGCCCTATGACCCTGAAACTGTCGTCTCACATCTTTTCAAAATTATTTATACCAACCAAGACCATTTCAACGACTCCGAAACATACTGCATAGAAAATAACATAGAACTTCCCATTCTCGAAATTTTATCTTTCATTCTCTCCGACAAAGAAATCAAACTGAAAATCTGCCAAAACATTGTTACAACTCCTACCGAAGACGAAATTCCTATAATAATACAACAATACCACTCTGGTAAAAACAACCTCCATCGTGGCATTAACGAAACTATCAGACGTATTAGGGAAAAATACAATTGGACCGGCTTAATTAAAACTGTAGAACAATTCATCAAATCCTGCGAAACTTGCCAAAAAGTAAAGTTCTGTAGGAAAAACTTAAGTGCACCTTCTGTTATTACGGAAACACCCAAGACTCCTTTCGAACGTATTAACATTGACATCTTCGAATATCCATCTAGAAATCATGCACTCACTATTAGGGACGAACTCACGAAATTTACACAAGCCTACCCCATAAACGACAAAACAGCTTCAACTGTCGTAAACACCCTTCTGATTTTCTTTCAACATTACGGAACTCCACTTCTTATCCATTGTGACTATGGACGTGAATTTGATAACACCTTAATGCGGGATCTATGCCAACTATACGACATAAAACTGACATTCTCCAGCGTTCAACATCCCGAGTCAAACGGTTCTATTGAAAGATTTCACGCGACCTTAGCAGAAATGATAAGGGCAAATACAGCGGAACATCCAGACGAACATCCATTTAATGTCCTCCCTTATGCCATCATCTGTTATAATAACACGAAAAATAAAACCACCGGTTTCACGCCCTACGAACTTGCATATTTGGGCACACTTCAAGTAGGCCTCCAGAAACCCTTTACAACCAGGAAAAACTGATTTCGAAATACGTAAGAGACCTAAATAACAGAATGGACTATTACTACAGACTCGCCCGTGCTAAAACCGAAAGACAGAAAGAAAAATCTAAAGTGCGATTTGACCAACACGTTTCTACTAAACAACCCGATTACAAAGTAGGCGACAAAGTCTACGTAAAAGAGTCCCAAATCAAAAACAAAGCCGAAAACAAATTCAACGGCCCCTTCGAAATTACCGCAATACGAAAAAACTCTGCCACCGTCATAAATTTACAAAAAACCAAATAACTAAAGTTAACTTTGACAGACTAAAACCCTATTTTGAATAAATCCCTTTTTCAGATTCTGTGGAATGTTTTCAGTCGTGAACCTTCAACAGTACTCCATTACGCCTGTTAACAATACTATAGGAGTTTTCTTCCATGAAGAAGGCACCCTTAAAATTTCTAATGAGAAATGGACACTCCTTGTTTACAAAGATCTAAACCCCTTCGAGACGCTATTTCTAACAACGACAATATACTGAACAGACTTTTAGAAACTATTAACGACAACAAAACTAACATTAAAATCTTCAAATCAAAAGTACAGACTCACGTAAGCCTCCTGAAAAATATCAAAATCTGTTAACATCAAATATACAGAAATTTTCGCTGACACTGAGACTTACAGTACCACAGAAAGAAACGCGGACTAATTAATGGACTGGGATCGATTTGGAAATCTATTTCCGGTAACTTAGATGCAACAGACGGAGAATACTTTAGTGACTCTATAAACAAAATTACTAAAGACCAACATCAAATTGAAAACTTAATGAAACGACAATTATCAGTAACAACTTCAGTCATTAAGAACCTTAACACCACAATACAAAAATTCAGTCCGAAGAAAGAATATTTTCGGAAAATATCGAAGCAATTAGGAAGTCAATTGTGTTCATTACAGACGATCTTGCTTTTATGAACTTCAAGCCAATGTCT
This sequence comes from Octodonta nipae, assembly GCA_034190945.1. Classification (NCBI taxonomy): domain Eukaryota; kingdom Metazoa; phylum Arthropoda; class Insecta; order Coleoptera; family Chrysomelidae; genus Octodonta; species Octodonta nipae. The sequence goes on from CM067219.1 coordinate 63,647,048, forward strand.
TGGATTTGTGTGAAAGCTTAATGGAAAGTTACGTATACATTGAAGATACCCTCAACGATGTATTAACTGCAGTCTCTTTCGCCCGTCTAAAAATCTTACATAGCTCAATTATAAACCCAGTAGATTTGGTCGACTCCCTTCAGAAAAATCACAGTCACTTCATGAAAATAACTTACCACTTCCAACCTATAGTTCAAATGTTGCTAGATACATCGATCTAATAGAATTGGTAGCTTTTCAAGTCAATACTAAAATTGTTTTTGTACTAAAAATCCCCTTAGTCAATCCTGAAACTTATACACTATACCGCTTGTATCCTATCCCAGTTTTGGATTATCGAACAGGATTTCACCATATTCTTCCAACAAAATTAAAATATATCGCGAGAGATGACGATTCGCTATTGTACGCATCTTTCGAAGACTTGAGTGACTGTAAGCCATTATCTAAAGAACATAAGATCTGTTCCAAAGTTATTCCACACACCAGAGACAAAGAAGCCCTCTGCGAAGCACAGCTTCTTAGACAGCCAGCAGCCCTTCCTCAACTTGCAAGCCTTTAATATTATATGCCGAAGAGTATAATATTCAAGAGATTGACCTGAACCTTTGGTTAATCTCGATTTCCGGACAGTTGCCCATCAACATCAAGTGCAAGGGAGAAGATGTCGTTACCCAATCCATATCGACAAATTCTCTACTGACCATCCAACCCAGTTGCAATGCCTTCATCGGAAACACCAGGTCCATGCCAGAAGGACCACCAACAACGTTGACAACATCACACTTAAGAGTCACCCAGTCAACATCCCCTACAACTTGCGACAACCTGCCAACCATCAGTCAGCTTCCAAAGTTGAAACCCATGAGACTACAAGAATTGGATGCCAGAGACCTGAATATCGCTAACCATAAGCTTAGCCAATACTCCAGGGAATTGGAAAAGCTCCTGGACCAACCATCTTGGAGAAACACACCTCCTCTGGTTTACGATCATCACAATGGCAACAACCGCAATTGTGGTTGTCCTCGTTCCATCGGCATCATCAGGAAGAAATTCCAGAAGCCTCCAACAATCAGCCCTTCTGCCGATCCAGCACACCACCAGTTCCATCAACCATCAAGCCCAGGGTAAACTCCATAGCCTCCTTAGTCCTGTCGAGGATGGAATTGCAGAACCTCCTTTAAAAGTCGATGCTGTAGCATCAACTTTTTATATGGATGGGAGTTGTTATATAAGTTATTCCATCGACTTATGTGAAACCATCTAGCAACAGTTCCAAGCTGAGTCAGCATCCACGTGTCGTCTCAGGTTACCTTCGACGACGTACATCCGTGAGAACAGCAAACGCTGCGACAACTTAGTCAGCATTATTATGTTTTAAATTGTTCATTTGCCTTATGTCCCGCATTCATTGTTACTTACAGATTTGTCTAGTTAGTTTAACACTCATTTTTTTCCTTTTTTATTGTTATAAAGTTTTATTATTATTTCATTATATTCAAGTTTAATTAAAAGTTTTATTAATGTGCAAGTATAAATAAAGTCTTTTTTTAAAAGTGAAATTTTGGAAGTGTGATATAACATATATATATATATATATATATATATATATATAATGGTTATTTTATTATTTGACAGGAGAGCCCCTAACTATTAGATTTTGCATTTCAACAGCTTAACGACTAACACAACTAATGAACTAAAACTTCGACAAAACCACAAACTAAACACAATACAGATCTGCTCATCCCTCAAGAAATATCCATTATCCGAAAATCAATGAACCGCTAGATTATAGTCGGAGGTGGGATCTTAGAACTCAATGGACCAATTAAGGGACCGATTAAGGGTTCTGCTCGGGAAGCGAATTACTTGATACAACTATCTTAAACTGAACATCGTTAGGATAGCATTGTTATGTTGTAAATAAACATCCATGAAAAACTAATAGCTTAAATTGTGAAATTAAATTTGAACAGTAACTTTGCTCTATAGAGAGAATGTAAATAACTAGTTTCTGCTCTAAATATATTAATCAGAAATTTAATAGCGGATTAATAATTTTGCTCAGTATTTTGCTTGATAAAATTACTCACTTTATATTTTTAGCATTTCTTGGGAATAATATCACAATTACGGGAAAATCTGTGTATTTCAATAATTCAAGAAGTTTCAGGGTCTCAATCAGACGTCGTTTTCAATGGCAATAATGAACACAGCTGAATTAATAAAATTAAAAAGTTCACAATGACAATTACAGCATTCACAATTTGACCTTAAAATGTGTGACAATATAAACTAACGAAAGTAAGGGGAAACTCCTTTTTATCCCGATAGAGGTATATTCAATTATTAATTTCATCTTTGATTATTGGCAACCAAGAATGGCAGAATTCTGCGTAAGTATAGTGATACAATCGCTGTCGTTTAATAAAATGAAAGCAACTTTCGTTAGGTATTGTGTTTTTCTTTGGTTGAATTTTGAAATTGTTATGAAATGTTGTGACCAAGATGCCAAGGAGGTTCACATTTTTTTTTACTTTTCGAATTGAACGAGTTTAGATGAAGAAATTAGCTTATCTTTTCTGCAATAGTATCATGACATTTACCTGTCATTAGTGTGACGTATGCAAAGAATGAAGGGGACCGAAATTACGGAATAACAGAAAAATTTTAATTTCTATGTAATTAATACTATCGATATCAAATTTAATCATTTTTAACTTCAAAACAAATCTGAAAATATTTAAGATGCACTCCTTGTCAAAAATAAAGGATAATTTGTCGGATAAACGTTAGGTCAAAAGTCATCATTAGGGAGGTATTGCGATTCAAAGAAGGCATTTATTTGATTTTAAAAATAATCAAAATTTATTGGAGTTTTACCACTATTATTCTTGTCAACTAAATTTATAGAAATTTTGTATTAAGGACATTTAAAGAAGTGAAAAAAAAAATGCAAATCATGTGTTTTCATGATGGTAAAACTCCTATAAATTTTCATTATTCAACTGCTTTAAGTTTTTAAGATAAAAATATAATGTTATAAAATTTTTCCAGGTGTTATAAAATTTATCCATTCCGTCCATCAGGGAAGCAACGTAAAAAAACAGTATTCATCCCAAAGAACATAAAAACATTAAGAGAGCAAGAACTATCAATCTGGACGCTGTGCGAACAAAGATAAATCGACCAGAAAAATCGGCGTACGCTATATAAGGCGATATTAATTTCAGTAGTTAGTTAGTAGAGCTTACCTATTATGTTATGATCTCGATGTTATTAGTATTTATATTTAAAAAATATCACTTTGAACTTCGATTACCAAATATCCGTACAAGAAGTACGGCTACAAAACAACTCATAACACCACTATTTAAAGAACCTCACACGCAAAGAGTATATGGTATTTTGGACTCTTTACCCGCTCACATTAAAATGGTGAGGTCCTCAAACAAATTTAAAAAAGAACTTAAAGCTTTTATTAAACGTCATGACTCCGAATTTCAGCAATATTTAGTAACAAAAACTTTTATTCAAGATTAAAGTCAAGAATTTTGACATTTTCTAATTTTGGGTTTAGGAGCTTACCAGTCTAGTTTGGTATTTTGTATTAATAGTAGCTTTGCTCACTGACAAATTTCTCGCCTGTTCTCCTCATTCACATACCATTAATTTAGTGAGTATTATATGCTTTGTTTAATACTGGTTGGTCTGTGTGGACCTGATCACTTATACCCGAAAGAAGCATTTCATGCTTAGGTGTTGAAGTGAGCATTTCTGTCCTGAGGTTAAACCATACAGTGAAATATTTTCCAATTATATAATTATATGTTGATATGTATATCTGTCAGTATAATTTTTGTAATAATTGTAATTGTAACTGAACAAATAAAATTGAATTGAGTTGAATATTGTATTAGAATCAGCTGTTGAGAATATTTGATGATTACGTCTGAATAAAAGTTCTAGAAAGTGAAGTGAATATTGGTTTTTTTTAATTAATTAATTGAACCCACCGAGTTTATAACAATTTAGTGATCAGAAGTGCAGGTTAAGTGAAGTTAAAATCGTAATTTGATTAATGGAAACACGAAGCATGTAAAAAACGAACGCAACTGCCAAAAAAATAGTCAAACTAGTTACGGAGCGACTAGATGAAAAAATAACTCAAATCCTGGAAAAGCGTGACAAGAATAAAAAACAACAACAACAGGAAACTCATCAAAAGTTACAATCTTTTGATGAAAAACGAAAAATTGAATTAGAAAATCTTGTGACTAATATAGATGAAAAACAACAAAATTTAATGGAAGAATTGTTCTAGAAATTTGAATTAACGAGACAAAATGAATTTAAAATATTAGAAGAACAGAGACAAACTGATGAATTATAAAGACCAATTTGAACAATGCAAAACAGCCACATATCCAGGGACCGTCAGGAAGTTAGCATAAGGGGGCGAATGCTGACTAACTCTCCACCAGCTCCAAAACATTATCCATCTGGGGATTTTGCCGAGATAGCAGCAGCCTATTCATCAGGTGCACCATCAATAGCCGAACAATTACCATCACCATCGACACCGGCGCCGCTGTGTCCACTGCCAGGGTTTTGAGGTCCGTTAACACCAACATCCAGCTCAGAACAGTCACCGGCGAGTCAATGTCACTACAGGGTGAAGCAGATATAAGTACTGCAGATAGGGGACAACCGAATCCGGCATAGGGTCATGGTAGCGAATATTGAGGACGATTTCATGCTGTGTATGGACCTAATCACCCAGCATCGGATTTATGTTCGACCCGAGATATGATGTTCTTCGGTCCCTAAATGAAGAATTTGTATTTACAACAGTTCAGCCACTTCCATAAAAATTGTGGCAAAATCCTCAGCCAGAATTCCCGGTCGAACGGAACAGATTATTCATGGGCAGCTAGAACGCAATCCTGGAAGCTGCGTTGGAATGGTGGAGCCCGTATACTCATCTCTTGAATACTTAGTTGGACAGGCTATAGTTAAAACCGGACGAGATATATAAATTAGAGTCATGAGACCATCATCAATTGCGAAGAAGAGTACCAGATTCAGTGAAGGAGACATGGCCCAGTAAAGAGTTCCTACAACGGTTGCTGACCATTTGACACACCTTACAACAGAGAAACAGAAGAAACCCAAGCAATTTAACACAAAGCATTGGCAAATTTTTAACAGTCAAGATGGAACCACCGGTCGCACCAACATCATTCAGCACTGAATAGAAACGGGAAAGGCTCAACCCATCAGAATACCACCTAAACAATTCCAATTGGGGCAACAACAGGCAGTCGAGTAAAACATCGAGTCCAGTTACAAAATGGAGTTATTGATCCATCGATCAACCCATGGTCTGCTCCCGACGTGCTAGTTAAAAAGAAGGATGGAACCATCCGATTTTTGCGTAGATTCCAGAAAGCTGAATGACACTACCCCGGATTGGTCACACTCTGACCACACTAACAGGATCCCGTGGTTTCTCCACAGTAGACCTAAAGAATGGATATTGGCAGGTTGGTCTACACGAAAACGAGACATTTGAGAGGCTAATGAAGTATGTATTGAGCGGGTTGACACGGAGAACATGCTTAGTATACTTCGACGACATTCTGGTCATGGGTCAGACATTCGACAACCATCTGAAGAACCTGGGTGAAGTATTCTCCAGAATTAAGAAAGCCAACCTGAGACTCAACCCGAAGAAGTGGTCAATGTTCCAAAAAAAAGTAGAGTTTTTGGGCCACCTCGTTTCCGAGTCAGGAATCCGCACCAATGAGGACAAGATAGAAGCCATTCGTGATTGGCCAGTCCCAAGAGACAAGCATGAACTCCTAAGCTTCTTGGGTCTCTGTTCATACTACATGTGATATATGGAAGGATTTGTCAACATTGCCGCGCCTCTACATCGGCAGACCACCGAGGAAGAGACCTTCCGTTAGGCGGGACTATGTTCCAGCCCAATCCTAGCATTTCCTACGCAGTCCGGCACGTTCATCTTAGACACCGATACCACCAACACACGTTTGGGGACCATCTTATCCAAGGTACAAGATGGTGAAGAGAGGGTGATCGAGTAGTACAGTCGTGGATTATCGAAACCGGAAAGAAATTATTGCGTCAGCAGAAAAGAACTTCTTGCAATAATAAGGGCGGTAGACCATTTCCACAAATACCTCTATGCTCGTCATTTCCTAATCCGAACAGATCATGCCGCCCTCAAATGGCTGCTCGACATGAAGCCACCGGAAGGACAACTGGCCAGGTGGATGGAGAAATTACAGCAATACGAGTTCAAGGTTAAACATCGTGCCGGTCGTTTGCATAATAATGAGGATGCCCTATCAAGAAGTCACGGTAGAGCAAAATGCGAGTTTGGGAAAGCACTGATGGGCGAGAAACCAAGTCCCAACTGGTAGTTCCGAAGAAAAAGGTACCAGCCATACCGAAGTACATGATGGGATTACCGGAGGTCACCTGGGCATGAATAAAACCCTAGACAAAGTTCGCCAGCGGTACTACTGGGTGAATTACTTCGAAGACGTCAGAGCTTGGTGCCGGAAATGTGACACCTGTGCAGCCAGTAAGGGCCCGAAGACCCGGACCATGAGCAGAATCCAGCAGTACAATGTGGGCGTCCCATTTAAGAGAATTGCCATCGATGTCGCCAGTCTTTATCCCGAGTCTGAGAGGGGGAACAAATACATTCTGGCCGCAGTGGATTACTTCAGCAAATGGCCTAAGTCATAAGCGATACCCAATCAAGGGGCAACCACGGTAGCGAGGGTGCTAGTAGAACAGCTATTCAGCAGGTTTGGCGTCCAATGGAACTACATTCAGACCAGGGGCGTAACTTCGAATCAAAGCGTGATTGGGAGAAGCATATTCCCCTATTCCTGTTGGCATATCGGTCAGCCGTACATAATAGTAGAGGCTTGACTCCCGCCAGGGTCCTATTCGGAAAAAAGCTGCGATTACCCTGCGATTTGGCTTTTGGATAATCCGAAGAACCTTCCCAAGACATCAACGATTATGGCAACCAGCTCCGACATAACAAGCTGGCAATACACGAATTAGCCCGAACGCAGATGTTTACCACCAGTGACCGGATGAAGACGCGATATGACTTCAAAGCCAATTCAGTCGGGTTCCAAAAGAGGGACAAAGTCTGGCTTTACAACCCCCAACAGAGTAAGGGTAAATCTCCATAGCTTACACCCGCCTGGGATAGTCCATACTAGGTGGTCAAGAGGATTAATGACGTCGTCTACCGTATCCCTCGAAACCCCAGGGCTAAGCTGAAGGTGGTCCATTTAGATCGACTCGCTCCCTATCATGGAGAGGATGTTTCTGATCGGGACTATCAGAATTAAAGGGAGGGCAGTGCTATAAAATTTATCCACTCCGTCCCTGGTGAAAGCAATGTAAAAAACAGTATTCATCCCAAAGACCATAAAAACATCAATTTCTAGAGTCTTCAAAATGAGCAAGAACTATCAATCTGGACGCTGTGCGAACAAAGATAAATCGACCAGAAAAATCGGCGTACGCTATATAAGGCGATATTAATTTCAGTAGTTAGTTAGTAGAGCTTACCTATTGTTATGATCTCGATGTTATTGTATTACAATCAGCTGTTGAAAATATTTGATGATGACGTGTGAATAAAAGTTCTAGAAATTGAAGTGAATATTAGTTTTTTAAATTAATTAATTGAACCCACGGAGTTTATAACAATAATAAATATTTTTTCGTCATGTTAGAATCTTCCTAATGATTGCCTTTTGAACTAACATTTATACAACACTCTAACCTTTATTTTTAATAAGGAGTCGCCCATAAAGTTTTTCGCATTTGTTCTGTATACCTTAAACCAAGAGTAGATGAAAATTTGTGATAAAGACATGTTATGTCACAATATAAAACGTAAATGACCATGAAAAGAAAAGCATTCGTTGACTACAGCGTCAAACACTAGACAAGATTAACAGTACGAAAATGTTGGAAGAAATTTCAAAAATCTATATAAACAGATATGCCCACAATATATTTTTAACAGATGCGATGGAAAATCGTCTCCAAGAACTCGAGCCCGCCAATAAAAAAAACTATTACAATTGGTGTTAGGGAAGTGGGATTAAGTGCTGTTAACACCTCAAATTGATTTATGGTTACAATGTGCAGTATGACAGAAATGGACAAGCAAAAAATATTCAGATTAGTGATAAAATTAAACAGTACATTAATCAGATTCTGGGAAAAAACAAATAGAAGAAACAGAATCAAGAAAAAATGCAACAAAGGTAATTTTATTAAAACTAATAAATGCTAACTAAATCGGAAATTATATATAAATAAAGTAAGTATATAGACATACTGAAATATTTCTCTTGTTTTATATTTATATTGTACTTATATTATATTTATATCATACTTATATTATATTAATATTATACTTATACTCTAAATACTCTTGGTTGATATATACTGTAAGGAAAATCATGAAAATGAAGAAACGTTTAACAGAATCCATTGTTTTAATACCTTTTGGCTCTGGTTTTCCAGATTTTGAGTTCATTAAACAATTTAATGGCCATGACAAGACTTCTACAACTAGTCTTGGAATTTGATGTAATGTATCTATTACTTAATTCTCTATAGTGATATAATAGAGATTGTACCTAGATAATTTGATCCAAATTCAGTGGTGTTTTGCTGGAAAGGTATTTATTCTTGTTTACAATTTTTTTAATTCTATTTTGTAACAGTTGCAGCAGGTTAAGATTATTGTCATAGGCTCCTCCCCACGCCGTATTGCCATAATTGATTATACTACTCATTGTTTCAGTGTCCATATCTTGATATTTCATAGAAAGTAAATACCAAATATTTGTTTTTATAATATATTTAATATGTTTGTCCCATTTTAGATAGGGATCAAAGATGACACCTAAATATTTGAACTCATTCACCTTAAGTAAGTTCTTGCCATTTATGTGAACATCAATGGAATGTGGTAAACTGTCGCATGATTTCCCAAAAAGCATATAAACTATTTTATCTATATTCAGGGATAATTGATTTAAGGCCCATCAGATATTTGATTCATGTAGTGATTCATTTTCGATTCTACACTTTGCCAAGTTTTGTCATAAGTTATTATCACAGTATCATCAGCGTAAGAAAAGATCGTGTTAGCAGTTATATCTTCTAGAAGGTCATTCATATACAATATAAACAACGTAGGAACACCGGTAGTTACTGACATAAATTCACTCACTGTGTTATTAATTTTTACTAGAGGTGGCCTGTTGCCAAGATAACTAACTAACTAACAACTTATTCGCAAAACCTGTGATTCCATAGTTCCCTAGTTTTTTAAGCAGGATTTTGTGATTTACCGTATCAAAAGCTTTTGCTAGGTCAAAAAAAGTTGTAGCTATTGGACTATTATCCATCTTTCGATTCGTGACCACATCAAGTGCATCAGTTGTTCCTTTATTTTTAATAAAGCCAAAATGCTTTATCAATAAGATTTTGCATTTCTTCAAAAAATTCATAATTCGGTTGTAAATATTTTTTACAAATATTTTAGCAATATTAGAAATCAGAGATATTGGTCTGTAGTTTGTTGTTAAGTGTTTATTGCCACTCTTATATATAGGTATTATTTAAGCATTTTTTAATACATTGGGCCATGTAGATTGTGAAATGCTTATATAAATTATATATTGTAACAGTTCTACAACGAAGCAGGAGGGACTTTTGATTACTTTCACATGAATTTCATTTATCCCACCATTCTTAAATTTCAAATGTTTTATTTTTGTTTATTTCAGTTATGTTAGTTGGATGTAGGTTTAATTGTTTTATAGTTATATGGTGGTAATTTAAGTCTAGAGTTTGGAGCTTGATGAATTATTTCACTTAATTCTTTACCTATATTGCTGAAACATTTATTCATAGAATTGGCAACTTCACTATGATCATCAATTTTAATTCCATTTTCATCGAAAATATAATCAATGTTGTTCTGTTTTCTGGCTTTTTTTGCCTAATTTGGTACTTATTATATTCCATAGCTTCCTAGAATTGTTACTATTTCGTCTACTTTGATCAGATTCATAATTCATTTTGCTGTTTATAATTTTGTCTAGGCTTTTTACGTAATATTTGTACTCAGTTTTGGCTTGCTCATTATTTCGATCAGATTTCCATATATTGTAAAAAAATTTATTACTTTTACAGGAAGCCATGATACCAAAAGTTATCCATTTCTTTCTAGGAACCATTTTGGATTTCTTACCGTTACTTTTGCGCTTTACTGTTGCTAGGTTTATGCATTTAGTAGTAGTTTCAATTAATTTATCCGTCAGTCTTTTTCCCTGGCTATTTTAATTAGTTTTCAGTAATTAATTGTGGGGAAAAACTCATTATGATTAGATGGTTTAAGTTAATTTAAGGATATAAATAATGGAAAATGGTCTATAAAGAGTACTGTTAACTTACAGGTTTTAACGGAAATTGAATTTGATTTTTTAAAAATCATGTTCCTCCTTGAGCATTGTTTGATGGTCTAGTAATACCGCAAACCCAGGAACAAAACCTTTTTCCATGAAATTATGAAGATGTTCCTGACTGATGTCGGTTTCTAAGAGGTCGATATTAAAATCACCAATGACTGTTTTAATGTTCTTTTTATCTTGGAAGAATGTTTTCCATTATATAAAAATTCAGTTTTGGGTACATCATGACACCTATAAAAAGACGAGATTTCAAGTTTGGTGTCATCTAATTTTATACTAGAATTAACAATTTTTAAATTTCAGAAATAAATTATTTCTGTATCATTAGAAATGTCGTCTTTAAGATAAACAATTCCTCTGTCAGCTCTATTAATTGTACAACCATTATAATAAATGTTGTAGCCTTTTAAACTAAAATATTTATAATATTTCAAGATCCAGGACTCGGCACATATATACTTGTGACTTTACAGGCAAATTTTCAACAGAGTATTAATTTAGAAAAATTGGAGTTAATGCTTCTAATATTTACAAATCGGATAGTGTCCTTACAAACAGAAAGGTACTTATCCAGCTCTAAAGAATTAGAAAAGGCTTTTTCGCGTTCTATAGAGTCATTTATATTATCTAATATTTCAAAACTTTGATCCATAAAATTATTAATTACCTAAATTCTAAGACAAAGTTATGTCTAATATAAGAATTATTAATTATTTTTTTATTAATGTAACTGAAAGTCTGTTATAACCTACTGAAGTCCGCGATGTCGGTACCTTGTTTTTCTTGTCTTCCTGTTCCTTAGATAGGCGGTGTATGAAATTGTTTTATTTATCCTTATGATCAACCTGGTATTGACCGTTCTAATTTTGCTTGGCATATGTGCAATTAGTGCACGTAATTAGTTTTGATTTACAGTCTTGTGCCATGTGATCTCCGGCACAAAATACACACTTATTGAAGTTACTACACTTCTTTGGTCCATGGTTAAACCTTGAACATTTATTGCAGATAGTAGTATTAAATTCATCATAGGTTCTGCAGCATTGATGTCCTACTTATATTCTCCGATTATTTTTTACCACATGTTCATAAAGACCACCAGATAATTCGATTATTGTACCATGTTTATGATTTTTTAATTTCAAATTGTGTAACAGAACACATTTACTTTCGAATCCATAAAAAATCGGGTTATTTATGTCATTCTGAAGAATTTTCCTATCCATATTATTATCTATTCCCAAGATTTTTAATTTAGGTTTGTGTTTTTGTTGTAACATCACTTTAAAACTATTGCCCAACTTATGCTGTAGGATTGTAGTGATTTTTGGAGCCTCGTCATCATTTAAACATTGTACTATTTTGCCATTAGTTTTTGTATTGAAAACACCTTTAATGGGAATTTTTAAATCATTCTGTATTACTTTGTTTATTGTCTTGATGCAACAATTTTGATAGCAGGTGCTTTGGTTTGGGTAACAATTTTTTTATGACTTCCGAGTACGTAGGTTTACTGTTTTTCATTAAATCAATTGTATAAAATAATAGTTCATTTTTAGGTTTAACTTCATCATAAAGTTGTTTATATAGTTGGATTTGTGTTACTAACGCAGTCATGTCATGTCCACCATCGTCTGACAGTGTAGGGGTTAGACTGAGACGAAGAATCAGTTAACATAGTTATCAATATCACTCTGTAATTGTTCTGTCTTGTTTTTATGAATATTTATTTCGGCAATGAGTATTCTTGCCTTTTCGTTTAGCATGGATTTATCGACTTTAGATGTTATGTTCCCATGGTTTTTACATACTAGGAATATATCACTCACAAAACTAATATTTTTAGTCTACTAAATTATGCTAAGTGATATAATTCCTCACATATAATAAACACAACGAAATTAGAATTCGTTTTTGGGTGGCATTTATTTATATATATGTATATATATATATATATATATATATTGTCTTTACCTCCCGCCATTTCTTGAGGGTAAAGGTATCTGATCTATTGTTTTTTAGTTTATTTATATTTCATTATGTTTTCTTCGTAGATAGACCCGGAGAACATATAAACAGATACGCTCTTTTGGCCTGATTTACTTCAATTTTTGTATAAATACACCGAAAATATTATTCTGCGTTTACTTGCCGAGATTGTAGCACATGGTCTGCATCTGTTAAAAAACCACTGACCGTTCAGCCCTTTGATATTAGTGTCAAATTCTTAACAGGTCCTCTTCACTTCCTTGGTTTTATCTCTTTAAAATTGTTCGTTTAGTTCACAAATGCGAAATGTTGTAATTAATTACGTGTCTTTTATATGGTTCACTGTGAATTTTTCACTAAAACAGAACTCTAGCCCGTGCATCCAACAATTGAGTCAATCCAGCTATTTTACTTCTTGTCTGGTTTCGTGGTCCCGATGTCCATCCTAAAAGCACTTTCGTTGAGATTGGATAGGCAAGGCGAAGCAAATGGGCAATATCAGCTTTAAATTCTTGTAGAGATTCATTTGATTTCTGGTAGGGACTTTTCAGTTGGGAGTGGTAAACGTGATCCAAATGAGTCTGTTATCTCAGTTTAAAATGTTTGACTAGTTATTCGTAGTCTTCTTGGTCTGAGGTATTTAACGTTTGCAAAATATCTCTAGCATCCCTTCTTAAGGCGAGGGGTAATGATGTTGCCTTCTTCTCTGTCGACCATCAATTTAGTTTTCCTGCAGCCTCGAATATGCGTCGATAATTAGTTCATGACGATTTTCTATCAAATTGCCGAGTTTTCGCTATGTGTCTTGTTCTCTCGAAGCCAATTTTCGAATCCACTACTTCCGGACTGTTGCTGCTTTCGTTCTTTGGTGAAGTCTAACCCATTTATATTGTGACTACATGTTCCTTTAGTTTGCTGATCTCACCCTCTATACCCGACTTGACCATACAGTGTATGGCACACTAATGTGCCTTTAGGAGAAAATTCACTAAACCCCAGATATACTAGATATCAAAAGGGTTTAGCTCTCTGGGAGCCCTTGCCAGATTATCAGGCGCGTGGGTGGCGTCGTGGCTGCAGTTGCCCATGAATTTTCTGACCGTCTGGGCTGTTCCTAAGACGACGGCTTTTTGCATCAGTTGGTAAAGATGTTCGTCCAGATCGAGGTATTTCAAATTGTTTAATAGATGTTTTGGGACTACTCCTGTTGTTGACATAACAATTGGTACGTTCGAGTGTTGTTCATGTCCTATTGTCTCTGTATTTGAAATTCTAAATCCCTATATTTGGCTATTTTTTCAGCCTGCTTAATATTTAAATTATTGTTGTTAGGAATTGCTATGTCAATTAAGCTTATTTCTAGAGACTTTACCTACCAAAACTATATCTGGTCTATTGTGAGCAACAGTCCGATCGGTCAATATCATCCGGTCCCAGTTATTATTATTATACGACCATTGTCTGCTTGAGCTCTTCCATCCGAGTTTCATTCTCCACTATTTACTCTTCTGAATGTTTCTGTGCCTGCTTTTCAAACTGAAAAATCAATAATTATATTAAAATATTTAGTTAAACAATAGACATCTTAATAAAATGAGCGTTATGCTGAATCTGAACTGTTGTATGAGTGCTTCTCGTGTGGAGATCAGAGTTGCTGAAACTGCATCAATGACGGTGCGCTTTTGATGTGATGTTATTCTTTCAATGTCGTCGGTTAAAGGTTACATACATCCTCCATCTCCTAGAAAGAATTTGAGTGTGGAAGCATTCGAGTTTCGTCTACTGTTCTTGACATGGTATCTCGTCCACTGGGGATAGTTTCTCTTTGTAATGAGAAAATAGACAAATATCAATAAAATCAAAATTGAAAATGTTCCAAGGGACCAGCTGTAGTAATTAGAATGCAACTGAATAGTTTCTAAAGGTTCTTTATTAATTTCTTTAAATTGAACTTCATACAGTATATCGAGTGAAACGTTCTCTAATTTAAAATTTTGAACAGAATAACTAGTAGGTAAATCTTGAAGGGCTGTTTGATGTCCCTGAAGACTTTCCTTGTTGTTTTGGCTAAGCTTTGAGGTTGAAATTGAACATTTGGAATGGTTCCGTTCATTATGGCTGCATCATTTTCTTCGCAACTCGTTTCGATTTTTTGTGCTTTTGGAAATATACCAAAATAATGGGATTCACGATTTTTTTCAATATTGGTATTGATTATTTGGAAAGGAACCTTTTAAGATTTTACTAAATTTGTTTCAATGTATAGGATTGATGCAATGCTGTCCAAGTTTTCTGGAGTGGTTTCTAGGCTGTGTGTTTGCCACAGACAGTTGGGGTTGATTTTTTGGCCGTGAATCTTCTTGGGTTTATTTGTTTTAACAATTTTATAAGATTCTAAATAATTGTTATTAACATATAATTGTGATCTGGCTATGAATTTCAAAAATTAAATGTTTAAATTGTTCTGGTGAAATAATGATATGGTGCAGCGTGGAGATTAGCTAAACTTATAGCATTTTCAATTTCATAGAGAAAATTAAGTTTTGAGTCTAAAATAAGTTTTACATAATTTAGAATTTCTCCAATTTCAAATTAAGTTGACCAATTTGTTACTGTTCATATTCTCGAGTTATGCTATAAATTTAGATGTTGATTAAATTTATATAAATATAGTGAAGGAGAGATTAAGAACCAATTTTGATTCTTGCAGTTCCTTGCTCAAAGCGTAACATTTTTGGGTTATTTTTCAGGTTCTGAATCTGAACTTTCCGTGACGTTATTATATAGAACGATAAGCATCGGGATTGCCATGAGGTTCCTGTAAAAATGGTTTCGTAAATTTTCTTTGTAGTTTAAAAAATTGTTTGTGCTAAGCGCCATGAGGGGTTTTTAGTGTCAATTCATTTGTTAAGCTAAAAATATTTTTTGAACATGTGTATAATAAAATGTTTCCTTTACATTTAATTTACTGCTAGGGCTCCATTGGTATCTAAATAATTATGTAATGCACAAGATTAGACTCAACACTGTAAGGTGGATTACCGGGTTTCCTGAATCGATCTAAATCAAAAAAAGTCAATTGTCGTTTCTTTGGTCACCAAAATGTGCAACTAAAACCGCACAGCAAATACATTGTTGAAAATAACAAATGTGACAGTTTAAAATAAATTTCTTAAAAAAGTCAAATTGGTAACAGGGACCATTAACAGTTAATAATAAGGTGAGCACCAGTCATAAATAAAAGCAATTTGAGGGAGTAAAGTGAATGCACTTTGACAAAAGTTTGAAATTGAATCAGGTATTTACATTTGAAGTTTTTAAACCATTTATTATATTGATTGTTATTTATATTAACAATTAGATATTTTAGAACAGAAACCTAAAATTAATTAAAAACCGTAAAATTTAATTGTAGCAAATAACTTAATCATTTCGAAACGCAAATCTTTTTATATTAATTAAAAAATTTAATTATAATTATAATATATAAAAAAATATTATTCGAATCAATTTTAAATAAATACATAATTAAAAGATAATAAAATGGCGATATCTAGAAAGACAAACAAGAAAAATATGAATAATGAAGACCAAGAAGAACAACAAATGGGATCCGAAAAAAATATGGTGGAGATGAACCATGGAGACGAGGAAGTATTTTAGAACCAGGAAGTGGAGGATGCAGAAGAAGATGGTGGAAGAGTTGTGGAGACGGTGGCGCAAGTACACTCACCAAAGAGGAGAACACCAGAAACAGCAATGGATCTCAGCATGATTTTGACAGCCATTATGGAGTTTACAATAGTATATGAAATTTAAAGGAAGAATTGGGTGAAACTACTGCTGATTTTAGAAAAGAGTTAGTGAACAAGCTAGAAGAATCTAAGGGGAATATAAAGAATTCAAGGGAAGAGATGGAGGAATCCGCTGGAAACATACGAAATTTAAGAGAAGAGTTACGAGAATCGAATAGTAATTTAATGTTCAAAATAGAGGAGACTAAACAAGAATTGAATACAAAATTAGAATGCAAGATACAAAATTTAGAAAGAAATTTAAGACAAGAAATTCAAGAAGAAATGCACCAGGGGCAAGAAAAGGCCAGTAATGAATTAAAAATCGAGCAAAGAGAACGTCAATACCAGGTAGAAAATATTAAGGGAAAATTAAATCAAGTTCAAAAAAAGGTCCAGGACAATGAAAAACAAATTCAAAATTTAGAATAGAGAATTTCACAAAATGGGAGAGATTTTCAACAACAGTGGGAGGAAGAATTAAGTCGAATGGAACAAGCAAGGATACCTGTGATGCTGGAAACATCTATGGTAATGGATAACCGTATAAAATTCAATGAAAGGTTTGGAAAAATTTATCCATGCATTTTCATAAAAACCATGAAAACACAACTACAAGGGATACGAAATATTGAAGATATAAAAATTAGAATGAGACAAGGAATGGTTGAAAGTGCAGCGTTATGGTTTGCGCCGATAGTAGGGGAAGTAACATCGTTTGAAGATATAGAAGAAAGATTTTTAAATTATTATTGGGGAGAAATGGAACAAGCTGAATTTCGGGAAAAATTATATTTTGGAAAATTTGATGATAAACGGGGAAGTATGAGTGATTATGGTTTGAGATTAGTGACATTGGCGAAACACATGAATCATCCAATGCGGGAAGAGGAGCTTGTTTTAAATATTGCAAGACACTATGGAGGAGGAATTGTGGAAACCATAGTGGTCCAAAACATTAAGAAGGTAGACCAATTCATCAATTATTTAAATAGAATACAAAGAGTAAAAAATAATAGTAGTCAAGGGAATAACCAATGACCAATAAGAAGTAGACGCCATGAAAACAGGACAAGGTGGAATGGGAACAGAAATCAATTTAATTTTAGAGCAAATTTTGGAAATAGTAGAGGATATCAAGAGAGAAATTTTAACAATCAGAGAAATATTATCCAATATAATGGAAGGAGCAATTTTAGGAACAATAATGAATTTCAAAATCAAAATTACCTTTCAAGACTTAATAGAAGTGGAAGGAATGCAAATTTGAATAATCAAAGAAGGACCAAGGCAACAAGATGACAATGGAAGAATGAATAACCTCTAGAGGCGAAACAGCCATGAAGAAGCTATACCAAGGAAAGAGAAAACCGGTACAAATGAAGCAAATAGAGAATATGTTAGAAGAAGCAAAAATTTTGAAGCACAACGAAGATGTTTACCGAGTGCAGAAAAACAAGGACAACAAATGAAACAGGATTTTTAAAGCATCCGAATACCAAAAAGACAACGCAAATCAAATATTAAACAAAAACTACTTTTCACCAATTAATGTATGTATTTATCATCATTTGAAAGATATAATTGAAGTTGAGGAATCAGAAGAAGAAAATAATGAAAATTTTTAATTAATTTACATTTATGGAAAAATTGAAGAATAAAATCCCAAAATTCATGTGTATAATGAAGTAACTAATCTCAGTCAATATAAACAAAATCCCAAAATTCCAGTGAATAATGATGTAACAGTTTCAAATAAAGAGAAGAACAATAAGAATATAATCAAGAATGAAAATAATATAAAAATCTTAATAGATACAGGATCCGAAGGAAGTTTTATAGATAAAGAGATGTTAAGAAAATTGAAAATTGATGAAAATAATATAATGAAAAACACGGATTAATATAGTATCGGCAAACAACAAAAGGATATTCAAAAGTAAATTCAAAAGTAAATAGAATGGGCAATATAAAGGTTAGATTTGGTAACGAAGAAGTATCGTTTGAATTTTTATAGTGAAAAATCTTTCATACCAGGCAATAATAGGCATAGACATGTTAAGAAAACTTGATGCGGATATTAATATTGAAGAAAAAATAATTGTTTTGTAGGTCAAAGTTATAAGAATTGTTGTTGAATCACATGATTATGTATATGAAAATAATAATTTAAGACTAAATAGTCAAAATATATTTGATGAATTGTTAAAGTGTTCTAGTGAATCAAGAAATGAAATAATCAATTTAATAGAAAAATATCAAAAGTTAAGTAATGAAGAAAATCGAGTTGCAAAAGAGTATGTGCATAAAATCCATGTGAAGGATATAAAGAATTTAAAAGTTAAAAATTACCCAATAGCGTTTTTAAACCAAGAACAAGCAAATGAAGAAATTGATCAAATGTTAACAACACAAGCAAACATTTTCACACAGATAAAGTTAAAAAATAGTTTTTGGATAATATTTTTAAATGAAGAATCAAGAGGTTATACTGGTTTCCAAATTAATAAAGTAGTAAACACAAAAAAAGTATAAACATTTGATATACAATCGGCAAGTGAAGCCTTAAAGAAGACATCAAGCAAATCTCATAAAAAATTACGAGTAGAAAATCCAAATCTATATAATACAATTTATAATCAAAATGGAAAATTCAGAACATTTTTAGAAATGAAGCCTATAAAACGGAAATACATTGATATCAGACATCCAAATGAATATCCAGAAAGAATACATACGAGAACTGCTGAAATATTTAAAATTATATTGTGTCCAACGACAATACACCCAGACAAGGATAGAGTGGTGTAAATATTGATGTAAATAGTGAAATGAAAATTTAAAATCAATATTGATAATTAAACAGAGACAATTTAAATAAAATAATTTATTATACAATTTGTACATAGTTATATAATAAATTTCACAATATAAAATTATTTAATACTCTCTTCGAGATGTCATTCCTTTTACGCAAGACCAGAACCTTCATCAGTTGCGCTTCCCACAGAAACTTCTTTATGCATTTGATTCATAAATTTGAAGACGCGAGATGTAAGACCGACATCTAGGATTTTCAAGAGAATCAGTACACAGAGGTTCCGAATCTGGAGCCGTTCCGTGTCATTGCTGTTCTCCCTTAACTCCTAGGACAGAATGTCACGATAAAATTTTCCCGACCAGAAACAATATATATTATATTTATATATAATATATATTGTCTTGCGTACAAAGGAATGACATCTCGAAGAGAGTATTCAATATCTCTGACAGGTGAAGTAACCTGAAAATTTTATCGTGACATTCTGTCCTAGGAGTTAAGGGAGAACAGCAATGACACGGAACGGCTCCAGATTCGGAACCTCTGTGTACTGATTCTCTTGAAAATCCTAGATGTCGGTCTTACATCTCGCGTCTTCATAAAATTATTTGTTAAGTCTGATTTCCAGATCAGTAACTAAGTAGGTATCTAAAAAATATATAAAAAGGCTCTGTATATTAAAATGAAATGGACATTAAAAGAATACACAGAACCTACAAAAATTGAATAATTTGTTAATGTATGTTAGACTGACATTGTTGAAAAATTATTCAAGGTGACATGTTCATTTCAGAAAATCATTTTGAGGAATATCTGACATTTAAAAAAATGCAGATATTGGCCAAAAATGTTTTTTGGGAAATTGAAATGGAAATAAACATGGACCAATAATAAAAATCAAATCAATAATTATATTTAGATGAATGAAATAGTATGTTAACAGATAGTAAATAATGCACTCTAACATATAAACCAATATTGGAGGCAATAGAAATTTTGTACGAGTGATTCAAGTAATGTAAAAGAACTATGATAAATCAAATGCAATTTAAAGATCAATACATGAATAGAAATGATTAAATTATAAAACTAGTCCATAAGCTGGTAATTTGGAAATGATTTATACAACTAAAAGCGCACAGCGAATACATTTTTGAGAATAACAAATGTGACAGTTTAAAATAAATTTCTTAAAAATAGTCAAATTGGTAAAAGGGACCATTAGCAGTTGATAATAAGGTGAGCAGCTGTCATCCATAAAAGCAATTTGAGGGAGTAAAGTGAATGCACTTTGATAAAAGTTTGAAAGTGAATCAGGTATTTACATTAGTTTTTAAACAATTAATTATTTTGATTTTCATTTATATTAACAATTAGATATTTTAAAACAGAAATTTGGGAAATAATCATTTTAGTAACGGTATAAATTTTGGATATTTCAAATAACATTGCATTGCATCATTGACCTGGAAATTTAATTGTTGCAAATAACTTAATCATTTCGAAACGCAAATATTTTTAGATTAATTAAAATATTTATTGATAAGGTTGTTTTGGTATTTATATTTTAAAAGTTATTTGTTGATTTGATTTATTTTATCCTTTATGTTTGATTTTGTTTAATGTTTATATTTTGATTGAAGCAGTTGAAAAGTTTAATAATACATAATAAAAAAAATTTGGTTGTTTTATTATTGACAAAGGGTCAATTGGCGCTTATAAACTTAAAGAAAAGGAGTCTTAAGAGCTGGAGCAGTTTATTCAAAGAAAAGAAAATTTTGTGGAGTTTTTACCGAGTGGACAAATTAGAAAATAAAATAAATAAAGTCCAATCATCACCACAAAGTAAAAATTACATTACAATACATATATATATATATATATATATATATATATATATATATATATATTAGATGGTTTCCGGGAATTCATCCGCGTAGTTGATAACTGGTCCCTGCCGGGATCGATGGCAAAATGACGACGTTTCGGCAGAGTCACATCTGCCCTCTTCAGGTCGGTTCGCATAATTCTCGAATAGTATTCGAGTAACTAGAAGCGAAAGCAGAAGGCTACGAGAATTCCAGAAAAACCCCATAATAATTTGATTCCTTCAAAACCCCCAACAACGCTGGCCATTATACGTATTTTTTTGCCGAGGTGAAATCCTATTACGGATTGGCCATGCGCTTGGTTCAATCACGACATACTGTATGTGAGACTTCCGGTTACCCGTATACTCACTAAAACACCTCCTCTAGGTACGAGGAACTATTAACGAAGATATTACGTCAGGTACCCCGGCCCCTAGTCCCTAACCTACCAGTTCCCTAATATCAATCGCCTCCCTCTCCTCTCTCTCATTCTCCATTACCACCCTGGCCAGGAACTCCACAATCACTCCCCACTTCCTTTCGCTCTCCATCAACCGCTCTACGATATTCCTCGCCTCTAGAGCGCACCCCAACTCGTTCTCTGCACTCATTCTATACCCCTGCCATCTGTGACACTTGAAGAAAGTATGTTCAGGGGTATCCACTTGTCCACAATAAACTCACCACTCATCATCCTTTCTCTTGAATTTGAATAGATACTACCGAAAGCACCCATGACCCAACAGCAGCTGTTTCAGATAATAGTTGGACTGCGTATGTGAGCAGCTAACTCACACTCTCAGTTCTCTAACGAGCTTCCTCATCCAGGACGGCGTTTCTGCATCCTCACTTCTCCATTCCCTCTCCCATATATCTAAAGCTCTCTCTATCTCCTCCTTTCTCAGTCTCACTCGATCCTCCCCCCTCTCGACCCTTTCAAAGATCCTATTCCTTTCATCGACCTCGATTCCTATATGCACCTGCCCCGTGATGACGCATAGCCCCTCATAAGATACCGCACGCCACCTGCAGAAGCATCTGTCTGCCCTGAATCATTCTCGCATACTTTCCCACTCTCATGAAATTCTTCCATACCGGTGCGCTATAGAGCAGGACAGACCCTAACGACACTACACAGTATCACTCTTTTCTGCCCCCGCGGACTTCCGATGTTGGGAAGTACCCTCGACAATGCCGCCACCACCCCCTTGGCTTTATGGGTAGCCCTTTGAGTATGCTCATTTCAGATGAGCCTATCGAGGATGATCCCCAGGCATTTCATAAATTCCCTATGGACCACCCTCACCCCGCCCCAAGAGAAGGCAACGCCTCCCCTCTTCCCAAGGGGACCCCACAGATTGACGTATTCCGTTTTCTGAGGAGCTACTCTTAGATGGTTGCTACCAAACCACTCCCTGATGATAGCCAAAGACTCGTTGCCTTTAGCCTCCATCTCATCTAGACCCCTGGCCGTCACGACGATTGTCAAGTCGTCTGCAAAAGCCAGGCTAACGGCTCCCTCTGGCAGAGGCAACCTTAAGACCGGATCATACAGCAAGTTTCACAACGTCGGCTCAAGGATCGAACCCTGAGAAGCACCCTGAGTAAGTTCAATCTCGGTGTCTCCCCCCACAATCACTCTGCCTGTCAGGTATTCCTTCAGGACATTTACAACCCCCGCATCCATTTCTAATTCTTCCACTATTTCCACGATTCCCTCCCGTCTGGCCGTATTAAAGGCATCCAGAATCCACAGCCAGATTTTGCTCACAGCATGTACTGTGGACCTACTCTTTCGAAAGTCGTGCTGGTTGTCCGAAATACCTCCAGCCGCCACAATCGCTTCCTCCACACGTCCCCTGATAAGATGCCCGTATACTTTGCCGATTACATCTAACAGGGTGATAGGCCTTTAATTCGTCATGCCCCCATCCCCTTGAGCTTTCGGGATTAGGACAGTTTTCTCTCTCCTCCAGGTTTCAAACGTTGTCCCTTCCATAGTTCGTTCAAGATTTGAAGAATCCCTCACAAATCGTGCCGGAGGACCGCCCTCACCGTTTCTACGAGCACCCCATCAGGCCTGGTGCCTTCCCCGCATTCAGCCTTCCACATGCTTGCTCAAATTGTTTCTCTGTAAAAAGCCTCACATGGCAGTTCTCTTGCCGAGTGAAAGCTTCCCTTTCAGTCTGAATGTTAGTCCTAGTGATCCTCAATTTCTCATCCTTATGCAACTCAAAAGAACTAACCCTGCTTTCAATTTGGGCTACCTTACAGCCCTGCCCCCAGACGTCCCCATCCACCTTACCCACCAAACTCTTCCAAGCGCTTGGCCTTTCCAATAGCTTTTACATGCTTCTTCCGGGCCTCTACATATGCCTTTCTCTCGGTTTCCTCCCATTCTGTACCCACTCTTCCCCTTACTCTCTTCCATTCTCTCCTCTTTGTGTTACATTCCTTTCTTACATTCTCCATTATACGTCTACATGAAAAAATACAAAAAACAACTACTAGCACCAAAGCTCTTAAAATTGGCAGACAGGACAATCATTCTAGAAGAGGAGTCTGAGGTATGTAAGAAATTAATACAAAAAACAAAGAGAGTCTTGATTGGTTGGTTTGAATGTAAGATATATCCGACGAGAAGAACGGCCAGAAACCACTATAAACGGTACTAATGAATGTTGTGGATATTCTGGTAACGATTAAGCCGTATTTCAAGTGAGTGGTTAAGGGAATACAAAATTTGATATGTATGTTATATATCGCCGAATATACATTTAGACAACAGTAGAATGATATTATAATTCAGCTTGCGAGTTATAAACAGATACTTTTGAGTGTTACAGAGGAAAAGATCAGGAAGTCATAAGCGGAAGGCTTACAGTGTTGAAACACAAGATTATTACCAAACAAAATACCTGGTTAACAAAAATAGAGAATCGAAAAGTGTCGTAGAAGCAAGACTGGAATTAAAATGGAACCACACAAGCCACGTAGCAATAGATAATGATGAAAATTACACCAGGCAATCATAAAATGGGCACTCCCGAACGTGATGGACGGCATATGTGGATCCCGTACCTAAAATGTAGGAGCAAACAAAATCTAAATAAATTTGTCCTAATATGGGACAAATAAGAAAGCTGAATATAGTGGCAATTTTACGTATACAATTTTAAAACTTAAACAAAGAATGCTTTAAATTACAGTTATATAAAAATTATACTCACCATGTGACAAAAGCTACTCACCTGGTTTATCTGAAACAAAAAGTATATAAGCAATCACAAAATTCAGCTTAGAAATAATTTTTTTAGAGTTTACACTCAAGAACTATGTATGCAAAACTAGTTTGTTCTCCTGGTACTAGAAGCTACTAATCACAAAATTGTTGTTAATGTTCTCATGTGTCCAAATGATTAATAAACCGTCCAAGTATCGTAACCGCAGTTTTGGTTTTAGCGGTGCGCCTTTAAATGCCTTTGATTCCAAGTAATTCATGAAATTTCAAATTGCAGGGGATAATGATGATTCCATTGGGATGCCACTAATAGAAAAAGAAGCATCACAGGTAAAAAATTCTGAACACTTACTTCAAATACTAAACAATCTAGTTTTAAAACCTGAGGACCGCTTTGACGTAAAATCATTATATCCTAGTATCCCAATCCAAGAAGCACGCGACAAGATCGCAAGAAACGAAAAAGTTGAAGTATGAAGAATACCTATTTCATGTTCGACAGACAATTGTAAAGACAAACCGACGGAGCCCCAATGGGATCATCATTATCCTCTGCAATTGCAAATCTTTTCATGAAGTATTTGGAATGAATTATACCTACATTACCACTCGAACCACTCATCAACAATGGAAACTGGCATCATTAAAACATTTGACTAGAGAGCCAAAAGTATTTGCAGCACACCAGAGTCCTTAAAGAAGAACAAATTAAACTTAGAGAGTACCTTTGAAGAATATCCGAAAACTATCATTAACAAGGCATTTGCACAATTGGATAAACCACCTAGGCAGGACGAGAAAACCAGAATAGCAACAGTATTCCTACCATACACTAAAGACTTGTGAGACGTTTTGGACACGGATATGGAATCAAAATGGTTTTCAAGAGCAACAACACCTTGAGGAGCATGATCACAAAAACAAAGCCGGATAATCCTGCAGTACCAAGAAACTGTATATACAGTGTACCCTGTGAATGTGGCAATCACTACATTGGGGAAACTAAGGGACAACTGGACACCAGGGTTAAGGAGCACCACATAGCTACTCAAAGAGGGGAGCTAACAACATGACAATACAAGGGATAATCTGAATTTCCCATCATTCACCTGTTGACGATAGCAGATTCAAAGCTAATGAAACGTTCTGAGATCAATAATAACAAGACAGATAGACAAGATAGAAGTCCAAGCAAACTTCGAGGAATAGTTGATTTTCGTTAAAAACTGCATTTAAACATCCAATTATCCCTAACTATGATGAAAATTATGTTTCCTTATTTTCTACAAATTTTTAATTTCAATTCATAAGAGATTGGTACTTTTTACTATTAATTTTACGAAGAAAAGTTCATAAAGAATTCTGCATAACTGTCCACAAATATCAAAAGTTAAATCAATGGTGTAACATTGAGTATTGAAGATAAAATTGAATTGTCCTAATTGTTGAAAGAAACTATAAAAACTATGATATTATAAACACCCCAATAAAGCATCACATTTCACATTTGTCAGGCAAGTAATAAATAAATTCAAGAGATTTAGAAGTGTTTAAAGTAAGTAAGGAACATCGTGCATGAGTAATACAAGAAGAAGCTGAAAATATAGTAATGTAGTTGAAAATACAAAATATTCTCGTAGCAAAAGACCTTATTTTCACCAGATGTAAGTAAAAATTCAGTTGCTATAACTATAAAGTCAAATAAATATAAACCATACAAACAGCCATTTAGCCACACTTTATAAGAATGAGATTCTGAACGGAGGTTCAAAATTTGTACTGGATCCAAGAAGAATTGCGAGACAAAAGTAGTTTTCTCTGACGAAGCACCATATTTTTTAAGAAATAACATTCATGGAGAACGACAGTTATAATTTTTTAAATTATTAGTTGCCTCAATTTATTGATGAACTACCGTCAAAGGAACGAGGAAACGTTTGGTACTAACAGGATGGAATAACATGTGATTGAAACAGTAATATTCGTAATTTTCTCCTCCACACTATTTACGGCGAAGTGATCATTTTGCATCCATGGTCTCCAGATATTACCGCTCTAAACTTTTACTTGTGCGTGGAACCACTTGAAAGAATAAATGTGCTTTCAGGAGCCCTTTCAATTTGAAAGAATAATTTTCCTATACAATTTCTGAGTTACTTATTATTTATTTATTGTTGATAAATTGATAAGGAACTTAGTTTTTTGTCGTGCTTTATTAATTTATTTAGTAAACAATCTAATTGGAACAATTAATCTAACAATGGCTGACGTTTATATTGAAATATCTCTTAACTTTTATCCGAGAACATCACTAATCTATATAGAAATGTTCATAATTTCTATTTAGTTGATAACAGTTTGAACATATTTTACTCTCACTCCAAAACATAATTTTGATTTTCCCTGTATTCCTGCCAATATTTTAAAATTCTGACTTGATTGTGGATTTAGATGTCCCCCTATAAATTAATAATGAAAAACTATTACCCTTGATCCGTACTTAAAAAATTGTAAAAAATAACAAAACCTGATTTTTATAGTAGAAAGCCGTGATTATATGTTATATTATGCAGAACTTTTTATGAAGAATAACATTTTTCGGGAAAAAAAACTCTTCCATATGTATACAACTTCTTGTGATAATCCATAGATATATAGACAATAGACAAAAGGAATTTAAACATATTCAGAAATTCTTACACACAATGGTTATCATCCTGACCACATAGCGAACACAATTCTTCAATCGCAACATCCATTCAATACTCCGACTCCGTCAGAAGCAGACCAACAACACCGGAAAATTTTCCTCCTATACATTCGAGAAGTCACAGATAAATTAAAACAATCTTCAATACTATCAAACTATAGCCAACTTAACATGGAACCCAAAAGGCAAAATATCTAGCGAGGATGGAGGATTTTACGAAATTCACGATTGCCCACAAAGCTACAACCATAGAGCACTCTATATCAGCTCGCAAAAGAGATCCGACATCAGCTATCGCACATCATCATAACCAAACAAGACACTATAATTTCGAGGACAGCAAGACATCACATCCTTCAATTTGTTAGGGAATTTACTAAACGCGAAGTTTTAGAAATATGTAACACTCAGACTAAACAAATCACACACACACACACACCAATACCCAAACAATCACCACATAGCTCCCTCATCACGCGACATTCCTCCTAATAAACTGAAATTAGTTATCTAGAGAGACTTGATGAGTAGATGGATTGAAACCCTGAGTTCGATGTAGACTCTGACAATCTTGTAAATCAGTCTATTAGTGAGATTCGCGGAGTAGGCAAATTGAGCCTCAAATCTAAAACCTGTACTTCTAAATCAGCTGTTTAGTGAGACTTGGGAAGGCGACAGATTGAGACCCCAAGTTCGGTCTAGAACCTGTTTTTCATTTTCGTTACCAGAAAAAATATCTTGAAGGTAGACCATTCACAAAATATATACACTAAATTGTTTGAAAGCAAATATTTTGAAAATTTTCTATATGAAGTAATTAGTAACAATTTCAGAATTTGGGAAAGTTGTGATAGAACAATGAATGAGATAAGACCATGTTCATGATAGATACAAATAAGCAAATAATTTTAAAGTATGACAATCAATAAAAAGTTGGATCGATAGAATTTAATAGGTTATATACAATCTCAGTTATGAAGAGCCAAAATAACAAATTTTGACTAGTGTTGTTAAATACTGTTTACTTACCAAGTTGTTAATAAAAAAGGATATAAATATTTGCACTGAATAAAAGCATTGCAATAAGATTTCAGTTGTCGAACGAACACATATATTTTTGTATTATTAATATTAACGTAGGTTCTTGAAGCTAAAAAAAGGAAAAGAAAAGGAATTAGAATTCATATTGTTGATAATAGTTGCTAGCAAGCAAATAGATTTTTTAGAAAGACAGCTTATGAGTTGAATATGAGAGTAGGGCTTTGTAGAGAAAATAAACTATTTGTAATACTAGTACATAAAGAAGGACTCTGACACAAGCCTCAAAAGAGTGAAGTGTTCATTATAAAGTAAATAGAAGTAAAAAATTAATTGTAAATAAAACATATTGTTATAAAGTAGATTAAGATAGAGGTTAGGTAGAATTTGTTTAAAAATCTTTCTTATTCGTTGTTTAATAGATAGGAACGTATAAAGATAAAATGTTCTAAATCAAATAAGGTTTTCAAAAAAGTATTATGTATCAAAAATAGCAAGGTGAAAATTAAATATTTTTGAAATATAATCGGATGAAGACAAAAAACTCTCTTTTTGTGTTGCCAGGGTAACCTATATAAAAGTGAAAGGCGTTGTTTGAACATAGAGGTATTATACATAAAGTGAATTAGGTATGGGCGTTACTGTAACTGGCAGTGTAATAACAATAGAGAGAGAAAGGCAATATCAGGGTGCGCTTGCTATGTCTCTACCCTACCAATAGTAGACGTCACCACTGACACTGACCAATCAGGAACGAGAAGCTTATTCTCTCTCTCTTTTTATTGCTATTACATGAATTTCGCTACTTCACGTGCTCTACGTATAATACATCTATGCTTAGAGCATTTATTTTCTAGAGATAGCCTGCAGTGCACAAATGTCATAGTAAGACTAAGGAGAGAGAGGGCAATAGAGAGGGCAAGAGGCTATTTTACTCGGTTGGGAGCTGCTTCCAATGAAATACATTCAGCATGTTGTTCATTGGCTGCTTCCACCCACTAAGTGAAATAGCCTCTTACTGTCTCTATTGCCCTCTCTTTCTAGTGTTGCCACCACTTTATGCTTGACAGGCAATATCTAGATGGTAAATGATCTAAGCATCTATGTGTTTGAATTGAAATAACAAGTTAGTGTTCTAAGTCTGTGATGCATATATGGAGTGTAGAGTGGAAGGAGGACAAACTTATATGGGAATAAAGTGTCCAGCGGACGGTTTCAAATGAGAAGTTCAAGAAATGACCAGAATGGTGCAAGTGTGACCACAGGGTATGTTATGAAGTTAATTGTCAACGAATTGAAATACACGAATCCAACATTTAGAAGTGAAGCGGCTGAAAAAGTGAGAATGATGTAAAATTATTAGTAAAAATCATAAATAAAACGTAGAAAATCTGTTATGTGAACTTCTCTTTGTAAATGGTTATCTCTGTTTTTTGTAATCTCGGCAAGTGATATGAGTTTATGGTGTGTTAATTGTGATATAAATTAATAAGCGTGTTTTGACTTTTTATAAAACGGAGTGATTTTATAATTGTTATTTTGTTATAAAACTTTTTGAAACAGTTAAACATTGGGATAAATTTGTATATTTGTAATATTTTTATAATTATTATAGATGTTGATGAATTAGATGTAAATAAAAATTATTTATTTTTACATTCGTGTGTTCATATTACATATTTATTTTGAAAAGTTGGTGTTTCTACTTTCTTGTTCACCTCTCTCTGGATAAAAGGTAATTAACAATTCTTTTCATTACTGAACAAACTGCTATAATTAAATTATGTCTTCTGTTATCATTGTGGAACAAATTTCACTTGCATTTTAGTCTAGAATAATTTCTTTTTCAAAGATCTTTTTCACACACTGGTTTTCCATATATTTTTTCTTGTCTAGTTGAACAAAAAGCTCCATTAGCTACTATTAAATTACTATTTTTGGCATCTTACTGCTGTAGTTGGTGGACAATGCCATAATCCGCTTAGTAATTATGTAATAATGGGTTCCCCAGAGTTTAATTTATGTAGGATATTTATCTTGAATCCTAAAAAAATGTGCAAATAAAATTTTGCTTGTAAGTCATTTTTATCTATGTACAGGGTATTTCATTGACTTCACACTTTATTACTGTTAAATATAAATCTGGTTGTTGAACTGTGATGGTTAAATTTGCATTTTTTGGATGTGAATTCTTCACATTGACCTAATTTAATTCAAGTAGGTTTGTTCGTAGAAAACTGATTTCTACGAACAAATTAACCGGTCGTACCAGTGGCTCCCCGAAATTGAAACCATTTTGTGGACACTTTTTCTTACACAGAGTGTGTCCTCCTTTTACTCAACTCTCCATAATAGAAAGCAAAAGAAGAATGAACTGTCAAACTTAATTTAATAAAAAGTACACTGAAAAACAAAGTATAAAATGTTTATCGGTAACTAAACAAATGACACTGAAAGAAAAAGTTATTAGTAAAAACAAAACATTCAACTGAAATATATGGTAAATATAATACCAAGAGCATAAACTGTAAATGAGAATGTTTTAAGATGAAGATTGGTGCTGGTGACAGAAAGAAAGAAGAGTATCAGGAAAATTAATAGACAATAGAAAACATTAATGAAGGTATTTATGTACAAAATTTTCTGAATGTTATAAAAAAAATCATTTTTGTTGTTTAGTAATTTAAATGAGGGGTGAAAGTCTTTTGATAATAAGTAATGAAACATTATCAAAAGAACATTCACTTGTCATTGCAATGAACATTAGGTAGTTAAATTTATATTAACATTATAAAATGAAAGTATTTGTTCTGTGTAATCATTGTCAAGTGTTGAAGTAAAAATTATTAATAAAGTTAAATATTGTTAAAGAAAGATCCTGGTCTTACATCATTGAATCTATTAGATAATTGATACTCATATAAAATATTTCTTTCAAATAATAAATATAAGATAATAACTATTGAGAGTTTAATCTAAAAATATTTAGAGGGATAAACAGAAATTGAAATAATAAAAAATATTTAGGAAGCAGACCAAAGAATGACAAACATAGTACTACGAATTTATTCTGAGTAACAAAATAGTTATTACATAAAAATAATTGAATTTATTTAAAATTTTATTCAAATTCAAAGCAAAGTTACCAGTACAAAAGGCTTAGTCCAAAGTGAGGCTAAGTAGTTAAATTAAAATAAAAATAAAATAATTACTAAATTAAAATATAATTACCCATAATAAAATGGCTTAGCCCAACGTGGGGCTAAGGTCATTATAAAACTTTATCCAAAATAATATATATATATATATATATATATATATATATATATATATATATATATTGTTATGGAGTTTTTTTAAATTTGTCCACTCGGTAAAAACTCCACACAACTTTCTTTTCTTTGAACAGACTGCTCCAGCTCTTGAGACACATTTTCTGTAAAGTTTATATGCGCCAATTGACCCTTTGTCAAAAATAAAACAACCAAACTTTTTTTATTATGTATTATTAAACTTTTTAACTGCGTGAAATGAAAATATTAAAAAAATCAAACTTAAACGAATAAATCAAATCAACAAATAACTTATAAATACCAAAACACCGTATAATTAAATTTTTAATTAATCTAAAAAGTTTTGATTTTCGAAATGATTAAGTTATTTGCAACAATTAAATTTCAAGGTCAATGATGACTATTCTTGGATATATTATTTTTATCAAACTTTTGAATAAATAAACCCTTTTTGACAAGAACTCTCACCTTGTACTTGCTAACAGTGTTTACTGTTACACTTGCAAATTTAGATTTATTTTTAAATTCTGTCAGTTCTTGTTTTTATAGTTTCTAATTTGACATAGAACTGCACATTTTAAACTTTTTAAATCAGCAATTTTGAAATCTCCTTTTTATACATAATACTATTTTTTATATTTAATTTCCTATCTAAACATATTCCTAAAATACTTTTTACTTTTCTGTAAAATTGCAATTTTTGCACACCTGCTATTTTGAGTTTAACCTGTTTCAATAAAATTTTCGTTGTTGGCACGAAACATATTACCGGATTCCCCGTTCTGTATTTGCTTTGTCCTATGAATTTCAATGTATTTCGGCCGGTAAAACTGTCAGAATTTTGCTCGAAAGTTTTACCATAACATCTAATTTTGATTTGGTTATTTTCTGTTTTTAAAGTTTACTTACCCCAACATACTTTATTAAGATCCTAAAATTTTGAATTATTGGCCCTACTGCGTCTGAAATATGAAGTTACTATTAATCTGGACGATAGCATTCTGGTCCTGTCAGATGAGTTGTTTACATCTCAAATTTAAGGTAAAATTTTATATTTTATTTTCGTTACATGTTTTCATTGTAATATATCAAACCTATAGATTATTTTTATATGTTCATTTCAAATCCTAATTGCTTTTTTAAGAAATTTATTTAAAACTGTCACATTTGTTATTTTCAAAAATGTATTTGCTGTGCGGTTTTAGTTGTATAAATCATTTCCAAATTACCAGTTTATGGTCTAGTTTTATAATTTAATCATTATTATTAATGTATTGATCTTTAAATTGTATTTGAATTATCACAGTTATCACTTGAATAAAATAAAATATTTCTATTGCCTCCAATATTATATATTATATTATATGTTACAATGCATTATTTACTATCTATTAATATACTATTTCATTCATCTAAATATAATTATTGATTTGATTTTTTTTCTATGTTTATTTCCATTTCAATTTCCCAAAAACATTTTCGGCTAATATCTGCATTTTTTTTAATGTCAGATATTGCCCAAACTGATTTTC
This sequence comes from Octodonta nipae, assembly GCA_034190945.1. Lineage (NCBI taxonomy): Eukaryota > Metazoa > Arthropoda > Insecta > Coleoptera > Chrysomelidae > Octodonta > Octodonta nipae. The sequence continues at coordinate 63,679,899 of CM067219.1, forward strand.
TGAAATAAACATGTCACCTTGACAACTATCAACAATTTTTCAACAATGTCAATCTGACATAACACTAATAAATCATTCAATTTTTGTAGGTTCTGTGTATCATTTTAATGTCCATTTCATTTTAATATACAGAGCCTTTTTTTATTTTTTTTTCAGATACTTAGTTGCTGATCTGGAAATCAGACTTAACAAAACATTTAAACTATAAAATGTATTAGATAATTATGTAGAAATGGTATAATAATTTATTTTATTTAAATTCTCTCTGTTGAATTATTAATATTGATTTCAAATTTGCAATTCATCACTATATACTTGTCTTGGTTTTTAAATGGCATATGTCGTTGGACACAATATAATCTCAAATATTTCAGAACTTCCTGTTTATGTCTTCTTTCTGGATATTCATTGGGATGCCTGATATCAATGTATTTCCGTTTTATATGCTTTATTTCTAAAAATCTCACTTCATGTCTTCTTTAACGCTTGACTTGCCGACTGTATACCAAATGTATCTACTTTTTCTCTGTTAACTACCTTATTAATTTGGAAACCAGTATAATCTCTTGATTCTTCATTTAGCAATATAATCCAAAAACTATTTTTTAAATCTATGTATTTGAAAATATTTGCATTCCATCAATTTCTGCGTTTGCTTGTTGTTGGTATAGAAATGGTATTGGGTAAGTTTTAACTTAAAATCTTTCACCTGGATTTTATGCACATACTCTTTTGCAACTCGATTTTCTTCATTACTTAATTTCCTATATTTTTCTATTAACTTGATTACTTTACTTCTTGATTCTCTAGGACACATTAACAATTCATCAACCTTAATTTGACTATTTAGTCTTAAATTATTATTTTCAAATACATAATCAACCCTATTTTTATCATCATGTGATTCAACACCAATTCTTATAACTTTGTCCTGCAAAACAATTATTTTTTATACAATATTAATATCCGCATCGAGTTTTCTTAGCATGTCTATGCCTATTACTGCCTGGTATGAAAGATTTTCTCACAATTAAAAATTCAAACGATACTTCTTCTTTACCAAATCTAACCTTTATATTGACCATTCTATTTACTTCAAATATCCTTTTGTTGTTTGCCGCCACTATATTAATCCGTTTTATTTTCATTGTATTATTTTCCTCAATTTTCAATTTACTTAACATCACTTCATCTATAAAACTTCCTTCGGATCCTGTTTCCATTAATATTTTTATATTATTCTCATTCTTGTTTATATTTCATCTTATTCATATCTTTATTTGAAAGTGTTACATCATTATTCACTGGAATTTTGGGATTTTGTTTATCTTGATTTAAATTAGTTATTTCATTATACACAGGAATTTTGGGATTTTGCTCTTCAACTTTACCATAAATATAAATTAATTCAAAATTTTCATTATTTTCTTCTTCTGGTTCCTCAACTTCAATTATATCTTTCAAATGTTGATAGATACATATATTATTTGGTGAAAAGTAGATTTTTTAATTCGATTTGCGTTAGTCTTTTTTTAAATCCTGTATCATCTGTTATCCTTGTTGTTCAGCACTTGGTAAACTTCTTCGTTGTGCTTCACAACTTTTGCTTCTTCTAACATATTTTCTATTTGCTTTATTTGTACCGGTTTTCTCTTTCCTTGGTATAGCCTCTTCATGGCTGTTTCTTCTCTGGAGGTTGCCCATTCTTCTACTGTCAACCTGTTACCGTGGTCCTTCATAGCTTCTTTGATTATTCAAATTTGCATTCCATCCATTTCTATTATGTCTTGAAAAATAATTTTGATTTCGAAACTCATTACTGTTCCTAAAATTGCTCCTTCGATTGTATTGGTTATTATTTCTCTGATTGCTAAAATTTCTCTCTTGATATCCTCTATTATTTCCAACATTTGATAAATTGATTTCTGTTCCTATTCCACCTTGTCCTGTTTTCAAGGCTTCTACTTCTTATTGGTCTTTGATTATTCCCTTGACTATTATTATTTTTTACTCTTTGTACTCTATGGTTTCCGCAATTCCTCCTCCATAGTGTCTTGCAATATTTAAAACAATCTCCTCTTCCCGCATTGGAGGATTCATGTTTTTCGCCGATGTCACTAATCTAAATGCATAATCACTCATACTTCCCCGTTTCTCATCAAATTTTCCAAAATATAATTTTTAGCGAAATTCAGCTTGTTCCATTTCTCCCCAATAATTATTTAAAAATATTTCTTCTATATCCTCAAACGATGTTACTTCCCCTTCTATCAACGCAAACCATAACGCTGCACTTTCAACCCTTCCTTGTCTCATTCTAATTTTCATCTCTTCAATATTTCGTATCCCCTGGGTTGTGTTTTCATGGTTTTTATGAAACCGCATGGATGAATTCTGCCAAACCTTCCATTGAATTTTATATTGTTATCCATTACCATAAATCTTTCCAGCATCACAGGTATCATTGCTTGTTCCTTTCGACTTAATTCTTCCTGCCACTGTTGTTGAAAATCTCTCCCATTTTGTGAAATTCTCTCTTCTAAATTTTGAATTTGTTTTTCATTGTCCTGGACCTTTTCTTGAACTTGATTTAATTTTCTATTACTATTTTCTACCTGGTACTGACGTTCTCTTTGCTCGATTTCTAATTCATTACTGACCTTTTCTTGTCCCTGATGAATCTCTTCCCGAATTTCTTGCATTTCTTGTCTTAAATTTTGTATCTTGCATTCTAATTTTGTATTCAATTCTTGTTTGGTCTCCTCTATTTTTGACATTAAATTACCGGTTGATTCTCTTTACTCTTTCCTTAAATTTCGTATATTTCCAGCGAATTCCTCCAACTCTTCCCTCAATTTTTTTATATTATTGTTGGATTCCATAATGGCTGTCAAAATCATGCTGAGATCCACTCCTGTTTCCGGTGTTCTTCTTTTCGGTGAGTTTACTTGCGCTACCGTCTCCATAACTCTTCCACCATCTTCTTCTGCATCCTCCACTTCCTGGTTATCAACTACTTGCTCATCTCCATGGTCCATCTCCACCATAATTTCTTCAGGTCCCATTTGATGTTCGTCTTGGTCTTTATTATTCATATTTTTTGTGTTGGTTTTTCTAGTTATCGCCATGTTATTAATTTTTTAGTTATGTATTTATTTAAAATTGACTAATAATATTTTGTTATAAATAATATGTTTCTTTAAAATTCGCCCAAATTCCCAGTAATATCAATTCAGAATTAAATAAATCAGACTAAATCAAAACAATAATATCAATTAAATTTTACCAAAAGTTATACGAATATTAAATGTTCAATAAAAATTTTGTTGCAAATCTTTATCACAATTATTATTATTTTGGGAAATACCTTTTAGTAATTATCTGTTTAAATTAAAAATGTTGAGTTCGCCAATAAAAATGTAAAAATGTTATTGTGCAACGTTCTACTGCACCACGTCTTACCTCGTTGTACCACATCACTGGAATATATTTGTTAGGTTTCGATTTATTAACATCTCTCAAAACAAATTATCCTTTACTTACCTTTTTATGGAATGATCAAACCTTAAAATTGCTATCACGCTTTGTATGTGTATTTACGCCTGTTTTCAAATAGGTGATAAATGGAGGGTTTAAAGCTGACAAAAACGTTCCATTTATGATATATCTGCAGAGTTAGCTTCGAGGAGCAAAACAGCACTTAATCAAACGGGATGTTGTATCGAAAATGTAGTAATTCGTTTTGAAATAAGCGAAAGTATGATTTTGAAATTGACAGGGCTCGTAAAAATTATTAATGTTGAATTTAAAACAACAATGACATTTTTGTTGGTCGAAATGCTTAGGATTGACAGAATTTAAATGCAATTGACAAAAATATATTCTTGTTACTTTTAATGACTGTTATATCGAGTAGATATCAACATGTAGCAGTTTAAAAAACAGCAAACTTTAGTCCTGTCAGTATAAAGATTATAGAATATGAAGATTTTAATAAACTAAAATAATAATAAACAAAGCTGCAGTGGATCATCAAGTTGTGATGATCCAATAGCTTTATAATTTTCCCAACTTTATTCTATCCACTCGATATATGTTTCACCTTGTCAATGCATACTCAATAGTTTATAGTTTGCACTCTTCAAAAACCATAACAACTTATTTCTACAGTATGGAAGCTAAATACTTATTATAATTATTTTTACATATTTAGTCTTAAACCATACTATTTTATCATATATTATATATATATATATATATATATATATATATATATATATATATATATAGATTTTATCATGTATATATATATATATATATATATATATATATATATATATATAGATCAATGTTTAACGGCTGAACACAAAGATACACGGTGGTAGTAACGGAAAGCAGCCAATGGTAGGGGAACTAATATGTGAACTCTTTTTCCTAATGAAAGCTTTCGAAATCTGTTTAACTTCTTCCTCAGTCAAACATAGGTAGTGAGTTATACAGTACGAACTGCATAAAACACAATTACACACCAGAAATTAGGTTATAAGACACCTCCGTAATTTTATTATAATGTAACATTTTAGACCGTCAAACCGTCAATTAATTTTCAAGTTACATGTAGCATTTTAAAGACATATATGTTACGTGTTTATTTATGTTTGTGTTTGATGCCGTTCGTACTGTATAACTCACTACCTATGTTTGACTGAACAGATTTCGAAAGCTTTTTTTAGGAAAAAGAGTTCACATATTAGTTCCCCTACCATTGGCTGCTTCCCCTTACTACCACTGTATATATATGTTTTAGGTGGTTTCCGGGAATTCATCCGCGTAGTTGATAACTGATCCCTGCCGGGATCGATGGTAAAATGACGACGTTTCGGCAGAGTCACATCTGCCCTCTTCAGGTCGGTTCGCATAATTCTCGTAGCCTTCTGCTTTCGCTTCTAGTTACTCGAATACTAAGATTTTCAGAAGCGGTCGCGCTGTTATATAGTCGCGGCTCGGCGCCTATTGTTTGGCACCGTGAACGGCTGCGTGTGATTGGCCCTGGGCGCTCAGTGGGCGCGCCTCCCGCCTGCTGATTTATTATTTCCGGTTGAGTTGTTATTGGACGGGTCCGGGCCGGTACGGTGTATAATAGAATTTTCCACCAATTCGATAAGTTCTGCATTTCATTGCATGCGTTTAGACTGTGAGTCCTCTTCGCTATTTCAATTGCCTCTCTTACGAGTCTTGATTTCGGGTATTCTATATTTGCCAGTACTCTGGTGTTCTCAAAGTCTATTCGGTGTGATATCGTGGTGGCGTGTTCCCCAATGGATGTTGTTTTTTCCTGCTTTCTTACAGCATTGTGTTCATCACGTCTAGCTTGAATTCTTCTATTAGTTTGCCCCACATAGGTTTTATGGAAGTCTGCACATGGAATCTCGTACACTCCCTGTTGTTCTAAAGGGATCCTCGTCTTCGGAGTCCTCAACACCGTGTTTATTTTTCTGTCTGTATTGAAAATAGTATCGATATTGTGTCTACGTAGAATTCTTGCAATACTGTCCGTGGTCCCCTTGACATACGGTAAATAAGGCTTGGTTATTGGTGTCTCATGCTCCTCGTCTGTTTGTCTCGGTTTTGACTTTAGGGCTCTTTGTATATTTCGGTCTGTAAATCCGTTTTGTCTCAAAGCTGTTTTTAAACTGTCCATTTCCTGTTTGATGTAATCCTGGTCAGCTAGTCTTTGTGATCTGGTTACTAAAGTCTTGACGACGGCTTGTAGTTGGGCTGGGTGGTGATGAGAATTAGCATGAAGGTATCTGTTGGTGTGAGTTGCTTTCCTATATACTGTATGGCCAAGGGTTCCATCTTCCTTCCTATTTATGAGAACGTCAAGAAACGGCAGTTAATTGTTGGCTTCAACCTCCATGGTAAATTTTATTTTGTGATGGATGCCATTAAGGTGGTCTAAAAAAGTATTGGGGTGTTCCCTCCCATGAGGCCAAATCACAAATGTATCATCCACATATCGCAACCATAAACTGGGTTTAAGAGTTGTTGTTCTTAGTGCCAACTCCTCAAAGTTCTCCATAGAAAGGTTCGCTATAACTGGTGAGAGTGGCGATCCCATTGGAGCTCCTTCCACTTGTTTGTATCGTTGGTTCTCGTAAACAAAATAGGTGTTCATCAGACAGTGCCTTGTTAAGTCTACAAGGTGTTGAGGTGGTTTGTATTTTTCTATTATGATATCCAAGGCTTCGTCGATAGGGATGTTGGTGAAAAGGGACACTACGTCAAAACTTACAAGAAGACACTCTGGTTGTAAGACCGTTTTTCTAAGTATTTCGATGGAATGTGTGGAATTTTTCACATATGAGTCTGCCTCTTCTGCAAACGGTTGAAGTTGTTGGGCTAGGTATTTGGATAGGTGTTGTGTTGGGGATCCAATTGAGCTTACTATTGGCCTCAAAGGTGCACCCTCTTTATGTAATTTTGGCAACCCATAGAATTTCGGACATCTCGATGACTTTTCATGCGGAATGAGTTGCATTAGGAGATTTTTGTCGATCCTACTTGCTTGGATTTTGGCCTTGGTTGTTTTCTCCAAATAAGTTGTTGGGTCAGTAGTAATTTGTACTGACTGTGGGTGCAATGGTGTTGTTCTCGTTTTCCTGATCCCCAACATCGTGCAGACCTTCTGGAATGCATTCGATTCGAAGTTACGCCCCTCGTCTGAATGTAGTTCCAACGGGACGCCAAACCTGCCAGACTCGGGAAACGGACCGGCAACATAGAGGGCAATTCTCATAAATGAGACGCCTACATTGTACTGCTGCATTCTGCCCTTGGTCCGGGTCTTCGGGCCCTTACTGGCTGCACAGGTGTCACATTCCCTGCACTAAGTACTAACGTCTTCGAAGTAATTTACCCAATAGTACCGCTGGCGAACTTTGTATAGGATTTTATTCATGCCCAGATGACCGCCGGTAATCCCATCATGTACTTCGGTCAGGATGGCTGGTACCTTTTTCTTTGGAACTACCAGTTGGGACTTGGTTTCTCGACCATCAGTGCTTTCCCAAATTCGCTTGAGCATACCATTCTCTACTCTTAGAGAGTCCCATTGAGCTCATAACGATTTCAGGACGCCCGAGTATCTTGCTACCTCATCCCATCGTTGCCTGTGTGCCCCACTCTTTTTGAGTGACAGGCCATTTGGTCCTGGATGCACTGTTCCGTTGTCCAGTCTTCATTGGCCTGCACCCGGTTCTGTCTGATGGAGATAAACTCTCGCTGTTCCGTCTTCAGACAATGTCCGCATTCTGCACTACAGGGTTTTCTGGATAGGTCATCGGCGTTATTGTGCAAACGGTCTGCACGGTGTTCCGCCTTGATGTCGTATTGTTGCAATTTCTCCATCCACCTGGCCAGTTGTCCTTCCGGTGTCTTTTTGTCCAGCAGCCATTTGAGGGCGGCATGATCTCTTCGAATTAAAAAATGACGACCATAGAGGTATTTGTGGAAATGGTCTACAGCCCTTATTATAGCAAAAAGTTCTTTTCTGGTGATGCAATAATTTCTTTCCGGTTTCGAGAATCCACGGCTGACTCGGAAACGACGTGGCCCAAAAACTCTACTTCTTCTTAATTCTGGAGAATACTTCGCCCAGGTTCTTCAGATGGTCGTCGAATGTCTGACCCATGACCAGAATGTCTTCCAGGTATACTAAGCACGTCCTCCATGTTAACCAGCTCAGTACATACTCCATTAGTCCCTCAAATGTAGCGGGAGTATTACATAACCCAAAGGGCATGACCGTGAACTGAAACAGTCCTTTACTGGTGGAGAACGCTGTCTTCTCTCTGTCATTTTCGTGAAGACTAACCTGCCAATATCCACTCTTCAGGTCTAGGGTGGAGAACCAACGGGAGCCGGCTAGTGTGATCAGACGGTCATCAATTCGGGATAGCTGATAGCTGTCCATCCTTCTTTTTAACTAGCACGACGAGAGCAGACCATGGGCTCATGGATGGCTCTATAACTCCATTGTATAAAATGGACTCGATGTTTTACTCGACTGCCTATTGTTGCCCTAATGGTAGTCGTCTAGGTGGTATTCTGTTCCTCTGGTGTAAGGTCGCACAATCGAGTGTTAAACTTTCCAGCTGCCGACCGATTTCGAGAATGAAGCCAGGGTCGGCTTAGGTAAATTTCGTAACAATATATGTTGAAATGGAAATAAACTCATATCATAATTAATGTTAATAGAGTTCCGTAGATAATAAATTAATACCAATATTAATACACAGTGGAAAGAAATGTTACGGTGGATCTTAAATGTAAAAAAACACAATGGTAACATTAAATGGAGATATAGAGGCAGTAATCATATTGATCGTAAAATAATAAATCCAGGGCATGAACTGGTAACTGTTAATGCAATTTTTAATAGATTGAACTAGTACAACACAAATTTTTGAATTCAACAAAGGACCAGGCACCTTTCTTATGGAAAAATGGACTTCCGTCAAATTGTTTGAAATTTTGATATGTTGTAAAAGTTGACGTTCTGACAAAAAGAATACATGTGCTTAAGCAGATTCTATGACTAGTTTTCGAGATACACAGTGTTAAACATCGCATTTTTGATATCAGATTTCCAATGATAGACGTGCTTTATTTCCGGTTATTGGAGAAATTGTGATTTGTACATTATTGGACATAAATATATATATATATATATATATATATATATATATATTATTTAAAACACAAGTCACTTTAAAAAATGATTTAATTAATACACAAAACAATAGTTTAAAAATACAAATATATAAAAGTTACTTGGATGAAATGAACTATCTTAATGAACGCCGTGGGATGGAAAGTCTCGCATTTATAACATTTACTTTGCTGAATTGCATTCCCACGGTTTGAACGAATTCAACGGATCCGAAGAAAGCTGTCAGCGAAATACGATACTTGATAATGTACACGTGCATAATATTCTCATCTAACAGCTCCCCTTTACAAAGAAAAGTTGAAGGTGTAACTTCAACTTTTGGTTTAAACCGGACAATTATTTTCGGTTTCGTTGGCGGGGTCTTTTATTACTGGTCAGAGTTTGGGAATCCATCTGGATAGGGTTTTCTGGAAATTCTGGGCGTTTCCTGGGCTGGAATCTGCTCCCTTAGATTTCTTTATTCTTTTCGCTACTTTGTAGAAGGTAAATGCAGCTGCCGCTGCTACGATGGTGGTTACGGTTGCATACGTAAACCAGGATATATTTTTGGTGACGAAGGGTTGGTTGATGAGGTCGTCTAGGTCTCTAGAATATTGATTCAGCTTGTTGTTGGCTACGCTGAGTTCTTCTAAGTTGAGATTATCTAATTTAAGGGGTATAAGTTCTGGTATTGCTGGTTTTTGGGGGTGAGCATTGCAGCAGTTGTACGGAACTAAAACTGGGTGTGAATTGTCTGTAACTTTACTTATTTTCATGGGTTCGGCTTGAATTTTAGTAATTCCCACAAAGGCACTACAGTCTGTTTGTAGCCGAATGACTGAATTGGTTTTTAGCACGATAGTTTTTAAATCGATTCCCGCACAACTAAAAGTTACATGTATAGGTTCGGAAACGATCACTAACCACAAGTTCGATTCTAGTCTTTGGACGTTGTACCCTTCGGAAAACACTACGGCACTCTGGCAGTTTTCCGAGACACTATGGATGTTCTTAAGGAGTTGAGCCTCACAGGGTGCATTTGATTCTATTGGGTAGGCATATAGTTCGCAGCACAGCTTTTGGTTCGGGGTTAATCGCTTGCATGAGCTTAAGTCTTTGATCGGTATGTACATTAGAGAGTCATCATCATTTTTGTGTAAATGATAGGATATGGTGAAAACCAGTTCTATCGTCTAAAATTGGGATTGGGTATAGGTGGTAAGCGGTATATAGTTGCTGCTCAACGAGAGGGATTTTTGATATGAATATTAAATCAGAGTGAGTTTGAAAAGCCTCTAATTCTATTATTTCCAGATATTGGGCGCCGCTTCAAAGGCGAACTGGCAACAGCAGATCATTCTTAACAAGATTCTGTGAAATTTCCTGTAAGGATGTTATTAAATGATCGGGTGAAATGATTGATGCATGCATTATTTTTAGTCTAGCAAAAGTTATTGAGTTTAAAATGTCATTAGGGTTATCTTCAAGAAATATATAACTAGCCATTAGGTTTTCGCAGATCTCGAGAAACGATTGTTTGGCTTCGATAACAGAAATGCTATCATTAAGGATGTGAATGGCTAAATCGATAGTATTTATATCTTCGTTAAATGTTTTCTCGTCAAGTTGTAATTTCTGAATGGTCTCATTGAAATTTTTGATGATTGAGGTTGTTACGCTCATTTGGTTCTTTAGACGATTTTCTGTCTGTAGTTGTCCCTGGTTAAGTCTATTAAAGCTGTTGGTGAAGAATTAACCGTCGGCTGCATGTAAGTTTCCGGTAATTGCCTTAAATATTGTTCCTGCACCATGAATTCCTCGTTTAGTCCCCTTAGTGTCTATAAGTACTTCGGAAAACTTAGTTTTGATAGAGTCGGAGATTTGGGTTAGAAGACTGATGTGGGTTTGAACATCAATGCGAAAAGCACCGGTATCGTGAAATTTATAACCCGGAATAGGGTCAACAGTTTGTTCCAATGTCCTAAGGATTCGATTATTGTTCTCAAATGCTTGTTCAAGGGCTGTTAAGTTACGGTGAACTAATAACGTCCATTTGTAATTGGAGATTACAATTCGAGTTTCGTCATGGTAGTAGATGCCAATAGTGTTGTTAATGGGTTTGATGTCTATCTGACATACCACTGATCCGAACAGCAGTAAGAGCCTGAAAAGATTTTATCCGGTCGAAGTTAACTTTCGTTTGCTGGTTGGTTTTCAGGTTCTTAAGGGTGGCTGAATTAGTGTGGATTTCAGTTATTTGAAATGGGCCATTAAATTTATTTTGTAGCTTGTCCTTTAGCTGTGATTCTTTTACATAAACTTTATCGCCGATTTGTATTCCGGACGGTTTTCGGAAACATGTTGATCATATCGCTCTTTTGCCTTCTGTTTCTGTAAATTTGTCTTTTCGCGGGCGATCTTATAATAACGAGAAATACGGTTATTGAGATCTCTACCGTACTTCGTTATTAGAGCTTGTTGATCATACAGGGTTTCAGGAGGTCTACTTGAAGTATGTCCATATATGAGTTCGTATGGGGTAAACCCATGGGTCTTGTTAACTGAGTTGTTGTATGCGATAACCGCATAGGGTAAGATGTTGAAGGGGTGTTCGTTAGGGTTCTCCAGTTTATGTATTCTAATCATGTCTAGTAAAGTCGAGTGAAATCGTTCTAATGATCCGTTCGACTGTGGGTGTCCCACGCTAGAGTAGGAAATTTTTATGTTAAAAAGTTTGCATAAGTCTCTCATCAGTGTGTTGTCGAATTCCCTGCCGTAGTCGCAGTGAATGCGAAGGGGAGTTCCGTAATGTTGGAAATACAAGAGTAAGATGTTAGCGACGGTTTTCGCGGATTTATCGCTTATCGGATAAGCTTGAGAGAATTTCGTAAGTTCGTCCCTAATGGTTAGTGCATAGTTTTTGGTAGGAACTTCCAGGATGTCTATGTTTATACGTTCGAAGGGTGTCCGTGGAGTTTCGGTAAAACTAGGGGGCTATCGAGGTTTTTGCGACAGATTTTTGCTTTTTGACAAATTTGGCAATTTTTTATGAAATTATCGACATCTTTGGTTAATCCTTGCCAATTGTACTTTTTCTTGATTCTACGGATGGTTTCGTTTATGCCTCTATGTATATTACTTTTCCCGTTATGGAACTGATCAAGGATTATAGGTATCCACTCCTTATTAATCGTTTGCATGATGTTCTGGCAAACTTTCCATTTGATATCCATTTCCGAAAAGATAAACGATAGTACCTCTAATATAGGTAGCTCTAAGTTGTTTTCAACGCAATAGATTTCATTTTCAGTGAACACATCTTTACTATTATATATAGATGCGAAAATCATTTCATTAACTATATCGGGGTCGGAAGGAAGTGGGACGATAGCGTCTTTTTGACACTTTTACTCGCGTTTTCCTCGAAAATGTCTTCGAGTATGTTGTGATGGAAATCTTTCATGAGGGAACCTTGGGGAAATACCAGGATGTTTTTGTTTTCCTTGTCAAGTAATTGGCAGTTGGACATTTGGATTTTGTTGTAATCTATAAGTGATATAGTGTGGTACCGTTCGACAAATGTTTTGAATTCCTCACAGATTTGTTGGATATTAGGGCTTTGTGTCCCGGGTTCTAAAGAGTCATCGTCGGTTTCGTTAGTGGGGAGTACTCGGAAGGGTGTTAGGTGGTTACTCGATTGAAAAGATACATAATTGTTGAAGTGGTTTGCTTTGATGCGGGAGAGCATCTGCATTCTTATTTATTTTGCCAGGTTTGTATACGATTTCGTAATCGTACTCCTCGAGCTTGAGGCGCCAACGAGCTAATCGACTTCCGGGGTCTTTTATCGAAAACAGCCATGTTAATGGGCCGTGGTCTGTAACTAAAAGGAATTTTCGACCATAGATGATAGGTCTCCAATGTTTGACGGCCCAAACAATGGCTAGGAGTTCTCGCTCGATGGTTGAGTACCGCGTTTCGGCTTTGCAAAGAGTTCTAGAGGAGTATCCTATTGGTAGATCCTTACCAATGGGTCCTTGTGACAGCACAGAGCCTATCGCAAAAGCGCTATCATCTGTGGTTATGACGAAAGGTTCATCGAAGTTGGGATAGATCAATATCGGTGTGGAAGTTAGTGCCTCTTTGAGTTCACTGAACGATTTGATGCATTCAGCGTTGAAATTGTACGGTACGTCTTTCTGGAGGAGTTTAGTCAATGGTTTTGATATTTTGGCGAAGTTCGGGATAAATCTCCTATAATAACCAGCAAGACCCAAAAATGATTTAATATCCTTGGGATTTTGCGGTTGCGGAAAGTTCACGATACATTCGATCTTTGACGGGTTTGGTTTAACGCCGTCTTTAGTTATTACATGCCCTAAGTAAGCGACCTCCTTGCGAAAGAAATTCGCATTTATCAGGTTGGATTTTCAGATTTGCCTTCCTAAGTCTTTTAAAGACTTCCGTTAAGCGTGTAACATGTTCGTGTATAGTCGGAGAGTAGACGATTATATCGTCCATGTAAACAAGACAACGTTCGTTCTTTGAATACCTAGCAGAATGTTATCCATAACCCTGGAATGTAGAGGGCGCATTCTTTAACCCAAATGACATACGAACGAATTCGTAATGGCCATTCTCGACTGAAAATCCAGTCTTAGAGATGTCCTCCTCTCGAAGTTCTAGCTGGTGGAAACCAGATGCGAGGTCTAGGGTAGAAAAATATTGGCATTTTCCTAGCTGGTCAAGTAAGTCAGAGATATTCGGCAATGGATATTTGTCGCCTACGGTTAACTGGTTTAATTTGCGGTAGTCGATAACGACGCGCCACTTTGTTTACCTGATGCATCGACCTTTTTGGGGACGACCCATACTGGCGAAGACTAAGGGGACGAAGAGTGCCTGATGATACCTTGGGCCAGCATTTTACCTATTTGAGATTTCACCTCGTTCTTGTGGATTTGGGGGTACCTATACGATTTTGTAAAGACGGGTTTTGCGTTGTTCGTATCGATAGCGTGTTTGACTTCGTTAGTGAATGTCAGAGCGTCAGAGATAGAAGATATCTTGAAATTCTAGGCAGAGGTTAACAATTATCTCTCTTTCTTCGTCGTTAAGGTGTTCTGTCCTGATTTGCGATTGAACGATTTCGTTCCTGTCTAAATGGTCAGAGTCGGGGTAGTCTTGTGAGTTTCACTGGACGTTCGAGAAATCGATAGTTTTGGGTATTGCATTAGCATTTATGATGGAGGTAAAGAATTCACCTTGCGAATTGACGTGTACAATAGCGTTGGGGATTTGTACTTTCTCGTTTTCTTGGGATTGTAAAATAGCATCGGTATTTGAAAGCATGCATTTAAGTTTAAAAATTTTCTCTGTACGTGCTTCGATAGTAATTAAGTTAAGGGAAGTTTGCGTGGGGGTTCGTGGTTCACAGCTGGGCGTTTCTAAAAATCTGTTATTGGAGTGGTCATTGTCTTCTACTTTGTGAAGGAGAATAGTTTTAAAATTTGTAATTAGTTGTTTGGATTTTAGGTCGACTACACACTCATAGTGTTCCAAAAAGTCTAGACCTAATATTCCGTCGAATTCGATATCCAAGTCGAAAATGAAGACTTTCTGTGGATTTCGTGGGGCAAACGGGATCAAAGTAGATTCTGAAATTTAGATCTTCTCGTGAGTGATACCTTGTATGGTAACTCTTTCGGGAAATCGTTGAGGGAAGTTTTTGACCGTATTTTTTTTTAAATGGAAATGCAGGCTCCTGTATCGATAAGAAGTTTAAATTTTCCTGTAGCACCATTAATATAGTATAATTTTTTTGAGTTTACAGTTAGGAGGGGCCTTATAGAAATGTTTGTTCTTCGAGATTCAAGTTGGGGTTGAAGTCGTCGAGGTTCATGTTCTGGATCTGAGTTTGTATGTTCGATATCTCGTTGTCTGGCGGTTTGTCTATGTTTATAGCTATTTGAAAATTTTGACCAGATATTTCTGCGTCAGAAGAGGGTTTAGAATATTATATTCATAGTTTTCATAATTCTGATTTTGGGGGTAGCCCATGTAGTTATTTAGGGCTTGGGTGTCAGGATCAGAATAATCGTCTTGGTAATAATTAGATTCGTCAGGGTTGTCAAATTGGTCGTTTGTATAGTCATATGAATAGTTATATGTATCAGTTTGGTTGAGGTGGTGAGTTTTGGGTTGTTGATTTTTGTAGAAATTTGGATTTGGGGAAAAAGCGGTGCAGGGACCAGGATTTTGTCCACTTGTTGAGGAACGATTTTGCTGGGCGAAGTTTGGTCTAGTTTGGTTAGCATTTTGTTGAGGCGGGTTAGGCGGAAACTGTTGGTAATTGTTATTGTTAAAGTTTCTGTTTGGTTGTTGTTGTTGCTGTTGTCTCAGACGCGTTAGGCATTCGTTAAAAGTATGCCCTAAACGTTTACAAAATGAACATTGTTTGGACAAAGTTAATGGGTTGGGTCTTTTTTGTTATTGTTGTTGTATTTGTTGATTACGGGTGTTAAGAAATTTCTGATTTTCTAGATGGCTTAGCTGAAGTTCCCTTTTTATTCGGGAAACTGCGGTTATAATATTTATCGGATCGCTTGCTCGTACAATCTGTCCTATTTTCGGTTCTAGGCCGGTTAGGAAGCTATTAAGAGCCATGGATTCTATAAGAGATATCTGTGCTTGTTTTTCTTTTGCGGTTAAATTTTGTTTATTAATCGCCGCATACATTTTGGCTTCGTGAGTTTGGAGTCTGGCAGCAAAGGTAAGAGGTGATTCATTCGGTATCTGCCTCATTCGTTGCAGATCCTGGATTAATGAGGAAATATCTCTGGTATCACCAAAGTGGTTTTCTAGAAGCGATTTGATATCGTCCCAGGTGGGTGGATTGCGTGAGTTAACAAGTTCGGCGGCACGGCCTCTTAACTTGTTTTTAATATGTAAGGTTAGTAACGTGGATTGGTTGTCAACAGCCATACTATATGCTGTCGTACATGAGCTGATAAACGTATTCAGGAAAATCGGGTTACCATCATATTCGGGAATAATAGAGAAAATCTCAGAGATCTTGTATGGTTCTACCGTTCCCTGGCGTGTTTCAGGCATGGTTATTTATAGTTATTTAGATATAAAATGAAATCGAGTGAACAATTTTCACGTAAAATGTAAATGGAAAAAAATAGTAGATTAAGGCGAGTAGTGAATATAATTTTAAATTACCTGCCGGAAGATACGAAATATGCAAGCATATATAAAGTGCAAATAAAATATCTGAATATGTATAGCAATGAAATCAGCAATGATAAAATTTAAATTTCAAATATCCCTTAAATAAATATCAAGTATATTGGTAAATACAATAGGCAACAATAATCGGAGATAGGTTCCGAAGTGGTTCGAAATTTACTTTAAAGGTAAGGAAAATGTCTTATTAACTTTAAACGATTCAACTGATATTACGATTTAAAAGTAAAAATTAAATAGCAACGTGGTCATTAAGTTTCAAACAATTATTGTACATACGTAAATGCTCTTGGCATGGACTGTTCTGCTCAGCGATGACTGGTTAGCTCAGTGCGTCTTCCTGGTCAGCTATCTTACAGTTATGTCCTGGTCGGGAAGTCCTCGTTCACAAGAATTTAGGAATTGCCACGTTTAGTTAGTTTTCTTACTTGATCCTTGTTCCAAACTTGTTGAACGAATCCTACTGACTGCGCCATTTTTATATTATTTAAAACACAAGTCACTTAAAAAAAATGATTTAATTAATACACAAAACAATAGTTGAAAAATACAAAATATAGAAGTTACTTGGATGAAATGAACTATCTTAATGAACACCGTGGGATAGCAAGTCTCGCATTTATAACATTTACTTTGCTGAATTGCATTCCCACGGTTTCAACGAATTCAAGGGATCCGAAGGAAGCTTTCTGCGAAATACGATACTTGATAACGTACACGTGCATAATATTCTCATCTAACATATATATATACTAAATAGATGTTATTGCACAATTAATATCTCGTTAAAGTAATAATTTCTTGGATGTGCTTCATATAAGTGTGAGCAATATTTATAGCTAGAGAAGGCATAAATTATTTTTTCTTATTAATGACTCACCCTGTGCTGCAATTTTAATAAAATATTATACAGATATATTATCTGTCTCTTTATCCTCAACGGGATGTTAAACTGATTGCTAAAACTATACATATTGAATACATGTATTTTTTATACTACCCCGTATTTTTAAAATCTCTCCATCAACTTTGTTTGTTATTACATTTTTACGTTACCAAATGTTCAGTGTTTAACTGAGCAGAGTATTATTAAAATTTTATGACTAGTTTTCGAGATATAGGGTGTTAAACATCGGAAACGTCTCCTTTTTCTTGTCAGATATCTCATAATGGATGTGTTTTATTTTCTTTTATTACAGAAAACGTGGTTTGCACATTGTTTGACATAAATATTGCACAAAAAATTACTATTAATTATTTTTTATTACAGGGTGTTTCCCATATACGTTACATGTTTTTTGGAAAACTCATTTTTTATTATAACGTTGAATACATACGAAGATCTAATTGCTCAGTTAATATAATGTTAAAGAAATTAATTTTTGGACGTGTTCATACATTATGCAGTGTGAGTTGTAAATATTGCAAAAGTGGGCATCTATTATTTATTACAAGCTTTTATTTAGTTTCACCTGTCCCGATGTTTGTCTGTAATCAAATTTTGCAAGTTAAATCCACTTCCGAGTGACTGATTGAGCTGAAATTTTGCACGCATGTGTAAATCTGGTGACAATGCAAAATTCTTTTCACATGGAGCTGATCTGATAAGGGAATCGGAAGGTGGTCATCGGAACTCGGTAGATAAGCGACCCAAAATCAATTATTGCAAGTTAAATTTTATCCACTTCCCAGTTACTGTTTGAGCTGAAATTTTGCATGCGTGTGTAAATCGCAAACTGAAAAGCGTCTTCTTTCTCGAATAATACCATTTTTAAAATTTCGTGGTAAAGCAGTACTTTTTGCCAAAGATCTTTTCGAGGTAACTGAAAAACTGCCACATGTGTTGTCTAGATCTGTAGATAACTGTGGAATAGTGATTGTTACTGAGCATTTGGAGAATTTTAATATTACTCGTGAGTGTTTAGTGTCTCGCGATAATCTGTTCGAAGCTTTGAAATGGTGAGTGACTATTAATCCCTTCTTCAAAACATAATGCAGCCGTTCTCGAACATTTTAAGTAGAAAAAAGATACACAGATGTCCAAATTAACAGCCCAACATCAACTAATTGATGGAACAAAAAAGAATGAACATATTGATGTTAATACTATGTTACACTTGGACATTAACAAAACAGGAGGTCTTACAAGGGAACTAGAAATTTTTGTTGGTGCTAAAGTCATGCTGTAACTGGAGGGATAGGTCACATTGCTGAAATTATATCGACATATTACACAAATGCTCAACTGTATCATAGCGATATACCATCGATTCGCGTAAACTTTGGTAAACCACAGCACAGCTGAGAGAAGAATGCTCCCGATTGTCTTATCTTGGACTTCAACTGTGCACAAAATGCAGGGAACTATTGTAAATCACGCCATATTCAATTTCGCATCAAAAATACTAAACAGTTAAAAATAAAAATAAGAAAAAAAAATTATTTATTTTAATTTGTTAATAAAAAGAACTCAAAAGTTAAAAATAATTTAAACCTGATAAGAAAATTACCATTATCTAGTTACCTACATTGCAACCTTAAACGATGATTAACCTTCTTCGTCTACGTCACAATAATCCCATATCGTACATACCTAATTATATATTTTTATTAAACCCTAAAACTTTACAGTTTGTATTAAATATTTGCGTTTTTATCACAGTTCCTATTCTTTGTAAATAAGTTTTAACTTTATATTTCTGGTAAGGGAAGGGTTACAATTAATATCTTGGGGGTACATTTTATGAAAAATGGCGTTTCAAAATTTATTATTTCCATCTATAAAAAGGGAAATTTGTAATTGACATGACAAAGAACTTTGGATCAAAATTACGACATAACCAACGAACGGATATATTTGAAATTTATAAAGGACGACAAGGACAGATAGCTGATTCTACAGAACGCATTGTTTGTAGTAAACAATGGAAAAAATTAGGTTATACTTTGGAAGTACAGGTGGCAATTAAATCAAGGAAGAAGAAGAAAGAAAATTACAGATTTCACAAAATGGGATGGTATTGCAATAAACTCCGTTGGTTCAAATTTAATTAATTTTAAAAACTGATATTCACTTCACTTTCTAAAACTTTTATTTACACGTAAAAAATCAAATATTTACAACAGCTGATTCTGAATACAATTTACATCGAAATCTCAACACCACAAATAAGCTGTACTTACTAACTAAATCATGAAATCTATAATGTTTTATATACCCTACGTCGAATTTTCTCATCGTTCTGTATGGGTATTAGATTTGTTCGCCTAGCGTCCAGATCAGTAGTTTTTGCCCCATTCGAAGATTAAAATTCTTTTTTTATATAATCCCAGCGATTGATGTTTTATCGGAATGAATAATGCTTTACGTTGCTTTAATCAGGTACGGCGTACATGAATTTTATAACACTGCCCCCCTTTAATTCTAATCGTCCCGATCAGAAACATCCTCTCCATGGTAGGGGTCGAGTCGATCTAAATGAACCACCTTCAACGTAGCCCAGCGGTTTCGACGGATACAGTAGACAACTTCATTAATTCTCTTGACCACCTCGTATGGACCATCCCACTTGCTGAAGTAATCCATTATGACCAAAATGTATTTATTCCCCCTGTCAGACTCAGGAAATGGACCGGCAGCATCGATGACAATTCTCCAAAATGGGACGCTCACATTGCACTGCTGCATTCTGCCCTTGGTACGGGTCTTCGGGCCCTTACTGGCTGCGCAGGTATCAAATTTCCGGCACCAAGCTCTGACCTCTTCGGAGTAATTTACCCAACAGTACCGCTTGCGAACTTTCTCTAAAGTTTTATTCATGCCCATGTACTCCGGTCAGGATGGCTGGTACCTTCTTCTTTGGGACTACCAGTTGGGATTTCCCAGTTTTTCGGCCGTCACTGCTTTCCTAAATTCTCTTGAGCATTCCATTATCTACTCTTGGTCTGCAGCCCTTATTATTGCAAGGAGTTCTTTTCTGGTCTCGAGAATCCACGGCTGTAGTACTCGATCACCCTCTCTTCATCTTGTACCTGGGATAGAACGACCCCCAAACCTGTGTTGCTGGCGTCGGTGTCTAAGATGAACTTCCCGGACTTTGTAGGAAATGCTAGGATTAGGCTGGTGCCGCCTTCAGTCGTCTGAATGATGTCTCGCAATCCTTATTCCAACGGAAGGTCTCTTCCTCAGTGGTCTGACGATGTAGAGGGGCGGCGATGGTGGCAAATCTCTCAACGATCGTCTGTAGTAGGAACAGAGACCCAAAAAGCTTCGTAGTTCATGCTTGTCTCTCGAGACCAGCCAATCACGGATAGCTGCTATCTTGTCATCGTTGGTGCGGAGCATGGAGCACTTCTTCGAGTTGGGTCTCAGGTTAGTGTTCTAAATTCTGGAAAATACTTCACCCAGGTTGTTCAGGTGGTCGTCGAATGTATGACCCATGACCAGAATGTCGTCGAGGTATACTAAGCATGTCCTCCATGTTAACCCGCTCAATACATACTCCATTAGCCTCTCAAATGTACCGAGAGCATTACATAACCTAAAGGGCATAACCTTATCGACTCTTTAGGTCTAATGTGGAGAACCAACGGGAGCTTGCTAGTGTGGTCAGAGTGTCCTCAATTCGAATTAATGGATGCTGTCTTCCTTCGTGACGTCATTCAGCTTTCTGTAATTCACGCAAAATCAGGTGGTTCCATCCTTTTTTTTACTAACACAACGGGAACAGACCATGGGCTCATGGATGGCTCTATCATTTTGTAACATGCACTCGATGTTTTCCTCGACAGGTTGTTGTTGACCCAATGGTAGTCGCATCGGTGGTGTTCTGTTGGGTTGAGCCTTCCCGGTATATATTCGGTGCTGTGTGATTTTTGTACGACCGGTGGTTCCGTCATGACTTTTAAAAATTTGCCAATGATTCGCGATAAATTGCTTGGCTTTCTTCTGTTCCTCTGGTGTAAGGTATATCAAATGGTCAGCAAACTGTTGTAGGAACTCTTTACTGGGCCCGGTCTCCCTCACCGATGTCTCGTAAACTTCTTCGTAATTGATAAAGGTCTCTACTGGCTCGAAACAAGCTATCTCTTGACCATTGGCAATTCTGGTGTTGTTGTTGGACATATTCAAGACACTAATGTGTATCTTATCCGGTTTTAACTATAAGCCGTCCAACTAAGTAGTCATGAGCTGAATGTACGGACTCCACCATTCCAATGCAGCTCCCAAGATTGCTTTCTAGCTGGTTGAAGATTGTGCTACAATTTATATGGACATCGCTGAGCTGTAGACGGGTCGTCTCCATACAAATTCCTCATATAAAAATCCGAGAACATCATATCTCGGGTGGAACATGAACCCAGGCTGGCTAATTAAGTCCATATCGAGTATAAAATCGTTCTCAATCTTGGCTACCAGAACCCTATGTCGGATTGTGTTGTTCCCTATCTGTAGCACGACATCTGCCTCACCCTGTATTGACATGGACTCGCCGGTGACTGTTCTGAGCTGGATGTTGTTGTTAACTGGCCGGATTTCTGATGACCTCAAGAACCTGGACCATTGATGGTGCTTCTGATGACTAGGCTGCTACTATCCTGGGGCTGGTGGAGGGTTAGTCAGCTTTCGCCCCCTTATGCTGAGTGATTGAAGTTTCCGTGGTCACGTTGAAAGTGTCCTGCCTGTCCACACCGGTAACATGCTCCTCTGTGGTCAGTTCTTTGTGATCGTTCTAGTAGTTCGTGTATTCCGGACAACACTGCCTGGAGGGATGGTTCTGGTTCTTCCTAGTTGAAGGAAACTGCTCGCACCTGGCCTCGATTTGGACAAGTTCATGACTGCCTCTACTTCCAAAGCCCGAAGTAAAGCTTTATTACTTTTCTTGACGCCACTAAGTCTTAGATTTCTCTGTACTTCCGCATCTCTGATGCCGTGTATGTAGCCAATTGATCTTTAGTTTCCACTCCCAGATTTGGGTAGGACAAATGTACTAAACGTCTAATCTCTGCTTCGAATTATTGAAGGCTCTCTCCGGATTTTTGGTTTTTCCACTTAGTTGGACCTGGTATACTTGGCTCAAGGATTGATTCTCGTATCTTTTGTCCAGGATGGCGACGAACTTGTCAACATTATTTTGTTCATCTACGGCAATGCTTTGGAGAAGTTCTAATGCTGGGCCTCTTAAAGAAATTACCAGAGAGGTAGATTTTTCTTGGTTGTCCCATCCATTAACTGTAGCCTCGGCTTCAAATTGCCGTTTGTACATGGGCCAAGATGAACTGCTATCAAATATGGGTGGTTTGCTAACGTAACCTTTGGTGCTTGTGGTGTTCTGGTATTTTATTCGCTGTAGGTCTTGTTGCAATTTTTTAAATTTCTGTTTCTACTTTGTTTTGGATAGCACTGATTTCAAATTTCACCTGGCTCTGGATGTAATCGATGTCATACTTTGGTTTCAAAGGCCCCAAAATTATTGTTTAGGATCTTTATGTCGTCGTTTATCTCTGTTATATCTGTTTCAATAATTACTATTCTCTGGTTAACTGCTTGGTTGCCTTGCATTACTAATTGCATTAACTGTTCTTGTTTTTCTTCAATTATTTTAAAATCACTATGTCTAGTAAATTCAAATTTCGAAAATGACCCTTCAATTAAATTTAGTTGTTCACTTTTCATCTATATTAGTTACAAGGTACTCTAATTCTATTTTACGTTTTTCATCAAACGATTTCACTAACCATTGATGAATCTCCTGTTGTTGTTGTTTCTCCGTTCTGTCACGTTTTTCCAGGACTCGAGTTATTTTTTCATCTAGTCCATTCGTAACCTGTTTGAATATTTTTTTCGTAGTTCATCCATTTTTTCTTTTTCCATACTTCGGGTTGTCGCCATATTTCGATTTGAATTTCTTAAATCGCACTTGACTGACACCGAGTTGCAATAAACTTCGTGGGTTCAAATTTAATTAATTTTTAAAAGTGATATTCACTCTTTTTAGAACTTTTATTTACACGTAAAAATCAAATATTTACAACTGCCAATTCTGAATACAATTTTCATTGGAATATCAACACCACTATATCAGCTATATTAACTAAATCATGAAGTCTATAATGTTTTATATACCCTACGTCGAATTTTCTCGTCGTTCCGGATGGGTATTAAATTTGTTCGCCTAGCGTCGAGATCAGTAGTTTTTACCCCATTCGAAGATTCCAGTTCTGTTTTTTTTATTATCCCAGTGATTGATGTTTTATTGTAATAAATAATGCTTTACGTTGCTTCAGTCAGGGACGGCGTAGATAAATTTTATAATAGTATTTTATAGGAAATGAAATTTAAAGAAGCGGATCAACATATGAAGATTAAAAAGAACTAAAATCAGTAAAATTAAAAAAAAAGAATCTAGTATTTTAATAAATTATAAGTCAATCAAAACAGTAAATCATCTTTTTAGCAAAACAAAAGTTAAGATACCAAAAGAATTGAAATCTAATATTTTATATAAAATAGATTGTATTAATTGTGATGCAACGTATATTGGACAGACCTCAAGAACTGTAAAAAGTAGAATGATCTCGCATAAAAGTGATATCAGATTAGGAATAGAAAGTTGTGCTATTGCCACTCATTGTATTAAAAATTTACACACTATAAATTTTAACAACGCTTTAGTTCTGGCATGTGAACAAAATTATTACCAATGAAATTTTTTAGAGATGGTATTTATTAACTATTATCCGAATAATATTAATAAAGACACACATATCCAAAATTTGAATAACATTTATTGCAATCTTTTAGACATCGACAAATTCATTTTCAGTATTCAACAATTGAGTTACATAGTAACAATACATTATTCTACTCACCATAGTAATGTTATTTTTGATTATAACTTCATTTCCAGTTTTGCTATCGTCACTCAAAAAAATTTTGTTACATTTAATTTATTAATTTCATAATTCCTATGTTTGTGCTCTTTTTCAAATTACAATTACAATTTACTTTAGGTATTTAAAAAATTATCTCACATATTATAATTATAAATTTTGTTTGTGGTCAAAAGACTGACGAAGAAATTAAAGTATTTCGAAAGCTTTAGCAAAGTAAAAGTGTATTTCACTTCTTTATAAAATCGCTCATAAAAGGCTGCTTCCCGAAACCTTTCTTACATTATACAGGGTGTAAATAGTTTGAGTGCATGTATTTTAGGAGGAGGTAGTATACACCAAATTAAACAAAAAACTCTTATACCACTATGGTCAGTAGGCCTTAATAACCAAGAAAATCCCTAAAACATATTAAGTAAATTATTGTCAATCCGGCAACGTCGCTCGCGATCGAAGCAGATTCAATCTTAGCGCGAATAATAAAGGAATGACTACGCCGACAAAAAAATAAACACCTGTGTTTTTGTATTGACTGATGATATTGACCTTAGAATTAAATAAAAATGTATGAAATATTTTGTTGAAAATATTTACGTTTTTAATACAAGGTATTGCAGTTAGAATTTGTATTTGGCGGTTTCTTTTATGCAATTATACAAAGTTGGGTAAATATGATATGCAACTCAAGAGATCTGTATATGTAGTTTTTTACCAGTTAAATTATTCGAAGAGTCATTATTACTGATTTAAATTAATATTATTTATATTAGACAAGTAAATATGTAATCCTAATTACCGAATTTATTATAATGATAGAACTGAGCTGACACAACGGATTATTCACAGCAAATGTTCAAAATGCCCACCATTACTGTCGACACAAGCACGACACCGTTTAATCCAATTTTCACGTATGCGAGAAAAAATTCCTGGAATATTTCGGATTTCGTCAGCAGCAACAAAAATGCGTTGTCTAAGGTCATTCTCGTCAATAATTGGAGTCGTGTAAACCTTACTTTTCATGTGTCCCCATAAGTAGAAATCTAAAGGATTGAGATCAGGAGATCTTGCTGGCCAACGTATATGTCCGTTTCGACCAATCCAACGACGGGAAAATGTCTATTTAAGAAGTCGACAACTGGATGACTTGCGTGGGCAGGTGCTCCGTCATGTAAGTATCACATATTGGAACTTGTTTGTAGGTTCACTTCATCTAACAAATCTGGTAGCGTGTTGTTCAAAAAATAAAGGTAATTCTGACCTGTCAAACGTGCAGGCAGTATAAATGGCCCAACCAAGTATTCACCAACTATTCCAGCCCACACGTTAACTGAGAATTGGTGTTGAAATACTGACTGGCGTATTTCGTGCGGATTTACCTCAGACCACGAATGCGTATTATGAAAATTTATTATACCATTCCTATTAAAACTTGCTTCATCTGTTGTTAAAATATTGTTCACAAAATTAGGAAACTGTCGATGTTTTCTGAGGAACCAACGACAGAAATTGAGTCTTGGTTGAAAATCATCAACTGAAAGCCCTTGAACCCGCTGCATGTGATATGGATAGAGCAATTGTTCCCGTAATGTTCTATGAACAACAGTGTGAGAAATTTGCAGCTAACTTCCAATACTTTGTGTGCTACGATATGGGTTGATGTCGATAAGGTCTAGTATTTGATCCTCAGCAGCTAAGATACGATTATGTCGTTGTGGTCCGCGATTGTTTCCAGAAGCCTCTGCGAAACAGCTACGAATGTCCTAGCATTGGGCAGGCGTCTGTTTGAAAACCTTTCCCTGTATAACATTCTTGCTATTCTGCAATTACGTCCGCTCTCCCCATAAATTAAGAGCATGTCATGTCTTTCCCTAATTGTATAATCGGCCATTATTTATCACAAATAAATACTGTCGCACTATTCTTAATTTTCGAACTTACACACTAATCACAACCGATTTTATTTATTTAAAAAATATATTAAATGGAAAGCAAACCACCAAGTCTACATCAAATAGATATAATTCAAATCACTTTATCGTTTATCTATTCTTATTTACAAGAATCGAAATCGCAAAAAACAATCGTAACTCTCAGTCGTCGTTAAAGTAAAAAATGTAGTAAATAAGTTGGTCTGTATGCCACGTTGCCATATCTATTCGGAGAAACTTACACTAAATTATAAAAGCATATTTCAAGTTTAAATAATCAATTTTAATTTTTAATGTGGCTATTAAAGATGTATAAGCTATGGAGTATTTACATATTTAGATTTACCGACATTTTGAAATCGAAATTATTGTATTATTCACTGTAGCAAGGTCTACATAATATCTAACTTTATGTGTTCTTTTTGGCAAAACTATAGTTTATTTTAGAGAATGTTATAAAGTTTTTGATTTGTTTGTTCTTCAAGATCTTTGCACTCAAACCGTTTACACCCTGTATATATATATATATATATATATTAGTGTGACCGGATCTCATAGGGGGGGAGATGGGGATTTCGGAAAATTGTCCGTCTGGACCCAATAAAACCATTCCCCTTTCCAGATATTGAGATAGCCGAAATTTGAGCTCTATTAAATGACGTTAACCCGTGCCGCTGGTCGCTCGAAGTTTGAAAAAATCCAAATTTTTGGCCAGAAAGCTGACATATCGAACCATAACTCCAGAACGGTAAATAATAGAAACATGCTTAATATCCCAAATGAATGATCTTGTTGTACTTCAAAATATATATTGACCAGTAGGAGCCAGTTTGGGAGTATTTCTAAGAATTTTTTACATAATGTATCTCGGAATTTACATTTTTCTTTCTAAAAAACTATTTTCAAACATAAAGAGCCTTTTCTTCAATTTTAATCTTTTATTATATGGGGATTATCTGACTAGTTTACCAAAGAAAGACCTGTTTTCCAGGTTAAAAGGAGGGTGCATCTAATTTCTATTTTAGGGACGGTGATATTCCTTCAGCCTACAACCGACCTTTTATTTATTCAGTTTAGTCCCGTTGAGCTGGTTGGATCGACCAAATTTCTAGTGAAGATATTTTAACTAAACTATTATAGTATTATTTTACAAGACATTTGAAAACATTTTAGTGACATTAAAGTCAATAATATATTTTGTTTCATTTTCCAAATGAAGTGTTATTTATTATTGGAAATGGCATCCACATCAGGTGTACAAAGCCGGACAAAGGATAAAATCTTGTAAGGTATTCCGGTTGTAAACTACCCTCAAATCGTCAAGATTTGTGTGCTTTAATTTATAATTTACGTACTGTGAAATTAACTGTAAGATAATCAGCAAAACTTGTGTTCATTTTTTGGGAGAAAGCTCGAATCCCAACTAAACATGAGCGAGATGCAATTACCAAGCTGGAAAAACTTCACTCCAATTGGCAAACTCTTCAAAAAGACCGAAAAAAATATCTGAAACGGCAAAGATCAAATTTAAACAGTTAGTGAAAAGTTGGTCTCTTTGATATTGCTCAAAAAATGCCTTGGCTCTGATAAAATAGAAGAAGATAAGGCGTTACTCGTGAAACCGAGGCAGAAGGCCCGCCAGGTTCCATGACTGGAGTGGATCTCAAGTTCTCTCGACCTGAAGAAATCAAGTCGCAAAAGGAAAATTACCGACAAAATCCAAGAAGAAACTTTTGATGTTGGTGAGTTTTTTATTATCATTATTATTCTAAAAAATGGAGAAGTAAATAAGTAAATAGTTTCATTATAATTGAAAGAAAATTGTACATGAGAACATCATTTGGCATCTTTATGATTGAGTTTACATTTTTTAAATAATAGTTATTAATATTTAGAGGTAGGTAATTCAATACATATGTATTATTACTATTCTGCTATATTCTTTTTTTCTTTCTTTTGTTGCTTCTTAGAGACGGATGATGAAGACAAGTTCGAAGAAGAAGAAGACACTAAAGAGGACAGAATCTTCCAGGAACTTGAGAGTTTGGAGAAAATGAACATTCGTGGAAAATCTGCAGGAGATCCAGGACCATCTGAGAGCAAGAGGATGAAAGTTTCATTTGCAAGGGGCGTTAAAGAGATTTTAAACAAGAAATTGTCCATTTTGTTTGATCGTTGTAAGATATCCGACAGAAATGCCACGAGAATTTTAATAGCAACTCTAGAAGCACTAAACCTTGACCCTATTGAGTACAAAGTCTCGAAAACTTTATTACATTCTAGAAGGCAAATGTTCAAAGAACAATATATTTTTTTTTTAGATACAGTAAACATTCCATTGGAACAGTAAACTTTTACCGGGTGTTTTAAAAGATGAACAATGTGAGAGAATAGCTATTGCTATTTCACATGACGAAAAGGAACATCTGCTGGGAGTTCCTGTAACAGCAAACAGATCTGAAGAGGAGCAAACTATCTATGAATGCCTACAGGAATGGGGTTTTCCCAACATCGTCAAGGCGATGTGCTTCGAAAGAGAATTGTTATTGTTGTTAGATAGGCAAAGGAAAATACGACACAGGTATCAGTGACAATCTAATACAAAATCAGCTAACTCCAGATGTAATTGCAAATGTTACTGCTGAATTCAAGACCAACTTAACTGACAGCCACCCCAGAGATGACTACAAGGAGCTGTTGCAGTTGGTTCACGTAATTGTTGGATCGTTAAATGGCAATGTTGTGGGTTTTAGAACTCCGGGAGCCATTAATCACGCTAGGTGGATGGCAAATGCTATTTACTGCTTAAAAATATTCATTTTCGTCGCCAATTTAAGATGTCTAAAGAAGAAGAAAGTTCTGTGCGTGCCGTTTGTGTTTTGCTAGTTAAAATTTAATGCAAAGCTTGGTTTAATGCTCCAAAAACTCATCTAGCACCAAAGCAAGATTTAGGTATTTACATAGTCTGTTACACCATAAAAAATTTGAAAACGCCATTGCAGAAATAGCCCTGACCAAATTTCCGAACCATTTGTGGTATTTGAAAGCAGAGTTGGTGGGATTATCGTTTTTTGATCCCACC
Organism: Octodonta nipae; assembly: GCA_034190945.1. Classification (NCBI taxonomy): domain Eukaryota; kingdom Metazoa; phylum Arthropoda; class Insecta; order Coleoptera; family Chrysomelidae; genus Octodonta; species Octodonta nipae. The sequence continues at coordinate 63,708,769 of CM067219.1, forward strand.
ATTACAGACGGTGAAAAGTTGTTAATGGCTGCTCAGTAGCACAGATGAACCATCAGAGCACGTTAAGGTTGTAAATCCAAAAGTTGGGGAAAAAAAATTAAAAGAGGTAGTTGATAGTGGATTGGTAAATTTACTTACCTAAGAGACCATCTAAAAACCTGGCCTCAAAATAATTACTTCCAGGAACGTTTGAAAATTGTAAGTAGTTAATGATTTGGCTGAGTGGGGTGTTAAATTAATAACCGATTTTACCGACCTTCTGATAAAAGTTGAAAATCAAAAGCAATATGTCCTGCAAGTTGTAAGCAAATGCCAAACATTATACCCTTACTTTTTAAAAACTGCTTTAACAAAACCTCTAGAATAGATTAGATAACTATGTAAAATTATCAACTCATGTAAGTACTACGTCTGTGTCTTGTCTCTGTCTGTTTTTTATGTATTATAGAACTAATTTTTATATTTTAAAATAATATAAAAGAGTCAGTAGGAAACTGAACAGTTCAGTTACCTAGTGACTCTTGAGGAGTAGGCAGATTGAGGCCCCGAGTTCGATCTAGTCTCTGAAACTGTTTTTCACTTTTGTCTCTTTATACTAGCTCCAAAGCAGGAGTCGAAACGTCGAGTATATAATAAATTCATCCGGAACCTAGCCTTGTTCATATATACGTCCATCTATCATTGTGGCGACTTTACAATAAAGAGTATTGTTGCAACCACCAATTGCAGACCTATATATAGGCAACTCGTTGCAGTACTTTCTCAATAACTTTTCATTAGCTAGTATTCTGCCAAAAATACACATAAAAAATACTCGTTAGATAAGTTTCCATATTTCTATCATTTAAGCCGTTTTTTCACTTACATATCATTGGTAAACCCGACACTATACTCTACCATAATACTATCAGTCAAAAAATGAATCTATAAAATGTTCTTTCGTGTTGGATTTGATATTTGAAACTTCCATTATGCTTATGGCTATCAGTTTCGGCGTAGAATACATATATGATGCACTAAATTTATTTTGTGTCTAGGCCGTACGAGAGCTTTCTATTATACCGTTATATAGAGCTGTTGCAAATATTGCTGGCAAACTATTGAAACTCTAGTCGACATATAGGCGGCTTAGACAGTAAATATGCTAATGCCATATTATATAAATTTATAGAAGAAATAATAACATTCTAAAAGATGCATAAAGTAATTTGAAGAAAGAAATTTAATACAGTTGGTCCATTTTTTATTCTTGATAAAGAACTCTTTAGTGACTGCAGTTTTTTTAAATCTCGTACCACTTGTAATAACGAATTTATTTTCAGGAGAATTAAATTTATTGTTGGTATTTAGTTAGGACTCAAGTATCACTCAATGTATAATTAATTCTTAATTTAAATATAACTGCAAAGGCACATATGACGTGTAAGTTAGTTTTTAATTAAAGTAAAAAATGGTTAAATTATAACATATTATTTGAAACATATTTCACCTATTTAATATTCTGGCTATATATAAAAAGGCCTGTTTAATTATAACTGATTAAATTATGGGAACAATTTTAAGTAGATATTTTTTAAATATCACAACAACTCCAGACTATTTTTCTTAATGACTGTTGTAATATAGTTTAATCCAATACACATTAAAAAAGTGTGCGTTAAAATACATTAAATTAGGCAGGAGCTAATAAAGAGAGAAGATTTTAAATAGCACGCAAAATTTTTTTAAAATATCTAATAGATATTTTGGAAAAAATATTTATTTTACATACCTTGGTTCAATAAAAGGCAAACCCTGTGGCTTAACATTAATATTATTTTATATTTAGCAATTCACATCATATCCTCTGGACACTTTTTCAATTTAATCCCCATATAAGTTTGTCATCCTTGTCTCTACCATCTATAAACTTAGTAACGTTGAACTTTTTTGCAGAATTCTAGTTTATTGTCATGCTTCTCTCTACCATCCAGACTTGCTCTCTCTTGTACTTATTTTGACGTAAGTCAAGTCTCTAATTTAAAATATCGCAAATTGAAAATGTTTATTAGAAAGAAAAGAAGATTTTGTCCTGGTATTGTACCAGTATTTTTATTAACGGGATGCTATATTTATTTTCTATAAGTTATTGACTTTGAATAAACGAAGGGACTCTTAATATATAATCTGCTCCCTGTTTATTACACAGAAAACTAAGTTGTATGGGTACTTCAGGATCAAGCAAATGTGGTGTCGGTCGGAACTTCATAATCATAGTCATCTATTTTCATATGTGGAAGTGTATGCCTCCATTGAGAAGCTGGCACAAACATTGAACATTTTTAGGATCCTTTTGGGAAAGGACGTAAGCATTCCAGTTCAGTGGTGCCTCACAAGTGTATATAATTTAATTTCATGGAAATATCACGCTTCATAAAGTTTGGACTTAATTTTCGAAGGTGTCCAGGACTTGTTTGTGGCAAAATAACATTAGTGGGTTGTAGTTAAACAAAAATGTTCCTATAAATCGATTTCCTGGAAAAAATTATTATTTTATATAGGTGCCCAATTAAAACACTTTAGTTAGATTAATTTACCAATAACCCAACACCAAACGTCTCTCTGTCACTTCGTGTGGGTTTTGATCATCCCAATAATCAACAGTGTGAGTTATATGTAGTATTATTGACTGGAAAAAGTCGTTCTAATCGTTCTTTTACTATTTCGAAAGTTTTGGTAGCTGTCAGATTATTGTGCAAATTTACAGTGCCAAAATTTGCTAGCGTGAAAGTATTTTCCTATTATATCTATACATATTTATAAAATAAAGTCCTCCGCCGCGTCTGTCTGTCTGTCTGTTCGCGATAAACTCAAAAACCACCGCACCGATTTTCATGCTGTTTTCACCTGTGGATAGAGTGGTTCTCGAGGAAGATTTTAGTATATAATTTGTTAAGTTTTTATCTAAATTGACTGAAATATAACAATATTTGTTGGAGGTGTCGGAAAAAAATAAGCCCGCTGGGAGCTTTCAACGAAAACGCTGCCTAAACCCTTAGAGGTATAAAAAATAATTTATGGTGAAATAGTATATCTTATAGAGGTCTTCAGTAAAGTTCATTTTACATGCCTTGGTTGGCTTCATCATTTCATGAAGAATATTTTTCCTTTTACACCATGCAAATTAAATAAATACCTTAGGACATGTATCAAAATATGTAACACGCAACGAAATTAATTTCGTGTCGCCGTGATTTGACCGGCCCGGACGGACTCCCCTTGACCCCACACCTCGCATCCGAGCCGTAGATGTTACTCCACGTAGTAAAAGGCCCTTCTTCTTTCCGTAGTCTTTGTATTAGAGGGTAGGCGTAAGAAAATTTTGTAAAATTTTAACTCTGAAAATAAAGATATGGTAATTTCAGTAGTCAACTTTGTAAAGCAATGGATCTGTTAGAAGAAGACTCTCATTGGGAAAGTACGCTTTCTAAAGCTGCCTTATGCTGTTCAGCTAAATCAATTAGTTATTTATTTACCATCATGAAATCTTTCAGTCAAGTTACCGATCCACATCTTCTTCTACAAAATGATGCTCAAAGCATGGCTGACGATTTCTGTGTGTATGCATCACAGACGTCAAGAATTGTCATTAAATAATTTTGACTCAACTATTTTATCAAGCTTTATTTGCATTGAATAAACAAGTGGAATCTCTGTCAGGAAAATCTATAAAAGTTTTTGATTCACCATGACATTAAATTTCAATTTAATTGCAACATTCTACGGGTAACTAACTATAATCATTTGAGACTTTTACAAGTCATTCAAGATGAATGTTGCTTGAATGCACAGGTAAAACCGTCCGGCATAGCAGCCAAACTTTTGGAAAGTGGGCGAACGGCCCATTCCACATTCAAACTGACAAACATGTAGTGATGACATCACTAGTATTTACAATATCTCTAAACAGAGTAGTGCCGGAAAATTAATTAGGGATTGCAGTTTTATTATTTGGGATGAGGCTTCTATGTCTCATAATGCTTCAGTTGAGGCACCAGAGAGAACAATGCAAGATCTGCGCAACAGTAACTGCCCAATGGATGGTTGTATTGTTTTATTCTCTAGAGATTTCCGTGATATTTTGCCAGTTATAAGTAGAGGAACGTGAGCAGATGAATACAATGCATCGTTCAAAAGATCTTTCTCACATATAACGAAATGTGAACTTTAAACAAATATCGTTTAGCGAAGATAATTGGCAATTTTCCAACGACTTGCTTCACATAGAAAATGGTGAATTTTAAGCAGAAAATGTCTATGTACATTTTAACAATATTTGTGTTTTGGTACAAAATGTGGAAAAAGTTATTGAACAATTTTATCCCGATTAGTAACATATCCACTAAGAAACTAAATTGGTTTCAAATTAATATAAAAAGTAGGTGCTCCTATTATATTACTCAGAAATTTGAGTACACTGAAACTGGACAACGGTACAAGATTCAAAGTAGTGAATTTTTTTTTTTTTTTTGATCGAATATATCATATTAACTGGCAACACAACTGGTGAAACTGTTTTTATACCAAGAATTCTCATGATACCCTCAAAATGGCCTTTCCTATTTAAACGGCTACAATTTCCCGTAAAACTAGCGTTTGGAATGACAATTAATAAAGCGCAGGGTTAAAAGTTGCTGGAGTCAAGGCCGTAGCCAGGAAATTTTTGCCAGGTGGGTTCAATAATCTTGAAAACAAAAATTCCAAAATTTCAGAGGGAGTAGGCTTAAGCACACAGTGCTTTTCGCACAGGCCCTATAACGTGTTACTTCGAAACAAGATTTGTTCGTTTTACACGTAATCAGGTTATTAATGTCGTATACAAAGAATAAACGTAGAAACTAATCTAAATGTTTTCTTTTTTGTTTGCCTCATTAATAATTGCCACTCACAAAAATTGACTAAATTATGTATAACGAGGAAAGATGATTGATTTTTTGTTTGTTACAATTTCACTAAAAAAATGCTTAACCAATTTTACCGAAAGCTGCATCTCATCGGAGTAACTAAGGGTATTTTATATTTTCTGTAAAGTCCCGTGCGAAGCAGGGACGGGTTGCTAGTATGAGATAATTTCTAAGTAATTACCTCTGTTTTTTAAATGTAAGTTAGAATTACCTGCAATGGAGAAATAAGTGTTAAAACAGATTTTGAGAGTTCACTACATGGAAGTTCTAGGGCTGACAAAGCTGATGTTTGGTTTATGAATTTTGACAGAAAAATGTAATGGAATAGAATAGAATAGTGTGGAGTAAGAGTTTTGAGTCCTGTTCTGTAAATTCATGTCTGTGATTGTGAAGTAAGTGGTAAATTTTGTGTTCTACAGAAGTTGTTACTGTTTATTTCTTATATACTAAATTTTGTATACTATCAAAAGTCAATTCTCTTAATTACGTCAGGTAATATAGCCAAACATTTAAATTTTAAACATTACTTATTCTGCCTGTTTATACACCGAAAGGTTTTCAGATGTGCTTCCTCGAGTCATTTTGTGAAAAAAAGTTCCTATGAACATATGTCTGCAAACGCTTCGTTTCCAATGTACAAGGTTTTGAAATTTAAGATTTTTTCAGTTTTTGTCTTGTGACTACTAAAGTTTTCGAGATATTTAGTTCAATTTTGGAGCATTAATGCATCTATGAAGTCTTCATAATAAGATCACAGAAACGTTCATGAAAATCTACTGAGTGGTACTTTTTCTGGGGTCACGTGTTTTTTCTGCCCCTACAACTTTTTTCAGTACGCCCCTGGAAATTGACAAAAATTGTGAATGAATTTCTTATGAATTTGTAATCTTTTTATTTCCTAGTTTTTTTTTCTGCCACTGTTTTTGTGTAAAAAAATTATCAAACTTATATTTGTTGGTACAAATATTTAGTTTTTAAAAAACTTTTATTTTCTACTAAGAACAAAGTCTTTCTACTTTCAAAGTTTAAATATTTGAATATAATTAAGAATACAAAAATACGTCTTATCTAGTTGAATGTTCATATCAGAATGATTTCTAAAATGACAACAATATGCACAAAGATGATTAAACAATATTAAATTACGTAGCTGAAAATAAGCGAATACTGCATCATCACAATATGATGTTATGGCATAAGCAATTTTATTTATATTATGTAGGTCAGTGAGGTGACCATAAATCCTCCCCTCGAAGACATTTTTCAAGGGTTGAAAAATGCTGGAGCTGCTGCTGGCTGCTCTTCTGTGGACGTTGGGGTTCGTCTCTGTCGTCTTCTCTTGAAGTACCTGTAGGCGACTACAATTCCTACAGTTAATATGATAAGCCATGTTGGAATTGACCAATAATGAGGGCTCGTTTGTCCAACGGGTTGAAGTTGAACTTCTTTTATTAATTTCTGTTTCGCTTGAAGTTCATGAATTTTATCAAGTTGTGGTTCTTCAATCTTGATTTCATTTTCTTGTTGTAGAGTTTGATGTGGTAGAATCTGGATTTTTGTTAGCATCATGGGCGTATCAACAGAGATTTGTTTCTCATTGATAAAAGTTTGATCTGAGGTTTTAAATTTGCATTTGAACGGGAGTTGTATCAAATAATTTCCCTGTAGCGTGGTGATGTCTGATTCTCCACAATCAGTTTCTAGTTTCGTCTGATTAGGGATGATTGCTATATAATTGGCATCGTCCATTTGTTGGATTATGTTCTTAGATATTTTCACTGGTAGAGGGTTGCAGGTTTTTGGGGTGCTCTCGAGTTTCAGCAACTGGAAGATACAATCTTCTTCCTGTCTTCCATTTATTAGATTTCCTTCTGGACAGTAGTATCCTGGGTGTAGTTTTACACAAGGCAAGGATGTGTATTGGAAGTAATCTTCATTCATGATCAGAAAGGTGTTTCTGGGAAGGATTATCGTGGAGTTTTGGGTTGGAACCGAGTATAGGTGGTAGTAGGTGTAAGTTTCGGGGAAAACAATTGGAAAATGAATAACAAAATTTATTCTTGTTCCCGAATAATATGCTTCTATTTTTAGCAAGTCATAATATTTATATAAATTTTCTTCTATTGAGTCAAAAATTAAACTATCAATACCATAATATTTAATTATTGATTGTATCATTGATTCGTACTCGTTAATTTTCAAAATACTGCTGTGAAAGGTTCCAAGTCTGGCAAAAGCAATTGCATTTTCAATGTCTGATAAGATTTGCAAAATTACATTTAAAGATAGATTTAATTGGTCTATAACATTTCTTGTTTCCAAATAATCATTTAATTCAAATATAAATTTATTGAACTCCGATCGTATTTTATTAAGACCTTCCAAAATTACTTGTTGATTATTTTTTATGAGGGTAACAGTTTTATTAAAATTATTTATTATTTCAGTTGTCAAGGATACTTGCCTATTTAATGTTTGAACAATTTCTTGTTGATTATTTTCCAAATCAAGGATTGCTTGATCGTAGTGGGCTGCATCTTCAGCATCCAAATTACCTGTGATTGATTTTATTATTCCGCCTAAAGCATTTATCAATCCTCTTTTTATTCTGGTTGAAGGAAAGATTGAATTAAATTTTTGTTTTACCGCTATTAATTGGTAAGAGAAGGCTTTTAAGAAATTATCAAGTTCCCAAAAGTAAGGGTGGCTTAAACCTTCTGAAATTACTTGTGTGAGATTTTTATCAATTTCAATAAAATATTCAATTTCGTTTTTTAAGGGTTCAAGGTTTAAATAGTGTATGAACGTGTGCGTTTGAGCATTAACTTTGGCATGACCTAGTTTGTGTGGTATTATGCCAGGGTTATTTTTTAAATCATTAATCGTTATTTTCTGAGTGATCAGTTCTTGTGGAACTAGGATCAGGAGGGTCAGGAGGGTCTGGAGTGTCCTGTAAAAGAGTATCAGTGTTACTTTTTGGTCTCTTCAAGTTTTGTTTATGGAGGACTTTACTTTTAGTTCGAACTTTTATTTGTTCATTTTCTAGAACTTTTTCTTTTGAAAATTTGGGATTTACTTTGCTTCTACTGGTGGTAGTCAGTTTTTTATAAACATGTGTGTCACGTGGATAAGTTAAGGGTTCTTGTCTGTTATTGTTATGATAAGTAATTGTTTTTTCTTTACTTGATATTAATTTCTCGTTTAGTTGTCTATAGATTTCTTTTGTTAAGTCTCTGTGTTCTTGAATGTAGTTAGACATTAATTGATGATTAAGATCTAAGTCAAAAGGGTATTTAGTATCAAGATGTCCATTTATTATGTCAATTGGTTTTTGTTTCGTTACGGAATGAATTGTATTATTATAAGCTAGAATTGCTTGAGGCATATGATTTAAAATGTCAAGTTTGTTGTTATTTTGGGCTTTAATAATATTTAGTTGTTCGATGAGGGTTGAATGTAGCCTTTCTATAGCTTCATTTGATTGGGGGTTGTTCACTGTGGTAAAGTGCATTTTTACTTTATGGGTTTTGAAAAATTCTTGAACAACTGTATTTTTAAATTCAGTTCCTTGATCTGTAATTATGATATGGGGTAAACCATGGTGTGACATAAATATTACAAAAGATTTTACAATTTCTAGTCCTGAGGGATTAGTTAAAGGATAAGCTTGTGCGTATTTTGAAAAGGTGTCGATTATAGTCAAGAATTTTTGAGATTGTACTTGGAATGTATCGGCATGTATTATCTCAAAGGGTTTTGAGGGTGTTGGAGTTATCATTAATTTTTGATTAGGTGGATTTCTATCATATTTATTAGTTTGGCAAATTTCGCAAACATTAATATATCTTGTTACATCTTGTTTTAATTTGGGCCAATAATAAGCTCTCTTGATTCTTGTTTCAGTTTCTAAAATTCCTCGGTGATTTGCTGTACTTTAGTGATTTCTTTTTATTAGTTCTTGTTGGTGAATTTCATCATCTACGTCCTGAAGTATTATGTTTGATTTAATTAATTTATAAGCATTACTTTTGAAAGTTTTCCTCAAAATTTCAGTTATTTGGGGTATATAGGTTTGGTTAGCAAAATATATAGCATAAGTAAATTTGGGATCAATATAATTTTTAAATAATTGTATTACGTCATTTTCTAAGTTTGAAGTTGATAGTTGAGCGTAAAGTCTTTTTTGTTTGGGAAACATTGTTGCAATTTTGGTTTTGCAGGAGAGTGTAGTACAAAATTAATTTTTATTTGATGATCAAAAGAATTGAGGCATCTTTCTGTTATTGGCATTTCTTGAATGGGGTTTTCAATACTCGTATGAACTGTTCCATTATCTTCATCTACTTCTTCTTCCACTGATAAGGTTTCTTCAGAGTCGGAAATTATTAATTGAACGCTCGAATTGGAATCTGATTCTTCAGGATTTCCTTCTTCTTCTTCTTCTAAGTTTTCTTGAAATTCGGTTACATTGCCCATTAATGATTCGTTGTCCAAATCTTCTGCTTGTCTTTTCGCTCTTGATTTTTCTAATTGCTTGTTAAAGTTTTCAACATATTTTTCTAGGGGTGTTGTTTCTTTAGCATGAATTTCTACACGTGAGAGTGCGTCAGCATTTGTGTTGTTTTTACCTTTCTTGTATTGTATCTCGTAATCGAATTCTTCCAATTTTAGACGCCAACGTATGAGTCTGGAATTTGGGTTTTTTAATGACATAAGCCATTTTAAAGGCATGTGATCACAAAAAACTGTGAACTTTCTTCCGTAAAGGTAACATCTCAGCTTGGTAACTGACCATACTATTGCCAATAATTCTTTTTCGATTGTACTATAATTTTGTTCTGATTCATTTAAGGTTCTGGAAATATAGGCTATAGGTTTATCACTTCCTACTGGACCTTGTGATAATATTCCTGCGATGCTAACATTACTTGCATCTGTCGTTAGATTAAAGGGTTTAGAAAAATCGGGATACTGTAATATTGGTTCATTTGATAATATTTGCTTACAGTTTTCAAAACAATTTACGAATTCGGAATTATGAATAATTTTTGCATTTTTCTTTAAGCATGAAGTTAATGGTTTTGTCAATTTTGCAAAGTCTTTTATAAATTTCCTGTAATAGCCTAGCAAACCTAAGAATGCTTTTATTTCTTTAGTGGTTTTGGGGATAGGGTACTTTTTTATTGCGTTAATTTTTTCGGGATTTGGCTTTACACCGTCCGGAGTGACAACATGGCCTAAGTATGCCACTTCTTTTTTTAAGAATTCTGATTTGTCTAACTGAATTTTAAATTTCGTCTCGCGAAGTCTCTGAAAAATTTTTGTTAGATGAACTAAGTGTTCTTGTAATGAGGCTGACATGATTATTATATCATCTAGATAACATAAACAAAATTCATTTTGGATTCCTCTTAGCACGTTATCCATCACTCTCTGAAATGTTGCCGGAGAATTTTTCAGTCCAAAGGGCATTCTGATATACTCGTAATGTCCGTTTTCAACGTTAAACGCAGTTTTTGGGATGTCCTGTGGATCCATTTCTATCTGGTGAAATCCACTCGCCAAATCTAGTGTTGTGAAGTAATTACAACGTCCTAGTTTATCTAAAACATCAGTGATATTCGGTAGCGGGTATCGGTCATCGATGTTTTTTTCATTCAATGTTCTGAAGTCAACCACTATGCGCCATTTCTTTTTCCCTGATGCATCTGCTTTTTTCGGAACAATCCAAATCGGTAAGGACCATGGTGAATCACTATGTCTAATTATCCCTTGGTCTAGCATTGATTTTACTTGTTTTTGCACTTCCTGTTTATGAATAAAAGGATACCGATAGGATTTAGTATAAATCGGGATTTCGTCTTTAGTTTTTATTGAGTGTTTAATTTGGTTGGTGAAAGTTAAAGGTTGGTTCTCTGTGTAAAATATGTCAGAATATTTTCGGCATATTTTGAGTATTTCACGTTTTTCTTCTTCGTTCATATGAGAAGTTCGTATTAGTTTGTCTACATTAGGTTTTTGAACATTTTTTGGATTTGAGTAAAAGTCAATATTATAGATTTCATAATTATTTTCTGTAAAAGTAATGGTTCGAGTTGGTTCCGTAAGGGTGAAAGTTACGTCTTTTTCAGTTTTGTTGAGAATTTCAACTAAAGCCATTCCATTTTCAGATTTTGAAAGTGTTCCAGGAATTTCGCAATTGTGAATTGTCTGGTAAGGGATGATAATGTCTCCATTTTGTTTGTCGACTGGAATTTTCGTGATTAACCGACTGTGTGGGTGGAGAGTTAGTTTGAAAAGTAATTTTTGATTTGACTGTTGGTAAAAATTGGAATTGCACAATTAGGGGTAAAAAGTTTAGCATTTGCAAAATCTAATTGAGCATTTAATAATTTAAGATTGTCTAGTCCGATAAGACCATCAAATATATTATGAAATTTGAACAAATTAAGTGTTCAAAATGGGCACATTCAGCCATTAAATAGGAGTCTAGACGTCGACATATAGATCTTCGTATTCGATTGAAAATCTCAGGGGAAGCTTAAATAAGTCTACAAGAAAAAATAATGCGGTTTCTTAAGTCGTCTATGTCTTGAACCGGAGTTCCACTTTAAACCAACGTTTTTAAATGTCTCCTTGTTGAAAACTCTATCGATTTAAATCCGGTGAACGAGTTGGCCAAAATTGAGGTTTACCTTGACCTATCCAGCGATCTGGATGTTTCGTTCAAATATTGTTGTGCTCTCATACTAAGATGGGCAGAAGCGTCATCGTGCATTAACCACATTCCCGATCTGACCTCTAATGGAATCGGATTAAATAGAACTGGCAGCTCTCCGTTTAGAAACTGAGTGTATGTATCTCCATTTAATGTAGGTGGAAGGAGATTTGGGCCAATTAGATGATCTCCAATAGTTCCAATCCACACAGAAAATCGTTCCTAGTGGTAAGCTTCAAAGATTGCATGAGATTTTTTTCCGCCCATATATAGTTGAGGTGGTTATTAACAATGGGTTCCCTTGAAAAACATGCTTCGTTTATTGGGTGCTGTCTAATCATATCTAGCATCCAGAACCAAATTGCACATGATATGGATATAACAGATGTTCCTTTATGATGGCAAATACCGTCATATGATCAACATGTAGTTATAAAGCAATTTTCCTAGTACTTGTATCGGGTTGCTGGTCAATTAAATTAAGTACAGCTTCTTCTTCTAATTCTAGTGTTCTAGTATCCCGGTGGTGACCACAATCATATTTTCTAGGTTTGAAGCTACCTGTTTCTCTTAGTCGTTAATGAAGCCGTCCAAACAAAGTGTGATAAAGGGCTACACGTTGAGGATACATTGCAGCATATCTTTTCGACGATTCTAAGGAATCACCATTAGAGAGAACGTAGACGAAATGCATGTCAGCCATTTCTGTGTTTGAATAAACCGCCATATTGGTGAGAATTCGCACAACTATTACTGTGTGTCAGTAAAAATCTACGAAAGTAAATTAACAACAATAAACGTGGTGGTGGACTTGGAATTTTTCCATGCCTCCTAAATATACCCTGTATTAAGAATATCCAGAATCACTTACCGGAACAAACCAAAATTTATACTAACCATCATATCGAAAGACTTGCCGCCTTTAATGAGTTCCCAACAACTAAGAATATAAACAACTTCCTTATATCCGGCCTAGAAACATCGTGGTCAGGTAACGGGCTGAAACAATGTGCCTCTTCGTTCTCAGCAACCAATAGTTGGCTGTCCAACCCGCCACCATCTTGGACGACCAAAACATGTATTAAAGCAATAAAGCTACGTGCAAATCTGCTACCATCCTGAGACCTCCCATAAAACGATACAGACTCCAGAAAGTGCAGCGGAAGGTGTGACAAACGGGAATCCAATTGTTACATCCTCCAAAGCTGCTATATTACCCGAAAAGCAAGGCACAACAACGTCCTTAATATCATACAAAAGGGGGCCGGGAGAAAAGGCTGGACAGTAGAGCTAGAACCGCGTGTAAGGAGCCCTAACAATACTCTTAAAATACCCGAGCTTATCCTGACTAAAGGTCTTAAATCTTTAGTCGTTGATGTTGGCATACACTGGGAAGGACCTCGACCATTGAGCCAAGGATACAGAATAAAGAAATAATATTAAGAGGACCCACCGTTTTTGGATACTGTAATGGCCACTAGAAATTCCTCCGAAATCTGTGTCCAACCACTCATGATTGGAGCACGAGGAGTGTGGTGAGCCAACAACGATACTATATTGGACTCACTAAATATCAACAACACCACAACAAAACGTTGTCTAATAAACAGTGTAATAGTTGGTGCACTCAACAGTCAATCCTTTTTTAATAGAGCAGTGTGGAGAATTGTCATTTATGTCTCTATCTAATATTCAAAAATTTTAAATATCCCCATTAGTTTTCTTCTCTATTTTCTAATCATTACACTCTTCTTTCACATTCATATATATATATATATATATATATATATATATATATATATATATATATAGTAATGGATTTAAACAGATAAGAGATAATACAAAAGTTTAGTAATTTGAATAAGTAAATGATTGGGGAAATGTAAATAAAATTCATACATATCTAATAAAAAAAGGAATTGCAGAAATCATAACAAATAAAGTTAACCTAAAAATATAAACCATGTAAAAAGAATGTTTCAAAAGCAAATTGTTGAAAGGATAAAAGGTGGCATATAAAGTTAGATAATCTATCATGCAGATTGTAATAGAATTTGGATACTTACATAAAAATCTAGGCAGGGAGTCACATTTAGGTCAAACAGCAAAAAGGTTAAATTCACTTATGAAAATCACAGTATAGGTTGTAAAACAAGTGTAGATCACATATTAGGCAATGACAACACTGAATATAACACATTTTAGATCAAAATTAAGTTTTAAATACATAAATTTGTTAAAAACTTAGAGAATTGAAATGTCAGAATTGTAAAAACCGTTAAAAATTTGAAGGAATGATGGAACAGTAAAGAGATTTATACCCTTAGAAAGAGCTTAGAGCATAGTTTATGAAAATTCAATAGTTCAAAAGATATTAAGTCTTAATTTCAGTAAAAACAAATTTTTTTAAAGTACCTGTTAAATGACTGGTGACCAACAGGTTACAAGTGTCAAATCAAAATTTTTGAAAACATGAATTAAGTGATTTAGATAAAATTTATGAGAGTAAACGGTATTGAAATTCAAATTAAAATTTGTTTAGATTTTTGCATATGATTTGGAAGGAACACATTTGGAAAGTAATAAAATAAATAAAAACGGAAATGGAAATAGCAGGTGACAAAATATATTACATAAATAGAAAATCTGACATTGAAAGGTTTTGTTTCCCAAGCGTCGACCAGAGCAGTTCAAAATTTCGTTCCTGTAAAATTACGTTTCCATGACAACCAGATAAATGATCTGTGATATCATTAAAATAAGTGTTCCATGTCAGTTCTGACAAGAAATTAAGTTTGAAGTTAAAATTTTTGAAGTTTTTTTTGGATCAACAATTTGAAATTAAAAAAAATAAATATTCCATAAAAGGAATTATTTGAAATCCATTGGATGGAGAGATAAAATCAATTTTTGTTGGAAGAATAGAAGTATTGGTACAGCAGTAAACAAATCAATTAAGCAGCAGAATTTTTTTATAAAAAAAAAACAGAAATCAGGAAGTAGTATTCCAAAACCAAAAGTAAGGAAACGGAATTCAAGCCAGGCAACTGTGAGTTTTTGAAACATTATTTAATAAACAGATTATTGAAATCTAAAATCAATCAGTGATAGAAATAAAGGTTTTTAAAATTTAGTATAATGAATATTTGTGTTTAGAGGATTGAAATATTTTTGTAACAAATTGATAGAAATTTAATAATATTTAAGTACCCAGGAAATTTATTTTGTTGTAAAGGCAATATTATATCAGAATTGTATTGTGGACAATCATTATAAATAAATTGTAATTTGATTGAGAATTTGAAAATTATTTATTAGTCATTTAAAAATCTTAAAAAGAAAAATAAAGTGAAAAATATAATTTCAAAATTTTAAAAAGTGGTAGTGTAACCAAGAAGAAAGAGAGACTTATAAGATAAGTATAGAATTCATTTATTTATTTAATATCTGGAACTTGAACCCAAGCGAAAAGGACCCTGAGATAATCATAAATTTAAGAATTTCATATATTACAGTTAGCAATAATTGGCGCCCAGAAACACATTGGTAGGTAGTTTACAATTTCATATCATTCCATTATAAATGGAGACCAACTAAAGGGGCTCACCAAATAGTAAGGCTAACGAACTAATTTCATACTTACAATTTAATATAAAATGTTGACCAAACGTAAGGCTTTGCAAAATTGGCATACAACTAAAGGGGCTCAAAAATTAGTGGGTCCTATATAGAAATTAAATATAATAATTGTCAGATTTAAATAAATAAATAAAGAAAGAACTAAATAAATTTCCTAATAAAGTAAACTGTGTGATAATTTGGTTAAATAGATAAGATAAAAAGGTAAGAATATTTGAAATTACAAAAAATAAGTGATTTTTGCAATTTCGAAAAAACCTGGTGGGGTATTTATAAAAGTATATAGAATCAAAAAACAATATAATTCAAAAATAAAACAATAATAATGAATTTAAATCATATATAATAATAAAGAAATTGTGTTAAAAATAATTTATTAAAATGGTACAAACTAGAGCTGCAAAATCAGTGGATAATCCAGAAGAACATATGTCTGAAGAAATGGAGCAGGATATGCAGGGAACAAGAAGGAAGTGGAAGTGAAGAGCAAATTGAAGAACAAAATATACAAATTATTTCAGAGCATGTGGTAGTAGAATGACAACCAGAGGCATTAAGATCAGAGGGAAATGCAAGTATTGGATCTGATGGTAATCTACAATTAATGGAAATGATGAAGAGAATGATGCAAGAAATTGGCAGTGTAAAACAAGATATGGGAAAAATAGGTTCAGATATAAAACAAGATTTAAAACAAGAAATAGGAAAATTAAATTCTAATATGGCAGATATAATTTCGAAAATGGATAAGTTCAGTTCAGATATAAAACAAGATAATCAAAAGTTAAGTTCAAGAATGGATGAAAATAATCAAATATTGAGGAAAGACATGAAAAATCATATGATACAAATAAGAGAAAAAATTATAGAACCATGTAAAAGTCAAGAAAACCAAGAAGGTGATTCAAATTTGGACAAGCCTGAAGAAAAATATGAAAATACCACATTACAAGAAGAGCAAGACAAACAAGTTATAGGGACAAACCAAGAAGAAAGAGCAAAATTTGGGGAAGAAGTTAAAAATCAAAGTAATCAGGCAAAAGAAAGAACACAAATGAAAAATGAAGAGGTTATACTAGAAAATAGTAGAAAAGTGAAATTATATGAAAAGTTGAAATTAATAGAAAAATATGTAAATTATGGAGGTGAAAATGAGATGAAAATGGATAAACAGTGGGAAAAATAGGATTTTTGGTAATGATTATGAGTAAACTCCGCCTGCATGATCGCTGGGTGGATTGAGTAGCTTAGCGATTGTGTTGCCGGTCCCAAGCCCGGAAAAAGGAGGAGGGTTGGTGGAACGGGTTAGCAGCCCATCCACCGGAAAACCAAATATAGCTCATAGACCCACAAACCTGCCTCGGAATAGGACTGATTTAAAGACGACGACCCATGCGAGAAAAAGGCTAACGAATTGGAGGAGGAGAGACGTTCTGCGATTTGCTACCTGGAATATAAAAACTTTTAACAACAAGGAGCAAGAAGTTATGATAGAACTAAAAGATCATCGCATTGATATCTGCGCCCTTCAAGAAACCAAAAAAAAAAAGGGAAACGGACAACGAATATACGACGACTACATGGTAATATACAGTGGAGTCAGCAAGGACGAACGTGCGAAAGAAGGAGTGGCACTGGCAATACACAAGAAATTTACAAACAGCATAGAAGAATGTCAATATATATCGTCACGCATATTAACCGTTAAACTGCGAACAGAATCTCAACAATTAAATATAATATCGATATATGCACCTGAAGATAATAAACCGAAACAAGAGCGAGAAAGTTTCTATGAACAACTTCAAAATATTACAGAATCACTACCCCAGAATGAATCGATAATAATCGTTGGAGACTTTAATGCACGCATCGGTAACGAAGTGATACCTGGCGTAAAACAACGCTTTAACGAGAGTATATTGAACGACAACGGGGAATTGCTGACGAACCTATGTTCGTTATGTGATCTAAGAATCAATAACACCTTCTTTGATCTTAAACCACAGTACAAAACCACCTTCCATAACTCCCGGGGACAGCAATCAACAATAGATTACATTATAGCCAATAGATATATACACCCTGCACAGATACAAGAAGTAAGGACATTAAACTCCGCGAATGTAGGAAGTGATCACAGTCTGCTTCTTGGAAAAATCAAAATGAAACTTAACCTAAGAAGCAAAAGAGAACCAAGAGCACACACAGGGAAAATAAACACCGAATCTATGTGAGATACAACCATAAAAGAACTATACCAAAACCGTTTAAAAGAAAAAATCGATAAAAACCCGATAGAAGAAAATGACGATATTAACAACAGTTGGAAGAGATTAAAAGAAAATATAATAGAAGCAGCAAGTGAATCGCTTGGAACTCGGACTATAAGACCGCAAAAACAAAGAACAAACAAAACACCGTGGTTCTCCAACAAGGTCAAAGAACAGTGTAAAAAGAAAAAGAAAGCGTACTTGAACTACATGTCGTCACAAACGGCAGAAGCATATGAAGAATACAAGAGAATCCGTAATGATACAAAAACACTCGTGAGACAAACGAAAGACAACCACTGGGAAACCTTCTCCAAAAGAATGGAAAGTGACTTTTATGGGCTACAAAAACAAATCTGGCGACTAATAAGAAATCAGAGAACAGAAGCAAACGAATTTATCAGTACCAGATACATAGAGAGAGATACCTGGGTAAAATACTTAGAAGAACTATACAAGAAAGAAGAGACAGAAACCGAGCCAAATACACCAGAGATAGTAATAAGTGATGAGATTGACATAAAAAGGGAAGACATAGAAACAACACTCCAAAAACGGAAAAACAGAAAGAGCCCAGGTCCGGATAACATCGCCAACGAGTTACTTAAATATGGAGGAGAGAAGCTAAACCAACAACTAACAACCTTAGTCAAAAAAATATTTGCCCAGCACAGAATACCAGATGAGTGGAGGAATAGCATTACGATCCCACTATTTAAGAAAGGAGATAAAAAAAATGCCCAAGAACTATAGAGGAATAACTCTACTATGCACAACGTTGAAATTAACCACAAAGATAATAACAAATAAAATAAATGAATGTGTATCATTGGCAGATGAACAACAGGGTTTTAGGTCGGGAAGATCCTGTACGGATGCAATCTTTGTCATAAGACAAATAACGGAAAAATCGATCGAATATAATCGACCAGCCTTCATGTGTTTCATTGACCTGCAGAAGGCCTTCGATCGAATACAATTAAAAGATATAATACACCTTCTCTACGATAGACAGATACCGTACAATGTCAATCAATCGAAAATATATACTCAAAAAATACAATCCAAGCAAAAATAGATGGTGACCTAACTGAACAGATACCTGCAAATAATGGGATTAGACAAGGGGACTCTCTCAGCCCGCTACTATTTTACATCGTGATGGACGAAATCATAAAACAAGTACGTAAACTAAGAGGATACAAAATGGGAAATAAAGAGATCAAAATCCTGTGCTATGCAGACGATGCGGTACTGGTTGCGGAGAACGAGGACGATCTGCAGAGGCTACTGTACCAATTTAACAAAACAGCAAAAAAGTTCAATATGATAATAGCAGCGGCAAAGACAAAAGCAATGGTTACTTCCAAGACACCGATCAGATGCAAGCTTGTGGTGGATAACAAAATAATACACCAGGAAATGAAATTTAAATATCTGGGAATCGAAATATCTGGACACGGGGAAGTGGAGACGGAAGTAAGAAACCAAGCTACAAGAGCCACAAGAGCAGCAGCATACCTAAATGACACAATCTGGCGAAATAAATACATTCGAACTGAAGCCAAAGCCCGCATATACAAGGCCGCAATCAGGCCTATACTATCCTATGCAGCGTGTCTCTGCTGCATAGGATAGACCTGAGACCTCTAAAACAAAACGGATAATGGAGACCACAGAAATGAAAATAGTTCGAAGAATAGTGGGAAAATCACTAATGGATAGAGAAAGAAGTGAAAACATAAGACAAGCATGCGGGATAGATAACATCAATGACTGGGTATTGGACAGAAAGATAAAATGGAATGAGCACATTAACCGCATGACGGAAGAACGAATTGTGAAAATATCAAGGGACAAATCACCAGCAGGACGAAGAAGCCTTGGAAGACCTAGGAAAAGGTGGAGTGACAACCTCCCAGGTGACTGAGCAGAGGCAAGGATGTGAAGAGAAACAGGCAAAGATGCATGATGCATGAAGAAGAAGAAAGAAGAAGAAGATTATGAGTAAAATAAATTATCAGACAGGGTACATGAAACCAAGCATTAATAATAAGAAGTATGAGCAAGAATATATCAAGATGAGCAGATATATGGAAAAATGTGGAAAGTTTTGTGGGGAAACTCATCAGAACACAGTTTATTACTGGGGAATAAACCCAAAAGTCAACTGGAAAACCAGGAAAAAAATATAAAATATCAATATAGATCAGGAAGGATGGATGGAAGACCAACATTAGCACAGGTACATGGAAATGAAAATTAATAAAAGATCAATATAAAAAAAATAATAAGCAAATTAAAAATAAGTAAAGGTTCTTCATAGGGAAGTATCATCATAATCAGAACGTATATGGTAAAAACAAAAGATGGAGTAAACAGTTATGAGTTAGTAGACATCAAGACACAGAAGATCAAAGGAATATACAACATTGATAGTATTTTCAAATATTATATATAAAATAAAGTATTTAAAATCCATATTGTACAAAATATAAATAGAAAACAACAATAATTAATTAAAAGGAGTGAAGTGAAGAAATTTTGAAATATATGTTCAGAGTAAAATAATTAAGATAAATAAGAATGTAGATGATGGATAAGTAAGAAGGTAGATGGTGAATGATTTGTGTGGAGACAGTAGGTAAAAAGAAACAGGATGATAACAAGTATGTCAAAATATGATGAATTATAAAGGAATATATGATATAAATGCGGTTAAAATAAAAGAATTATAAGAAGGTATGAAATAATGATGAAATAAAAAGGTACTAAGGTACAGATAAAGAGTATAAATAAATAAATAATGTGGTAAAAATGTAATATATAAAGAAATATAAATTATCATGTAGGCAAGAATTATAGAATAGTAAGAGAAAGTATGGAGATGGAATGGAAGCAAATAAGTTAGAAGAAAAGGAAAAGTGAGAGTGTTGAGAAAAATTACAAAGAGAAGAAGAAACTTATGAACTAAAAGCATAAATCTTAAATTAATGAAAATATGTACAACTTAAATTTAAAATTAAACAAGGACAATATGGAAAAATATTATAATAATATCAATGAATACAAGTCAGAATATTTTAAAATTAATAACATGTTTGTAGAAATCTTATAATCTTCAATGATGAGATAATAGGGAAGAACCAGATGAAGTCTGGATATCACTAGAGGGAAGAAATAAAAATTGTATTAATAATTTGATTTAAAATAAAAGAATTGGTTAAAAAAAAATAATAATAATAAAATGGGAACGATACATGATAATTGAAAACTTACTAAGAATGTTGATTCCACAAATGAAAATTTTGGACAGCATATCTTGGATAAGTTTGTAAATAATATACTAGTAGTTGTAGAGTTGTTGATCGTTCATCAGTTGATGTGTTTATATAATTTATTGAGTTTTTTTGTTAATTTGTTAATCGTTCATGTTTAATTTGTTCACAGTATTGTTTGTTATATGATATTCTTGATAGCTAAAAAATAAAAAAAAAATAAATATAAAAGTTTAAAAAAATATATGGATATTAAGAAAGTATTGGAAAATTTCAGCAAAATAAATTCTTAAGTTAAAACTAAAAGAATTTATTCTGTAAAATTTTGGGGAAATTTGTAATGGATTTAAACAGACAAGAGATAATACAAAAGTTTAGTAATTTGAATAAGTAAATGATTGGGGAAATGTAAATAAAATTCATACATATCTAACAAAAAAAGGAATTGTAGAAATCATAACAAATAAAGTTAACCTAAAAATATAAACCATGTAAAAAGAATGTTTCAAAAGCAAATTGTTGAAAGGATAAAAGGTGGCATATAAAGTTAGATAATCTATCATGCAGATTGTAATAGAATTTGGATACTTACATAAAAAAATCTAGGCAGGGAGTCACATTTAGGTCAAACAGCAAAAAGGTTAAATTCACTTATGAAAATCACAGTATAGGTTGTAAAACAAGTATAGATCACATATTAGGCAATGACAACACTGAATATAACACATTTTAGATCAAAATTAAGTTTTAAATACATAAATTTGTTAAAAACTTAGAGAATTGAAATGTCAGAATTGTAAAAACCGTTAAAAATTTGAAGGAATGATGGAACAGTAAAGAGATTTATACCGTTAGAAAGAGCTTAGAGCATAGTTTATGAAAATTCAATAGTTCAAAAGATATTAAGTCTTAATTTCAGTAAAAACCAATTTTTTAAAGTACCTGTTAAATGACTGGTGACCAACAGGTTACAAGTGTCAAATCAAAATTTTTGAAAACATGAATTAAGTGATTTAGATAAAATTTATGAGAGTAAACGGTATTGAAATTCAAATTAAAATTTGTTTAGATTTTTGCATATGATTTGGAAGAAACACATTTGGAAAGTAATAAAATAAATAAAAACGGAAATGGAAATAGCAGGTGGCAAAATATATTACATAAATAGAAAATCTGACATTGAAAGGTCCTCTTTGTTTCACAAGCGTCGACCAGAGCAGTTCAAAATTTCGTTCCTGTAAAATTACGTTTCCATGACAACCAGATAAATGATCTGTGATATCATTGAAATAAGTGTTCCATGTCAGTTCTGACAAGAAATTAAGTTTGAAGTTAAAATTTTTGAAGTTTTTTTTGGATCAACAATTTGAAATTAAAAAAAATAAATATTCCATAAAAGGAATTATTTGAAATCCATTGGATGGAGAGATAAAATCAATTTTTGTTGAAGAATAGAAGTATTGGTACAGCAGTAAACAAATCAATTAAGCAGCAGAATTTTTTTATAAAAAAAACAGAAATCAGGAAGTAGTATTCCAAAACCAAAAGTAAGGAAAAGGGAATTCAAGCCAGGCAACTCTGAGTTTTTGAAACATTATTTAATAAACAGATTATCTAAATCTAAAATCAATCAGTGATAGAAATAAAGTACCCAGGAAATTTATTTTGTTGTAAAGGCAATATTATATCAGAATTGTATTGTGGACAATCATTATATAAATAAATTGTAATTTGATTGAGAATTTGAAAATTATTTATTAGTCATTTAAAAATTTTAAGAAGAAAAATAAAGTGAAAAATATAATTTCAAAATTTTAAAAAGTGGTAGTGTAACGAAGAAGAAAGAGAGACTTATAAGTATAGAATTCATTTATTTATTTAATATCTTTAACTTGAACCCAAGCGAAAAGGACCCTGAGATAATCATAAATTTGAAAATTCATATATTACAGTATATATATATATATATATATATATATATATATATATATATATATATATATATATATATATATATATATATATATATATATATATATATATATATATATATATATATATATATATATATATATATATATATATATATATATATATATATATATATATATATATATATATATATATATATATATATATATATATATATATATATATATATATATATATATGTGTGTGTGTGTGTGTGTGTGTGTATATATGTGTACATCCATTAATATATTATCATCAATTTCTACATTTTTTATTCTTCAAATAAAACTAATTATATGTATTCACGTCCCATATACTCCCATTTAAGGAACTGAAGTCAAGCACAAGCTATTTTTATTATAACTATTATTCGTATAATGTATAACTGTCTCTATTTGATTTTAAAGATTTAACGCATGCTCTTTTAGATGATATTAATAGATTATTGAATTCCAAATTTAAATTGACACACTAGAAATAATTAGAGCCGTATTCCAACAGGACGTAAAACCGATAAACAACCGGTAATCGTGTTGCGCGCAACATCATTGTAAACGGTAACTCGTCACCGATTATAGATTGTTTATCGGTAATTCGTTCTGTTGGAATGAACCTTGTTTTTCCTTAATTAAGTTAGGTTAAGTCACCCCACCTCCCGGTTATGCTGGTGAGCTAATTGTGAAGCCTCATAGCCTGGCTGTTAACATAGCTGATATTTATTTTTAATATTTGTTAATAGTAATCATATTAACTTAATAAAAAGTTTAAATAGAGTTATCAATAAAAGGAAATAATGTGGCAGCCGCCTAAATACAAAAATAAATAACAGAAGTATTGTTCATTTTTTTACACAAAAACAGTGACAGATACGAAAAAAATGCAAGAAATAAAAAAGATTGCTAATTCACAAGAGATTCATATACAAAGCAATTGTCAGGGGCGTACTGAAAAAAAGAACACGTGACCCCAGAAAAAGTGCCACCCTTTAGATTTCCATGACGGTTTCTGTGATAGAGAAATTAATGTTCCAAACTTGAACTAAATATCTCGAAAACTTTAGTAGTCAGAAGAAAAAACTTTGTACATCGGTAACGAGGCGTTTAAGGACATATGTTAACAGGAACTTTTCGTCACAAAATGACTCGATGAAGCACCTCTTGAAATCTTTCGCCCTTATTCATTTACCCTTGTATAGTTTCTTTACTGTCATTTATATTTGAAATATACAACTATTATTCAGGAAACAACTATTCCACTGATGTTCTAAAATAGAATCGACGCTCCTATTTAGCAGTCCTTGGTGTGATAGTGATCTGTGGTCTTCATAAGTTTTGAGATGCAAGATAAATGTGTGTAATTTTCAAACTTTTCTTTTCCCCAAATATGAGTGGGATCTCGTGTTGAATAAACAGTAACAAAAAGATGTAAAGCAAACCAGCATCTTCTTTTATCAGTATCTCCACCTGCTAGTGAACTCAAATTTGCGCCACTTTAGGTTTTCTCTGAGATTTGGCTTATCTCGTCAAATACTATTATAAAACCTGAGGATTTCAAGAGCGCTTTAACGAAATAGTTCCTTGTGTCCGCGAATCCGCTAATATTAAAATAGCATATTTTAACAGAATGAGTATAGTAACAGTATTGTAAAAATTAGAAGATAAATATTACTGTGTCGACAATTTACACGTAGATTCTCATGGTTTACTCCACACATTCATTCAATATATCGATATCAAATAACTCATCATTTTTTAATATTAATTATCAAATACTCTCTTCGAGGTGTCATTTCTTTGTACGCAAGACAATATATATAATATATATATTGTTTCTGGTTAGGGAACTTTCATCAGTTGCGCTTCCCACAATTCAATGTCCTCTCGAACACATCTTTATGTATTTGATATATTTCGTTAAAGTTGAAGACGCGAGATGTAAGAAATAGCACACAGAGGTGTACTATTTCTGTCAAAACTCCTAGATGTCGATCTTACATCTCGCGTCTTCAAATTAATTATCAATGAAGAACATAACAACTACAAACTTTTTATCTATTCTTTTAATCTAATTCTGCCATTCCCTAATGTTCAAAAATATTAAGGAATTATTTATTTATTTACCAGATACACTCCATGCATATTTACATAGTACATCCTACAAGGTAACAAAGCTACCTGCTCGTAGGCTGGTGTTTACTGACAAACTAACTAAACTACCTAACTAAAATTAAACTATTTGGTTTTAAATTTTTTTTTAAAATTGTACTTATATATTAAGTTGACCGTAACACAGCAGTTGTATCCTAACTACTTTCATACATTTGTCATAATCCAGGGTTTAAGATTTGCTTTAATCTTATTTACTCTTTCTGTTGCCATTGTTTTAAGTTCATTTGGTAAAGAGTTAAATGTATTACTGCCCTATAATAACTGTTCTTGACGCTGACAGTTTTACTTCTATTAGGAATTTGAATGGTTTTATTTCTTGTTATGCTCTTAGAATTATTAAATACATTACCAAGGGTTTTATAGTGAGATACTACTGATTCACATGCAAACAGTTGTTTAATGTTGAATGGGTATTTTTGTTTAGGTATGACTTGTTTCTTTTCTATAATTTTTAGTAGTCTATTTTGAAGTGTTATTATATGCTTCTCCCAATGCTATTACTCCGTAGCTAATAAGGCTATAAAAAAGAGCGTAGTATAACACAAGTAAAGTTTCAGTGTTCATAGATTTACTTAAATTATAGAATATATATATATATATATATATATATATATATAAGGTACTGAGTTTTACTTAATATATATTTAATATGTAATTCCCACGTCAATCTATAGTCAAGAACTACACCCAGATATTTAAAATGTTCCATTGATATTAATGTTTATGCGTTCAGGAACACTATTAGAATAGTTGCCAAAAGTAATATACTCAGTTTTGTCAATATTTAGTGATAATTTATTTACAGCCAGCCAATTACTTATTTCAATTAGGTAGTTGTTCATGTTGGTTCCCACTTCGTTCTAAGTGTCTCCACTAGCTACAACAGCAGTATCATCGCTAAATGATATTACTATAGCATCGAGTAGTAACTTTAAAAGTTCATTAACATATAATATAACTAGAAACGGTCCTAAGAGAGTTTCTTGTGGAACACCTGTATTAATCTGAGAGAATTTACTCATAACATTATCGATTTTTACTCTATGGTACCTACTGTCTAAATAATTGGCGATTAATTTATGAGTCTTACTTCCCTTATACCGTAATTGTATAGCTTGTCAAGTAGTATTTGATGATCAACAGTGTCGAACGCCTTGGCAAAGTCGAGGAATGTCACAGTTACAGGACGACTCTTGTTACATATAATGTCTGTTATATAATTCAATGCGTCTTTGGTTCTAATATTTTGTACTAATCCATATTGCCTGTTTGATAATATTTTAGGTGTATACTTTTTTGACTTTCTTAATTGTTTTGCTTTCTCCAAATAGCTATTTCTTTTGTGAATGACACAATGGCGTTATTTGGGTCTTGTTCCTCCAGTATACTGTCCCAGTTAATATTCTCAGCTAATTCAACAAATTTTTAATATTTTCAAACGTTGTTTTAAGTTTTAAGTTTGTATATTTTTGTATAGGGAAGTTAATAATTTATGTTTTATATTCTTTAAAAAGCGAATATTATAATTCAATATAAAATTTTTTATAAAGAATATTTTATTTTCAATTTGTCCAATTAATCTTGATTTATTGATATATAATTAACATTAAGTCAAAAAGACGAATTCGTGTAATTTAACATTAGCAAGTTAATAAATATCAAGGAATACCAAAAAAATTATTTAAAATTGTCTTATATCTAATTTAATAAAAAATATGTTATTTTTATACTATTATCTTTGTTTTATCGAAGTTTTGAAATTGTTGTTGGGGGCCATCCACAAATTTTAAAATTTTTAACTCCCTTTCTCCGTCCTTGTCACAAATGAAACTCGTGCTTCCTTGGTGTGACGTCACACATTTTTGAATTTTATAATTACAAAAATTAAAATAAAACAGCATTTTTATATCTTTTTCTAAATAAAATGTTCGTCGATATTAGTTGGAAACCATTGATTTTCGAATCCACTTCACTTTCAACATTATATATATATCACACTACCTTTTAAAACTTTTTTATGAAGTGTTAACTTCTTGTATCATTTATTTTGCTATCCGCATAAGCTGCACTGTATGCATAAAATAATTTGCGTTACAAAATACCTAATTCAATATTTATATTCATTTTAAAACTATATCTTAAATTAAACTGCGTCCATTACTCGTCGAAAGTCAATTGTTAAGTAGACGATAGGAACATATTGAATTCATTAATCCGATGTAGGACTTAAACCTACATAAATCTTATAAATATAAATCGAGTTAGTAATATTTTCAAGTCTTTTTTCACAAATAAATTTTGCGTTTTAATACTTAAAATTTAAACATGTGACGTCACAATGCTTTTGACCCCCTGGCCCTCGTCACACGATGTCATATTTCGTTGACTCCCTCGCTCCACCTTAACGTGGGACGTAATTTATAGATGACTCCTTAGGGCCATGTTCATAATAACTTCGTTAAAGTGACTTTTACTAAAGCCACTTTACAACTTGAAATGCACTTAAAAGTAAATGTATTTTATAATCTCAAACGACAACAACTTTTGTTAAAGTCTATGTTCTGTGATTAAGTCATGTTGCCAGTTCAATTTTTGCCTTGTTTATGACATTTGTGACAGAAATCTAACCAATTTTAACTATTTACTTTTGTGAAAACAATAACAAAGAAGTGCACTGGTTTTCAGAGAAGGGTCATCTGGTTTGTTTAACATGCAAAGTTCATTTGATAATTGAAAAATTATGGGACAAAAGAATAAGGGGGACAAATTTTACAAAGGAGCAAGGATTATCCTTGGTGCATATAATTTCGTCCTTCAAACACATTATAGAAAATAAGTCATCAAATTCAGTGACACTCAGGCAACGGGTAAATAATTATTTGTACTTTACCATAGGAGATATTATGTAATGTGAAATATTTTTTAGGAAGAAGCTTGGCAGAAGATCATTGCGCAATTTAATAGCTGCCATCCCAAAAGAACATTGACACAAATTAAAAGCAAATATGATAATTTAAAAACATCAGCTAGAAAATACATGGGAAATCAAATAATTTGGTCAAGTGCGAGTTGGACTCGCATACTAAGGGTTCCGTACCACCTTCAAGATTCTAATATTCCAGTTCAGACGAGCAGGGAATGAGTGCATTTTCTTATATTTACCCTAATATCTTTTAAAGGGAGCGTTTTAAATTTATAAAAAATATACACTTTGATTTTCCACACATAGACTTTTTATTTTATCTTCTTCAGCATTCGCTTGATTTTTATAAGAATACATATGTATCTAATTTTCTAATTTGGCGTACAAAAATTAACATTAGGGTTTTATGTTACTAGTAAACTTTCAGGGAAGCCTTTTTAATGTACTCTCTGAATTTTGAGGCTCTTTAGATTGGAAGATAAAGGCAAAATAGGTCAAGTTTTAAATTATAAATTATTAAATCTGTTATTCAAATTATTTAAAAATACAAATAAAATATATTTTTCAAAATTTAAATAGTGTAGTTTTCAAAGTGGGAATTAAGTCGATGTTAATTATCTTTTAAACAAATGATTTAAAAATATGATATATTTGTAATTCACATAATGAGCCTTTTATCTGATATATTACATGATGCGTTTGAAAATTTAATTTTTATTTTCCATTTAATTGTATAATTTGTCCCTAAAATGTCTATGGTTTTCAAAATTTTAGGTAGTATGGTTTCGGAAATAAAGCGTGAAATGAACATTTTTTAGATCTTTATGTTAATATCTTGTAAACAATTAATTTTAAAAATATGAAAATTAGATATTTGCATTCCTCATAATGAGCCCTTTCATATGATGTATTGCATGATGTGTTAAAACAATATATTTTTATTTACCGTTTAATTCTATAATTTGGCCCCAATATTAATATTAGGGATTTCTTCATATTTTTCCTGTAAACAAAAATTTAGGTCTTATAGATTGGGGAATAACGGGAGAATGCGTAATTTAAAATAAAATAATAATATTTTAAAATATTAATTTTAAAACAATTTTAAAAAAATGTATTCGTAATAATGAGCCCTGTGATTTGATAGATTACATGATCCGTTAGAAATAATTTTAATTTTATATTTTCCGTTTAATTCCATAATTGGCCCCCATAATGAATATTAGGGGTTTCTCATTATTTTTCCAGTAAAGTTCAGGGGAGGGGCTATACCTCCAATTTTTTTTTTAATTTTCCAGCTTATGGTTTCGGTGATAAGGGGGGGGGATGGATAATTTTTTTATATTTTTGTTTAATATCTTTAAATTTATTTATTTAAATATGAAAAAAATATATTTGTTTTCGTCATAATGAGCCCTTTCATTTGATATATAACATGATGGGTTAGAAACAATTTTAATTTTATATTTTCCATTTAATTCTGTAATTGGCCCCCCAAAATTAAAAGTAGAGATTTTTCCTTATTTGTCCAGTAAACTTCAGGTCAAACCCTATACCTCTAATTTTTTTCAAAACTTTACGTTTTATAGTTTCGGAGATAAGGGGGGGGGGATGGGTAAATTTTGGTATATTTTCGTTAATATCTTTTTAACTATTTTTTTTAAATATGAAAACAATATATTTGTGTTCCTCAGAATGGGACCTTTCATTTGATGTATTACATGATGCGTTTGATTTTTTTTTACTTTTAAATTTTTATCTAATTCTATAATTTGCCTCCCAGAATTAATATTAATAATATTAATGGTTGCTCCTTAATTTTCCTGTAAATTTCGGGCAACGCTCTATATTTTCTATTTTTATCAAACTTTTAGGCTCAGTAGTTTCGGAGATCAATGGGGGAGACGGTCGATTTTTCCCCCAGAAGTAAGTAAGTAAGTAGTAAAATCTAAATTTCTTCTTTTACGTTATCTACTCCTGATCGGGTCACCATACTACACATTGATACCAAATTTCAACCCTCCGTCCGTCCAGTAGTTTAGGAGAAAATTGCTGTGATGTAACAGAGGCAGAAATCCGGAGTGTTATTATAAGGGTATCCGTATATTGTATATACGGAACCCTAAAAAGAGCTTTACATGGTACTGGAGGGGTTCCAGCTGTTTCAAACGAGACTGTGTAAGGCGTAACTCTCCGGTTTAAATTTTTAAATTTGTATTTAGTGAAAATATATTTTTTAAAAAGTTAAATTTAAAAGAGTTAATCTAAAAATTGGCGCAGTCAGTAGGATTGTTTAGAGATACCGTTAAGGCAATTCCTAAAAATTGTGGTGAATTCTAATTCTTCGTTAAACAAACGAGCCACGGTAAGCGACAGCAACTGAAGGCCAAGGACACCAGGAACACGCACATACCGCTCACCAGTGTACCAGCCAACAGACGTCGATTGCCAGACGTAGTATTAAGGACCCTAGATTTAAGGACAAAAGCAGGCGATACCAACTGAGGCCAAAGGCATCAAGGAACACGCACCCTTGAGGACGCTCACCGGTACACTAGCCCCAGAACAAGTCAAATGCTTGGAAGGTACATGTAAGTACTGAAACGAATCATCACGAAATATTATTTTGATCATTTTAATAAACATTGATTTTTATTATTTTAATACACTGATTTTTATTATTTTATTACTTTGATTAATATTGAACTGCATATATTTTATTCCATTGATGTTGATGTTCTATCGTGATAATTTTTAACATTTGAAACTTTCACATACTAAATATCCACAAATATGCACACACTGCTTTACACGTTACTGATCTCCCACAACCCATACTAACACCATCAACAACGTATGAACGAATTATAATTCTATCTATAATTCTGTATTTTGCTACATCTCAAAACACATTTTAATACATTACTCCGGAAACAAGAGCGCAAGGCTCCGTTGAGCCCTATAAATTATCCGAAATTTTTGCTATCATACCAGAGTATGATGGAAAACAAATTTTCTTGAACACTTTTATAACAAGCTGCAATACTGCCTGCAGCATGGCTGTAGACAATCAACTTACCTTAGTAGTGCTACACATTAAAAACAAACTTCGCGGTAGAGCCGCAGAATTAGCAAACTCGCGTAACGCGGATAATTGGCTAGACATCCGTTCATTATTAAAAAATCACTTTGATGACTAGAGAGATTTATCGGCATTAATACAAGACCTCCAAAGGATGACACAAACAAATGAGTCACCTCTGACTTTCGCAGCTGGATTACAAACGCATTTAGCTAAAATGTTAGCCTCCGTAAACAAACAAGTGCTAACGACAAAAGAGAAACAAGCCCAAAGCGACCTTATAGAAAATACGGCCCTTAATAGTTTACTGTCCGGTTTATAACCCAAGATAGGACAAATCGTACGAGCTAGTGACCCTCGCGATATATTAACTGCTGTATCGAGAATTAAGCGCGAATTACAATTACACCATTTAGAAAACCAGAAGTTTCAAGGCGTCAGACAACCACCAACTCTAAACCGTAAACCCATGATTCCTTTAACTATGAAACAATGCTTCTTTTGCAAACGCTCAGGGCATACGTATATGGAATGCCAGGTAAGAATGGGACAACAAAACCCTCCTGGACAGAATTTTCGTCCACAATTTCAAAATTTTAGAAACACTCAACAACCTATCCCTTCGACAGGTACACAACCGCGACCAATGAAACAACTTCCCCCAAAATTCAAATCAAACCCCACAAGCTTCGGGTCAATATCGACCAAACCTCAATTATTTCAGACAGCAAAAAACTCATCATGTATATTGGATTGCTTTATATTTAACCTCAAGTTTTGTAAGTATTTTTATCATATTTTGTAAAACATAATAATTTAACCAAAACATTCTAGTATTGAACTGATGAAGAACAGAAACTCTTCGAAAGCTCTTCATTAAAGAATAAAGAGTTAACACGTTTAATTCGCCCACCTTCAGGCTGAAACCCGTTAATTATTCAACCTATATCGAACAACCAGCCGTTATTCCTGCATATATATATATATATATATATATATATATATATATATATATATATATATATATATGTTTGTTCGTATTGTTTCACTGGTGGAGCTATGTGGTCGAAGTTTTCTTCCTTTGTATTCTTGCTTGACGTTTCTCCAAGCAATATTAATAACTCTAAAAATATTAAAAATGTCAATGATTTCGAAAACGGGGAAACTGTAATATCATACATCAAAAATCTCAAACACGTCAAATATGTGTGGCTCTCTATTTTAAATATCAAAATATTGTACTTTTAGAGGCCGTTGTAGCCATATAATGTATGGCATGTGAAAGTCACCAAACGAAAAAATGTTCAAGTACGTCAAATACGTGCATTTGTTAGCCTGAAGTTGGTAGACAATGTAACTCGTTCCTGGGACTTCCACCGTCTTGAAGTGGTTGATCTCACGTTTCAATAGGTGTGTATCTGCTATCGTCATCAGGTGAATGATAGGAAATTCAGATTATCCATTATATTTATACTCTTAACCGTTCATGCGTCGTCGGTCATGATCATTGGGTCTTATCCGGTTCAATCAGCATCCTCGCAACAGGCGGTTGTTTGCCGGTGATGCGTAGCGGCAGATGCTAAAGAAGAGCTCGCCAAATATATTATGTGGACGCTTCTTTTGTACCAGTGCTCTTCCTGGTGAATGGCTCTGGCCTGGTCCCAGTTGATATTATGGTGTTCGGTCCATGCGTGATTAGCTAGCCCAGACTTCGTTACCTCCGGCCTTTGAGTAGCTGTGCAGTGTTCCTTAACCCTGGTGTCCAGCGGTCGCTTTGTCTCTCCAATGCAAAGATTGCCACATTTACAAGGTATACTGTATATACAGTTATTTGGAATTGTTGGTGCGTCGGGTCTCGTTCTTATAATCATGCTCCTCAAGTTGTTGTTCCTTTTGAAGATCATTCTGATTCCATAGCTGTGTGAAATTCTTCTACGTTTCTCCGACAAGCCTTTAGTATACGGTAATAATAGTGTTGCTACCGTGGTGTCCTCTTCCTGCCTAGGTGGTTTTTCCAGCTCTTCAAACGCCTTGGTAATGATCGTTTCCGGATATCCATTCGCCAAAAGGTGTTCTCTAAGTTTCACTTGTTCTTCTTTGAGGGCTTCGGGTGTGCTGCAGATATTTTTGACTCTATGGAGTAGTGTTTTGATAATGGCAGTTTTCGTTGCTGATGGGTCGTTGGAATTGTAGTGAAGGTATAATCCGGCATGCGTAGCCTTCCTGTAGACTGTTGTTTGGATTCCGGTCCTAGTCCCTTGACACTTTACAACAAGGAATGATAGGCACCCACTCTCTTCCATCTCCATGATGAATCTAATGGATAGTTGGAATTGGTTCAGGTGCTCCAGGAATGCCTGTAGTTCTATCTCTCCGTGTTGGCAAATAATGACGGTGTCATTGACATACCTCAATGATAGCTTAGGCTGCTTCTCGTACCTCCTCAGTGCATGTTCATTGAACCATTCCATGTAGATGTTGGCGATAACGGGGAACCCACAGGCAATCCATCTTCTTGCATGAAGAACCGGTCCTTCTCCTGAAAGTAGCAGTTCTTAAGGCAACATTTAAGTAAGTCCATGATTGAGTCTATTGGCAGCTCCGTCCTCTCCATCAGGGTTTCGTCTTCAGTAAGTTTCTTTCTCACTATGTTAAGAGATCCGTCTAGTGGCACGTTCGTGAAAAGGTTTTCAACGTCGAAACTTACTAAGCGATGTTCTCGCCCAAGTTCCATCGATCCGATGATTTCGACAAAATGCTTTGAGTCCTTGACGTGCGATGATGTTTTGCCCTCCAAAGGTTGGATGATTGGTAGAAGGAATTTCGATAGTTGGTGAGTTGCGTGAACTTGTAATCGGTCTAAGAGGTACTCCAGTTTTGTGTATCTTGGGTAGTCTATAAAGATCTAGTGGTTTGTTGCGATGTGGCGTCAATTTTCTCATTGTCTCGGGTAAAATGTATTCAGCGTGATCTCTGCGAGTTTTGTAATTTTTCCGTTCTATTTTGGAAGTTGGATCAGTAGGCAGTGGCTTGTATTTTCCCTTCGACAGTACTTCGTCGATTTTCTTGTTGTATTCCGTTCTGTCTATCAGGATGGTGGCATTTGTTTTGTCAGCTGGTAGAATGATGATAGATTTGTCGTTCTTAAGTATTTTTATGATCCTCCTTTCGGATTCGTTGATGTTTTATTTGATGTGTTGTGTTTTCTCAATTGCGGTTCTGACTTTCCATCGGAATTCCTCCAACGTTGAATGCAAAATTTAGAAATCATGATTAAGGGGGGGGTGACAGAGTACGGTTAACAATCATTTATATGATAATCTCTAACTAATGATTGATACCACATTACCACACTACTTGTATTCATGCATATTTATATACTGAACATATTCTATTTCGCTAAGTTTTAATTGTGAGATTATACCGCAATGTTGTTTCCGGTTACAAAAATCGGACTAAATCTAATTGCTTAAAATGGATTTATCTTATATACATATAAAATCAACATTATTTCAAAATTTTTGTATAATAATTTGGTCAAGTGCGAGTTGGACTCCCATACTAATAGTTCCGTACCACCTTCAAGATTCTAATATTCCAGTTTCAGACAAGCAGGGAATGAGTGCATTTTCTTATATTTACCCTAATATCTTTTAAAGAAAGCGTTTAAAATTTATAAAGAATATACACTTTCATTTTCCACACATAGACATTTTATTTTATCTGCTTCAGAATTCATTTGATATTTATAAGAATACATAAGTATTTAATTTTCTAATTTGGCCTCCAAAAATTAACACTAGAGTTTTATTTTACTAATAAACTTTCAGGGAAGCCTTTTATAATCTACTGTCTGAATTTTGAGGCTCTGTAGATTGGAAGATAAAGGGCAAAATAAGTCAAGTTTTAAATTATAAATTATTAAATCTGTTATTCAAGTTATTTAAAAATACAAATAAAATATATTTTTCAAATTTTTAATTGTGTAGTTTCTAAAGTGGGAATTAGGTCGATGTTTAATATTTTTGTTAATATCTTTAAAAAAAATGATTTAAAAATACGATATATTTGTAATTCAGATAATGAGCCTTTTATCTGATATATTACATGATGCGTTTGAAAATTGAATTTTTATTTTCCATTTAATTGTTTAATCTGCCCCTAAAATTACTATAGGGGTTTTCTAATAATTTTTCTTATAAATTTCAATTGAGCCCCAGTACCCCTAATTATGTGCAAAATTTTAGGTAGTATGGTTTCGGAAATAAAGCGAGAAATTATATATTTATTTTAATATCTTTTAAAGAATTTATTTTAAAAATATGAAAAATATATATTTGTATTCCTCATAATGAGCCCTTTCATTTGATATATTGCATGAGGCGTTAAAAAAATAATTTTTATTATCCGTTTAATTCTATAATTTGGCCCCCAATATTAATATTAGGGATTTCTTCGTATTTTTCTCGTAAACAAAAAAATTTAGATCTTATAGTTTGGGGAATAAAGGGGAGAATGGGTCATTTTTTTAAATATTTATTTTAAAAATAATTAAAAAATATAATTGTATTCGTCATAATGAGCCCTGTGATTTGATATATTACTTGATCCGTTAGAAACAATTATATTTTTTATTTTCCATTTAATTCTATAATTTGCCCCCCAAAATAATAATAAGGGGGTTCTCCTTATTTTTCCAGTAAAGTTCAGGTGAGGCGCTATACTACAATTTTTTTTCATAATTTTACAACTTATAGTTTCGGAGATAAGGGGGAATGGGTAAATTTTTTATATTTTTGTTAATATCTTTTTATTTTTTTATTTAAAAAATATGACAAAAATATATTTGTTTTCGCCATAACGAGCCCTTTCATTTGATATAAAACATGACGCCTTAGAAACAATTTTAATTTTATATTTTCCATTTAATTCTGTAAGTTCCCCCCAGAATTAAAAGTAGATATTTCTCCTTATTTTTACAGTAAACTTCAGGTCGGACCCTATACCTCTAATTTTTTGCAAAACTTTACGATTTATAGTTTCAGGGATAAGGGGGGGGGGAATGGGTAAATTTTGGTATATTTTCGTTAATATATTTTTTATATAAAAAAATTTAGTTGTGTTCGTCCGAATGGGACCTTTCATTTGATGTATTACATGATGAGTTTGGAAAAAAAATATTTTTAAATTTTGATTTAATTCTATAATTTGCGCCCTAAATTAGTATTAATGGTTTCTCCTTATTTTTCCTGTAAAGTTCGGGCAACGTTTCCTATTTTTTTTCTAATTTTAGGCTCAGTAGTTTCGGAGATCAGGGGGGAACGGTCAATTTTTTTAGTTTTTCCCCCAAAAGTACCCCTAAAATCAAATTTTTTTCTTTTAGGATGTACTCCTGATCGCGTCACCAAACTATACATTGATACCAAATTTCAACCCCTTCCGTCCAGTAGTTTAGGAGAAAATTGCTGTGATGTGACAGAGGCAGAAATCCAGAGTGATATTATAAGGGTATCCGTATATTGTATATACGGAACCCTAAAAATGAACTGAAGCAAAGAAAGTTTTTAGTTCTTAGAGTTAATAATATTACAATTACTTTTAGCTAGATTATGTAATAGCCAGATTTCCAATTGATGTTCTGTTTAATAGTAAAATATTTTGCAAGGGAAATAATTTTTCAATAAGATTGCAATTAACAAATAAATTACCTTGAGCAAACTCCGTTGTCAGGGTATTTCTTCGAAGCTCTAATTACTTCAAGACTAGCTAGAACGGGAACTCAAAACGATATAATTAAGCAATTTAATTGAAACGTTGAGTCCATATTTGACTTAAATGCGGTAAATTGAAATAATATTGAAGATAAAAGTAATGAAGTAATTAAAAATCATGTAGGCAAATGCCTCGAGTTCTAATAAAGCATACAAGCGAATAAAGCTTTACGCTAACTAGATCTCCTCGAGTATTTTGAGAAGTGCAATTAGCGGGAGTTGCAAACGTGATGTGAATACTTGTTTTCTTGATATCTAAAATTTAGCTAGTCATAATGTGTAAGAGTTTTATACAAAAAACATCTCACATCTGCAAATTGGGTTATACGTTATATAATTTTTAACCAAAGCTTGTCAAGTAATGCAATGTCAGTTTCTCTGATATTTGGTGGCTTGCTTTTCAATTTTTATAAAAAAAATATTCATCATTTTCTATATATTGTATGCCAATTCAGCTTTATAATTCATATTACATAAAAAAACTATTGAAATATTTTATTTTAGTATTTTCACATTAAGAAATACTCAAGATATGGTTTACTTGGATTTATTAATTTTTATAGTAAAAATATTTTTTTAATCCACACTCACTGACAGCTATTATAAAAAAACAAATTAAAGCACATGGTCTTTTCGAAATACTGCATTAAGGTAATATGGCAGATTTTCTACTTCGAAAACCTGGAAGTCGTATTTATGTGAAAAAGTAAAGAAAGAACAATGCTTTGACTGTAGGAGATAAATTATTCCAACTTCTACTCTGATTTACGTTATACTCCATCTGTTTTCATTCCGTCCGAATTGCCAGAGACTTAGGCTCACATAAAACTTTACGCTTCTCACTCCCCGCGATGCTCATAAATAATTTAGTCTTATTTATCTTCTAAACCTCGAAGAAATTGTCTCCGATTCGCACGCATCTCAAACCACCTCATTCGTTATTTATGAAAGGGAATTCCTTTATCAGGTCCAGTAAAACGATTGATAAATAAAATATTAGCCATTAGAAGATCATAAGCTGTTCTACTTTGATTGAAGAAGTTACGGAATGTTTTTAAAAGTTTGGCTGGCGGTAGAAATTTGTTTATATATATATATATATATATATATATAATTCACAAAAATGGGCATCCATTTGTAGCTCAGGTCATTTACGGAGAAAAAAACCTCTTGTTGACAAAATTAATAGTAGAACAAAGCCATCATCAACGTGTACTAATGATTAAGCATGACTAATTGACATAAAATTCAACATTTTTTATTCATGGGTTATTGTTTTATTTCAAACAAATCCGCGAAAAATCGGTATCAACTTAGTTTTTTACCTTTTACACAAAATCCACTCATGAAACCGTGCTACTCGGGGCAATGTGGAAGAGAATTGGTTCCTTATATAATGAAACTTTTACCCGAAATTCCAAAAATATAAATAACCGTTTATATATTGTTTGGTTTATAGCTAACATATTCTTATTACCTGAAAGGGTATATCTTCACATACTCAACTTATGTTTTAAAAATAAATACCGTAGCCCCAGGAGCAAAATATCAGTCCTTCTTATGCAAGACAAATTGTTTTGAAAGGCCATATTACCTCAACAGATGACCCTATCATTATGAATTAACTACCATTGAAAAATAGAAGAGTTGATCTAGAGACCTCTCATCTGACTTTTCCAAAACTTAAAGTAGAAATACGTATAGGTAATAAAAATATTTGGCCATTCCGTATGAAGTTGTCTGGACGAGTCCATTCGAAAAATTGCTAAGGGGGGGACCTTATGATAAATAATCTTAATGCAAATCTTAACATTTCTAGAATAATATGGATTTATGTAATAAATTTTCAAAATGGAATACCTAAACTCCATTTATATAGACACTGATGATAATGATGGAGCAATCATTTTTAATAAGAAAAAGGCGTACCTATTTTAAATTTAAATAAAAAACGAAAAATTGCCTTCTCTATTCACTAATATTTTAATACATAAGTAAATAATTGTAAGTTCCTTTGTTTACACTTTCAATACATTTCATATTTTATTATTATAGGAAAACAAACGCTGATACAAATTGATAATACTTAGTAATAGAAAAAAAAGTTATTCTTCAATTAGTTAACAATGCAATTTTTGTGTACAATTCAGATTTCTGTTTTTATCATTAATATATACTAATTAATGGTAAGCCATATTTCTTTAGATGAATGTTTTGATCACTTATTTAAACATTTTCAAATGGAAAAATCTCTTGCAGCAGCCTTCGCATTTTGCATATTACGATTGCTCCGTCACTATCATATGTGGTTAAATGGGGTTTAGGTATTCCATTTTGCTAAATTTCTTATATAAACCCATACCATGCAAGAAATATAAATATGTGTCTGCTTAAAAGTAAAATATGAATTAAGATTATTTATTATAAGGATATAGTATATCAGGTACCGCCAAATATTTTCTATACTTACATTATATATAATATGTATTTATACTTTAAATTTTAGAAAAGTGAGATCAGGGATCACAAATATATAAGCAATTATTTATTTTTGGAATTTCGGATAAAGGTTCAATTATCTAAGAAACAAAATAACGAAGTTGAGCGTATAGTAGCTCCTTTTGCAGGTTTTTCATTTCTCTTCAACGTTTTTATAGGCAGATTTAGTCTAAAAGGTAAAAAACCAAATTATTACCAATTTTTCGCGGTTTTTATGTTAAAAAACAAAAATACATTAATGAAAATGTTGAATCTGATGTCAATTAGGCACGATTTATCACGTTGATGCCGGTTTTATTCTACTATTAATTTTGTCAGGTATTTTGCATAAATGACCCGGGCTGTAGATGTAAAATATATTATATGTTATTAATATCTAACGCGTGATAAACTTAGTTTTTTTTTAAAGGACGCCAACTGTTGGCGTTCAGCTGTTTTTGCCCTTATCATTTGCGCCAAAGTCGCGTCTAACTTTTCGAAAGGACCGTTTGATTTGGGATGGTGGACGTTTGAAAAGGATAGTTTTATGACATATAGTTCGCACAGGTTCCCTATTAGAGTGTTATTCAATTCACGTCCATAGTCGCAATTTATACAAAAAGGTGTACTGTAATGTTGGAAGAATATTAGGAGGGTGTTTACAACACTTGTA
The DNA here is from genome assembly GCA_034190945.1 of Octodonta nipae. Lineage (NCBI taxonomy): Eukaryota > Metazoa > Arthropoda > Insecta > Coleoptera > Chrysomelidae > Octodonta > Octodonta nipae. Next base: position 63,748,686 of record CM067219.1, read on the forward strand.
TCTATTTGTTTTCTGATATGAGTTGGTTTTCTGTAAACTTCTGTTTCAAATGTCGATTGTGTTTTGGTTATTAAAATGTCTAAGAATGGTAATTTGTTATTCTGTTCAAACTCTAGTGTAAACTGAATACTTAGTTCTGTGTTGTTATGTTCCCAAATAACAAATATGTCATCAACATAACGCCACCAAACCAAAGGTTTAATCTGTTTTGAGAAAATTTTTTTGTTCTTCAAATTATTCCATAAAAATGTTGCTTAAAGCGGGAGACAAACAGGAACCCATTGCCATGCCAAAATGTTGATGACATATTCGTTATTTGGGAACATAATCTTGAGGATTTACATGCATAACTTAACTACATAAACAACAAATAACCAACTAGAGCTTGAACAGAATAAAAACTTACCATTCTTAGACATTTTAATAACCATAACACAATCGACATTTGAAACAGAAGTTTACAGAAAACCAACTCTAATCATCCAAGTTCAGTAAAAAGGGGTATCATTAAATCTCTATATGACAGAGCAAAAACCAACTGTTCTAATATCAATAAATTCAATAAAGAAAAAACGTTTATAAAAAATGTACTTTCTGCCAATTATTACCCAAATAAATTTATTAATAACGAGTTAAACAAAATGGAATACCAAACAATCCCTAACAACCAACATCAAACTTCACCAAGCAACACTGACTCCCAAGATAATCACATTAATACAATAACTATACCATACATACAGGGTCTATCAGAAAGACTAAAAAGAGTGGGAAACAGATATAATATCAAAACATCATTTAAAACAAGAAATACACTAAAATCAATTATATCAAAAACCAAACCAAATAACACAACTCAAAATACAAAAAATTGCATTTATAAAATCCCGTGTGAATGTAATAAATTCTATATTGGAGAAACCTCTAGACCTCTGAATGTTCGAATAAATGAACACAAAAACTACATAAAAAAAACGACAATTTGAAAAATCCAAAATTTGTGAACATGCTTGGGATCTTGGTCATAAAATACAGTTTCAAAATTCAGTTATATTACACAAAGAAGAACACAACACCAAAAGAAAACTTAAAGAGTCTGCTTTAATATTGTTAAATGAAAACGATTGTATCGCTACTTCCGTAGAATTCAGTCGTTCCTGGTTGCCGATAATTAAGGAAGAAATTGCTAATGACAAGGTTTTTCCTAGGTTTTCCCTTATGATTTTAATGGGATCACTGAATCAACAAAGTTCTTTGGTCGCATTTTTGGCGAATGCACTATCTTATAACAAAGTCGCACCTAGGAGCGCTACATAAAATTCTGATGATCTCCCTTTCAAATTCTTCCAATTTGAAACGAACTTTATGATGAATTTCTGTGCTACCCTGTATATTACAAATAAAATTCTCTTAGTTACGTCAAAAATCAAATAATACACATTGTCAAATATTTTAATTTACATCTTAATCTTTTTAATCCGTAGTTTCCTACCCATTGACAACGGGGTCTGATCTAGACCCCGAAACGTTTGGAATATACAGCAATTTTCTTTAAACTGTGGTGTTATTTCCCAAGAAGCACTTAGACACTTGTATCTCTTTTATCACCAATAGGGTATGCCTGAGTAAATTTGGTGAATTCATCCCTAATAGTCGCGTAGTTTCTAATCTGATAGTCGAAAATATCAATGTTGATACAAAGTGCGTTTTTGGGGTTTTTGTTAAGGAACACTTAAGTATTTTCTATAAAACTTTATTATTTGGCAAGTATCTCAGAACTTACTGAATTGTACTACAGTTTTGTTCATTTAGTCCAATTATATTTTTCCCCTAATAGTTAAAATGGTCATATTGATTCCAGGATACAGCTTATTTTTTCCGCAATGGTACTGTTGCAGTATAACGGGAATTTCGGCTTGTGGATGGGATATCACAATATCTGACAATTCCCTTTATTTTATGTCTTTGTCTGCGAGTATTAAAGATCACGTTTCGAGAATAGGTAGTCCCTCACTGTTTATAATGCAGAAAGTTTCTGATTCGTCTAACTGATGTTGATTGATATAGAGGATGTTAAAAAGATGTGAGAAAACGGGATCAAAGGGTAAAGGGACAATTAAACACTTTTTATGCCTGACACTTCTACTGGCTAGAATGTTTAGAGTGTTGGTAGTGAAATTTGGGTTATGTCTTCGATAAATTTGCCCTGTCAGTCATTGAGTTTAGTTTTCAACAAGAAAGTAACTATTCGTTTGTGAGATTTGTCTAAAGTTGAGCGCTAAAAATTTCAACTTTTGAATAATAGATTATCGACTCGATTTTATAGAGTTGAACAAATGAATTAAACTCTGTTGTCATCGTGCTCTTGATAGTTATCGGACTCGTCGGGGTTATCCTGACTAGTACCTTGTTCTGGGTTGGTTTCGATATTTGCGAAAAAATTTATCTTTGAAAAAAAATCTGTGCAATGTTTGAAGTAATTAATTTTGATTCAGGAAAGAGCATCTGCGTTTGAGTTTACCTTGCCACGCTTGTATTCAATTTTATACATATACTCCTCTAGCTTAAGGCACCATCTGGTTAAAAGACTGCCAGGATCTTTGATTGAGAAGAACCAAGTAAGCGGGCGGTGATTGCAACGTAAAGTAAACTTTTCCCACTAAGCCTTGAGAGAGAACCGCTCCAATTGCAAAAACACTACAACCAGTAGTGAGAAGAAATAGTTCTTCGAAATTTGGATAGATTAAGATAGGATCAGATACAAGCGCTTCTTTCAGTTGATTGAAGGAATGATGTTTCGCAACCCTGATTGTACGACCGGTAGTATCATCTTGACTATTAAAAATGTGCTATTGATTCGAGATAGATTGATTGGCTTTCTGCTGTTCCTTTGGTGTAAGGTGTCTCAAATGGTCGGCAAACGATTCTAGAAACTCTTTACTGGGCCCTATCTCCTTCACGATACCTGGTACGCTTCTTCGCAATTAATGATGGTGTCTACTGACTCGAAACAAACTATTTCCTGACCATTCCAACTATAGCCAATCCAACTAAGTAGTCTTGAGCTGAGTGTACGGGCTCCACCATTCCAACGCAGCTCGCAGGGGTTCTTACTAGCTGCCAATGAATAATTTCTTACGTTCACCTGGGAATTCGCTATAATTTTTATAGAAGTCGCTGAGCTGTTGACGGGCTGTGTCAATATAAATTCCTCATTTAAGAATCGGAAAACATCATGTCTCGGGTCGAACTGAACCTATGTTGGCTAATTAGGTCCATACCCAGTATAAAATCGTCCTCAATATCCGCTACCAGGACTCTATGCCGGATTATGTTGTCCCCTATCTGCAGTACTACATCTGCCTCACCATGCATGATATAGATTTGTTGGTGACTGTTTTAGCTGGACGTTGTTGTTAATTGGCTGCATTTCGCATGACCTCAAAATCCTGAACCTGGCAATGGACACAGCGGCGCCGGTGTAAAATGTGATATTGATTGCCCGGTTGTTGATGGTGCCCTTGATGAGTAGGCTGCTGCTACCTCGACAAAATCCCCCGATAGATACTGTCTTGGGGCTGGTGGAGGGTTAGTCAGCATTCGCTCCCTTATACTGACTGATTGGAGTTTTTTGGTTAGTGAGGTTGTTTTGTTGGCTACACCTGGTTGGCGATCGTTCAGATAGCCTCGCTCTGCAGTCGCTTTGAAACACTACGAAAACAGACACCTCTTGTTCCAGTTCTTTGTGACCGTTCAAGTAGTTTATTCATACAAATCAACAACGCTTGAACGGGTGACTCTTCCTGGCTGAAGGAAGCTGCTCCTACTCTCGGCTTGAACATGTTTATGGCGGCCTCTACCTCCAAAGCCCGGAGCATTATTCATTATTCTTCTTGATGCCTCTATGTCTTAGATTTCTTTTCGCTTCAACGTCTCTGATACTGTTTATAAAACTCTATGTGGCCAATTGATTTTTAGTATATCTAAGTACCTAGGACAGGTGTACTATTCGTCTAATCTCTGCTTCCAATTTTTGTACTCTCTCCAGAATTGTGCGTTTTCCACTTAGTTGCACCTGACTCAAGGATTGATTATCCTATCTTTTGTCTAGAATTTCGATGATCTTGTCGAAATTACCTTGTTCATCCACTGGAATGCTTTAGAGGAGCTCTAATGCCGGATCTCGTAAAGAAATTACGAGAGGCAGATTTTTCTTGGTTGTCCTACCCATTAGCTTCAAATTATAGTTTGTACATACGCCATGATGAACTAGCATCAAATGTGAGTGGTTTGCTAAAGGAACCTTTACTCACGATGTTCTGGTATTTCCATCTCTGCAAATCTTGTGTTTTTTATTTCTGTTTCCACATTGTTTGAGTAGCACTGATTTAAACTTTTACCTGGCTTTGGATGGAATCGATTCATCTACTTTGGTTTCAATAGTATCCACAGTATCTTCTAAATTTATGTCATCGTTTATATATTTTATGTCTGTCTAATTGATCAAATTGCTGCTGTCTTTTTAATTCATTAGTCTGTATTTTTCTATAATATTTAAAATTGGTTTTGACTCTTTTTTCTAATATTTTAAATTCATTTTGACTTGTTAATTCAAATTTAGAAAATAACTCTTTGTTATTCACCTTTCATCGTAGAAACAAGGTTTTGCTTTTCATCTATACTAGTTACAAGGTTCTCTAATTTAATTTTACGTTTTTCATCATAAAATTTCACTAACCTTTATTGAATTTACTCTTGATGTTGTTCCTCCTTTTTGTTCCGTTTTTCCAGACTCTGAATTATATTTTCGTCCAGTTTGTCAGCAACCTGTTTGAATATTCTTTGCTTGTCTCGTTCATTTCCGCCATACTTCAACTTGTAGCCATAAATCAGTTTAAAATGTTAACTTCACTTAATCCGACACTTCTGTCACCAATTGCAATAGATTCAAAATTCACAAATATTCACTTTCAACTTCAAACATCTTTATTTACCAAATAAATTAATTCACTGTTTAGAAACACAATGAGTAATACTAAGGGAAACAGCTGTTCACTTCTTAAGCTCTCAATTCAATTCATGGCGCAAATTTTCAACTGCTCAACTCGTACGACAGTCGGCTGTTATAAAGTAGTCGACGATATTAGAATTCGATGAATATTTCTGATTTGCCTGAGTGTATTCAGGAACCTTATCGAAGTCTCTTTTTACACCCATCGAAATCTCGGGATAGCCGTTGTGTTTCTTTTTTATGTCAGTCGGTTTTTATGTTTACGTTTTGTTTTTAGAAGGTTTCTTAATTTATTATTGTATTTTCACGGAACTAAATGATATATATATATATATATATATATATATATATATATATATATATATATATATATATATATATATATATATGTATACTTAATACGTGGCGGTACAAAAATTTTATATTGGGAGGCCCATAAGTAGTTGCCTATACAATATTGTTAAAATATAGAGTGGATTATAATTATAATTGTAGAGGGTGGGTAAAAAAATGGTAGGTTTTTTTAAATAGGCTAGAACATGAGCAGTTGCACATACAGAGTACCTGAAATATGGGGTGAAGTAAAGTTAATTTACACAGTATGATTCAAACAAGATTAGAAAAAGTTGCACATGAAGGGTGGTTTAAATAAATTGTCGTGAGAAATTATACTTTATATTATGATCCAACTAATATGAGGGAATATTATGAAATACCGTAGCTCATAATCAATTGCACAAATAGGATAGTAGAAATATAGGGTGGAGTATAGTTATCGTTAAGTATTTAAAAAATGTTATACTGGGGGACCAATAAGCAGCAGGATGATTGTAATATATGTTGAAGTAGAGATAAATATACAAGGTGATTAAAAAAAAGTTGAACAAAATTGTTATACAGGGTGTTTCATAACCAGTTGCAGTTTTGGTTAAATATATTGAGAATTGATGGATTTGTACTTATACAGGGTAGTATAAAAATTTTTATACTGGGTGGCCGATAAATAGTTGCATATAAAAGGTGGTTGAAATAGAGAGTGGAGTAGAATTGAAGTTAAACAGAGTTCATAAAAATGTTAGATAAATTGTGTAGAACAGAACATGAGTTGTTACACATATAGTAGGAGAGATAGAGCGGGATTTTGCTCGTCATCCTGAAAATGGACAGAATGTAGCGTATTAAGTTCAATTCCTGAACTACATCACGTTTCTAGAGAGGCGCTAGTGGAAGTGATAACCGAGGATAGTTACAGGGTGTGAAAATGGTAATTTGTTTTAATCAAGCTCATCATCGAGTAAACGTTCCAAAATTGCCTGCATACAAGATTGTGATATATTTAAGCAAATTCCCGAGAGGCGTCTGCCTAGAGCGTTACCATCACGGTGGCGGACAGAGGTAAACTTATCAAAAATAGGAGTGAACCTCGTCATTAACTGAAAAAAACGCCATTTGCACCATTTTTTTTGCTTACACAAAAGAAATCATAATCCAAAAAGACGTACAGCTAAATGACATAAATAGATTTTTCATGACGTCATTAATGTGGTCTGTATAAACTTTTTTTTTAAATGCGAAGCCACATTTTTCATAAAGGATTCGGAAAGTGCGGAAAATTTCATGTCCGAATATGACTTTGACCATGACCTTGAACTTAATCTTCCGGGTGGTTCCAAGATCAAAGTTTTTTTAAAAATCAACCAATTATAGCTAAATTAAGTGTACGGGGTTTTCGACTTTGCTGATTTCTAATCTGAAATCAGTTTTTCAATATTCACAATTCAAGATGGCGGATCAATTGATGCACAACCAATTAACGGTAATCGATGTTTTTAATCCTGGTCCGAAAGATGACTGATTCAAAGAGGGTATTCCAAATTAAAAACAAATTTGGCCACTACTTGTTTTGCAAATTTTCAAAAACTGATTTCATATTCGTAATCATCGACATCGCAAACCCCCGTATACCAAATTGGGAGTAGGTTATTTGATTTTTCAAATTGCCAATTTTCAAAATCTGAATCCAAATCTGAAATGAGATTTTCGCAATCCAAGAGGGCGGACCAGTTTTTCAAACAAAAACTGATTTCAGATTCGAAATCAGCGAAAACCCCCCGTAGACCTAATTTGGCTATAAAAGGTTGATATTTCAAAAAATTGTGTATGACAGCATACAGACCACATTAATGACGTCATGAAATATATATTTCATTTAGCTGTACGTCCTTTTGGATTATGATTTCTTTTGAGTAAACAAAAAAATGGTGCAAATGGCGTTCTTTTGACTTAATGAATAAGTTCACCCCCATTTTTGACAAGTTTACCCCTGTCCGCCACCTTGATGGTAACGCTCTAGGCAGACACCCCTCAGTAATTTGCTTAAATGCATCACAATCTTGTATGCAGACAATTTTGAAACGTTTACTCTATGATGAGCATGACCAAAAAAAATTACTACTTTCACCCCCTGTAACTACCCTTGGTGATCACTTCCACTGGCGCCTGCCTAGAAACGTCATGTAGTTCAGAAATTGAACTTAATACCACCACATTCTGTCTATTTTCTCGATGACGAGCAAAAACCGGCTCTATCTCTTATTAGACTAATATGTAATCTGAAATATGAGGTGAAATAAAATTGTACTTATACAGTGTCATTAAAACAATATTAGAATAAGTTGCATAAAAGGTGTGGTTGAAATATAAGGTGGAGGCAAATTATACTTTCCAGGGTGGTTAGAAAAATCGTTATATAGTGACTCCATTAGCAGTTGCATAGATAAGATAATTAAGATATAGAGTGGAGCAGAGTTATAGTTAACTGTTTTAAAAATGTTATATTTGGAGGCTCCTAAGCAGGTGCCTCTACAGGGTGGTTGAAAAAATTTGTAGAGAACAATTATGGTTAAACAGGATGTTTCAAAAACTGATAGGCAAATATGTTATATTAGTTGACTACTTGGCAGCAGTATATTTAGGATGGTTTAAATGGTTTAAATGTAGATGGAAGTAGAGTTATAGTTATACATAACGGTTAAAAAATGTTGATTAAAATTGTTATATAGGGAAGGCAATAAGCAGTTACAGTTTGGGTAAAATATGTTGCGGATTAGTGGATTTATAGTTATACAGAGTGGTACAAAAACTGTTATATTGGGTGGCCCATAAGTAGTTGTATATACAAGGTGTTTGAAATCGAGGGCGAATCAGAATTATAGTTTTACAGGGTGGATCGAACAATGTTAAAAAAATTGTTATATAGGGTAGATCATGAACAGAAAAGTTTGGTTATACGCTGTGTTTAACAGAATGTTAATTAAATTTGAATATAAAGGGAGGTTAAAATATACGGTGGAGGAAAATTATACTTTACAACACCATCAGCAATTGCATAGCTGAAATACAGGGTGGAGCAGAGTAAAAGTAAGTTGTTTAAAAAATTTTATACTTGTGGACAAATGAACAGCAGCTTATACAAAATGGTTGCACTGAAGGGTGAAGTAAAGTTACAATTGTACAAGGTGGTTCGAACAAATGTTGATTAAAACTGTTATGTTTTGGTCCAAAAACCAAGAATTTTATTTAATTAATACTATATATCACTGGTCAAAGAATCCTCAGAAATAAACATTGTAATACACATGGATAAAAGAAAAGGAATACAATCATTTTTGGCTTTTAATTTTAACCCCTTCATTTTTAATAATTTAAACAATAGACGTAAATGTAGTATATTTATAATTCCAAATTTTATCATTAAGTTTTTAAATAAACCTTTGTTAGACACCTCACACAGAGGCTCAAAAAGCAATAATTGGGGCTAATTCAATTACAAGAAAATATTAACTAAAAAATTCCGAAAATATTTTTGAGAGTTTAAGAGAAATTCGAAAATAAAACTGAAATCCTTTTCAAAAAAATAAAATATAAAAACAAAATAAAATAACAAGGCTTGTAGAAAATAAATATAATCCTAAAAATGGAAAAACTGTTATAAATCTCAGCCTAACTGAATAGACAATTTAAGAAAATAAGATCTACTTGATAGTGTCTCGCAATTTTTAAGTCTAAGGCCAAATTTTCCTTAAAATATTCATAGCAGTATAGAATTAGCGACCAACGACATAATATATAATATGTAATCATCTGCCAACTAATGAAAAGTATATCTTAAAGGTAATTTTGACAAACCCGTGTGGTGTCCGGGTTAGAATAGCACCATGGTATCTACCGCCTGTTTTATGAGGCGACTAAAGGGGCAGCTGTCCGCTGACCTACTACCTAGCTTTCCTCCCTTCCCCAAAACCCGCACGGGATGATCTGGTTTAAATCATTTCATCTGGGAAGTGACAACCCCACGGTTGCGAGTTACCCGGGTCACCAGAGTCAATTGGTGACACCACCCATGAAAATGGAGCTATGGAGTAGATGCCTCGGAAAAGAGCCGCTGCCTGGGAATCGCCAGGGCATGTCTGGAGCCGACGCTGGACATGACAGCATGCGGGACGTCGGTGGCAGGGTGCTTAGGAGACGGGCCCCTGTCGTTAAAAGAGCTACAGCCGAAGAACCACAACAACACTCACCAATACAGTGTAACAGCAACAACGTGACCATCACCAACGGAGTCAAAGACGAGAACTCCACCCCAGAAAGTGTTAGGCAGGATCAACAGCCAGCTCTCACTCAAGTGGGACTGATAAGACAGCGCATGAAATGGACTAGCGCCATGAATAAATTTATAATGCGCACGTTTTACAGAGTAACATACCTTGGCCAGGACAAGACTGCATATCGCCAAATACTGCATCAAGACTTCTGTCGTGAGTACCTAGAGATTCAAGTTACCGGATAGAGAGTCGCAGATCAATATCGAGTCATCTTGAGAAATGACCTTATTTCGCCTGATCAACTGGACGAAATAAAGAGCGAAGTTGAGCGCGAATTATTTGGTCGAAATGCAACAGATCCAGAGCCTGAAACACCTTTGGCGCAAAGAGTGGACAAGATTCAAGAATTTCAACAAGACAAGCAGCCAACGCTGACCTACTTGAGAAAATCCAAGCAAAATGGAAAGAGCTCTTATAGAGTATAGTGGAACAGATCCATTGATTAGACCAACTCTTCCCAAACTAAGATCTTCTAAGAAACTGGGTATCGTCTTGCAGGCTATCAACAAATTTATCTTGCCACAATATATTTTAGGTGCTAATATGTTAGAGTCGCTACACACAATCATCTACTGTGCTGCAATTTCCATCTGCAGAACAATTGGGGTCGCAATAAGATCAAAGCAAGACCCTTCCCAATTTAGACAAACACATTGAATACCACCTTGGCAAAGAAGGCTAGAAGGGAAAATTAATTCTCATCGGAAAGACATTGGAAGACTGACCGAGTACCAACGAGGGATCAGGAACAACAGAATAGAAAGACTCGTCAAGACTATCATGGACAATAACCGAATACACTCCCAGTGGGATGGAGAAAACATCACATCTCAGGAGTGTCTGGATAGTCTACGACAAAAGTTTTCCGTATACACAAGTCGATTGAGTAGGTACAAAACCAGTAACCAACGGAAACTAGACAACGCACTATTCCGAAAATCAGAAAAAGGGTTTTATAGAAAACTCAACAACATCAATAATAAATAATGAAACCCCTAGTTATCCCAGTAAAACGGCATCGATCAGTTCTGGAAAACACAACTTTCCACAACAGTTTCCCATAACTACACAGTGAGCTGGATTAATGAGGAGGAGGATGCATTTCAGAATTGTGATAAGATGCAAAACCAACCATTTACAACGGAAAAAGCGTCCAACATAATGAAACACCTCCACCAGGACTAGATGTTCTGCAGAATTACTGGATAAAGAAACTTTACGCCAGCGACGAAAAAATTTACAGTATCATTAATGACATATTATTCATCCACACAAGATGCGTAGTTTTCCTACTCAGGTGCTATTATACCTCTTACCAAAGGATAACCTTTGTACACAGGAACCAGGAAACTACCGACAAATGACTTGCCTCCCAACCTTATACAAACTTATAACGTCGTGCATTAATCATCGCTTTTCAGACATTGTGAGCTGAACAACATAATTACCGAACAACAACAGGGATGCGCGAAAAACGCGATGGGGTGCAAAGAACAACTAATAATTGATTCCGTTGTCTGCAACCAAGCCCACGCCAAACGAAGAAATCTTTAAATGGCATATGTGGACTACAAAAAGACCTTTGATTCCGTTCCACATGATTGGCTCATTTAGGTGCTGAAACTCTATAAAGGAAATAATCGTATTGTTAACTTTTTAGAATATGTCATGAGTACCTATCAAACCAACATCTTTCTGAATGAAGCTGACTGTTCGATACAAACCGACTCTATCCCAATCAGAAGAGGTATATTCTAGGGAGACTCTCTTAGCCCGCTGTGGTTCTGCCTTGCCATGAACCCACTCTCACACAAACTGAACTCAATAAACTTTGGGTTCAGTCTCAAGCACAACAATGTACAAGCATTAAAGATAAACCATTTATTATACATGGACGACTTAAAGTTGATGGCAGCTACGAAACAACAGCTTCATGATATGCTTAAAATAGTAGAAGTGTTCTCTAGTGACATCCATATGTAATTTGGCCTAGACAAATGTCGAATTATTAATATAGTTAAAGGCAAAATACAGCAGCGGCCCTACGAAATGGGAGATGGCACCTCAATTGAATCCATGGACGAAGGCCATACTTACAAATACCTTGGAATAAAGCAGGCTTAACGAATTGATCACACCGCCATGAAAACGGACCTAACAACAGAGTTTTGTAGAAGGGAAAAACGACTGCTGAAGACCAAACTTAACAGTAAAAATCTGTTTCAGGCTATTAACACCTACGCGTGTTCAGTGCTTAGTTACTCTTTCGGTATAGTGAAATGGTGCAAAACCGACATTGAACAATTACAATGGAAAGTTCGAGTACTGCTAACAAAAGCTCAAAATCACCATCCAAAGAGCTGTGACGAACGTACAACATTGCCCCGGTGTGAAGGTGGAAGAGAATTGGCAGATATAGGAAAGTTACGTGATCAACAAATTTCTAATATTCGTAATCATTTCCAGAAACTCACAGCATTTTCTGATCTACACAGAGTCAGGTTGATGAATCAACACCTCTGCGACTGACAGAACAAAAAGTTCAAGTATACCACCAGACAACTGATCAGAAACTGCTCACATGGAAAGAGAAGCCCCTTCATGGAAGACATATAAATGACGTCAACCAAGATTATGTCGACAGTTCAGCGTCGAACTACTGATTGATCTCTGGTCATATATTTCCTGAAACGGAAGGCTTTATATTGGCAATCCGAGATCAAATAATTCTAACTAAGAACTATCTAAAGTACATTGTCAAAGACCCTTCTATTAACAACGACAACAATGGTTATGTCAACAACTGGAGTAGTCCCAAAACATCTATTAAACAATTTGAACCTCAGTCTGGACGAACATCTTTACCAACTGATGCAAAAAGCCGTCCTGTTAGGAACAGCCGGGACGGACCGAAAATTCATGGGAAACTACAGCGGCGACGCCAACCACGCGCCTGATAATCTTGCAAGGGCTCCCACAAAGCTAAACCCTTTTTATATGTAGTACATCTGGGGTTTAGTGAATTTTCCCCTAAAGGTACGCTATGCGTGCCTTAGAGGGAGTGTGCTGCCATACATTGTATGGTCAAGTCGGGGTAATAGTCTATTTATCTAAAGTACATGGTTAAAGCCCCTTCTATTAACAATGACAGATACAGGTACGGTTGCCAAACATCTGCACATATCCAGCATATCACAGGAGGTTGTCAAGCGGACGCTGCAACTGGATACAAAGAACGACACGATGCTGCGGTAAAAATACTGCACCAGGAAGTAGCACTGAATCTTGAACTGTTGCAGTCGGTAAAAGTGCCATACTATGTATACAAACCACAATCTGTTTAGAAAATAACTACTTCAAGCTGTACTGAAACCGCACGTTACTGACCGATCAGACTGTTACTCACAATAGACTAGATATAGCTTTGGTAGATAAAGTCTCAAGAATAACAGCCTTAATTGACATAGCAATCCCTAACAACAATAATATGAACATTAAGCAGGCTGAAAAAATAGCCAAATACGGGGATTTAGAATTTCAAATAAACACTCAGTGGGACATGAACAACTCACTAACTGTACCAATTGTTATATCAACGACACGAGTAGCCCCTAAACATCTATTAATCAATTTAAAATAGCTCGGTCTGGACGAACATCTTTACCAACTAATGCAAAAAGCCCTCCTGTTAGGATCAGCTCGGACGGTCAGGCAAATAATGGAAAACTGCCGTCACGAATCCAACCAGTGGCCTGAAAACCTGGAAAAAGGTCCCACAGAGCTAAACCCTTTTGATATCTAAGATATCACGCGTGCCTTAGAGGGAGGGTGCCACCGTACGTTGTATGGTCAAGTCGGGGATAATAAAAAAGAATCTAATATCACAATAAATATAAAAACGACAAAACAATAGTTAAAACATCCTGAGATCAAAATTTTAGAAACAAAATAATTGGATTTTTAAAAATATTTTTTTTAGTAAATTTGCAGGGATATGAGGTATTAATGAATAAGTTATAAAGAATTTTTAAATTTTCTGTCCCTATATATATTCTATCATTTAATAGTCTAGAAGTTTGTCCCACATAAGAAGCTGGGCAGTTCTTACAATTAATGCGATAAACAACATTAGATTTCAATTTGTCTGGAGTTCTGTATTTAATCTTGCTAAACAAACTATTGACAGTTTTAATAGATTTATGTGATATATTAATACTAGGATGTTTCTTAAATATGTTAATTATTTTAGATGAAATGTCTTTAATATAAGGTAAAGAAACAAATTTAGGTGTGGGGTTATTATTAATATTATTGATATTTTTAGGTTCATTAGGATCACAATCGAATTGAGTGCTAAAAATTATTTTGTTTAATAAGTAATGAGGATAAGAATTTTCGAGAAAGAGTTTGAATAAAATTTTTAAGTTTTTGTCTCTTAATGTTGGATGACAAATGTTACATATTCTATTTTTCATTCCTTTCAATAGATTAATTTTCACTTTGATAGGATTATTTGAATGAAAATTTAGGTATCTGCCACTACTGGTTGGTTTTTGAAACCAATCTAATTTCAATATATTGCCGTTGCTCCTAATCACTTTCGTGTCTAAGAAGGGAACGTTACAATGAATGTCCTCCTTTTCTATTGTGAACTGTAAGTTATTATTAAAATTATTAAAAGTTGTTAACAGTTCATCACTTTTGTCAGATGGGAGACAACATATAATGTCATCAATATATTTCTTAAGAAAGTGTACATCAAAAGTAAGTTCAGAGAGGCAAGACTCTATAAGATCATCCATTACGTATTGTGAAATTATTGGTGATAATTTTGAACCTATAGGTGTTCCTAAAATTTGTTTATAATACTATTTATTAAAAGAAAAAACCGTAGTATCAAATACAAATTCAATAAGCTTAACGAAATTTTGTTTTTTAATTTTACTATGTTCTGAAATTAAACGCCAGTATTTGTCAATACTAAGTTTAACAAGATTAAAAGGAATGTTTGTGAAGGTGATAGTATATCGACCAACAAACCAGCAATCCCGAGTTCGGTGAATCTATTGATGTTACAATCGGACGAAGTGATAATATAGGTTTGTGAATTTTTGGCAACGCGTAAAACAAATACCATTATAAACAGAATACTTTTTGGACATTATGCCGTCTATTTACATTTTTTAAGTTCTGAAATCAATCTTGAGGCTTTATGTTGTATTGTAGACAAATTGAAATCTAATGTTGTTTATCGCATTAATTGTAACAACTGCCCATCTTCTTATGTGGGACAAACTTCTAGACTATTAAAGGATAGAATTGTCTCGACATTAGACTCGGCAAAGAAAGTTGTGCCTTGGCCACTCATTGCATATCCAGTGATCATATTTCAGACATTGACAACGCTCAGGTATTGATTAACGAGAGAAATCGTTTCAAACGTAATGAAATGGTTGTATTAACAATCAGTCTAATCGTTTAAACAAAAAAAAATAGATATTTCGAATCTTAATGTTATTTACTCTAATTTGTTTGTGATGGATGATAGAATATCTCGAGGAATTAGTCATTAAATTAAATATCTATTTTCTAAAGAAATATTTTTGAAATATCCTATAACAAATTTATATTATTTGGCAATTTCATTCAACTTACACCATTGCCATGATATTTTGAAGTATATCTATATGTCTCTTTGACTTCAATTTAAATTTTCTGTCATCCATATCAACCGTTTTCGTACATTTGAGTAGAGGATTCTTTTAAACTGTTTTATATTGGATTGCTTTATATTTAACCTCAAGTTTTGTAAGTATTTTTATCATATTTTGTAAAACATATAAAAATTTAACCAAAACATTCTAGTATTGAACTGATGAAAAAGAGAAATTCTTCGAAAGCTCTTCATTAAAGAACAAAGAGTTAACACGTAGTTTTAATTCGCCCACCTTCAGGCTGAATCCCGTTAATTATTCAACTATATTATATATATATATATATATATATATATATATATATTATAATAAACTGTAATAGACTGTATAAACAGTGTAATTGAATTTAATTTATTTTTATAATAAATATTGACTATTATTTATTCTTTCTCAAATTTATGATTTTTCAATAATTTTTATTACCTCAGGGTCTTTTTCGCTTGCATTCAAGTTCCAGATATTAAATAAATAAATGAATTTTATACTTATCTTATAAGTCTCTCTTTCTTCTTCGTTACATACACTACCACTTTTAAAATTTTGAGATTATATTTTTCACTTTAATTTTCTGTTTTAAGATTTTAAAATTACTAATAAATAAACTTTCAAATTTTTCAATTAAGTTACAATTTATTTATAATGGTCCACAATACAATTTTGATATAATTTTGCCTTTAAAACAAAATAAATTTCCTGTGTACTTAAATATTATTAAATTTCTATCAATTTACCTATCAACTATAACATTATTATACCTTACTTTTTCTATCACTGATTGATTATTTAGATTTAATAATCTGTTTACTAAATAATGTTTCAAAAACTCACAGTTGCCTGGCTTGAATTCCCTTTTCCTTACCTTTGGTTTTGAATACTACTTCCTGATTTCTGATTTTTGTAAAACCAAATTATTCTGCTGTTTGATTGACTTTTTTGACTGCTGTACCAATACTTATATTCTTCCAACAAAAATTGATTTTTTTTTTATTCAATGGATTCCAAATAATTCCTTTTATGGAATATTTATTTTATAATTTCAAATTGTTTATCCAAATACTTCAAAAATTTTTTACTTCAAACTCAATTTCTTGTCAAACTGACATGGAAGACTTATTTCAATGATATCACAGATCATTTATCTTGTTGTCATGGAAACGTAATTTTACAGGAACGAAATTTTGAACTGCTCTGGTCGACGATTTGGAAACAAAGAGAGCCTTTCAATGTCAGATTTTCTATTTATGTAATATATTTTGCCACCTGCTATTTCCATTTCCGCTTTTATTTATTTTATTAATTTCCAAATATGTTCCTTCTAAATCATATGCAAAAATCGAAACAAATTTTAATTTGAATTTCAATACCGTTTACTCTCCTAAATTTATCTAAATCACTTAATTCATGTTTTAAAAACTTTTGATTTGACACTTATCCACTGTTAGCCACCAGTCATTTAACAGGTACTTTAAAAAAAATTGGATTTTATTAATATTAAGACTTAATATCTTTTGAACTATTGAATTTTCATAAACTATGCTCTAAGCTCTTTCTAAAGGTATAAATCTCTTTACTGTTCATCATTCCTTAAAATTTTTAACGTTTTTTACAATTCTGACGTTTCAATTCTCTCTTTATTTAACAAATTTATGTATTTAAAACTTAATTTTGATCTAAATGTGTTATATTCAGTGTTCTCATTGCCTAATATGTGATCTATACTTGTTTTACAAACTCTACTGTGATTTTCATAAGTGAATTTAACCTTTTTGCTGTTTGACCTAAATGTGACTCCCTGCCTAGATTTTTTTATGTAAGTATTCAAATTCTATTACAATCTGCATGATAGATTATCTAACTTTAAATGCCACCTTTATCCTTTCAACAATTTGCTTGAAAATTCTTTTTACATAGGTTATTTTTTAGTTAAATTTTATCTTT